>OV702282.1:302492955-303092955 GCA_916181665.1 Avena sativa
AAGGCAGTAACCGAAATTTAGCTCACAAAGCATAATAACATTGAAAGCAGGCGGACTATCTGCAGCATAGCGATTCTTTATTTGGGCAAACCCAAGGTATCACTTCGGGAAGAAATGCTGTTTCAAACCAAAAGAATTGGAATGGTCAATTTTCTGAGTTTTCTGCTATGCTAGTAGTACACTCGCTAAGAAATCGTAGATCTTCTTGTGAGATGTCTGTATTGTCTTGTTTCTAAGTCTCCAAACCTTTGAGAAATATTTGGATCAATGATAGCAGAGGCAGGCAAGAAAAGCTGCTCAAAGGGGACGGCAGGATGATCGAGTTCGTGCTCGGGGAGGATGAAATTAGAACCCCTGCCTATCTTAAGAAGTTGACTCAAACCTTTGTGAGTGTGGAATCTATTCTGCCTATTGGCAGATGGCTCTCGATTATCTTTATCTTATTTCAATTCAAGATCCCCATTAGATTAATAATATGAGTGTCAGGCTTGCTGTACTGAATCTCTTTATAGTCTACCTGTCAAGCCCAAGATAAGGTCAGGGTTTATTATTCCACTATGGGTGGAGAAGAGGAATCAAAGACAAATAAATCCAGGAAAGAACAGCGAAGGAAAAGCGCGACTAGCAAAGTCAAGTACTTACTTGAGATGTTAGAAGGAGCGAAATTAATAGGTGCCGGAGCTGCTACAATTGCTTTAGCCGGGGCTGCTGTCGGTATTGGAAACGTGTTCAGTTCTTTGATTCATTCTGTGGCCCGAAATCCATCATTAGCTAAACAATTATTTGGTTATGCCATTTTGGGCTTTGCTCTTACCGAAGCTATTGCATTGTTTGCACTAATGATGGCCTTTTTGATCTTATTCGTTTTCTGATCGCAGAAAACGAGATCAAAAAGGTTGCCCCTTACTCGCAGATGTAGGAGGACTCACCAACTGAACTGCGTAAATAAAGGCCATTGAAATCAAAGGTATCCAATGATTGGACCATCAAATCAAGGGAAAGGGAGATCAGGCTTGGCCTTCGCTTTGCTTATTCATCTTTCTTTCTTTGCTTTTGAATGACTTGATGGGTCTGGATAATAACAAGAAGAGTCAAGGTAGCGAAAGGGCTTTAATTTAAGGCTAGTGCTAGTGGTGAAGGAAATCAAATGGCAGAGAAGACACGGATTCAGACTTCTTTTTTTTAATAGCCCTTGGTGGTATGCAGATTCATTGAACGAAACGCTGAAGTGTTGTTATTTACTTCCTTCGATAACATAGATTGTCCACTCTTATGCCCCATGCATAAAAATGGCGTGTGCTTTAGTTTCGAATAAAAGAATCGAAAAAAAGTAGGTGGATCGGGATCGCTATTACGAGTATTCGAGTTCTTCTTTTCCTTTCCTTGGAAAAGGAATTATTTCATGAGAAGTGCACCGGTAGAAATGTGACTAAATATGATCTTGATCCATAGCTCGGACACCTGGGACCATACTATTACGATGATGCTGGAACGTATGCGATGGGACCTAGAGATCAGCATAATGGAAGAAGTGACTCCTGAGATGAGAGTATCATATCGATCTAGTATCTACTTTTCACGGGAGAAGGATCACAGGAGCGATTTTTTTTATAGTCAGTCTGGCTGCAAGCAGGCTAAGTCCAGGCAATGAAATTCTGTTGGGACATGCCCAAAGTGGCTTTTGCCAGAAGAAGCTGCGGGATAGGGAAAAATAGGCAGTTAGAGAACCCCATTGTTCGAGAATAACTTGCAGTCGAAGGAACGAAAGTATGCTCGACTGAAAGGAGAAGGAATTCAGGCTTGCCCTTACTCTATTCTTATTTCTCACTCCTTCGTCCATCATACTCCCTGCACTCCCCAAACTCTATGGGTTGCGTTAGCTATACGAGCGAATTGGCTGTTTCGAGCGCGTAGCAATGCGAGATAGAAGATTGAGCTTGCATGCAATAGCTATAGGTTAGTGAAAGTAGGCACGAGTGGAGGGCACTAGTAGCCTTATCACGTCAGGTAGCTTGCTATCCGAACAACTACGATATACTAATCTTCGATACAACTACGCCTATCGGCTTACGGCCAAGACCACTTTCAGATAGAGAGTCATGGGCTTCTATCAAGTACTGGAGGCAAGCTCGTCAACTAGTACATAGCCATAGCATAGCTATGATGAGTCCAAGGTTTACGCATGGGGAATTGAGTTCACAAGGAACAATGTGGAAAGCTTCACCAACGCTGTTATTCCCGGGAATATTGATCCAGTGAGGTTATTCTGGCTTGCATCAAGGTGCTAGAGCCGAGACTGGTTACCAAAAGCTGCTGGTATCGACCCATTGAATGAAAAAATGTGAAGGTCCAGGATCTCCTCGAGGATGAACGCCCAATTCGATCCTTGAAAGACCCATTGCACTACAGCGGCAGCTCGGGCTCGAGCAACGGCGGGAGATAAGTCTTCTCTTCATTCAGCATTCAGTCTATCTTCGGAAAGCAGCAATAATTGATGCACGCAGACGATGTGAAATGCTTTCTTGATGAGCGCTATAGGTGGTGCCTAGACGCTAGGAAAAAGTGAGGATTATAGCTTCTGCCCACCTCTAACAAATTGGTATTCATCTCGATGGAAAATAAGACACAATGAATTTACCAGTAATTGAACACAATGAATTGACTCAATATTGAGTAATCAAATCATGCGTTTGTTAGATCATTTAGTGAGAAATAAAACGAGAATAAAGAGACCTCAATATCGACAACAATGACCTGGCAAGTGAAGTAAAGTAAAAGCAAAGTAGAGCCCGGTTGATGTCAAACGTTTTCAAATCTTACCCACCATATCCATTCATGCACGTTACTAGATGAAAAGTCCAAAAGAAAGCAATGATGGTTTTGATCTTTACAACCGGTTTAGCAACTTCTTCATGCCCCTACGAACGAAATATTTGGAGTTTGACAACTGGTTGACGCCGGTTGATACTCGAATGAATATATCGCCGGTAGATACTTGCTTTTCTAATGAGGTAGACACTTTTGCATGTTAAGGTTTCCACTTCAAACCATCCAGATTTACACTTCAATTTCTCGTTGTTGACACGGTTGACATTTGACTTCATTCAAACTGACACTTATGTATCTATCTAGGCGGGCGGGCACTTAACCAAACTCAGGTTGACACAAACTATACAAAAGTATTAATTAGGGTGTACAGACAACCCGCAACTCCGAACAGAACCGACCCTGACTAGACCTTTTCCCAAGCAACTCCGAATACTGGAAAATCGGAATGAAATTCGATAAGAGCATGTTTCTCAATTTGTGATAACTACTTATTTATGAGTGAGAAATGCTTCATGCGAGCACCCTTGGCGGCCTGCTTTTGAGACAGGGAGGCCATGCTCGTATCTATGCTTTTCATCATTGGTCTGGTCTACTTGTACCCCACCCCACAAGGTACATCTTCGACTACCGTGCTTCTTATCTTTACGCTATACATTCAGCTCAAGACTTATCCTTCGCATTACTCTATATATTTGATAGTTATTCATAACGTAATAATCATATTAATAGTTAATCATAATAACACTATTAGGATCTAGAGGAGCTTTCCCATTAACAAGCATAGCCATAATAACATCAATCTTTTCACTCAAAGAGGAAGTTTCCTCAATAGAATTTACCTTCTTACCATGTGGAGCTCTCTCAACATGCCATTCAGAGTAGTTAACCATCATATTATCAAGGAGCCTTGTTGCAGCACCCAAAGTGAGGCCCATAAAGGTACCTCCAGCAGCTGAATCAAATAGATTTCTTGAGGAGAAGTTCAAACCTGCATAAAAAGTCTGGATAATCATCCAAGCAGTGAGTCCATGAGTAGGGCAATTTTTAACCAAAGATTTCATTGTTTCCCAAGCTGGAGCAACATGTTCACTATCAAGTTAGTTAAATTTCATAATATCACTTCTCATGGATATAATCTTAGCAGGAGGATAGTACTTTCCAATAAAAGCATCTTTGCACTTAGTCCAAGAATCAATACTATTTTTAGGCAAAGAAAGCAACCATTCTTTAGCTTTTCCCCTCAAGGAGAAAGAAAAAGGCTTGAGCTTAATAATATCTCCATCTACATCCTTATACTTTTGCATCTCACATAGTTCAACAAAGCTATTGAGATGGGCAGCAGGATTATCAGAACCACCACCAGAAAATTGCTCTCTCATCACAAGATTTAACAAAGCATGCTTAATTTCATAAAAGGTAACATCAGGAGCAGGTGGAGCAATAGGAGTGCTTAGGAAATCATTGTTGTTGGTGCTAGTGAAGTCACACAACTTGGTGTTCTCAGAAAAGTTCATTTTGGCAAAGGTGGGCAAGCCAAAAACAGCAGCAACAGCTAGAGCAGGAACTATTTTTTTGTGTTTTTGATTAAAGCAAGCAAACCAAACTAGACTAATTTTTTTGAGTTTTTTTGAAAAGAGGCAAACAAAACCAAACAAAGGAAGCAAAGCAAACTAAAAACAAAGTAAAGAGAAAGGAAGTGAAAGACTCCCCTTGTGAAGACGTCCTTAGCCTCCCCGGCAACGGCGCCAGAAAACTTGTTGATGGCGTCTGTTGATGTGGAGCCTGTTGGGAACCCAGGAGTAAGGTGTGAAGCAGCAAGCAGCAAGTTTTCCCTCAGTTGAGACCAAGGTTATCGAACCAGAAAGAGGAAGGAAACATCACACAGGTGTTGCAAGCAACACGGAGACCTGCACAACACAAACTCAAGACTTTGCCCCAACGAACAGTGAGGTTGTCAAGCTCACCGGTTTGCTGTAACAAAGGATTAAACGTATGGTGTGGAAGGTAATGGTTTGCATCAAGTAAACAAGTAACAGTGGAAGATGTATCAATGGTAAAGATTGGACCGGGGTACATAGTTCACTAGAGGTGATCTCCTTAGAACATGGCATGAAGGGTAAACAAATTACAGCGGGGCAATTGACATGAACTGAGCAAGGCATAACAATGCAATTACTAGTTAGAAAGATCCTATGAGATTCGATTGGGCAATACAACAAGATACATAGACCGCCATCCAACTGCATCTATGACTAGAAGTCCACCTTCAGGTTATCATCCGAACCCCCTCTAGTATTAAGTTGCAAGCAACAGACAACTGCTTTAAGCAAAGTGTGTAAGGTAAACAGTCCACATGTTCCATGAACAAGAGACCATTGTTTTCTCCCTAGTAGCAACAACACATCTACAACCGAAGAGATTTATGTCACTTCCCTTGGAAACTAGAGGCATGAACCCACTATCGAGCATAAATACTCCCTCTTGGAGTCTACTTGGCCAAGATATCTACTAACAACGGAGAGCATGCAAAGATCACAAACAACACAGACATGATAGAATCATAAAGACAAAACCATTAATCAAACCAACATAATAATCTCAATATCCATCGGATCCCGGCAAACACAACATGCATAATTACAAATAGATTAGATCTTGATCATGAACGGAGCTCACAAGATCTATACATGAAAGCACAAAGGAGGAGACACAACCATCTAGCTACTACATGGACCTATATGTTGGAATTATGCCCTAGAGGCAATAATAAAGATGTTATTATTATAATTCTTGTTCATGATAAAGTTTATATTCCATGCTAGAATTGTATTAAGCGGAAACTTTGATACTTGTGTGGTTTATGAACAACGCCGTGTCCCTAGTATGCCTCTATGGACTAGCTCATTGATTAATGATGGTTAAGGTTTCCTAACCATAGACATGAGTTGTCAATTAATAATGAGATCATATCATTGGGAGAATGATATGATGGACAAACCCAAATCAAGCAGAGCAATTAGATCGTGTCATCGTGTTCATCTTTGCGAAGCTTTTTCTTATGTCAAATATTGTATTCCTTAGACCATGAGATAATGCAACTCCCTGGTATCGGAAGAAAGCTTTGAGGTCATCAAACGTCATCCTATAAGAGGGTGATCATAAAGGTGTCTCTCAGGTGATCGGAAAGTATCTATTGGGTTGTATGTATCGAGATGGGATTTGTCCCTCCCAAGTCGGAGAGATATACTTCGGGCCCACTCGATAATCGATATCAACACCGCTTGCAAGCACGTGGTTAAGGAGTTAATCACAAAGTGATATCGGATTACAGAACGAGTAAAGTACTTGCTGTGAACGAGATTGAACTAGGTATGCCGATACCGACGATCGAATCTCGGGCAAGTAAAATATCGCGTGACGAAGGGAATATATATATGGGATTAATTGAATCCTGGCATCGTGGTTCATCCAATATGATCATCGATGAGTATGTGGGATTCAATATGAGTTTCCAGATCCCGCTGTTGATTATTGATAGAAGATCATGTCTGCATATTCTCAAACCCGTAGGGTCACACACTTAACATGTCTCGACGCTAGGATAGAATGGATAATTGGTTTATGAGTTTTTTTTCGGAGTATAGGATGAGATCCAGGACGTCACGAGATGTTCCGGAATGGTCCGGAGAATAAGATTCATATAAGGGAAAGCAGTTTTTGGATTTCGGAATTGTTTCAGATTGTTCGGTATTGTACCGGAAGCTTCTAGAACCTTTCGGAGTGGGACCAACGTGGCCCCACTTGTCGGGAGGGGGCGTGGGCCTACGAGGGAGTGCCCTGGCCGCATTGGGCCAGGGGCACAAGGCCCCATAGGCCCAGCCGGCCAAAACCCTAGGGAAACCTTCTAGAAGGAGGGGGAAAAACTTGCCCCCCACTCCAACCCTTGGGGCCGCCGCCCTAGGGCTTGGAGGAGGGGCAAAGGGGGCCGGCCAGCCCCCTATATATAGAGGTCAGAGGCGCAGACCTCCTCCCCCACTCCTTCAACCCTAGCCGCCATACTGCTGCCCTCTAGATCTCTCTCTCTCTCTCTCTCTCTCTCTCTCTCTCTCTCTCTCTCTCCCGACTGCGCGTAGGCGAAGCCCTGCCGCAGAAACTCTCCACCTTTGCACCACGCCGTCGTGTTGTAGATCCAATCTATCTCTCCACCCCACTTGCTGGACCGAGGAAGGAGGAGACATCGAGGTGCCGTATGTGTGCATCTCTCGGAGGCATCGCCACTTGCGGTGTTGGATCGGATCGGATCGCGAGGAGGAGAAGCTAGTACGATTACATCAACCACGTTCCGTTGAACGTTCCGCTGTGCGAATCTTCAAGGGTATGAAGATCTCATCTATCCCGCCTCATTGTTTGCATCTCCTAGATTAGATCTTGGCTTTCCCGTTCGCATCCGTAGAATTTTTTTGATTTACTATGCTGCGAAACCCTTCAGTGGTATCAGAGCTAGATCTATGCGTAGATGTGTTTCACGAGTAGAACGCAACATGCTTGTTGAGGGCGTTGATGTTTTCTGTTGCAAGCCTCTTGTTTGTGTGCTTGTTATGACGCGGGATAGTGAGATCGAAGCGGTCCAGGCGAACTTTACGCGACCTCGTTTGCGAGACCGGCTCCGCACTTGACGTGTGGCTTGTTCCACACATGCGGCTGGTGGATGCCAGTTTCACTCACTATAGTTGTCATGCGATTTACACCGGATGTTGGCAACCATAATATCACCGTTGTGGCTTTCCGTAGGTAAGAATCGTTCTTAGCTTGTTACTCCCATAAGCCACGTAAAACATGCAACAACAAAGTAGAGGCGTCTAACTTGTTTTTGCAGGGAGTGTTTCTGTGATATGGTATGGCCCAAGATGTGATGTGTATGTTGTATGCAATGATCATGTTTTGTAATGTTTCACGACTTGCATGCCGATGAGTACACAACCGGCAGGAGCCATATGGTTGTCTTTATAATTGTGTATGACCTGTGTGTCAACTTCTTATACGCCATGTAATAGCTTTGCTTTATCACTAAGTAGTTAGCAATAGTTGTAGTTGCTATTCGTGGTGGAGGAAATCATGGTGGAGTGATGGAGATCATGCTGGCTCGCACAAGATGGAGATCATTGCGCGGAGATTGGCTATACCATGTCACATAAAATTATATGCATGTGATGTTTATCCTTTTATGTATCTTATTATGCTTAGATCGCGACGGTATCATTATAAGATGATTCCTCACTTAAAGATCAAGATAAAACTGTGTTCTCCCCATGTATGCACCGTTGCGAAAGTTCGTCGTGTTCAAGCATCACGTGATGATCGGGTGCTATAAACTCTATGTTCACATACAACGGGTGCAAGCCAGTTTTGCACACGCGGAAATACTTGGGTTTGACTTGACGAGCCTAGCATGTATAGACATGGCCTCGGAACACACGAACCGAAAGGTTAAGCATGAGTCATATGAATGATATGATCGACACTTTGTTGTCCACCATTGAAACCACATCTCTTCTCGTGAAGATCGGATTAGGTGTGGTGAATTTGGATCATGTTCACTAAACAACTTGAGGGATGTTGAATTTAGTGGGAGTTCATCTAGTAATTTGATTAAGTTGAACTAGTTATCATGAACATAGTCTAAATTGTAATATTTGTAACTCGAAACAGGAGCTACGGAATAGACGGCGGCTAGCGAGGGATGAGGTGATGATGCGCGTTGGCAACGGATCAAGAGTTGATGTGATGGCCGTCGGCACGCTCTCCTTAGTTTTACCTTTGGGATTAGTTTTAAACCTCAATAAATGTTATTATGTGCCTGCATTGAGCATGAACATCATATCTGGATCGTGTTTATTGCAAGATGGTTATTCATTTAAATCGGAGAATAATGGTTGTTCTATTTATATGAGTAACATCTTTTATGGCCATGCACCTGCTATGAATGGTTTATTTCTTCTGAATCTCGAAAGCAATGAAACACACATCCATAACATTGAGGCTAAGAGATGCAAGGTAGATAGTGATAATACGACTTATTTGTGTCACCGCCGTCTAGGTCATATTGGTGTAAAACGCATGAAGAAACTCCATTCTGATGGAATTTTGGAGTCTCTTGATTTTGAATCATTTGACACGTGCGAACCATGCCACATGGGCAAGATGATCAAAACCCCGTTCTCCAGAATAATGGAGCGAGCAACAGACTTGTTGGAAATCATACATACCGATGTATGCGGACCAATGAGTGTTTCGACGCGCGGTGGTTATCGCTATTTTCTCACTTTTACTGATGACTTAAGTAGATATGGGTATATCTATTTAATGAAACATAAATCTGAAACATTTGAAAAGTTCAAAGAATTTCAGAACGAAGTGGAAAACCATCGTAACAGGAAAATTAAATTTCTACGATCCGATCGTGGAGGTGAGTATTTGAGTTATGATTTTCTCACGCATCTTAAAGCAAGCGGAATCGTTTCGCAACTCACGCCACCCGGGACACCACAGCGCAATGATGTGTCTGAACGCCGGAATCGAACTCTACTAGATATGGTGCGATCAATGATGTCTCTTATAGATTTGTCGTTATCATTTTGGGGTTATGCATTAGAAACCGCTGCATTCACTTTAAATAGGGCACCATCTAAATCCGTTGAGACGACACCGTATGAACTGTGGTTTGGTGCTAAACCTAAGTTGTCGTTTCTTAAAGTTTGGGGATGCGAAGCTTACGTCAAGAAGTTGATGCCGGACAAGCTCGAACCCAAAGCGGAGAAATGCGTCTTCATAGGATACCCTAAGGAAACGATTGGGTATACCTTCTATCACAGATCCGAAGGCAAAGTGTTTGTCGCAAAGAACGGATCCTTTCTTGAGAAGGAGTTTGTCTCGAAAGAAGTGAGTGGGACGAAAGTAGAGCTAGACGAGGTTATTGAACCTTCTCTTGAGTTGGAGAGTAGCGCAGCACCTGAAATTGTTCCAGTACCGTCTGCACCAACAATAGAGGAAGCTAATGACAAGGATCATGAAGCTTCGGACGATGCTACTACTGAACGTCGCAGGTCGACAAGGTCGCGTGCCCCTCCTGAGTGGTACGGTAACCCTGTCTTGACTGTCTTGTTAGTAGACAATAGTGAACCTGCGAACTATGAGGAAGCAATGATGAGCCCAGACTCTGAGAAATGGCTAGAGGCCATGAAATCCGAATTGGGATCCATGAGCGAAAACCAAGTATGGACTTTGGTGGACCCTCCTAGCGACCGAAAGGCCGTTGAGTGCAAATGGATTTTCAAGAAGAAAACGGACGCGAATTGTAATGTTACTGTCTATAAAGCATGACTTGTCGCGAAAGGTTTTCGACAAGTTCAAGGTGTTGACTACGATGAGACTTTCTCTCCCGTAGCGATGTTTAAGTCCATTCGGATTTTATTAGCAATTGCTGCGTTTCATGATTATGAAATATGGCAGATGGATGTCAAGACTGCGTTCCTCAATGGCAACATTGATGAAGAGTTGTATATGATGCAACCCGAAGGTTTTGTCGATCCTAAGAATGTTGATAAGGTGTGCAAACTTCAGCGTTCCATTTATGGACTGAAGCAAGCATCTCGGAGTTGGAACCTTCGTTTTGATCAAGTGATCAAGAGCTTTGGATTTTTTCCAAATTGCTACGAAGCTTGTATCTACAATAAAGTGAGTGGGAGCTCAGTGACATTTTTGGTACTATATGTGGATGACATATTGATTATCGGAAATGATATTGACATGCTTAACGATGTGAAGAGTTATTTGAACAAATGTTTTTCAATGAAAGACCTAGGGGAAGCTGCTTATATATTGGGCATCAAAATCTATAGAGATAGACAAAGACGCCTGATAGCTTTAAGCCAAAGTACATACCTAGAAAAAGTTCTGAAAAGGTTCAGAATGGATAAGGCAAAGAAAGGTTCAGTGCCTATGTTGTCAGGTAAGATATTGAGCAGGGCTCAGTGTCCAGCTACGGTAAACGATAGAGAAGCTATGAGCAAAGTGCCTTATGCCTCGGCCATAGGATCTATCATGTATGCCATGCTATGTACTAGACCGGATGTGTCCAATGCTCTTAGTTTGACGAGCAGATACCAAAGTGATCCAGGATTGGAACACTGGACAGCCGTGAAGAACACCCTAAAGTATTTAAATAGAACTAAAGAAATGTTCTTAGTCTATGGAGGTGATGAACAGCTCGTCGTAAAAGGTTACGTCGATGCTAGTTTCAACAACGACAAGGATGATTCTAAATCTCAGACAGGATACGTTTAATTTTGAATGGAGGAGCTGTGAGCTGGAGAAGCTGCAAGCAAAGCGTGATCGCGGGATCTACAGTAGAAGCGGAATACATGGCTGTTGTAGAAGCGTCAAGTGAAGGAGTTTGGATCAGGAACTTCATCACTGAGCTTGGTGTGGTTCCAAGTGCCTTGGACCCACTGGAGATATTGTGTGGCAACACTGGCGCCATAGCACTGGCTAAGGAACCAAGATATCATCCAAAGACCAAGCATATCAACCACAAGTTTCATATAATTCGAGATTACATAACAGATGGAGATCTGAAGATTAGCAAAGTACATACGGATCTGAATGTCGCAGATCCGTTGACTAAACCTCTTCCACGGGCAAAACATGATCAGCACCTTAGTGCCATGGGTGTTAGATTGTTGCCAGATGTAAACTAGATTATTGACTGTAGTGCAAGTGGGAGACTGTTGGAATTATGCCCTAGAGGCAATAATAAAGATATTATTATTATAATTCTTGTTCATGATAAAGTTTATATTCCATGCTAGAATTGTATTAAGAGGAAACTTTGATACTTGTGTGGTTTATGAACAACGTCGTGTCCCTAGTATGCCTCTATGGACTAGCTCATTGATTAATGACGGTTAAGGTTTCCTAACCATAGACATGAGTTGTCAATTAATAATGAGATCATATCATTGGGAGAATGATATGATGGACAGACCCAAATCAAGCAGAGCAATTAGATCGTGTCATCGTGTTCATCTTTGCGAAGCTTTTTCTTATGTCAAATATTGTATTCCTTAGACCATGAGATAATGCAACTCCCTGGTATCAGAAGAAATCTTTGAGGTCATTAAACGTCATCCTATGAGAGGGTGATCATAAAGGTGTCTCTCAGGTGATCGGAAAGTATCTGTTGGGTTGTATGTATCGAGATGGGATTTGTCCCTCCCAAGTAGGAGATATATACTTTGGGCCCACTCGGTAATCGATATCAACACCGCTTGCAAGCACGTGGTTAAGGAGTTAATCACAAAGTGATATCAGATTACGGAACGAGTAAAGTACTTGCTGTGAACGAGATTGAACTAGGTATGCCGATACCGACGATCGAATCTCGGGCAAGTAAAATATCGCGTGACGAAGGGAATATATATATGGGATTAATTGAATCCTGGCATCGTGTTTCATCCGATATGATCATCGATGAGTATGTGGGAGTCAATATGGGTTTCCAGACCCCGCTGTTGATTATTGATAGAATATCATGTCTGCATATTCTCGAACCCGTAGGGTCACACACTTAACGTGTCTCGACGCTAGGATAGAATGGATAATTGGTTTATGAGTTTTTGTTCGGAGTCTCGGATGAGATCCAGGACGTCACGAGAGGTTCCGGAATGGTCTGGAGAATAAGATTCATATAAGGGAAAGCAGTTTTTGGAGTTCGGAATTGTTCCGGGTTAATCGGTATTGTACCGGAAGCTTCTAGAACCTTCCGGAGTGGGACCAACGTGGCCCCACTTGTCGGGAGGGGGAGTGGGACTACGAGGGAGTGCCCTGGCCGCATTGGGCCAGGGGCACAAGGCCCCATAGGCCCAGCCGGCCAAAACCCTAGGGAAACCTTCTAGAAGGAGGGGGGGAAACTTGCCCCCCACTCCAACCCTTGGGGCCGCCGCCCTAGGGCTTGGAGGAGGGGCCAAGGGGGCTGGCCAGCCCCCTATATATAGAGGGTAGGGGCGCAGCCCTCCTCCCCCACTCCTTCAACCCTAGCCGCCATACTGCTGCCCTCCAGATCTCTCTCTCTCCCGACTGCGCGTAGGCGAAGTCCTGCCGCAGAAACTCTCCACCTTTGCACCACGCCGTCGTGTTGTAGATCCAATCTATCTCCACCCCACTTGCTGGACCGAGGAAGGAGGAGACGTCGAGGTGCCGTACGTGTGCATCTCTCGGAGGCATCGCCACTTGCGGTGTAGGATCGGATCGGATCGCGAGGAGGAGAAGCTAGTACGACTACATCAACCACATTCCGTTGAACGTTCCGTTGTGCGAATCTTCAAGGGTATGAAGATCTCATCTATCCCCCCTCGTTGTTTGCATCTCCTAGATTAGATATTGGCTTTCCCGTTCGCATCCGTAGAATTTTTTGATTTACTATGCTGCGAAACCACAAGGACATAAGCATTATTAACCATAATGAGAACATCATTAATACTCCCCATGAGTTTCTTCTTAGCATTATCATTTAGTGGGATATCTAAATAACAATCTTCCAATGGTGGCAAATCAAGCATTTTATAAATCTTCCTAGGCATAATAGAGACACTGGAACCAAGATCACATGAAGCCTTGAGATCAAAGTCATTCACTTGCATATTAATAATGGGTTCCCAACTATCTTCTACTTTTCTAGGAATAGAAGCTTTGTGTTTTAACTTCTCTTCCTTAATTTTCACAAGAGCATCTGTAATATGTTTGGTAAAGGCAACATGCATATCACTAGCATCAGGACTTCTAGCAAGCCTTTGCAAGAACATAATCACTTCAGAAATATTGCAACCATCAATATCAAAGTCAAACTTGGCATCACTAGTAGTAGGCTCAATAGGCTTAGGCATAGTAGGAGTAGGAATAGGGAATACTTGTGGTTTGGTGGTGATAGTGCACACACTACTGTTTCTGTCAATTTCAGCTTCCCTTTCCCACTTAGCATGAAGTTGAGCTAACGGCCTAACATTTTCATCAATAGTAACTTGTATGGCATGAGCAATAGCAAAGGTGTTTTCCATAGTTTCAGGTTTAGCAGCCATTTTATTAATCAAGGAGGACTGAGCTTCAGACAAAGAGGACATATTTTTCTCAATAGTTAAAAGCTTTTCCTCTATAGTTTTATTGAAAGTGGTTTGTTTACTAATAAAGTCCTTGAGCATGACTTCAAGTTCAGAGGGGGCAGTTCTAGCATTATTGTAAGAGCTTCCATAGGAATTGCCATTATTAGGAGGATAAGGCCTATATTTGTGTTGCTACCAAAATTGTTCCTATAGGCATTATTGTTGAAATTGTTGTTTCTAATGAAGTTCACATCAACTTGCTCTTCTTGAGCAACCAAAGAGGCTAAGGGAACACTATTAGGATCTAGAGGAGCTTTCCCATTAACAAGCATAGCCATAATAACATCAATCTTTTCACTCAAAGAGGAAGTTTCCTCAATAGAATTTACCTTCTTACCATGTGGAGCTCTCTCAACATGCCATTCAGAGTAGTTAACCACCATATTATCAAGGAGCCTTGTCGCAGCACCAAAAGTGAGGCCCATAAAGGTACCTCCAGCAGCTGAATCAAATAGATTTCTTGAGGAGAAGTTCAAACCTGCATAAAAAGTCTGGATAATCATCCAAGCAGTGAGTCCATGAGTAGGGCAATTTTTAACCAAAGATTTCATTCTTTCCCAAGCTGGAGCAACATGTTCACTATCAAGCTAGTTAAATTTCATAATCTCACTTCTCATGGATATAATCTTAGCAGGAGGATAGTACTTTCCAATAAAAGCATCTTTGCACTTAGTCCAAGAATCAATACTATTTTTAGGCAAAGAAAGCAACCATTCTTTAGCTTTTCCCCTCAAGGAGAAAGAAAAAGGCTTGATCTTAATAATATCTCCATCTACATCCTTATACTTGTGCATCTCACATAGTTCAACAAAGCTATTGAGATGGGCAGCAGGATTATCAGAACCACCACCAGAAAATTGCTCTCTCATCACAAGATTTAACAAAGCAGGCTTAATTTCATAAAAGGTAGCATCAGGAGCAGGTGGAGCAATAGGAGTGCTTAGGAAATCATTGTTCTTGGTGCTAGTGAAGTCACACAACTTGGTGTTCTCAGAAAAGTTCATTTTGGCAAAGGTGGGCAAGCCAAAAACAGCAGCAACAGCTAGAGCAGGAACTATTTTTTTGTGTTTTTGATTAAAGCAAGCAAACCAAACTAGACTATTTTTTTGAGTTTTTTTGAAAAGAGGCAAACAAAACCAAACAAAGGAAGCAAAGCAAACTGAAAACAAAGTAAATAGAAAGGAAGTGAAAGACTCCCCTTGTGAAGACATCCTTAGCCTCCCCGACAACGGCGCCATAAAACTTGTTGATGGCGCCTGTTGATGTGGAGCCTGTTGGGAACCCAGGAGCAAGGTGTGAAGCAGCAAGCAGCAAGTTTTCCCTCAGTTGAGGCCGAGGTTATCGAACCAGAAAGAGGAAGGAAACGTCACACAGGTGTTGCAAGCAACACGGAGACCTGCACAACACAAACTCAAGACTTTGCCCCAACGAACAGTGAGGTTGTCAAGCTCACCGGTTTGCTGTAACAAAGGATTAAACGTATGGTGTGGAAGGTAATGGTTTGCAGCAAGTAAACAAGTAACAGTGGAAGATGTATCAATGGTAAAGATTGGACCGGGGTACATAGTTCACTAGAGGTGATCTCCTTAGAACATGGCATGAAGGGTAAACAAATTACAGCGGGGCAATTGACATGAACTGAGCAAGGCATAACAATACAATTACTAGTCAGAAAGATCCTATGAGATTCGATTGGGCAATACAACAAGATACATAGACCACCATCCAACTACATCTATGACTAGAAGTCCACCTTCAGGTTATCATCCGAACCCCCTTCAGTATTAAGTTGCAAGCAACAGACAACTGCTTTAAGCAAAGTGTGTAAGGTAAACAGTCCACATGTTCCATGAACAAGAGACCGTTATTTTCTCCCTAGTAGCAACAACACATCTACAACCGAAGAGATTTATGTCACTTCCCTTGGAAACTAGAGGCATGAACCCACTATCGAGCATAAATACTCCCTCTTGGAGTCACTAGCAACTACTTGGCCAAGATAGCTACTAACAACGGAAAGCATGCAAGATCACAAACAACACAGACATGATAGAATCATAAATACAAAACCATTAATCAAACCAACATAATAATCTCAATATCCATCGGATCCCCGCAAACACAACATGCATAATTACAAATAGATTAGATCTTGATCATGAACGGAGCTCACAAGATCTATACATGAAAGCACAAAGGAGGAGACACAACCATCTAGCTACTACATGGACCTATATGTTGGAATTATGCCCTAGAGGCAATAATAAAGATGTTATTATTATAATTCTTGTTCATGATAAAGTTTATATTCCATGCTAGAATTGTATTAAGCTGAAACTTTGATACTTGTGTGGTTTATGAACAACGTCGTGTCCCTAGTATGCCTCTATGGACTAGCTCATTGATTAATGATGGTTAAGGTTTCCTAACCATAGACATGAGTTGTCAATTAATAATGAGATCATATCATTGGGAGAATGATATGATGGACAGACACAAATCAAGCAGAGCAATTAGATCGTGTCATCGTGTTCATCTTTGCGAAGCTTTTTATTATGTCAAATATTGTATTCCTTAGACCATGAGATAATGCAACTCCCTGGTATCGGAAGAAAGCTTTGAGGTCATCAAACGTCATCCTATAAGAGGGTGATCATAAAGGTGTCTCTCAGGTGATCGGAAAGTATCTATTGGGTTGTATGTATCGAGATGGGATTTGTCCCTCCCAAGTCGGAGAGGTATACTTCGGGCCCACTCGATAATCGATATCAACACCGCTTGCAAGCACGTGGTTAAGGAGTTAATCACAAAGTGATATCGGATTACGGAACGAGTAAAGTACTTGCTGTGAACGAGATTGAACTAGGTATGCCGATACCGACGATCGAATCTCGGGCAAGTAAAATATCGCGTGCGAAGGAAATATATATATGGGATTAATTGAATCCTGGCATCGTGGTTCATCCGATATGATCATCGATGAGTATGTGGGAGTCAATATGGGTTTCCAGACCCCGCTGTTGATTATTGAAGATCATGTCTGCATATTCTCGAACCCGTAGGGTCACACACTTAACGTGTCTCGACGCTAGGATAGAATGGATAATTGGTTTATGAGTTTTTGTTCGGATTCTCGGATGAGATCCAGGACGTCACGAGAGGTTCCGAAATGGTTCGGAGAATAAGATTCATATAAGGGAAAGCAGTTTTTGGATTTCGGAATTGTTTCGGATTGTTCGGTATTGTACCGGAAGCTTCTAGAACCTTCCGGAGTGGGACCAACGTGGCCCCACTTGTCGGGAGGGGGCGTGGGTCTACGAGGGAGTGCCCTGCCGCATTGGGCTAGGGGCACAAGGCCCCATAGGCCCAGCCGGCCAAAACCCTAGGGAAACCTTCTAGAAGGAGGGGGAAAAACTTGCCCCCCACTCCAACCCTTGGGGCCGCCGCCCTAGGGCTTGGAGGAGGGGCCAAGGGGGCCGGCCAGCCCCCTATATATAGAAGGCAGGGGCGCAGCCCTCCTCCCCCACTCCTTCAACCCTAGCCGCCATACTGCTGCCCTCCAGATCTCTCTCTCTCCCGACTGCGCGTAGGCGAAGCCCTGCCGCAGAAACTCTCCACCTTTGCACCACATCGTCGTGTTGTAGATCCAATCTATCTCTCCACCCCACTTTCTGGACCGAGGAAGGAGGAGACATCGAGGTGCCATACGTGTGCATCTCTCGGAGGCATCGCCACTTGCGGTATTGGATCGGATCGGATCGCGAGGAGGAGAAGCTAGTACGACTACATCAACCACGTTCCGTTGAACATTCCGCTGTGCGAATCTTCAAGGGTATGAAGATCTCATCTATCCCCCCTCGTTGTTTGCATCTCCTAGATTAGATCTTGGCTTTCCCATTCGCATCCATAGAATTTTTTTGATTTACTATGCTGCGAAACCCTTCACTATAGTCCAATGTGGAACTACTCACGCATCATACCAGAGAGAAGGCCTCCGGGATGATCTCCCCTCTGGCAGGGTGCCGGGAAGAACTTCAGATCCCCCCGATCTAGGGACGATGGTGGCGGCGGCTACATACGTTTCGTGGATATTTGATCGGGTACCCAGGGTTTCTACATCGGGGGCTTCTTATAGGCGAAGGGGGAGACCGAGGAGGCGGCCAGGGTGCCCAAACCCTAGCCAGGCGCGGGGCTGGGCCCACCCATTCCTGGGGTAGGTCTGGCCCCCATGGATGGCCCCTTCGGCTCCCCTCTGGACTTCTTGTTCCCCACGGAAAGTAATTGACTTTGACGTTTGTCCCGTCTAATTCCGAGAATATTTATTTACTAATTTTTCTGAAACCAAAAACAGCAGAAAACAGGCATCTGGCACTGTTGCAACTTGTTAATAGGTTAGTACCAGAAAACATGTAAAAATCACCTCAAAGTATGGACAAGTAAAGCAAAGTAGATACTAAATAAGCATGGAGCATCAAAAATTATAGATACTTTTCCAACGTATCAGTCTTCTTCAGCAGACTCCGTGCTTTGGATGTGCTCTGTTGTGCTAGATCAAGCAAATTTCCCAATTTATTGGAGGAATGAGGAGACGGTGCTATCATGTCCAGCTGCTCCAATTGGAATTAGTCAATTTCAATCTTCTTTGGATGCAATTCTTCAATCCACTTGCTCCACTAAAGACCA
The DNA here is from genome assembly GCA_916181665.1 of Avena sativa. NCBI lineage: Eukaryota > Viridiplantae > Streptophyta > Magnoliopsida > Poales > Poaceae > Avena > Avena sativa. The sequence goes on from OV702282.1 coordinate 302,511,681, forward strand.
ACTGCGAATTGCTGACCAAGATATATTTGTGATCTTCATATCGCTCGGGTGTGTGCGCTAGAGACAGTTGAGATCGTCTCTGATGTTGCTCTTTAGATTCAGCGGTGAAGAACCCCTTGTGTTGAGCTCGGTGATACTTCTTATATATCTTCAGCCCAACAATCAACCTCGTCTGCTGATGCCATCTCGATTGCTGGTTGAGATGCTGGTTCTTTCGATTGGCTAGGCTTTGTGAGGCTCTTGGAGAAAACATTTGCAGGTTTGGCAAGTCCATGTTCTCGATAGACAAGCTAGTAGCATAGTTTTAAAAATCAGACCGGTTTTGTGATTTAATCAGAAAAACTAAACCGATGGTCTCACTGGTTTTTTAAGAGGCATTGGTCCAAACAATAAAAAACCAGAAAGAAGATGTTGCGAGAGGAATCAAACACACGATCTTATGCTAGGCATAAATAGCACCACATAAATCGCAATACCACTTGAATACTGTCATGTTTTGTGATTACTTATTAAAATATACATTATATATACCTTTTATGTTTATTTTATTTCGTAATTTTCTTAAATTTCAATTAAAAAGAACGGTTTTTACGCCATCGAACTGAATGAACCAATGGTCTGACCATTAAACTAGTGAACCAATAAGCTCATTTGTTCACTAACCGGTCTGGTTTTTAAAACTATGTCTAGTAGGCTCCATTTATGTTCTTCCGCTTAGGCTTCTTGGTTTTTCAGCTTATACCCTTAGTTGTGAGCTTGTCGGATTTAGAACCGATTCTAAGCTTCAGAGTGCTTATTGTAAGAGATGCTTTGTACTCTGTTTCTGCTCCTCTTAAACACCATTATACTCTAGATTTTTCTATTTCAGTATATCAAATCATAAACTAGAAACCTCTACCAACAAATTATTATAACATACAATTTAGATATGTCTATCAACATAACTAGGTCTAACATACGTACATATACACAATATTCACGCGAGTGACATAAAAAATGATCTGAAATACATGTAATTTTGTCTTTATTTTTTCAAAATTGAGATAATTTGGTTTAAATATCTTTGTAAGGCATAATGTAATTAATGTTAATTTTATTACAAAGTATGGTTCCAATTTAGCGCCCAACATTATCTAATACTATGATTGACAAAAAAATGTTATAAACAAGTATAAAATTTTGGTATAAACATATTGTAAGTCCAATGGGATTGGTAAAACCCCGCATCTCTACTTGTCATCCTATGTGCGAGAGACGCATAGAGAGAGAATGAACAAGACGTGGTGGTTATCTTCACAAAGATATGGGGTGGAACCATTTCCCATAACAATAAGGAAAAAATTATTCTATTATATTTTCATTTGCTCTAATTTCTTTGTAGATTCTCAAATTTTCATGGTCATATTTATTTTGTATCATTTTTTACATTCTTTTTTCTGTACTTATGAACTCTCTCTATTTTCGTGCTTCATGTCCACCTTAGTGTCTCTCTTTTTTATTGCTTCAAGTCCATATCATGTTATCCATCAATAGACATGACTTGTTTGGTCAATAATTATGTTTCACTCAAAGTCGTGATTTGTTCGGGTCTACGATAGGGGACCCTCCTTTTCCAATCATCTTCATCCTCACCATAGACCCTCTGCACAATATTCTTCATAGGGCGTCCGAGATGGCAGGAATCGGAGATTCGCTTCCGTGTCTTCCTTTACGCCAATGTTGCTGTAATTTTTGTGGGGCCTTCCGGGCATGATCTCCATGCTATTATCCTACCTTCTAGCATGCTTTGGAGACATGAAGGGGCTCGAACTAACCTTGCAAAGATAGAGATTTTTCAGTTAGATGTGAGGAAACCCGACAATGGCGATCTTCCGTGCTAGAAGGGGATCCTTTCCATGCACATACCTCGGTCTTCCCCTACACCATGTATGCCTAAAAGAAACAAATTTCCAGCCACTTATTGACAAGACTAGGGCACAACTCTTAGAATGGAAAGGGAAGCACTTCACTCGATCCATGCTCGTGATCGTCACCTACTACATGATTGTATTCATCCTTCCCAAGTGGGCCATATGGAGAATTGATAAAATCTAAATAAACTTCATTTGGATGAAAGGAACCATGGACCCAGGAAAAACGAGCCACCCTTTGGTTAATTGGAAGATGGTCTGTCGAATTCACACCCTAGGTGAGTTGGGGGTGTTGTACCTAGAGAGGTTAAGTCATTACTTGTGCCTTCATTGGCCATGTATGGTATGGATGAATGCCTCTAGCCCTTGGCTTGGAGGCTGGAGCCACCTTGCAATGCTCCACCGCCAAAGTGGAGTAATTTCGGGCTTCCATGAAAATCATCTATATTATTAAAAAGATTGAGACCGTTGGTTACCCAGCAAAAAATCCGTCTGCCATCAAAAGACAATTTTGCCCCTCAACCAGACTTGCAATTACCCACATGTGCCACCCTCAAGTCGTGTACTGCTTCGTTTTTTCCTGGCTCGTGGCCACCGACAGGCTCTACCACTCGCGCACTGGGAAACTGTACGCGACACCTCTCCGTCCTCCTCCCCTCCACTTGGCGGCGCCGAATTCGCCGGCTGGGCGCGCCTCGACGAGGCAGACAGCGATGTCTGGGCCGATGCAGAGAAGTTTTTATTTTCTCTCTTCGTCGCCGGTGCGTCTTCATTAATTCCAGATGTGAGCCGAGAGAGGACGAGAGATATATAGGGAAAAAGAGGATGGGTAACAATGGTGGATGCGTTGGTTGTGCTCGTTTTGGTCCTCACCACAGCAGAATCAGAGAGAAGCGCATCGGATCCGGCCGTTCGAAGTGTCAGTGTGTTGAAGGCTACCGGATCTGGGCTTAGGTATGGCTGGGAGGGGATTAGCAGGTAAACTAATTTCTTGACGGGGCGGTTTGTCACCGGCGAGAAGCGTGTGACGGAATGCAAGCTATGGAAGGACGCAGTGGGAAAATAGCCGAGCAGGGTGCTGCTGTGCTGGGGTGGTCGCGACCAGAAAAAAGCTTCACGACTGCGGATGCAGGGCTGCACCACGAATTAGTTCAGGTTCGGGTCGCCGTCACGAACGACCGCCTCCACCCGTGCACCCCGCTGCCCCCTCCGCAGCTCTGGTGCCCTTCGCTCTACCTCTGGATGTGCCACCACGGCAGTCCGCCACCGGCGTCATGAACGGGCGGAGCGAGCCAGACAACATCTGGACGTGCTCCTCGCCACCGCCGACGAACAGCTTCGGGTGCTTGTGGAATCACTTCAATTTGGGGATTTCCTTCGCCTTGTTGGGAATGAGACGAGCGAATTGGGGGATTCTGGTGGAGCTCATGCAAACGATGACTCACAGGAAGGACGGAAGGATAAGCTTCTGCTATGTCTTGCTGTTGTCAACATGATACGTGATTCTTGTTGTCATGTCAATTTTCATATATTTTAGTTCGGTGTCAATTTGCTGTCAGTATGGAGTATTAGAGACTGTTCAGCTCTTTACCATGTTATTCTCTTTTACAGGGTGACAAATGGAATACTTTAATTACTATTGCCCTTCCTTGCTTCTTTTATCTAAATACCTATAGATTGTTTTAAACACAGGTTGAGGATGTTAAAAAATTACAGACCCTTCTAATCGGTGCTACACCGCCAGGCTGGGTAAAAAATAGGTACAAACCATTTCAAAAAAATATGTCACTCCTATTGGTAATCATTTTTAGTGTGCATGTGGAATATACTCTGCAATGATCAGCTCTTGATGACGATGAGGTACCCTCCTCCCCATCTGGATCGATAGCCAAACGAAAGGCCTAATCGGTGGCTTAGACATAATCTCCTTAATTCCTCTTGTTATCAGCTCATGTACGATCTTGTGAGAATGGACGAAAAATAGATCAGGCCAAACCAACCTCGCCAATGTCGTGTAATCTCTGACAGCTGCCGTTTCCGTTGTGCGTTGTCTTGGTCAGTGCTAACTCTATGCTGATCTTTAGTCTGGCCACGACTTAGATGCGCAAGTAGGGGACGCTGCAGCGACTTACTGGGATCCGGTACCAGTAAGCTAAATGCTCATCTATTCCTCTTGAGATATAAAAGTATGTTGCATAGCTGTTTTTCTTGAGGGGGCATAGCTGTTGTTTTGATCTGATAGGATTGAAATATTCGGAATTACTCATCAATTCAGGATATAGGCGCTATAAAATTACTCATTTGTCTGAGTGACGACATACATCACACATACTTTGTGATATTACGTAAAAAAATAATATTGCACAATTTAAACCCTATAATCCTTGTGACTTCCTACTGTTTAGGTTGGGAACCAAAGTATAATCTCAACAACATATTAACAATGTATAAATCAAACACATGATAGTCCACTAACATCTAACAATATCAATGACTTGGCATATTTACCACTCATGTTCATCTTGAAGCGTTCAACTAAACTTTTATAGAAGTAACCATATCCCAATAGTTAGATAAGAGGTGTTGGCCGCTTGCCGACACAATAATTTCCCCTAGATTATGAATGATCCATATTATTGTTTGTAATTTTTGTATTACTCCGTAGCAACGCACGGGCATTCAGCTATCATAGTAAACATTATGAAAACTCTTTTTTGCACGACCCATGGATTGCAGGGGGATCTAACAAGGTGCGCTTACCTGACCTCTTCTCTATAGCGACTAGAAAACATAGAGTAGTCAAGAAGGAGATGGAAAATGCAAACTGGATCAGCTAAGGAGCAAGTCCAATTGCCGTCCTAGCTAGACGCGATCTCTTGGAGATGGACATGCCTATGGGTTTATTCCACTTCTTTGGCATACATGTGTTGGTTCACCGGTGACCACACGTCCTTTGAAGCCATGAAATTTGATGGGCACATGCCAAGCCAAAATGCAAGATCATTTGCGTGGGTTGTGGTGCATGGGAAGATAATAACGGTGGACAAGATAGCTTTGTGAGGATGGCCCCATGACCCAATATGCAAGATATGTTTCATCCATCCTAGAGGCGGTGAAAGACTAGTGTAACGAGCGCTCTTTCGCACGTGAGGTCCGAGAATCCGTGCTCTCTTCCTACAACCTTTTAGTCCCAACAACGGCCTCGTCGGAGAGCCATAATTCAATGGTTGGTGGCATTTGATAAGAGTCTATATTGCAAATTCATGAAGAAGGAGAAGGCCTCTCCCTGTGAAAATATCCACCGGCCTTTCCATTATTGAGCATGCTGATGATACTCTTATCATTCTTCATGTGGATGAGAAATAGTTGTTTTTTCTCAAGGGGTTGTTGTTTAACTTTGGAGAAGCTTTTGGATTAAATATCTAGGAGGATAGAGTGAATGCTCTCTCCTCTGATCTACTTTTCCAACAAGGTACACTACCCTTTACTTACCTTGGCATGCCTTTGAGAGACACCTATCCAAGGAAGGAGTTTTCACGCCTTTACTTTTAGGTGCTCAGAGGAGACTCTTTGCTTGCTCTATGTATCTTAGTTATGGAGATAAGCTTGGATTGGTGAATTTTGTTCTTTCATCATTGCCTACCCTCTATCTCAGTACACTCAAAGTTTTCCAATGGGTTCTCGGTGAGATTGAAAAATATAGAAGGCACCGTTTATGAAAAAAGACTTGGATCAAAAAGGATCTTCTTTAGTTGATTGGAGTTTGGTTTGTAAACCTAAGTATCAAGGTGACTTGGGTGTTGTTAACCTTGTTGTGCAAAATGACTTCTTGTTAATGAAGCATCTACATAAATTTTATAATAGAGCTAGTATGCCTTGGTTTAAGCTTGTCTAGGAAGTCTACTACACTACTGCTTTGCCCCTGCCAATACTAGAGATGTCTCCTCCTGGTGGAGAGTTTGCCTCAAGTGTCTTCCAAATTTTAAGAGTGTGTCCACCTGTATAGTTTCTTCAGGATTATCTACTTTACTATGGCAATATCACTGGCATCAGATCCCTCTCAAGTTACAGCTTCCTCTTCTCTTATCCTTCTCCAAGGTTGAGAATATTTCATTTTTTGGGATTTTTTCACTTAAATCTATCGAGGAGCATTTTCACTTACCACTCTCTACCCAAGCATTTACTGATCTCTAGCAAATTTATGGTTTTCTTGCTAAACTTCGTGCAGATAATGGCCAGGAACAATGGCTTGCTTTTGGCAAGGTTACAATTTTCAATGTTTCTGCTGCTTGCAAACTCTCCATTGGAATCAATATTATGTGTCCATCTCTTAGGCTAGTCCTAGTGGTAGTACCATAAGGTGTATCATGCATGACATCTTGGCAAAATGATGATGTGGCACAACAATTAATAAAGAGAGAGGTGCTAGTGGTATCATAATATGATACGGTATCATAGCACATGTAACAAGAAAATTTAATGTCAAATACATCTTGTACATCAAATTTCATTGAAATTCTATAAATAATTGAAAACCATAAGAATACGATTCAACTAGATGATACTAAGCACTATAGGGGTAGTATCATATGCTAGTATCATATGCATGATACTAGTAATATGATACTCCCACTATGACCAGCCGTAAGTGGTTATAGAAAATCTGGTGTCTATCTAAGCACTAGGTTCTTTTCTGGCTCCTTATCCAAGACATGCTGAATACAAGGGGGCTACTTGAGAGGGAGAATTTCTTTCTACCTAACTACACTTGTACAATGCACAACTCTTCTTCTATGGAATCAAGAAATCATTTATTATTTGAATTCCCGTTTGCGGTTATATATTAGGCCTTTTTGGAACCCTTTGCCCCTTCCTCTTGGCAAATTCCAGTTATTGATCATATTAACAACCTGAAGAGTGCTCTTGTACTACCTTTTGATCTAAAAATTATCATGCTTGTCTGTTGGGTCACTTGGACCAGCCAAAATGAGTTCATCTTCAAGGGATCGGATCCATACTTGTCGTGGTGCAGAAGGGTTTAAAGGAGTAGCTAGCTATATATACTGGTGCACAATGCAACTAGAAAATCTTATAGTGGCCTGAAAGACCGGGTTGGCAATTTTTTGCCTAATCCCATGTTTTGTTTTTACTTTTCTTGTTTTCATAGATAGACCTTTTGGACTTAGGAGCTATTCTCTAGCTCTGACCTTTGTACAAACTTTTTAATGTCTTGAAAATTTTAAAAATACACAGTGGGGAAGCCTACTCTACAACTTCAAAAAAAGTAGTGCTCCCTCTGTTTAGAAATAACTAATTTGGTTTTGTCTAGATTAGAATGTATCCATACGCATTTTTTTAGATAAAAGGGCCTCGCCCGGTTCCCATTACTGAAATCAACGAGTTTGTTACAACATTCAGTTTTTCCAGCACGCAGGCAACTACAGGCTACAGCTGCCAGAAAACACCAACACACCCAGGAAACTACAGTCTCCACTACACACCATCTACCCGGGTTTTTCAACGCACACCTGATAGTGCAAATATTACTATAGCCCCACCATACCCCCATAGCTAGGGAGACCACCCAGGATGTGCACAACATGCAGAACAGGGGAGCACTAATGGGTCACTACCCTGAAGAACTCCCCATCACTAACCATCATTAGCTCTTTATCATCCAGGTTCCTCGCCAACTCGTTCATGGTGATCCAGGTTTCTCCATTAACAGTTGTAACATTCTTGAGGTCCACCATTGTTTGAGAATTCTCCTGTTGCTCACCGTCAACGAGGCTCCGTCCATAACAACAGAGGAGGAGCTCGTGCCAGACTCTCTAGCCTGGTCACAAACTTGTTCAACCTTTCTTTTCCTCCCTCTTCCAGTAGAATGCCCACTGAGCAATATTGTAAGCACATTTCCTCCAAATCTCCTGCATACCAGGCCAGATAGAATGGTTGAAACACATGTCGTTCCTTATAATCCATAAAGACCACGGGAAGGCAGCATGTAACACATTATCAACTCTACAGAGTTTCTTATTTTGCCATTTATTCGCTATTTTTTCAAAATTCATACCGTTATCACCTCTGTCAGCAAGATCAACAAGGATATGCCAAGAAGCTTGAGCCACAACACACTCAAAAATAGATGATTGCAGGTTTCAGATTCATTATAGAATAAACATGATAAATCATCCACATTTCGTCTCTTAACCAGGTTATCTCTAGTGAGCACCCTATTATGTGACAACAACCACAAAAAGAAATGAATTTTGGGGGGAACATTAATGTTCTAGACATCATGTTCATGAACAGGTATAACCCCTCTAAAATTAATAACACCATATAAAGATTTGACACTATATTCCCCCACATAAGACAATCTCCTTCAGCACTAAAGTGCAGAAATCTAGCTATACTCAAAACTTCCTCCCATTGCAGAAGCATTGTCTGACCAAATCATCTCCTAAAGGTGAATTTAAGGTTTCTCCATCCCAAACATCAGCAATACAGGAGTTTTTTTCATCCAAAATCACATAAATATCCCAGTATTGTGTTGCCAGACTACAAGGACCACACCAATGGTCTTCCCAAAACTTAACTTTCCTACCATTCCCAACTTTCCATTGGTACCACATATGATCTGCTTTAGCAGCCCACATCACCCCTTTCCAGAAAGGTGAAGCTCCAAGAACAGAATAGTCAAATAATTTGGGATGATTAACATCATACTTATGATCAATTATCTGCCTCCACAATTTTTCCTCATCTGAATGGTACCTCCTAATCCAAGAGGCTAAAAGGCACCTATTCATAGTGACAAGATCAGGAATACCAAGACCCGCAAACTTTTTTTTCTGAGTTACCAATCCCTAGTTTGCTAGGTAATATTTATGGTGTCCCTCATAATCATCCCATTGGCAATGAGCCATCTAGGAATTAGTCAAGGTAATAGCCCACTTGGGGAATTTAATAACACTTAGGAGATAAAGAGGGATACTAGCAAGTACACTCTTTACCAACTCTAATTTAGCAGCATGATTTAAAAGCTTGCCCCTCCATCTAGCTACTTTTTTCAGAGTTTTTTCCACAATAGGTTGTAGATCCTCTCTTTTCAACTTAGCATGATGAAGTGAGACTCCTAAATATTTTAAAGGAAAAACCCCTAATATACAAGTCAGTCCGCGCAAAATTCTGGGAAACATCAGCATCCACATTGATTGGGATAAGTTCACATTTGTGAAAATTAATTCGCATCCCAGACATCTGCTCATAACAGGATAATAACCATTTCAGGTTTCTAGCAATTGAAATATCATTATCTAAAAAAAGTAAAGTATCATTAGCATACTGTATGCTGATGATCCCAGACTGATTAAAGCTTTTTATTAAGCCAGTAATCTGGCCATGATTAGCAGCCTTTATCAGCATCTTAGTAAAAACATTAGCCATATAATTGAAAAGCAAAGGGGATATAGGATATCCGTTCCTAACACCACGACCAAAAACAAAGAAATTAGTATTGGTGTCATTTATTCTTACAGCTACTAACCCACAATCTAATAATTTTTTAACAGTCCTAATCCATTTAGGGCTAAAGCCCCACAGCAATCATCTTTAAAAGAAACTCCATATTGACTCTATCATAAGCTTTTTCATATCCAGCTTAAGGATAAAGCCAGATTGTTTTTTTGGACTACAACATGAATAATTTCATGTGCATACACAACACTCTCAAGAATACATCTACCTTTTATAAAGGCTGTTTGATGTGGTGAAATATGTGAATCATAGACCACACCAAGACTGTTTGTAGTACACTTAGAAAAGATTTTAAATACTATAGTTTGTAAGAGAAATAGGTCTAAACTTCTGAATAGTCACAACATTGGGCTCTTTAGGAATAAGAGTCGGCAAGGAAACATTCAATCTATAAAGCTCAAGATCTCCTTCGTTCCAGTCATTAACCAAGGAAATCAAATCATGTTTAATCACATCCCAAAAACGTTGATAAAATAAAAAGGGAAGGCCATCAGGGCCAGGTGCCCCTTCAGCATAAGAACCAAACACAGCATCTTTTACTTCTTGTTCAGTAAAATCAGCAACAAGAAAAATCTTTTGTTCATGAGTTACCTTATCACATAAATCCCAAAAATCATCAGCTAAATAAATATTAGGCTTACATTCAAAGCCAAATAAGTTTTTATAATAAGCAACAACAATGTCAAGCATACCTTTTGTGTCATTTACCTCATCATCTGGTCCTTCCAACATGTCAATATGTTTCTTCCTCCTCCTCTGGTTAGCTACATAATGAAAATAAGCAGTGTTATGGTCATCCTCTAAAATATTCCTTTCTCTAGACCTCTACCTAGATTTAATCTCTTCTTTTTTCCAAATATCAGTCAACTCAGCAGCAAACTTTTTTTTTCTCCCTTTAGATACAGGCGAAAGAACTTGAGTCTCAGACAACACATCAAGAATATCATATTCAACAACTAATTTTTGCTTAGTTTTATTTTGAGTAGACTCTACATTGGCATTCCAACCCTTCAAGCCTTTTCTAATATTCCTAACTTTACACTGCCATCTATCAAGAGCTTTCCTATCTTTACAGGGACCAGACCAGATTTTTATCACCATCTGATCAAAACCCTCAACTTGTAACCAGCACTTCTCAAATCTAAACTGTTTGACTTCTGGAATAGCTAAGGCTCCAATGTCAACACTTAAAGGAGTGTGATCATTACCAACCCTAGGCTTGGCTTAACATTGCTAGCTGGGAATAGAGCATCCCAACAAGTGGTAACAAAAACTCTATCCAGCAATGCCATAATCAAATTCTCTTGATTATTAGCCCATGTAAACTTTCTACCAACATTTTTAATTTCCATTAAACTGTATTTATTAATCCAATCATTAAACAGATCAGCCAAATGTTGATTGATGTTCCTAGTATTTTTCTCATAGCTCTCTCTAATAAGATTAAAATCCCCCCAGTTAAGGTATCCATACGCATTGTAGTATATAGATACATTCGAATCTAGACAAATTCAAGTCAGTTATTTCTGGATGGAGGGAGTATTATCGTATGAGGGGCTTAGAAGGAGATGAATAGGAGGGTGCGTTCACCAACGTGGTGCTACCGTTGATTGATGTGTCCCATCGCATCAGTGAAGAGATTGCGCAAGACGCCTATGCATTCATAGATGGCCTGAGAGACGGGGCTGAGTTAGAGAGGGGTGTGGTTGTGTTTTTCTCCTTTCCGGCCTTTTGGTTTACCCTCTTTGGGGTTTTCCTTGTGTATACTTTGCTTCAGCGCCTGCCTTTTACCTAAAAAAAGTCGTGGTTTGTTCTGCAATTACTAAAATCTTCCATGCAGTACATCTTTTATATATACTAGTTGAATGCCCGTGCGTTGCCACGAGTGGTATATGAAGAACGTTGGTGTTGTAGACCATATTGAAACAAGTTGTCGATATCTACCTCTTACCTCCCACTCCACGAGGGTCACATATATCCCTAATATTTCCTTTTCCTCGATGCGTGTATCCTCCACAACCACCTTGCAAATGGTCGAGGCATGTGTCGTATTGGCTCAACCCTATGTTGATGTTTTTTCTCTGTTGGTATGTCTAATTGTCTTGTCAAACTTGGGCAAATCCACAATTTATGTCACTACCTTGCAAAAGATTGAGGCTCGTATCCTGTTAACTCAATTATTAAAGTTGCATCCACCTAATTAATACCTCCGGCTCTTTACTTACTCTTTTTCTAAAAAAACACCTAGCTACCAGTGAGAAAGGATGTAACCCATAAACTTGGGTGCTATGAATGATTTTAATATGACATTTTTACCTCTAGAGTCGCAAGAAGGCAACACAAAAACATGGCTTGAAGGGATTTTTCATCTTCTTCAGAGGGGCACTCGGCAAGTCAAGAAGTGGTTTAAGGACTGAGAAAAAATTACTAATAATTAGTTGACAAGCAACTTTCGGAGTAAATCTACGTATAGCTTGTAAAGTCACATGTCTAAATAGAATCCTTGTAATTTATTCATGTTGTTGGGATCATCCCCTCTCGATTATACCGTATTCACTGTTCTTTTAACCGAGCAATGTATCGTTAGTTTCCTTAATATTTTCTTCACATAAAATAGTTAATTAATGACACATAAGTGCGCTTATTTTTTAGTCTATATTCCAACCAGTAAGTCAAGACGATTTCAACAGCACACAACAATAGTGGTCAACAGCATTTGGAAGATTTCAAACAGTCTAAAAGAAGGATAAAAGCTCGGAACAACACGGCTGATCACACCCATATCTCTAGGATAGTTTTAGGATCATACATTCAAAGAAAGCCTCCATTAGAAGCTTAAGTTCCCGGTGTAAATGGCCTAAGATGATAAAAATAATGTCATACCGTTGACAGGATCAAAGGACTAAATGACAGGCCGATCTGCATTAAATTGCAAACAGTTCATCTTATACAAAAGAATAATATACTAAAGGTCAACCCCACAACACTTGTAGACATTCTTTACTAAAAGTCAATAAATTTGAATTTAGTATTTCTTTCTGAACTTGGGCTTTATGAATAGTTGTTGCGATTACATTCACGAGCAGTCAGCTCCTCCACACATTTGGAGAACTGTCAACCAAGGAAAAGAAAAAAGTAAGTGAAGAACTGCAAAAAGCAAGCAGGACAGCATGCTGCTGCCAGTTGTCTTGTTTGAAAAAGTTCTGACTTCAGAGCAGTCAACAGTTGGTCTTGAAGTTGAGACGCAGTGGACACGGGAGCTGCAGCTAGTTAAATGGGGGCGTCGCTTGAGAGTGATTTCATGGGCGGCACATCGGTGGCCTGCAGTGCGCGGGCACTGGCCGGCCATGGGATTCCACGGGTGTGCACACAGAACACACATCAACAGCATGACCACCTCAGTAAAATTCCAGTAGAAGCTTTTGATATGGTCGAAGAAGAACGAAGTTGTCGGACCTGGGAGCACTGTCGGATCTTGCAGGTCGGCGCGAGGTACGGGCGACCGTTTCTGGTGGAGCTGGCTGCGGGAGGTCCTAGAACTCAGGATCAGGGAGATTTTGGCCCTCTGCGTGCCCGTTCCTGTTCCACCGCCCGGAGGAGGTGGAGTTTGGCCGGAGATAAATTTCACGACGGCCGGGGCAGCGAGGACGGGGCTCGAAGGGAGGAGGAGGCGGCCGGAGTTTGGCGGCGGGGTCCGCGATGAGGCTCTCCGGCGGCGGGCGGCTAGGTTCCTGGCGGCGGGAGGAGTTTCTGGCAGGAAGGCGACGGGGTCCGGGTTCGCAGCGACGGGGTAGGCGAGGCCAACGAGGGGTCGCGCGGAGGAGAGTAGGCCGGGCGGGCGGCTGGCGCACGCGAGGAGGAGCGGGGTAGGAGAGAGGCGAGCAGGGGTGGAGGGCGGGGTGGGAATCGCGAGCGCAGGGGCACGTGACGGGGGAGCGTGCGGGGTCGGGGTCCAGCGGTTGGTGGTGACTCCTTCACTTCGCAGTGGCACGCCCTTGTACTTTGTTCGAACAGTTAGGGGCAAAACTGTCATTTCCTGACAGGCGGAAATTTTGTCTGATGACGAACGGTCCCAATCTTTTTAATAGTATAGATATAGATGATTTGTTTGTGACAACTTAAATGTTCGACTTGATCGAATTAATTTGCTCCAGATTTGTCCCTTGAGCAATAGGTTTTTGTTATTCTTACTTTAAAATTTTGTTCCTCATAGTCGCTATTTCTTCGTCAAAATCATATAGAGTAGGTGCATTGTACAACAGTCACTATCTATACTGTGTTATAGTCCGAAGGGATTCAAAAGATTCAGTGGAACAGGAGGAATAAGTACTGAGATTCTTTGAGGAACAAACTGCAAAAGACTTAGTTGACAGTTACTGCATTGTGTGGAAAGAATAAGTGGTTCTTGCAACTAAAAGTCCCTCGCGAAGATCGGTGAATTAACTCTTGAAACTGACAATACAAAAAAGCACCAGAAACACCTCAACGTGGACTCAGTTATAACACAATAATAATCAAATTCATGCACACTCGGTGCATTCTACAACGGTCACTATTTATTTCCTTTTCCCCAAGTTACAGACTGAAGGAGTTCAAAAGCTCCAGTTGAACATCAGGAATAAGTACTAAGATTCTTATATGAATAACTGCAAAAGACTATAAGTTGACAGTTTAATCGCAACTAACATCCCTCACAAGAATGAATCTCTTCAAACTGACATAGAAAAATGCACCAGAAATATTTCAACATGGGACAGAGTCATAACATCAATTCGTATTCATTGACTTCTTCAGGGACCGAAGAACTCCCCACATGATGGTTGATACAAAGAAAAGCAGTACACCAGTGACAATGGCGTACTTCAAACCAAGGTTCATTAGCAAATTTACCAGCAACCCTGCTAGGACGACCCCCGCGAAATTCGCGGACAGACCTGACCAGAACGGCATGCCCAGAACAGATGCAATGATAGCGCCGGTCCATGCTCCGGTGCCTGGGAAAGGAACAGCAACGAACAGCATCAACCCAAGCCACTGGAATTCCTCAACAGGGGCAGCCTTCCGCCGTGCCCGCTCAAAGAGGAGGTCCATAATCCGGGTCGCAGAAGCACTTCTTTGCGAGAGAAAAGTAGCGAGTTTTTTCAGGTAGAGGATGATGAAAGGTACAGGCACCATGTTCCTGGAGAAACAGATAGCAGAAATGAGCTCTACGTATATTAGCATAAAACATTTTCTGAAGAGGAAGGATAAAATTGCTGACACTAGTGACAACTGGTAATTTACATTTTAGCCGCGTCACTGAAAATTGACCATAGAAGTATAAAACGTCGACACAAAATTATCAATCATCAGAATGCAAGAACAACCGTATCAAATGCCAAATAGTCAACCACTTGGCCTCCACTTCATCCTGATCTAGCGCACGTGGATGCCACATCACCTTCTTCCTGCCCACCCCCTCCTCTCTCCATTCTCTTCCATCTTCTGAACAGTACCAAATCCAATCAGAGTAGATAATTTCTTATTCTGATGAAACAGGAGTGCAGAAGTTTTCTGAATGTTGACAAATTGGAATTTTGCAGGAGCGAAGCTGACCTTTGTACTAGTAAAAGGCAGGCAGCAGGTGAGGCGCGTGGTTGGGGCTAAGAAGGATGATCTTGACAGGAAGATCTACTCATTCATCTCATCATCCTACTCCTAACTGAATACCAGGACTCAAATATTGGCAACAGGTCATGCCTTCTCTTGGCTTCTCTTGGCGAAAGGGGGGGGGGGGGGGGCATGGCCATGGCTGGTTTCAAGGTGCTGGATAGAGAAGAGAGTATGGGTTTCAATGTGCTAGACACAGAGGGGAGAGGAGAGCTGGCTCGCCCACTGCTGTGAGCAGGAAATGCTTGAGTGCATTCTCCTGGAGCATGTTGACCAGCAGCACTTGGATACTGTCGACATAAAGGCTACTGGGAATGAGTTGCTCGTGGTCAGGAATTGGAGAGAGGTGTTGTGAGTGGCACATGATTGGATTTGGATTGATCAGTGGTTATAGGATGAGGTGGAGGGGAGAGAGAGGGAGGAAGAAGGTTACATAGCACACGGATGTGGTAAACCAGGGTGAGGTGTGCGCCTCAGGCGAAACTATCGTCCACAACATTAAGACGTTGACAAAACCAGACAGGGGATAAATGCTTTGGTAACTATAGGTTAGCCTCTGGGGGGCTAATAGTGACCAATAATTGCTTAGGGAATAAAATTAGAATTGCAAATAGTTTGGGGGCAAAAGTGAACTTTTTCATTCAATTACAGTTGTTACTTTTCAGTCCCTCGCTCTTACTGTATTTTCTTCAGAATCAGTAATTTTACCATGTAGGAACTGCAAATTAATAGTAACTGGTAAGCGATAATCAAGTGTCACCATCTCATCTCAGCAATGCACAGCTACAAAACTACCGACTATACCGAGCAAAAACATCGGGACAATAGATAAGCTGTCCTGGAGACGCCATCAGTTAAGTGGCACACTATTCTGCACACTAACTAATGAGCCAGCATATCTTTATATAAACTTAGTTTGTATGTCATGGTAAGATATCATTTTGCAACAAATGACTTAGCTAGGTAAAGCTGATTTACTGTGTCGCCCATTCTTTGGGGACTGTTGTACCCTTTCAGGTTTTAATACAACATGGTGTTTATTTGAACAATAAAAAAAAAAATAGGCTACACAGTCAACCCACTTCATCCTTAATTTCGCTATGCATAATCCAATAATTGAATTAAGCTAGTATCCAAATTTATCACATTGTCCATGCAATACCCTGATTCATCACTTTACCACACTTGCTCACCGACTTTAACGAACTGGGTGTATTGCATTATGTGTGAGCTTGAAGACAGATCAAAACACACATTTTTTTAATCATGGTCGTTATACACATCAGTTACAGAAGTCAAACACACATTCCAACTACGCTTGTTCTACACTATATATTAGTTTCAGAAGTCTAGGCTTGTTCTACACATTAGTTTCAGAAGCCAATAGATTCTTCCTTATGCTTTGATGTAACACCTGGTTTTCTGCTTAGAGCTCTTCAAGCAGATTGTAATCCTGTCGCTTCTGAGTAATAAATACTGGATTGCATGTAAAAAAAGAGTTTCAGAAGCCAAACACACATTTCAACTAGGATTATTCTACACTTTAGTTCCACAAGTCATCAATACTCATACTAGTATCTAGTACCATGTAATACTATATCTATTAGTTTCAGAACATTACATAGTATATACTCGTATTATACCCTAATTGACAAGCAGTCAATGCGCCACTGAAATTTATCAAACACCTCACGGGCAAATACTAGACACCACCAAATAAAACAGCAACACGAGAATGCATAGGCACATCCAAGAACGGATAGGATTGTGAGGCGGATGGATAGGTAGCGCGGCATAGAGCTATCAGTCGGCATGCTCAGGCCTGTGAAGACTTGAGAGTTGAGACTGTTGCCAGCAACTGGAGCATCTCCTGCCACTGGGAACGAGTTTGCCATGGCCAGGAACTGGAGCGATGTGTGAGAAACACAGGGTTGGATTTTTTGATTGGTCATGATGATAGAATGAGGTGGAGGAGGGGGGGCATGAGAGGAGAGAGGGAGGAAGGTCACGTAGCACCCGCATGTGCAAAACCAGGGTGAGGTGCATGCCGCTCGGGCTAAACCATCCTCAACAGCATTAAAAGTGTCAAGACCAGAGAGGGGAAAAATACTTCAGAAACTATACCTTGGGGGTTGAGAGTGACAGAAAATTATTTAAGGAATAAAGTGAGTGTTGCATTAGAGGCAGAAATGAATGATTTCCATTCAAGTACAGTTGCTAATTTTCAGTCCCTTGCTCATACTGGCTTCTATTCAGAATCCGTTATCTTACCATGTATGAACTGCAAATCTGTAGTAACTAGTAAACGATAATCAAGCGTCACTATCAAAACTACTAATTATCCTGTGCAAAAACACCGGAACATTAGCTACGTTGTCCTGGAGACGGCCGTCAGTTATATGGCATTCTCAGTTCCACAGCATTCTCAGTTCCACACACTAAATAAAATGAGCCAGCATATCTTTATATTAACTTAGTTCGCATGTCATGGTAGGTAACAGTTTGCAACAAATGACTTAGCTGCCCTTAAACACTTGCCAAAAGGCAGCAACATGCCAAAAGATGAAACAAGTCGCTGCTATTAGTTTGTACTACATTCAGGCAATACACATGACACATTGCTTCCTACCTAGAAGTGCTGTGATGGTCCCTGAAATTCTTGAAACAAACAAATCAAAAGGAGAGGGGAGGGAGTCATCTCGCTAATATCTAGAGGTGGCAGGCAAAGTCGGTGAGAAGAAGTTGGTGGACAGCTCTTGTTGGTAGGTGCACTGGGTCGCTGATGTCAACACTGACACCTAGGTAGCACAGCATAGAGCTATCGGCAGGCTTGCACCCACGGTGGGCTTCGATGCGCTGGACTGAGAAGACGGAAGAGGAGACCAGGCACACCCAGGTCAGTGAAGACTTCAGACTGCTACTGATGGGAGATGGCGTGCCTTCTCCTCGAGCACATCTGCCAGCAGCTCTCAGATAACATCACCATCAAGTCCACTGGGAGCGACTTTCTCATGGTCGGGAATTGGAGCACAGTGTGGACACAGGATTGTATTTGGGGATTTGTCAGGGATGAAAGCATGATGTGGAGGGGAGGGAGGAGAGAGAAATGAGGGGGCAGGAAGAAAGTGACTTAGCCCACACATGTGCAAAACCAGGGTAAGGGTAAGGCACACACCATTCAGGCAAAACCATTGTCCACGCCATTAAAACCATGCCCAAAACCAGACAGGGGAAAATGATTTGGTAATTATACTTTGAGGAGTTAAGAATGACCAAAATTTGTTTAGGAATAAATTCAGCATCGCAAATAGTTTAGATACAAAAAATGGACGCTTTCCATTCAACCATAGTTGTTAATTTTTTTCCCCGACCCCTTGCTCATAATGTGTTCTATTCAGAATCAATTATCTTGCCATGTAGGGATTGCAAACCTGTAGTAACTAGTAAGTGATGATCAAGTGTTACCATCTCTAAATCTCAGCTATGCACAGCTACAGAACTACTAATTATCCTGAGCAAAAACATCGGGACAATAGCTAAGTTGTCCTGGAGATGGCCGTCAGTTAAGTGGCACTCTCTGTTCTGCACACTAGCTAAAATGAGCCAGCATATCTTTATATTCACTTAGTTTGCATGTCATGGTAGATATCAATTTGCAATAATCACTTAGCTGTCTTTTGGCACTGGTTGCCCTTAAATGCGTGCCAAAGGGCATCTACGTAAGTTAATTTACTATGCTGACCTTTCTTCAGGGGACTGTTGAACCCTTTCAGGTTTTAATACAGCATGGTGTTTATTTGACCAATAAAAATATATTATGCTTGACAGTCAATCAACTTCATCAATAATTTCTCTATGTATAAGCCAAACAATAGTTTAGTTAAGCTAGTAACCTAATTCATCACATTGTTCTTCATACACAATACCCTGATTGTCACTTCACCTAACTGTGTGACCAACTTTATCAAACTGTGTGTATTTCATTGCGTGTGAGCTTAAAGACAAGCCAAAACACACATTTTGAACTAGGATTGTTACGCACATTAGTTTCAGAAGTCACACATTTCGAGTAAGCTTGTTCTACACATTAGTTTCAGAAACTAGACACACATTTCGACTAGGCCCATCCTACACATTAGTTTCAGAAACTAGACACACATTTCGACTAGGCCCATCCTACACATTAGTTTCAGAAGTCGCAATATATCTCCACTTGTAATACTAGTATCTAGTACCAGGTAATACTGTATGTACCAGTTTCAGAAGTCAAAATATATCTCTATTCGTCATACCAGTATCTAGTACCATGTAGTAATACTGTATGTACTAGTTTCAGAACAATGTCGAAGTATCACCCTATTCGATATGCAGTCAAAGCGCCACGGGCAATTCACCGAACACATTGCAGGCAGATGCTAGACCTCACCAAATGAAGCAATGGCATGACATTGTTGGGTGGTGGGTGGGTGGGTGGGGGGAAGCAAAGACAAACCCGAGAACGGATAGGACGGTGAGGCGGACGGGGTGGAGCCGCATCCAGTACCCTGCCGGGATGGCCCCGCGCAGCTCGAGCACGGGCAGCGTGGCGAGCGTGAAGACGACGGCGTCGTCGGGCCAGCCGAGCCTCCGCAGCGACGCCGCCACCCGCAGCCCGAACCCGGAAGCCCTGATGGAGTCCTCCGCCACCGTTGCCGCCGCCGCAAGGGCCGCGCCGCAGCCGAGCAGCGCGGCGCAGCCCAGGATCGCGCCCAGCGCCAGCCCCGCCGCCAGAGCACCCCGCTCCGTCGCCTCGCCCCCGCCGCCTTGCGACGGCGCCACGCCACGAGCGGCTCTCGCGACGGGGGCGCGGGCGGCGCGAGACACGCGCGCGAGCTGTGGGGTCCGCGGAGGAGGGGAAACGGGAGCCCACAGGCGGTGGGCGGGCGCGGGGGGCGCCAGGAGGGGCCTCCGACTCCATGATGGTGGTGGGCGAAGAGAGGGCGCGGCGAGAAGAGAGGCCGCCATGGCCATTCGGATCGAGTCTCCTCTCCCGCTCGCGGCCGCGGATGGGATTAACTCGGCTCGGATGTTGGATCGACTGGGACGGCGGTTACGAGGTGAGCAGGAGTGGGCGGAGGAGAGCCCGAGGGCAGTGGCGCGCCATGGGAGTTTGGCAGGCTCGTGGGACGCGAGCGGAAAACAGGGGCTGTTCTGGCTCGAGTGGTATTACTCTTAGAGGTGGGGTCGGGAGGATAAGTGGGACCATCATGATGCAAATCGCAAACTGACATGAAGAAGGTCTGTAGCCTTGTACTCGGTAGCAGGTGTTGCAAATCGGCACCGATTCGTTCATTTCGTAGTAGACAAAAAATAATTAGTCCAGTTTAATTTTTTAAACCAAATTAGTCTATTTTAAACTATATTTTGATTTTGCGGAATCATACAAGTTGCCGTTTGCAACCTTAACTCATAACTTATAGAGTACTTCTTCTGTTTTAAAATATAAGATGTTTAGCTTTTATGAAATGAATAAATACGTTTTTTAACGTGTAAGTTCTGTACTAGCCTACCTAGACGAGTTGTGGCCAGTTGTGGAAGAAGACGATGCTTACTATTACGAAGAATTGTTTGTTTATACTCTTGAATTGTGTGCTCTAAACTTTGTTTTCGCCAATGTTATCATTTTGCAAAATCTGAACAGTCTGCATCCAAAAATATCTTAGTCGGTTCTTTCTTTGTACTCCCTCTACTTTTTTTTTTGAAAAAGCAAGTATCCAAACAAGTTTATTATTTGGTTTAGCTATTTTAGTTCGAAACTATATTATTTTAAAATATCTAGTCTTACATTAGTGAATGGAAGGAGTGGCATATTTGAAATTCTTTGTTTTTTCAGTAACGTATAGAGAAGGGCTCAAATCATATGACGGAAACAGAATTATATCTTAATAGAACAAAAAAAAATTGATTTATGAATGGAATGAAAAAACAACTTCTTTACTATTTTTTCGTAAAAAATCCACCGATATGCTAATCATCATCAATAGCAGTATAGAGAGGTCTAAAAATAATAAAAAATACAAATAGATCCATGGACCATCTAGCGACGACTATAGACACTAGAACGAGCCAAAGGCACGCCATCGTCTTCGCTCCTCCATCACCAGAGCCAAGCAAAACTTGTCATAGTAAAGCTTGTTGTAGTAGACAAACAGAAAGTCATCGTGCTAATACCCAAAAAACTGGCGCACCAGAGCAGTAATCATCATCAATAATGATAATCGTAGATCGAAAGAGGTTGACCAGAAACCATACCAACCAAAACGAAAAACGACCAGATCCCATGGGATTCGTCGGACACACGACTCTATGCGTCCCGCCGATGCTAGACGCACCATCGGAGTAAGGATAGGGCATGGATGACTTTATTCTAACTTCAGGACGTAGACACCTCCTTAACATCCCGAAGAAGACATTGAAAGCAGCTAAACCAAGAAACGAAACCTCCCGCCTGCGAGGGCCATGGTTCGCCACACCTCCAAGGCCCTAAGGCCACCGGGGACGAAATGAACCGACGACGTCGCCGGCAAAGGGATGAAACCCTATATGGGTTTTGCAGCGCCTCCACGATCTCCTCTGTAACCCCTTTACCATTGTTGTGATTAACTCTTGTGCCATTAAAACATGAACCAAACATGGCAAGCCATCACCCTGCACCTTATCTCTACGCGAGACTAAATTTTGTGTCGACTCTTAATCTACTGAAGTGCATCTGCCTACTGCCGCAGAATGGATCACACAACGAATCCTTTGTGTCGCAAGAAAAAATCTCTGCCTATACAGCAATTATTTTTTGGTAACTTCTATTTGCCTTCATAGCATGACCACAACGACTAGGCATGTGGCTCAGCGTTTAAAACGCTTGTAATGTTGTAGTGAATGGCTTCATGTAGTATCACAACTGCCTCTAGGATGGGACGCCCAATGCATGAAAGTCTTTGAGTTGGTCAGATAACTCTTGTGGAAAATTCTTGTACGATTGGTACCAATTTCCTTGAAATTTTGAGACTAGTATTTAGTTGGCGATATTGCTCAATTTGAACTGCACTATATTTTGTAAGAAAAATTATGATAACTTTGAAATTCAGGTGGAACAAAGGTAACTCCTCTTGCTAATAAATTGGAGGTGGAGGGGGACTTCACTTTTCTTGGCCTATGCACCAACTAGGGTAGCACACAACCTTTTAAGCATGAGAATTTTATAACAAATCCTGATCCTCGAAAATAAATATGAACTCAAATTGTCCGTGAGGACTATAACTCATGTGTTAGATACCAACCTTAATAAACATGAGGCGATCATGAACGGAAAGAACATATGAAATCAATGTAGCTTTATAACTCAGCCCGATGATGGGAACATGTGTCCTGCAAATCTTTTCTATCTCTTCAGACAGACTACACATTAGTTAATTTTTTTTATTGTGCCAATTCATTTGTAACAATACATTAAGATGCAATTGCCATATGAATAAAAAACTTAAGAAACAAGCAATGTGTCATTCGGTCCTTCTTTTTTTACAAATCAATCACAGCTCCGAGGTGCCATGCCAACAAGCCCCAGATCCATTGATCATGGAAACTATGTTTGTTTGGTTCCAAGGTTCATACATATTCCATCATGTGAATTTTGAAACCAGACACGATTCTCCTATACCCATTCAAACATTGTGTACTCCCTCCGTTTATAAATATAAGATGTTTAAGGTTTATGAATTAGATGTATCTAGACACATTTTAGTATATAGATTCATTTGAACCTATACACAAAAAGGCGTCTAGATACATCTACTTCACAAACCTAAAACATCTTATATTTCCAAATGGAGGGAATATGTGGCAATTAGACACATTAATCAAAGTGGTTCGCCGGAAATCCAACGACTGAACATAGCTGAGACATGTCTCTGGTTGATACTCTGGTGCAGTGTGTCCACCGCCCTATATTTAAATTAAGCAAGAAGTGTTAGGAGTACTCTAAAATCTACATGTAGTTGCAGTTAAATAGTTTATTATATAGAACAACTCTTATGTTTTCAATTGTTTTGGCTGAAGTGTCGAACTGACTAGTACATGAGAATTTTCTTATCTCATTGTGATATGATTTTTGGATTTGAAATGTCAGCGGTCTCAGAAACAAAGACAAATATAGATATGGTGTTATCTTTATGGTAGCGAATGTTAGGTTATTTGTGTATCTTATGGTGAATCTGCAAGTATATTATATTTCCGAACATAAGTACAATTATATAAACCAGTTTACATACTCTAATAAAAAAATCAAAAACGAGGAATGAAACCAATAAATCACCCAGCGGACTGGCCATCAAGATGCCAAGCTCTCCATTGATTTGTTGGAGATATGCCCAAGAGGCAATAATAAAGTGGTTATTATCATATCTTCACACTTATGATAAATGTTTACATACCATGCTATAATTGTATTAACCGGAAACATTAATACTTGTGTGATTTGTAAACTAAAATAAGATTCCCTAGTATAGCCTCTTGTTAAACTAGCTTGTGGGTTAATATATGATCATGGTTTCCTGATCATGAACATAGAGATGTTATTAACAACAGGATCATATCATTAGGAGAATGATGTGATGGACATACTCCTATAGATAAGCGTAGCATAAAGATCAAGTCATTTCAATAGTTCAATTGCTATATGCTTTCTGATACATAGTAACCTAATTCCTTCGACCATGAGATCATGCATATCACCTTTACCGGATGGATGCTTTGATGACATCAAACACCACACCGTAACAGGGTGGCTATAAAGGTGGCATTAAGCGTTCGGAAAGTATTGGTTGAAACACATGGATCAAGAGTGGGATTTGTCCATCCATATGACGGATAGATATACTCTGGGCCCTCTCGGTGGAATGTCATCCAATTGGCTTGCAAGCATGTGACTTGGTCACAAGGGATCACATATCACGGGAACGAGAAAAGAGTACTTATCAGTAACGAGGTTGAACTAGGTATGCAGAGATACCGGCGATCATAACCTCGGATAAGTAACATATCGTGAGACAAAGGGAAATTGGTATCGTATGTAAGTGGTTCATTCGATCGCAAAGTAATCATAGAAATATGTGGGAGCCATATGAATTTCCAGATTCCTCTATTGGTTATTGTTCGGAGAAGTGTCTCGATCATGTCCGCATAATTCACGAACCGTAGGGAGACACACTTAAGGATTCGACGTTGTTTGAGTAGTTATGGTATTATGAGAAAGAGACCGAATGTTGTTCAGAGTCTCAGATGGGATCCGGGATATCACGAGGTGATCCGGAATGGTCCGGAGAATAAGATTCATATAAGGAAAGTCCCGTTTCGGAGTTCGGGAATGATTCCGGTGTTTTCATCGGGAATGTTCTGGAAGGTTCCGGATTGTCCGGCACTCCGGGGGGAAGGGGTACATGAATGTGTCATTACATATTGGAATGATTGCATCATGTACTAAGTGTTCTTGCTGTCCCAAATAAATGATTAAATTGAATCCTGAAACAGAAAAGTCAAATGTCCAGTTTGAAAGTCAAACGGCTAAAACAAGAAACTGTGGGAAACAAGCAAGAGGAGTTGGAACCGACTTGGAGGAGGAGTTTCTCTCCTCCAAGCCGGCGGCCAGCCTAGGCCGAGTTGGGGAGGGACTCCCTCCCTCCCCTGGCGCGCCAGCCCCCTCCCATCTATATAAGGAGGGGCAGGGCTCCCCTCCTAGAACACACAAGTTCCTATCTTCTACCTCCGGTTTAGAGCCGTTTTGGTTTAGAGCTTCTAATTGCTTTAGCCAGCGGTTTAGAGCCTTCTAATTGGTTTAGAGCCTTCTAATTGGTGTGTCTAATTACTAGACCACTAATAGCCTCTCTCATAAGCTCCACCATACTCGCACCGGCTTAAGGCGAAGCCCTGCGGGATTTCCCCTCTACTTCCGGTACCACGCCGTTGTGCTGTCGGAATCGCGAGGAGAGTGCTACAACCTCCGCTGCCTGCTGGAACAAGGGAGAGGAAGGTCTTCGTCGAGTACCGAACGTGTGACCGACTGCGGGAGCGCTGCCGGAACGTGGCGCCGGAAGGATCGTCTACGCGATCTTGAGATCGGAAAGAGTACGACTACATCACCCACGAGAATCTGCTCTCGTTAATCGCTTTGGAATCTTCGAGGGTAAGTTATTCCATCGACTCGTTGCTACAATCTAGTAGATAGATCTTGGCTTGTTTGTTTGTATGCGATAGAAAATTTTTGTTTTCCATGCTACGAACCCCTACAGTGGTATCAGAGCCGTGTCTATATGTAGATCTGTTGCACGAGTAGAACACAATGGTCATTGTGGGCGTTGATGCTTTTATTGTAGATTGCTTTTTGTGTACTTTGCATCTTGCGGTATGTTGGGATGAAGCGGCCCGGGCTAACCTTACATGACATCGTTCATGAGACTTGCTCCACGCTTGACATGCAACTTGTATTGCATAAGTGGCTTTGCAGGTGCCTGTTTCTCCTAGCATAGTTAAGATCCAATTTACAACGGGTAATCAACAATGATAGTATCAATGTTGTGGTTCTTGTTCGTAAGTTAGAACGACACTTATTGAAAGCCCCAAACCACGTAAAATATGCAAAGAAAGTAGAAGCGTATAACTTTGTTTTGCAGGGGTGTGCAGTGATGTGATATGGCCATGATTGTGATTATATTTGATGTATGCAATGTTCCTTATTGTAAGTCGGCAACCGGCAGGAGCCATATGGTTGTCTTTAATTTATGTTAAGACCCGCGTGTCTATTCAAAGTAGTTGTAATAGTTGAAGCCGGTGGACGACAACCATGGAGAAGCGTCATTGACCTTGATGCAATGCCGGTGATGATGGAGATCATGTTCGTGCTAGAAGATGGAGATCGGAAGCACAAAGAAGAAAGGCCATATCATATCACATATTATGAATTGCATGTGATGTTAATCCTTTATGCATCTTGTATTGCTTAGTAGACGACGGTAGCATTATAAGATGATCCCTCAAGCACACAATTTCAAGTTCTTAAGTGTTCACCCTTAGTATGCACCATTGCTAAAGCTTGTTGTTTCGAAGCACCACGTGATGATCGGGTGTGTTAGATTCCGCAAGTGTATACAACGTAAGCAAGCCAGATTTGCTTATGCGGAAGCTAAGGTTTGATCTTGACGAGCCTAGCATGTACAGACATGGCCTCAGGAACACGGATTACCGAAAGGTAGAGCATGAGTCATATAGTAGATATGATGAACATGTTGATTGTTCGCCATTGAAGCTACATCAACTCTCGTGATGATCGGTTTTGATGTGGTGGATTTGGTTCGTGTGATCACTAAAACAATGTGAGGGATATTGTTTTGAGTGGGAGTTCACCTAGATTAATTTAATTATTAGAACTCAATTTATCATAAACTAAATCAAAGTGAATTTGCATAGTTGTTGTAGTCATTGGCATCCGTTTACCACCTTGCGCTTAGTTATAATTGAGATGATAGAACTATAGAATTCTGGTTAGTTACTTTACGAACTGGTATCGTATTGTTTTGAAGTGTTAATCTAAAGTTTAAAAGTCCTATTGCAAACTTTCAGTAAGTTCCGGTTACTCCATGAAGTTTAATAATTAGTATTAAATCAAGAGTAAAAATTCCAAGTGTTAGTATATAAGTATCATGTTTGTCTCCATGATTCTTGATATTCAAAGGATTCTCTTAATATCAAGGTTATCTAGGATCTGAAAGAGTTGTTTCAGAAACCATGATGTGTGGAAGATATTGTGATATCTGAAACGAAGTTTTGGTTACAACATGATAGAGTATAATATGGCAAAGTTCATGTTCTCATATTTTGATGAGAATTTGCAAAAAGGTTAGAGACACTTGTTGTCCTAATCCTCCAAAAGGTTTTGGATAGCAACATTATACTCATAATTCATCGTTATAAGCTAAAAGTAGCTTGATCATGGACGAGTCCATGATAAAGGTGAATATTTGATGTAGGTAAAATGTTTACTACACCAAGAGATTACTAAAGAAAGGAATTTGAAAGAACACCAAACATTTGATGATGGTGATCTACTTCAAAGTGCAAGTCCAAAGACATTGGTATTTAACTATACACGCTTTGGACTATGTGTCATATGTATGACTCCACTATTGATATTGATAGATTCTTTCAAACAGAAAAGGAAATATTGAAAGAGAATCTCATAAATATATGGCAGAAAAGAAAAGACTAGAATTGTTCAGTTTAAGTATATAGATGATATACATGTTATGGCTATATTCTTTGCTTATTAAACAATGTGGTTCTCAAGTATTTGATACTGAATTTGTTGGTGTGAATCGTCATACGAAACAACACAATTCATGAACTACAATGGCCTAAGTAACTAGCAAAAGAATATGTGATGATGTTCATCGAAAACAAATAAAGGGTTATTGTGTTGCTCGTAAAACATCAAAGCTTGCCTTCAAGATTTGTTTTATCGGGTATTATGAGAACAAAAGGGTTGTTCAATTAATTGCCGTAATCCATAAAAGATGGATGATTCACAAATCTCGTTGGAGACATCACATCCATAAAACCAGTGCTAAAGATGTCGAAAGACAAATTGATTGAAAGATCACTTAGGAAGTGACATCGCCGTTTGAATTATAATGGAAAGAAAACATGAAGAAACTCCATGTTGATGGAATTTTGGAGTCTTCTGATTTTTGATCAAATGACGCTTGTGAAACTTTCCTAGAGATAATTAAAACTTCGTTCATAAGCCAAAAGGGAACGATAGACTAACTTATTGGAACTTGTACATATTGTTGTATGAAGTCCATTATGTATAGTCCAGAGCGATGGATTTCAACTTCATGTGCTTTCTCCGAAAATTTGAGTGAATATATGAATATTTACTTAATAAGGATGAAGTGTGAAATATTTGAAAAGTTCAAAGATTTTCGAGATGAAGTGCAAAATCATTGTAACAAGAATATAAATAGTTTATGATAAGATCATAAAGGAAGATATTTGAGTTACAGAGTTTAGCATAATACCTAAGATTTAAGGAATCGTTCCGTGGATTTGCATTTTCCCGAAACACCATAAGAGTATGGAGCGTTCGAGATATGTAATTAAACCTTGTTTGACATGGTAAGATCGAAGGTATAATTTATAAAAATGCCATTATATTTTAAAGATTAAAAGCTTTAGAGATTACCGTTTTTCCACTGAAAAGAGCTTCATCATAATCCGTTGAAATGACACCATATAAAGTTATGGTTTGGGATAAAACCCGAGTTGTCCTTTCTTAAACATTGGTATGCTATGCATAAGAAAGATGTTTGCAACCAAAGTCGGATGAACCTGTCTTTGTATGTTATTTCGAATAACTGTTAAGTACTCCTACATAACATCGGAGACAAAAGTGTTTTGTCACTTAAAACGTCAAGTTTCTTCGAGAAGGAATTTTTCGTGAAAAGTTAAGTGGGAGGACAATAGAACTTTGATAAGGTTAAAAGAACCTTAGCTATATGTGCAGAGTTGCGCAGCGCCGAAAAGTGTTCCGGAGGCAACAACAATGCTCATGGCTCACGTACCTCAAAGGTTGTGGTCACGGAGATCCAAGTTCCAATTGAAACAAGGAGATCGGGTAAACAATCAAATACCAAGATTTGAGGGTTGAATCATTATTTGAGAATAATGAACCGACTACATACAAATAAGCGATGATGGGCCCTGACTCCGTCAAATGGCTTGAAGCCATAAAATCCGTGATAGTTCCATACACGAGAAATCAAGTTTTGAACTTGAAGGACCCTCGAGAAAGGTGTAAGACCTTACAGTTGTGTCTGGATCTATAAAGAAATAGACATGGATGTTTTACATCTATGAAATAGTCGACATGTTGGGAAAGAGTTCACAAAATGTTCAAAGGTTGACTATGACAAGATTTGATCTTTCATAGCGATATTTAGTCTAGACGGATTAATGTAGCAACCACTACATATAATTTGTTATATGGTAGTTGAATAAACAAAACAAGTTCTTCTAATAGAATCGTTACCTAGGACGTGTGCATGACACGGTCCATAGGGTTTTGTTAATTCAAAGGATGCTAAAAGCATATGCAAACTTCAATGGTTGAAATAAGCATAGCGGAGTTGGAATCTTCACTATGATGAAACTGTTAAAAGGGTTTAATTTCATCAGAGACAATGAAGATGCTTGCATTTGCAAGAAATTAAGTGGGAGCGCTAAGACATGTTTCTAATACATTATGTGGAAGACATATTGTTGATTGGAAATAATGTATCTTTTATTAACACATATTAAGAATTTCATCCCGATGAAAGACTTAGGCAAAACCCAAATATTTGGCATCAATAGACGCTAATATGGTTGTGACAGAAGTACATAGACAAGATATTGAATGAGTTAAATATAGAAACTACAAGAAGAGGTTCTTGTCGCACAGAAAAGATTGAATGAGTTCAATGTTGATGATATATTCAAGTGTATTGACATTTGGTAAAGTGAAACAAATAGTCAAGTATAGATTGATACTTGATGTATGAAATCACAAAGAGTATTTATATCAATCATACTGTGATATGTACAAATCCAGATATGTCCTATGCTCTAAATGTTGTGAGCATATACCAGAATGATTCGTAAGATGATCATTGGACAATAGTAAGGATATTCTTATGATCTTTTGAAAGAACTAAGAGTATAATATTTGTAGAAGTGACAAATAGATGGTTAGTTCATTGTAAAAGTACTACATTGATACTAGCTTTGTCACAAAGTACAAATTAAGTTTATCTCAATCTAAACTAAGGGTGGCACAATGGAAAGTGAGTTCCATAATGGATTTGGATGATTTCCAAAGTTAAGACATTGTGACAGATACTACAACAAAAGGCTAAGTATATGACTGCTATTATAGCAGCAAAAGAGGGCATTTGTGTCAAGAAGTTTGTTATCAAACTAGGTGTAGTTCACAGTGGGATAATACTATGAAGATATATTGTGCGACAATATTATCAACACGTTTTAACCCCAAAGAGCTAAAGGTCACACCGAAAGACCAAATTTATACAAAGCCATCTCATTAGAGAATGAGTGATGCGTAGAGACGCAAAGACATGCAATTACACACGGACCTGGAAGTGTCAGATCCGGAGATCAGTTGACCACTAGCAATCGTGTACATACAACACCGGAAAGCCATAGGTGTTGAATACACAAAGGTTTGAAACTAGATTATTGACTCTAGTGCAAGTGGGAGACTGTTGGAGATATGCCCAAGAGGCAATAATAAAGTGGTTATTATCATATCTTCACACTTATGATAAATGTTTACATACCATGCTATAATTGTATTAACCGGAAACATTAATACTTGTGTGATTTGTAAACTAAAATAAGATTCCCTAGTATAGCCTCTTGTTAAACTAGCTTGTGGGTTAATATATGATCATGGTTTCCTGATCATGAACATAGAGATGTTATTAACAACAGGATCATATCATTAGGAGAATGATGTGATGGACATACTCCTATAGATAAGCGTAGCATAAAGATCAAGTCATTTCAATAGTTCAATTGCTATATGCTTTCTGATACATAGTAACCTAATTCCTTCGACCATGAGATCATGCATATCACCTTTACCGGATGGATGCTTTGATGACATCAAACACCACACCGTAACAGGGTGGCTATAAAGGTGGCATTAAGCGTTCGGAAAGTATTGGTTGAAACACATGGATCAAGAGTGGGATTTGTCCATCCATATGACGGATAGATATACTCTGGGCCCTCTCGGTGGAATGTCATCCAATTGGCTTGCAAGCATGTGACTTGGTCACAAGGGATCACATATCACGGGAACGAGAAAAGAGTACTTATCAGTAACGAGGTTGAACTAGGTATGCAGAGATACCGGCGATCATAACCTCGGATAAGTAACATATCGTGAGACAAAGGGAAATTGGTATCGTATGTAAGTGGTTCATTCGATCGCAAAGTAATCGTAGAAATATGTGGGAGCCATATGAATTTCCAGATTCCTCTATTGGTTATTGTTCGGAGAAGTGTCTCGATCATGTCCGCATAATTCACGAACCGTAGGGAGACACACTTAAGGATTCGACGTTGTTTGAGTAGTTATGGTATTATGAGAAAGAGATCGAATGTTGTTCGGAGTCTCGGATGGGATCCGGGATATCACGAGGTGATCCGGAATGGTCCGGAGAATAAGATTCATATAAGGAAAGTCCCGTTTCGGAGTTCGGGAATGATTCCGGTGTTTTCATCGGGAATGTTCTGGAAGGTTCCGGATTGTCCGGCACTCCGGGGGGGAAGGGGTACATGAATGTGTCATTACATATTGGAATGATTGCATCATGTACTAAGTGTTCTTGCTGTCCCAAATAAAGGATTAAATTGAATCCTGAAACAGAAAAGTCAAATGTCCAGTTTGAAAGTCAAACGGCTAAAACAAGAAACTGTGGGAAACAAGCAAGAGGAGTTGGAACCGACTTGGAGGAGGAGTTTCTCTCCTCCAAGCCGGCGGCCAGCCTAGGCCGAGTTGGGGAGGGACTCCCTCCCTCCCCTGGCGCGCCAGCCCCCTCCCATCTATATAAGGAGGGGCAGGGCTCCCCTCCTAGAACACACAAGTTCCTATCTTCTACCTCCGGTTTAGAGCCGTTTTGGTTTAGAGCTTCTAATTGCTTTAGCCAGCGGTTTAGAGCCTTCTAATTGGTTTAGAGCCTTCTAATTGGTGTGTCTAATTACTAGACCACTAATAGCCTCTCTCATAAGCTCCACCATACTCGCACCGGCTTAAGGCGAAGCCCTGCGGGATTTCCCCTCTACTTCCGGTACCACGCCGTTGTGCTGCCGGAATCGCGAGGAGAGTGCTACAACCTCCGCTGCCTGCTGGAACAAGGGAGAGGAAGGTCTTCGTCGAGTACCGAACGTGTGACCGACTGCGGGAGCGCTGCCGGAACGTGGCGCCGGAAGGATCGTCTACGCGATCTTGAGATCGGAAAGAGTACGACTACATCACCCACGAGAATCTGCTCTCGTTAATCGCTTTGGAATCTTTGAGGGTAAGTTATTCCATCGACTCGTTGCTACAATCTAGTAGATAGATCTTGGCTTGTTTGTTTGTATGCGATAGAAATTTTTTGTTTTCCATGCTACGAACCCCTACATGATTAATAACGGTGAAGTTGAGTGATCGCACCCAAGACTGTGTACCACGAAATGGTATAACAGCATCATGGTCTCCACTGTTCAAGGAAGATAGATGAGAGGTTGTGAAAGTATACGGCAACCTGATATTTGGAGATGTACATCATATCATGTCATATATTATATGTTGTTGTATGCTATTACAACTTTGCAGAACTATCGCTTGCATAGGTAATATAGCAAATTTTCAATACAACAACTAAGCCTTTGTCCCAAGCAAGATGGGGTAGTCTAGATATGAAACCCAAACAGAAACTATTGAAAAGTGCAAGTCAAGCAGAAACTAGTGGAAAGTGCAAGTAAAGGAGCACAAGAGTAAATCAATATTTGGGCACATGGATTTTTTATTTCGATGCAGCCCTTTCAAAAGCCAAATCCCTAGGTACTTCTAGCTCGTTAGGTCACTTTTAACTGCCTCCTCCCATGTTAGCTTTGGTTGTCCTCTACCCCTATTTGCATTATCGATACCCCTTAGGATCCCACTATTAACCGATGATTCTGGAGGCCTCTGTTGGACATTCTCAAACCACCTTAATCAGGGGTGAATCTATCAGGTAAGCTTCGATAGGCTCGAGCCTACCCTTCAATTTCTCTGGAACATCCGGATCTATTGCAGCCATGGATTTGCAGCAACGCTTTTACTAATCTGCAGAATGTAAGAACGATGGTGAAGAAGAATAGTGCGTCCCTGGGAACAAAGGGGTAAGTAGAACATAAATGGGCCTTTCTGCTAGGTCGACGGTGGCCCATTTAACAGGCAAACTGCCACGGCACGATACGACGGAGCAACTAAACCTGGTTTTATGGGAAAAGGTTTGACTTGTGTTGGCCCGAGGCAACTGGGTCAAGTGGGTACCAGAGGCATAGTGACGTTCATTTCTGCAAGTATAAGCTTCATTCACACAATTGCAGCACTTACAATTCAGTTGAAAAATCACATGAATGAAACATTTTCCAGTACTAAAACCTTGTTTGAGGAGCAAGCTATTTATTTTTCAATATTATGTGTTTGAAACCCGTATTGAAAAGTCCTTAAGTAGCTTCATATCGTGTTCCATTATGACAATTTCAGGTTTGTCTCTAACTTGCAACAGTTTATGTTAGCTTAGAGTTTTGAGCCCACCCTCAGTTGTTGTCCTAGATTCGCCACTGACCTTAATATGTATTGGACAAGTTTTTCTTTAATTGGCGTCACCCCTACCCTATCGCGCATCACTCCATTCGCATATCACTTCATTCCTAATCTGGTATTTTCTTGTGTGGCCACACATCTACCATAGCATATGCATCTCTAGACACTCATTTTTTGGATGTGTTGTTTCTTAGTGGGCAACATTCGGCTCCACAAATCATGGCAGGTTTGATAGTCGTCCTATAAAACTTACCTTTTAGCTTTTGCGGGACCTTCTTGTCACATAGGATTTTATATGCTTGTTGTCGCTTCATCCACCATGCCTTAATCTTGTGGCTAACATCCTCACCGATACCACCATTGCTTTGCAGCATTGATCCCAAGTATCGGAAGGTGTCCCTCTTAGGCACTACTTCCCTAATAGACTAACCCATGTGTCCTCGCATCTAGCGTTGCTAAAGTCAGACCACATATACTCCGTCTTTTTCATGCTAAGTCTAAATCCCTTGGGATTCCAAGGTCTGACCCTACTCTCATCTACTAGTACCACATCAGCAGCAAAAGGCATACACCAAGGAATATCTCCTTTGTATGTCCTTAGTGATCCCATCTATCACCAAGTCAAAAACTATATAGACTCAAAGCTGAATCTTGATATAGTCCTACAGTAATCAGGAAGGTACCAGTCTCGCTATATCATGCACGAACACTTGTCACAACATTAGCATACATATATTTGTACATTGTTGGGACTTTATAGCTTTCCAATAATATATTAAATATTTATGATAGGTTTTTTAAAATCTTACTGGTATTTACCTGTATACCAAGGCACAGTAACCTTTTGTTGTCATGTTATGGTGGTAAATTATGCTGCTCTTGATGTCCCGAGAATAAGGTAGATCTCCATCGTGGCATCTCACCCATTCGTCCTTGCTCCCCTAAGTTACCGCATAGAGATATATAAGAGTAGTTATATATAGAAAAACTAGACTATATTTTTTCCTAGAGAGAAAATAAACAATTACCTTCTTTATCCTGAGTGTTTCCCTAGTGACGTTGTTGTTGGCCCAGAAATATGAAAGGTAGTTACCAAAGTTCTGTAGATGGCAAATAATTGAACATGATTTTGAAATGCTTTTAATAATAAAGAAACATCTTAATGGGCATCTTTATTTGTAATTTTTGCGAATTGTATGGATTTCTCAAAGTAGAAGGTTTGCTATTATTTTAATTAGTATTATATAATACAAGAAGCAAAACATGGTACAAAAAAGATAGATGCTATAAATTCACATAAAAACATAACATTCGTCCATCTTTGTTACTAAACTACAAATGATAGATATTCAGAACTAAACCTAAGTAGATGAGGGAGCATATATCTTCACAACTATAACCGATGAGATCACAAATTCCTAATCAAGTATCACTTTTTGGCCGGTGATTGTTAAACATTAGTCAATAGCGTGGAATCTACTGCATGAAAAAAATAGTACTCCCTCCGATCTATAATAAGTGTCATTGATTTAGTACAACTTTGAACTAAATCGCCGACACTTATTATGAATCGGAGGGAGTAATGTTTATCCCAATGCTGATGAGAAATATGTACTTGTTCTGAATATTCATCAATCTAGGACTTCTACAATCAGCTCCATGTATATAAAAGGCTTCGTTTACATCAGGATTTCATTGTTGCAGTAGGCACATTTTGAAGTTAGGGGATCCCTTTGAAGGTTAAGAATTTTTTTTACAAGTACCTTTTAGAGGGATTCTTGTAACTAAACACAACTTAGCAAAACGGAAATGGAACTGTGTCAAACTGTGTTTTTTGTAATCATTAGAAGATTATACAATACCTTTTTCTTGATTGTAGTTTACATAATTGAATTGACTTGTGGTTTGATTGGTTTTTTATTTAAACCTTGTTTGTTGTTTTCCTTATATACATTTGTGATTTTTTTTAGCAATGATGTTATTAGATAAATGACTCTTTTGGGTGTGCTCCGACCGTTGGCAGGCTATGCCTATCAGCTGGGTGTTGTTGTAGTGTCCGGACCATCCACAACACCAGGTAGCAACAAGCTTGAGTAAGTTTTCGACAGATTTATGTCCTCACATAGTTGACGGCTAAGTATCCTTTTTTAATACCCGAATTCTTAGTATGCCGGTTCCGTGTTGCTTTTTTCAGCTTTATTTTAAGACTTGTTGAACTTTGTCATAATTAGCGTTGTGCAGAGACCAGGAGGGTTACTCTTCCATTGCCCAAAACCGAGACCACACTGATATATTTATATAGCAGTAAGAAAATCACAGCCGTTATTCTTTTTAATTGTACTTAATTAGATCACCACCAGATGAACTTCATAAGT
Organism: Avena sativa; assembly: GCA_916181665.1. NCBI lineage: Eukaryota > Viridiplantae > Streptophyta > Magnoliopsida > Poales > Poaceae > Avena > Avena sativa. The sequence continues at coordinate 302,547,599 of OV702282.1, forward strand.
GTCCTTAAGGATAGATCACAGACAATAAATCATTATAAATGTATATCTAATTAAGTATACTATGTGCATAAACATATAATAGCCAATAGGCCATTACGTGCATAAATATTATCTAGTGATGTGACCCTGGCTGATTCTTTTTACTAGTCGACGAAAAATCAAGCGATGAATAGAGTAAATTAAGGTGGACTTACATGGCAATCCATTGGAGGACGAGGTGGTGGACGTTTCAATGCTCCAGTTTCCTCCTTTAGCATCTTTCTTTCTGTGGTCTGATCGTTTGGTCGAGGAGACACATAAGCGCACTTCTTATACAAAATGTGTGGATTGGAGATTTCATCATACTACAACTGCAGGGGGGACATAAACTGCAGGGGAGATTTCTTTAGCATCTTTTTTTTTTCCTCGACGTACTGTACCTTGGTAAGAAACGTTTTGAGGTGCAGGGAAGAAGAGACATCTCCGACTTGATAGCCTTGGGGGTTCCTGGAGAAGGAAAACCCCGCGCCGACGGGCGAGTCGACGAAGAGGACACTGGCGACCTTGGTCCGGGAGTAGGGGTGGTACCGCAGGCGTGGCGCGGTCCCGTTGTTGTGGTAGGGCTCTACGATGAACTTCAGCGGGCCTGCAGATAAAAACGAGAAATTGCGTCACTGAATAACACTGAACTTGACAGAGGTTCTTGGATGGGGGCGTGAGGTGAGGGAGCTTGCTGGCCTATCTCGAAGAAGAGCGCGCTGAGCACGGTGCAGCGGTCGCCGCCGGTGAGCCAGAGGACGACCGGGTCGCGCCGCGGGTGGCGCTCCGACTGGATGAAGTAGTAGAAGAGCTCCGCGCCGTTCTCCTCGTCCACGGTCATGTACCTGCCGCCGCCGAGGGAGGCTGGTAGCTGGTGAGCGAACGCACTCCGGTGCGATCGATGTATCGGATGGTTGAGGAATAAATAATGCGTACTCGGTCTCGAGGCGGAACGGGAGGGCGCCGTCGAAGCCCGGAAGGGCGGTGACCAGCGTCGGAGCCGTGGCCTCGGCCTCGGTAGAGACGAAACGAAGGAGGGCATGGAAGAAGCAGAGCAGGAGGAAGACGGGACAGAGACGGAGACGGAGACGGCGCAGGGGCGCCTCAGACGATTGCGCCTCCATGCTTTGCCGATGAAAATACCCCTCCCTTGCTCGGATAGAGTTCGGACTTTTAGCTAAAATAATAGCGTCAGATGCGCAGAGTCAGCACCCGCGCACCGCCTGGGTCTTTTGAGGTTTTCGTTGTCGGTGTGAGGCCGAACCTTCGGACCAAACTTCGGTCGGACGCGCAAGTTTTCGGTTTGGGTATCCCAGCTTCCCACTCGCGTATCCAGGCCGAGTTTTCGGGTCGTCTGTTTTTCTCAAATTCAGCTAAACTTCGTCTAAATTTTGGCATAGTTCGGCATACGACGAATACAGAACACTTTAAGACCAAAATTCGGCGAAATTTTTAAGCAGAGTTCGGCGTACTGTAAACATAGTTCGGCCTGCAATAAAATTACAACATATTTCGGCCAAGTTCGGCCAGTTCATGCTCAGCATCTACGTCGTGTTGCCCCTGCGTGTCCATAGGTGCTCGACAAGATCATCCTGCAGCTGTTGATGCATCGCCGGATCTCGGATCTCCTAACGCATTGCGATGAATGCAGCTCATGTTGGAGGCACCTGATGATCAAGCTCGGCAAGAGGATCCTGTAGATGGTATGGCTCGTCCTCCTCGAGCAAACTCATTGGATCCTTCTTCTCATCCTCAATGATCATGTTGTGCAAGGTCACACAACAGCTCATCACTTCCCACATCTAATCTTTCGACCAGGTCATAGCAGGAAACCGGACAACTGCAAACATATGTTGGAGCACACCAAATGCCCGCTCCACGTCCTTCCTGCAAGCTTCTTGTTCCTTGGCAAAGTGAGAATGCTTGGGGAGCATTGGGCCTGAGATAGTCTTCACAAATGTTGGTCATCTTGGATAGATGCCATATGCTAGATAGTATTCCTTGTTGTAGTGATGCCCGTTGATCTCAAATTTCACAGGGGGAGCATGACCCTCAACAAGCTTGGAAAAGACAGTTGAGGACGTTGATGTCGTTGTTCGATCCTGCCATGCCAAAGAAGGAGTGCCAGATCCAAAGATCATGTGTAGCAACTGCCTCAAGTATCACAGTGCATCCTCCTTTGTGGCCTTTGTACATTTCTTGCCATTCAAATGGACAGTTCTTCCACTCCCAATGCATGCAATATATGCTTCCAAGCATACCAGGAAATCCTCTACTTTCATTGACTGCGAGGATCCGAGCAGTGTCTTCAGTAGTGGGTGATCTCAAGTACTCTTCCCCGAACACTGCAATCACTGCCCTGCAGAACCTGTAAAAGCATTCAAGGGCGGTGGACTCGGCGATGCGGAGATAGTCATCGACACTGTCAGTCGGCGCTCCATATGCAAGCAACCTCATCGCCACGGTGCACTTCTGAAGCGAGGAAAACCCAACCAAGCCGGTGCAGTCCTTCTTGCAAAGGAAATATGGATCGAACTCCCGGATGGCATGCACGATCTTGAGGAAGAGCTTCCGGCTCATCCTGAAACGGCGGCGAAACACGACTTCTCCATGGAATGGCTGGTCGGTGAAGTAGTCGGCGTACAACATGCAGTAGCCCTCTATCCTCTGTCTCGCCTTGCACTTCATGCGACCTGGCGCCAAACCACCGCGCTTCGGCTTCGCCATCTGCATGTACAGCTGGGCGAGCGATGCGAGAATCTGCAAGTGCTCTTCACTTTCGGCGACCTCGGCGCTCTCCTCTTCCAGGAGTTCGGCGAGCAACTCCTCGTCGTCGGAATACATGGCGAGTATCTCGCCCTCGTCAGAGTCAGTGGACAGCACCTCGTCGCCGTCGGAGTCCATGGCCGAATCCGGCCAAATGTCGAACACCTGGCGGGCGTGGTGGTGGGCGCACCGAGCCAAAGCACAGCTACGGCAAGGGTAGGTAGGTGAAAGCGGCGGCGGCAGAGGCGTGGAGCTGGGCGGCAACGACGGCGAGCGTAGCTAGAGGCGTGGGCATGTCTCGGCGCGAGGGAGCTCTGCCGGCGAAGTCATGGCGACAGAGCTCTCGCGACAGTCTGGGTGAGTGGAGTGGGTGGAAATGGGACTGTCTCGCCGACAGAGCTGGCCCATGCCCTTTTTGCGGCGTCCGGCGTCCCTAGGGCCCGGGAACCTGGGTTCGGCCTGGGTAGGCCGGACCAAAACACGCCGAAATCCGGACGAAAACAGGTCCTTGGGTACGCGACTGGGCCGATTTTCGGCGTCCGGACGGGCGTCCTGGGTAGGCGAGTGGAGATGCTCTTATAAACACAGTGAGGATGAGCGGTGCTAACGTATGAATTTGTATAGTTGTATGACTCCGAATACGGACAAATGTTTTCTGAGAAAACAAATACGGAGTAGTGGAGTACACATAGGGTTGTATGCGGCACCGCATCCCGGCCCGAAAAACTGAAATCAAGACAAAAAAAGGAGTTGCCCGAGAGAGCAGAATTAAACTGTGAAAACCTCCCACCCGCAACCCGTCTCGCTTGCCACCCTAAGTACACACACGCAAGCGGGGCACACCCGACCTACTTTCACGGAGGTGCCTAGCAGCTCATGGGCAACCTCATTGCTTCCCGGTTATACAATGTTTAAAGGTGATCTCTAAAATCATTAAGGTGTATGCAATCATAAAATATAGCTGCCGAAGAGGTGGCCAAGAATCCGCCATCTTTCATATCACTTACCTGAGATTGTAAGATTGAATAATGAGATTTTGTTGCATCCTAGTGAGTTTTTAGAATAACAGGGGCCTTGTCCCCGGTTCCATTTCATAGAAACAAAACCCGTAAAACAGGTTTATGTCTTTTACAAGAGAAAGGAAGAAAAGATCTAGAGCATGAAACAGAGGCTCAAAACAAAAAAAAACTATGAACAGTCACAAAAAGGGAGTACACACAGGACATTCTCGAGTTTCGACCAGAAGAGAAAGGAGACATCCAGCTCAGACCAAATCTAAAGCTTCAGGGGAAGTGGCCAAACCACTAAGGACCGTCGTTGCAGTGAGCCAAGTCCCAGCTCCAGCCCGCTTCTTCGCCATCGGGAAAGCGTGTCACCAAAGTTAGTCTGAACCTCCAAGGCTAGCCACTCGCTAGCTACATAGGGGCTCGAAGAAGGAGGGAGACGTGACTGCAGAAAGTGTATGCTCCTTCCGTCATATGCTCCTTGAAGATCAGTTTTCATTGCTTGAGAGAGCCTAGAATCAGCCTCCACACCTTCTTAATACAAATCCAAGGTTGACCATTAAAGATCATATCATTCCTAATTTTCCAAATGCTCTAGAGAATAGTTGCACAAATAGAATTTAACAAAGAGTGTTTCTTTTTGGAAACCCATAATCTAGCAATAGATTCATAAGTATCTCTAACAATAACTTTGAAAAAAGAGCAATCTAGGGCCAAATATGCATGGCAACAATGCAATCAAATAACAGGTGATGCACTGTTTCTAACTCAGCATAGAAAACACAGTCCTCAGACCTTAGGTTTATGCATATTTCTTTTGTTCAGGTTATCTTTAGTGATTAGTTTGTTTGTGCAAGGAGCCAAAGGAAAATATGGAGCCTTGGTGGTACATTTAATTGCCACATAGCTAGAATGAAAATGGGATTAACACCACCAAAACTGATAACGTTATAAAGAGTGGAGGTGGAATATTCCCCCTTAGAGGAGTATTGCCAGATTAGAGCATCACAATCATAGTTAAAAGAGATGCTAGATGTAATTCCAATAAGGTCATACCAGCTAACTAAAAGAGAGGAATTAAAGTTCCTCCTAAATGTGAGCAAAGCTAAGATCCATCCTAGACTTGTCTGAGAGTGCCCCCTGCACATTACATAGGATATAGATGTCAGAGAATTGAACAGCCAGAGGGGATGTACCACACCAGGTATCTTCCCAAAACCTGGTAGTCATGTCTGTAGGGGTTCGTAGCATGGAAAACAAAAATTTTCTATCGCATACAAACAAACAAGCCAAGATCTATCTACTAGATTGTAGCAACGAGTCGATGGAATAACTTACCCTCGAAGATTCCAAAGCGGTTAATGAGAGCAGATTCTCGTGGGTGATGTAGTCGTACTCTTTCCGATCTCAAGATCACGTAGACGATCCTTCCGGCGCCACGTTCCGGCAGCGCTCCCGCAGTCGGTCACACGTTCGGTAATCGACGAAGACCTTCCTCTCCCTTGTTCCAGCAGGCAGCGGAGGTTGTAGCACTCTCCTCGCGATTCCGGCAGCACAACGGTGTGGTACCGGAAGTAGAGGGGAAATCCCGCAGGGCTTCGCCTTAAGCCGGAGCGAGTATGGTGGATTATGAGAGAGGGCTATTAGTGGTCTAGAGATTAGACACACCAATTAGAAGGCTCTAAACCGCAGGCTAAAGCAATTAGAAGCTCTAAACCAAAACGGCTCTAAACCGGAGATTAGAGGTAGAAACTTGTGTGTATCAAGGAGGAGGCCCTGCCCCTCCTTTTATAGGTGGAGGGGCTAGGCGCGCCAGGGAGGGAGGGGAGTCCCTCCCCAACTCGGCCTAGGGCTGGCCGCCGGCTTGGAGGAGAGGAACTCCTCCTCCAAGTTGGTTTCAACCTCCTCTTGCTTGTTTCCCACAGTTTCCTGTTTCCCACAGTTTCCTGTTTTCCACAGTTTCCTGTTTTAGCCGTTTGACTTTCAAACTGGCAGTTTGACTTTCAAGTTTTGGAATAGCAAGAACACTTAGTACATGATACAATCATTCAATGACACATTCATGTACCCTCCCCCCCCCCGGAGTGCCGGACAATCCGGAACCTTCTAGAACATTCCCGATGAAAACACCGGAATCATTCCCGAACTCCGAAACGGGACTTTCCTTATATGAATATTATTCTCCGGACCATTCCGGATCACCTCGTGATATCCCGGATCCCATCCGAGACTCCGAACAACATTCGGTCTCTTTCTCATAATACCATAACTACTCAAACAACGTCGAATCCTTAAGTGTGTCTCCCTACGGTTCGTGAATTATGCGGACATGATCGAGACACTTCTCCGAACAATAACCAATAGAGGAATCTGGAAATTCATATGGCTCCCACATATTTCTATGATTACTTTGCGATCGAATGAACCACTTACATACGATACCAATTTCCCTTTGTCTCACGATAGTTTACTTACCCGAGGTTATGATCGTCGGTATCTCTGCATACCTAGTTCAACCTTGTTACCGATAAGTACTCTTTTCTCGTTCCCGTGATATGTGATCCCTTGTGAGCCAGTCACATGCTTGCAAGCCAATTGGATGACATTCCACCGAGAGGGCCCAGAGTATATCTATCCGTCATATGGATGGACAAATCCCACTCTTGATCCATGTGTTTCAACCAATACTTTCCGAACACTCAATGCCACTTTTATAGCCACCCAGTTACGGTGTGGTGTTTGATGTCATCAAAGCATCCATCCGGTAAAGGTGATATGCATGATCTCATGGTCGAAGGAATTAGGTTACTATGTATCAGAAAGCATATAGCAATTGAACTATTGAAATGACTTGATCTTTATGCTACGCTTATCTATAGGAGTATGTCCATCACATCATTCTCCTAATGATATGATCTTGTTGTTAATAACATCCCTATGTTCATGATCAGGAAACCATGATCATATATTAACCAACAAGCTAGTTTAACAAGAGGCTTTACTAGGGACTCTTATTTTAGTTTACAAATCACACAAGTATTAATGTTTCCGGTTAATACAGTTATAGCATGGTATGTAAACATTTATCATAAGTGTGAAGATATGATAATAACCACTTTATTATTGCCTCTTGGGCATATCTCCAACAGTCTCCCACTTGCACTAGAGTCAATAATCTAGTTTCAAACCTTTGTGTATTCAACACCTATGGCTTTCCGGTGTTGTATGTACACGATTGCTAGTGGTCAACTGATCTCCGGATCTGACACTTCCAGGTCCGTGTGTAATTGCATGTTTTTGCGTCTCCACGCATCACTCATTCTCTAATGAGATGGCTTCATACAAATTTGGTCCTTTGGTGTGACCTTTAGTTCTTTTGGGGTTAAAACATGTTGATAATATTGTCGCACAATATATCTTCATAGTATTATCCCACTGTGAACTACACCTAGTTTGATAACAAACTACTTGACACGAATGCCCTCTTTTGCTGCTAAAATAGCAGTCATATACTTAGCCCTTTTGTTGTAGTATCTGTCACAATGTATTAACTTTGGAACTCATCCAAAACCATTATGGAACTCACTTTCCATTATATTGTGCCACCCTTAGTTTAGATTGAGATAAACTTAATTTGTACTTTGTGACAAAGCTAGTATCAATGTAGTACTTTTACAATGAACTAACCGTCTATTTGTCACTTCTACAAATATTATACTCTTAGTTCTTCCAAAAGATCATAAGAATATCCTTACTATTGTCCAATGATCATCTTACGAATCATTCTGGTATATGCTCACAACATTTAGAGCATAGGACATATCTGGATTTGTACATATCACAGTATGATTGATATAAAAAATCTTTGTGATTTCATACATCAAGTATCGATCTATACTTGATTATTTGTTTCACTTTACCAAATGTCAATACACTTGAATATATCATCAACATTGAACTCATTCAATCCTTTATGTGCGACAAGAACTTCTCTTGTAGTTTCTATATTGAACTCATTCAATATCTTGTCTATGTACTTCTGGCACAACCATATTAGCGTCTATTGATGCCAAATATTTGGGTTTTGCCTAAGTCTTTCATCGGGATGAAATTCTTAATATGTGTTAATAAGAGATACATTATTTCCAATCAACAATATGTCTTCCACATAATGTATTAGAAACATGTCTTAGCGCTCCCACTTAATTTTTTTTGCAAATGCAAGCATCTTCATCGTCTCTAATGAACTTTTAAACTCCTTTAACAGTTTCATCACAGTGAAGATTCCAACTCCGCGATGCTCTCTTTAACCATTGAAGTTTGCATATGCTTTTAGCATCCTTTGAATTAACAAAACCCTATGGACCGTGTTATGCACATGTCCTAGGTAACGATTCTATTAGAAGAACTTGTTTTGTTTATTCAACTACCATATAACAAATTATATGTAGTGGTTGCTACATTAATCCGTCTAGACTAAATATCGCTATGAAAGATCAGATCTTGTCATAGTCAACCTTTGAACATTGTTGTGAACTCTTTCCCAACATGTCGACTATTTCATAGATGTGAAACATCCATGTCTATTTCTTTATAGATCCAAACACAACTGTAAGGTCTTACACCTTTCTCGAGGGTCCTTCAAGTTCAAAACTTGATTTCTCGTGTATGGAACTATCACGGATTTTATGGCTTCAAGCCATTTTACGGAGTCAGGGCCCATCATCGCTTCTTTGCATGTAGTACGTTCATTATTCTCAAATAATGATTCAACCCTCAAATCTTGGTATTTGATTGTTTACTCGACCTACTTGGTTCAATAGAAACTTTGACCTCTGTAACCACAACCTTTGAGGCACGTGAGCCATGAGCATTGTTGCTGCCTCCGGAACACTTTTCGGTGCTGCGCAACTTTGCACATATAGCTAAGGTTCTTTTAACCTTATCAAAGTTATATTGTCCTCCCACTTATCTCTTCACGAAAAATTCCTTCTCAAAGAAACTTGACGTTCTAAGTGACAAACACTTTTGTCTCCGGTGTTATGGAGGAATACTTAACAGTTATACAAAGACAGGTTCATCCGACTTTGGTTGCACACATCTTTCTTATGCATAGCATACCAATGTTTAAGAAAGGACAACTTGGGTTTTATCCCAAACCATAACTTTATATGGTGTCAATTCAATGGATTATGATGAAGCTCTTTTCAGTGGAAAAACGGTAATCTCTAAAGCTTTTAATCTTTAAAATATATTGGCAGTTTTATGAATTACACCTTCGATCTTACCATGTCAAACAAGGTTTAATTACATATCTCGAACGCTCCATACTCTTATGGTGTTTTCGGAAAAATGCAAATCCACGGAACGATTCCTTAAATCTTAGGTATTATGCTAAACTCTGTAACTCAAATATCTTTCTTTATGATCTTTATCATAAACTGTTTATATTCTTGTTACAATGATTTTGCACTTCATCTTGAAAGTCTTTGAACTTTTCAAATATTTCACACTTCATCCTTATTAAGTAAATATTCATATATTCACTCAAATTTTCGGAGAAAGCATATGAAGTTGAAATCCATCGCTCTTGACTACACATAATGGATTTCGTACAACAATATGTACAAGTTCCAATAAGCTAGTCATTCGTTCCCTTTTGGCCTATGAACGAAGTTTTAATTATCTCTAGGAAAGTTTCACAAGCGTCATTTGATCAAAAATCAAAAGACTCCAAAATTCCATCCACATGGAGTTTCTTCATGTTTTCTTTCCAATATAATTTAAACGGCGATGTCACTTCCTAAGTGATCTTTCAATCAATTTGTCTTTCGACATCTTTAGCACTAGTTTTATGGATGTGATTTCTCCAACGAGATTTGTGAATCATCCATCTTTTATGGATTACAGCAATTATTTGAACAACCCTTTTGTTCTCATAATACCTGATAAAACAAATCTTGAAGGCAAGCTTTGATGTTTAACGAGCAACACAATAACCCTTTATTTGTTCTTGATGAACATCATCACATATTCTTTTGCTAGTTACTTAGGCCATTGTAGTTCATGAATTGTGTTGTTTCGTATGACGATTCACACCAACAAATTCAGTATCAAATACTTGAGAACCACATTGTTTAATAAGCAAAGAATATAGCCATAACATGTATATCATCTATATACTTAAACTGAACAATTCTAGTCTTTTCTTTTCTGCCATATATTTATGAGATTCTCTTTCAATATTTCCTTTTCTGTTTGAAAGAATCTATCAATATCAATAGTGGAGTCATACAAATGACATATAGTCCAAAGCGTGTATAATTAAATACCAATGTCTTTGGACTTGCACTTTGAAGTAGATCACCATCATCAAATATTTGGTGTTCTTTCAAATTCCTTTCTTTAGTAATCTCTTGGTGTAGTAAACATTTTACCTACATCAAATATTCACCTTTATCATGGAATTGTCCATGATCAAGCTACTGTTAGCTTGTAACGATGAATTTATGAGTATAATGTTGCTATCCAAAACCTTTTGGAGGATTAGGACAACAAGTGTCTCCAACCTTTTGCAAATTCTCATCAAATATGAGAACATAACTTTAGCCATATTATACTCTATCATGTTGCAACCAAAACTTCGTTTCAGATATCACAATATCTTCCACACATCATGGTTTCTGAAACAACTCTTTCAGATCCTAGATAACCTTGATATTAAGACAATCCTTTGAATATCAAGAATCATGGAAACAAACATGATACTAACACTTGGAATTGTTACTCTTGATTTAATACTAATTATTAAACTTCATGGAGTAACCGGAACTTACTGAAAGTTTGCAATAGGACTTTTAAACTTTAGATTAACACTTCAAAACAATACGATACCAGTTCGTAAAGTAACTAACCAGAATTCTATAGTTCTATCATCTCAATTATAACTAAGCGCAAGGTGGTAAACGGATGCCAATGACTACAACAACTATGCAAATTCAATTTGATTTAGTTTATGATAAATTGAGTTCTAATTAATAATTAAATTAATCTAGGTGAACTCCCACTCAAAACAATATCCCTCACATTGTTTTAGTGATCACACGAACCAAATCCACCACATCAAAACCGATCATCACGAGAATTGATATAGCTTCAATGGCGAACAATCAACATGTTCATCATATCTACTATATGACTCATGCTCTACCTTTCGGTAATCCGTGTTCCTGAGGCCATGTCTGTACATGCTAGGCTCGTCAAGATCAAACCTTAGTTTCCGCATGAGCAAATCTGGCTTGCTCACATTGTATACACTTGCAGAATCTAACACACCCGATCATCACGTGGTGCTTCGAAACAACAAGCTTTAGCAACGGTGCTAACTAAGGGTGAACACTTTATGACTTGAAATTCATGTGCATGAGGGATCATCTTATAATGCTACCGTCGTCTACTAAGCAATACAAGATGCATAAAGGATTAACATCACATGCAATTCATAATTTGTGATATGATATGGCCTTTCTTCTTTGTGCTTCCGATCTCCATCTTCTAGCACGAACATGATCTCCATCATCACCGGCATTGCATCAAGGTCAATGACGCCTCTCCATGGTTGTCGTCCACCGGCTTCAACTATTACAACTACTTTGAATAGACACGCGGGTCTTAACAGAAATTAAAGACAACCATATGGCTCCTGCCGGTTGCCAACTTACAATAAGGAACATTGCATACATCATATATAATCACAATCATGGCCATATCACATCACTGCACACCCCTGCAAAACAAAGTTAGACGCCTCTACTTTCTTTGCATATTTTACGTGGTTTGGGGCTTTCAATAAGTGTCGTTCTAACTTACGAACAAGAACCACAACATTGATACTAGTATTGTTAATCACCCGTTGTAAATTGGATCTTAACTATGCTAGGAGAAACAGGCACCCGCAAAGCCACTTATGCAATACAAGTTGCATGTCAAGCGTGGAGCAAGTCTCATGAACGATGTCATGTAAGGTTAGCCCGGGCCGCTTCATCCCAGCATACCGCAAGATGCAAAGTACACAAGAAGCAATCAACAATAAAAGCATCAACGCCCACAATGACCATTGTGTTCTACTCGTGCAACAGATCTACATATAGACACGACTCTGATACCACTGTAGGGGTTCGTAGCATGGAAAACAAAAAATTTCTATCGCATACAAACAAACAAGCCAAGATCTATCTACTAGATTGTAGCAACGAGTCGATGGAATAACTTACCCTCGAAGATTCCAAAGCGGTTAACGAGAGCAGATTCTCGTGGGTGATGTAGTCGTACTCTTTCCGATCTCAAGATCGCGTATACGATCCTTCCGGCGCCACGTTCCGGCAGCTCTCCCGCAGTCGGTCACACGTTCGGTACTTGACGAAGACCTTCCTCTCCCTTGTTCCAGCAGGCAGTGGAGGTTGTAGCACTCTCCTCGCGATTCCGGCAGCACAACGGCGTGGTACCGGAAGTAGAGGGGAAATCCCGCAGGGCTTCGCCTTAAGCCGGAGCGAGTATGGTGGATTATGAGAGAGGGCTATTAGTGGTCTAAAGATTAGACACACCAATTAGAAGGCTCTAAACCGCAGGCTAAAGCAATTAGAAGCTCTAAACCAAAACGGCTCTAAACCGGAGATTAGAGGTAGAAACTTGTGTGTATCAAGGAGGAGGCCCTGCCCCTCCTTTTATAGGTGGAGGGGCTAGGCGCGCCAGGGAGGGAGGGGAGTCCCTCCCCAACTCGGCCTAGGGCTGGCCGCCGGCTTGGAGGAGAGGAACTCCTCCTCCAAGTTGGTTTCAACCTCCTCTTGCTTGTTTCCCACAGTTTCCTGTTTCCCACAGTTTCCTGTTTTCCACAGTTTCCTGTTTTAGCCGTTTGACTTTCAAACTGGCAGTTTGACTTTCAAGTTTTGGAACAGCAAGAACACTTAGTACATGATGCAATCATTCAATGACACATTCATGTACCCTCCCCCCCCCCCGGAGTGCCGGACATTCCGGAACCTTCTAGAACATTCCCGATGAAAACACCGGAATCATTCCCGAACTCCGAAACGGGACTTTCCTTATATGAATCTTATTCTCCGGACCATTCCGGATCACCTCGTGATATCCCGGATCGCATCCGAGACTCCGAACAACATTCGGTCTCTTTCTCATAATACCATAACTACTCAAACAACGTCGAATCCTTAAGTGTGTCTCCCTACGGTTCGTGAATTATGCGGACATGATCGAGACACTTCTCCGAACAATAACCAATAGAGGAATCTGGAAATTCATATGGCTCCCACATATTTCTACGATTACTTTGCGATTGAATGAACCACTTACATACGATACCAATTTCCCTTTGTCTCACGATAGTTTACTTATCCGAGGTTATGATCGTCGGTATCTCTGCATACCTAGTTCAACCTCGTTACCGATAAGTACTCTTTTCTCGTTCCCGTGATATGTGATCCCTTGTGAGCCAGTCACATGCTTGCAATCCAATTGGATGACATTCCACCGAGAGGGCCCAGAGTATATCTATCTGTCATATGGATGGACAAATCCCACTCTTGATCCATGTGTTTCAACCAATACTTTCCGAACACTCAATGCCACTTTTATAGCCACCCAGTTACGGTGTGGTGTTTGATGTCATCAAAGCATCCATCCGGTAAAGGTGATATGCATGATCTCATGGTCGAAGGAATTAGGTTACTATGTATCAGAAAGCATATAGCAATTGAACTATTGAAATGACTTGATCTTTATGCTACGCTTATCTATAGGAGTATGTCCATCACATCATTCTCCTAATGATATGATCCTGTTGTTAATAACATCCCTATGTTCATGATCAGGAAACCATGATCATATATTAACCAACAAGCTAGTTTAACAAGAGGCTTTACTAGGGACTCTTATTTTAGTTTACAAATCACACAAGTATTAATGTTTCCGGTTAATACAGTTATAGCATGGTATGTAAACATTTATCATAAGTGTGAAGATATGATAATAACCACTTTATTATTGCCTCTTGGGCATATCTCCAACACTGTCGTCCCCTATTTTCCATCTATAACCAAACTTAACAGAATTACCATCCCACATAAAACCTTTCCAGAAGGGAGATGAGCTAGAGGTGTCACTACAAAAGATATTAGGGTTTTTAGTTTTATACTTGTTATCTACAATGGTTCTCCAGATCTTCCCTTCATCTTGAATGTATCTCTTAAGCCAAGAGCTAACTAGACAAAGATTAACATTTGCAAGATCAGGAAGGCCCAATCCACCAAATTCTTTCTTCTGACAGATCAGCTTCTAGCTAGACAAGTGGATTTTCATGTGCCCCTCAAAGTCATTCCACAAGCAATTGGAAATCTGGGAATTAATTAAATCTAGAGCCCATTTGGGGAATTTAGAGGAAGATAGAGATAAATGGGGATGCTAGCTAAGCAAGTTTTAATAAGAATGACTCTAGCAGCATAAGAGATAAGCTTGCCTCACCAACCAACTATCCTCTTCAGGATTTTTTCAATAAGTGGTTGGAGGTTCTCCCTCCTCAACTTATCATAATGAAGAGGGATGCCTAGATACTTAATCGGGAACTCCCTAGTGGAACATTCAAAAAAGCTGAGTGAAGGCTTCTGCCTCAGCTTGGTTAACCCCAAGAGGGATCAGCTCACTCTTACTATAATTAATTATCATACCTAAAACTTGCTCAAAGCAAGTTGGCACACACTTAAGATTTGTAGCAACCTCAATAGAATTATCAACAAAGAGTATGGTATCATCCGCATACTACAGACATATAACACCCCCAGGGCAAAGATTAAAGCAAAGCCCCCTAATCAGACCAGCATTTGCAGCCTTGAAAAGTATCCTAGACAAACTATACACTACTTGATCAAAGATGAAAAGGGAGAGGGGGTCCCATTGTCTCAAACTCCTACCGGTGGTGAAATTTTTTCCAACCACATTATTATGCTTGACTCCCATAGAGCCACCTAGGATAATTGATTTAATGAGAGCAATCCACTTGTGTCAAAAACCTCTTTTGGCAAGAATGTCAAGAAGGAATTCAGGGTCAACCATGTCAAAATATTTTTCATAATCTAGCTTTAGGACTCCTCCTTTATTTTTGCTCTTAACCATAGAATGTAAAGTTTTATGGGCAGTGAAGTTTTATGGGCAGTGAACACACTTTCTAAGATGTACCTACCCTTAATGAAAGCAGACTGGTTAATAGAAGTAATTTTATTCATGATAACTACTAGTCTATTGGTAAGGACCTTAGTAAAGATTTTAAAAATACAATTTAAAAGACTAATAGGCCTGAACTTCTTCATAGAAGAAGCATTAGGTTCTTTTGGGATTAAGGTGAGAATGGAAAAATTAAGCCTATAGATGTCTAATTGTCCATTATAGAAATCATAAAACATGCTCATAATATCATTTTCACTAGAACCCAAAATTTATGATAAAGGAGAAAAGGAAAACCATCAGGGCAAGAGATAAGCTTGCCTCATCAACCAACTACCCTCTTCGGGATTTTATCAATAAGTGGTTGGAGGTCCTCCCTCCTCAACTTATCATAATGAAGAGGGATGCCTAGATACTTAATCGGGAACTCCCTAGTGGAACATTCAAAAACCTGAGTGAAGGCTTCTGCCTCAGCTTGGTTAAGCCCAAGAGGGATCAACTCACTCTTGCTATAATTAATTCTCATACCTGAAACTTGCTCAAAGCAAGTTAACATACACTTAAGATTTGCAGCAACCTCAATAGAGTTATCAACAAAGAGGATGGTGTCATCCACATACTACAGACATATAACACCCCTAGGGCAAAGATCAAAGCAAAGCCCCCTAATCAGACCATCATTTGCAGCCTTGAAAAGCATCCTAGACAAACTATCCACTACTTGATCAAAGAGCAAAAGGGAGAGGGCGTCCCATTGTCTCAAACCCCTACCAGTGGTGAAAAAATTTCCAACCACATTATTATGATTGACTCCCATAGAGCCACCTAGGATAATTTATTTAATGAGAGCAATCCACTTGTGCCAAAAACCTCTTTTGGCAAGAATGTCAAGAAGGAATTTAGGGTCAACCATGTAAAAATCTTTTTCATAATCTAGCTTTAGGACTACTCCTTTATTTTTGCTCTTAACCATAGAATGTAAAGTTTCATGGGCAGTGACCACACTTTCTAAGATGTACCTACCCTTAATGAAAGCAGACTGGTTAATACAAGTAATTTTATTCATGATAACTGCTAGTCTATTAGTAAGGACCTTAGTAAAGATTTTAAAAATACAGTTTAAAAGACTAATAGGCCTAAACTTCTTCATAGAAGAAGCATTAGGTTCTTTTGGGACTAAGGTGAGAATGGCAAAATTAAGCCTATAGATGTCTAATTGTCCATTATAGAAATCATAAAACATGCTCATAATAACATTTTTCACTAGAACCCAAAATTTATGATAAAGGAGAAAAGGGAAACCATCGGGGCCAGGAGCACCATCAGAGTAAGAATCAAAAAAGGCTTTTTTACCTCATCTTTAGAAAATGGAGCTTATAGCCCATCATTTTTCTCGGGGGAAAAGAAATTTTGCTGAATGGAAAACCCAGATTTCTCATGTTTTCTAAAAACACTCTTATAGAAATATGTAGATAGATCTATCATTTTAGAGGTTTCAGTGACAGGGCCATTGGGACCATCCAAGGAGTGGACATTCATTTTCCTCCTCCTCTGGTTCGCCACTGTGTGAAGATAAGTTGTATTTCTATCACCCTCCTTAATGTCTCTTTCTATAGACCTTTGTCTAGCCTTGACTTCCTCTTTAAGCCACAGACTATGCATTTCAACATAAATATGCTTCAACCTAGCCTATTCAACTTTAATGAGATCTTCAGTCTCAGCCTTAGTATCTAAAGAATCATATTCTTCCATAAGGGATTTCTTTAATTTTCTAAGCTCAGCTTGTTTATTAATACTCCAACCTTTAGTATCACTTCTAAGACTTATAATCTTTTGTTGCCAAATATCAAAAGAACTCCCACCCATAGTGGTTTTATTCCATGATTTTTCAACAACAGATTGAAAGTCATCTCTCATAAGACCCATTTTCAAACTTATAGGTAGAAGTTTTGTGGGAAGAATCTAGACCAGCATCCCAAAGAATAAGAGTGTGGTCAGTAACAATTTTAGGGAGAGCTTGGATACTAGCAAGAGGGAAAACAGAATCAAGTTCAAGGTTACAAAAAACCTATCTATTGTGTACATAGTCAGATTCTCCTGATTATTTCTCCAAGTAAATTTTCTGCAACTAAGATTGACTTGAAGCAGATCCCATATATCTACCCATGCATTGAACTTGTCACTCCAATGATCAATAACACCATTACGGGGTCGGTCCTAAGATTCGAGGGGGGCGGGGCAAGACTAGAATTTGGGGCCCTTGATATAAACATGAAAATAGTAACCAATAAGCACTGCATAAAAAAATTATGAGAAAGAAGACGAAGAATTGGCGAACATCCTAGCCATATGATATTTTTGTCTCAATCTGATAAAAAAACATATTTTATTATTTGTATACCATACTCGCTAGAAAACAAAATATACTTCTGAACTATTGGAGTCAACTCTACTTGTAAATATTTGATTGCCATATTAATATAACAAAAAACAAATACTTAATTAACTTTGATCCTAGATAATAAAGTCTTCTGAATTATTAAAAAAACTAGCAAATGATGGGTGGGGCTAAGCTATTTGACAACTCCTTTACTAAACATCTGTCATGTTGGATTCCATAATCCTTTTTTATCCAACCACTAAATGCATCCAGCTGAAAAATCTATACTACCCGATTCACGGAGGGAGCAAATACTAGCACTATTCAGGGTATATCACCTGGAAAAATTGGAATATCAACAAGCATGAGAAAATCGGTCAATTGACATTTACCAATTAGCCCTGGTGTTAGACATGCATTTGATGGCAAGGTCATATAGTAGCAGATCCTTGAGCCTCCACGCTGCAGCATGGAGGTTTGACCGAGCACGGTCCTCATAGGCGATTTGGTTTTGGCTCTGAATTGATTTCATTGGGAATCAATTGCCGAGATCTCATTAATTTTGGCAAATTAAAAAACGTGATAAGCTTGGTGAGACGGAGATTCACATGGATTCGCATGCGCGTGGTTGGTATGCGACCTTCTCACGCCTACGTTATAACGGGCCAGTACATAAGTATAGCCAGCAGATGGGGGCCCTTGAATTTTTAGGGCCCAGGGCTGCTGCCCCACTAGACCTGCCCTAGGGCCGGCCCTGACCATTACTTTTATCTTCTTGAATATAACAAGGTTAAAGTCACCTCCAATGATGGTATGACCTTGGTAATCAACAAAAATATTATATAATTCAGAGATAAACAAGTCCTTTTGCTCCTCATAGGAAGAGCCATAGACATTAATGAATCTGAGGATAAGACCTGAAAGTCTAAATTTAACAACAACATAGATAGAAAACTCCTTAAGGTCCCAACTAATGATGTCAAACATGTCAAGATCAATCCCTAGAAGGATGCCTCTAGTAGAGCCTTTAGCAGGGGAGATCTCCATTCAAAGAATCTACCACTAACTAAAGATTTTAAGAAGCTATCAGAAACCACTTCCTCTTTAGTTTCCTGGAAACCTATCACATTTGGTTTGTGCTTATTAAAAGTATCTATAATGGCAGTCTGTTACCATCATCTTGCACACCTCTAATATTCTAAGCATAAATCATTTAAACCTGTTTTTCTTGGGGTGCTTGCCCCGCCTATGTTTCAGCTTTGAAACAACTGGGACTGGGATCTCCAAGTTCTTC
The DNA here is from genome assembly GCA_916181665.1 of Avena sativa. NCBI lineage: Eukaryota > Viridiplantae > Streptophyta > Magnoliopsida > Poales > Poaceae > Avena > Avena sativa. The sequence goes on from OV702282.1 coordinate 302,566,293, forward strand.
TTCTGATCTTTATGAGCCAGCTATAGTATTGTCTGCCCATTATTCACCACTCTGGCACTTTGTCTCGTGTTACAGACAGGGCCCCAATTTTTCTTAGCAGCAGGACAAAATGCCACAGCTATAGGAGACAGAGTAGAGGCTTCTTGGTTATCATCCATTAAAAAGATCTCCTCTTCATTGTCTTGGACCAATCCCATTTCCCTGAGAAGGTTTGCACAAGTGTCTTCAGATTCTCCTCTAGCATCCATCCAATCTAGGACACTTTTTTATTTGAGTCTGCAAGTGGGGAAAGCTTGCTAGCAGATTGGAAACCTTCCCTTCTTTCCATAAAATCAGCAGCTACTTCGTGGACTTCTGCTGACAGGGAAGCCACTCCAAAACCAGAAGCAAAGACATGAGTACCGGCATCATTAGGTGTCTTTCTTTCCTCAGGTACTGTAGAAGACTTGCCATTATTTTTATCAGTTTTCATGTCTTCACCATTGGAATTCTTGTCACCATTTCCATGACCCTAATTATGTGGGGGATGCCCATCATCCCTATCATCCATAGAGACACACAGGGGTAGGACCTTCAACAGAGAAACTAATTTGGAAGTGTTTCCCAAGAACATTGAAGTTCCTGGCAGCAGCAGGGATCATCGTGTGGTCTCTACATTGAATCTTAATCCTAACCACCTCAAATAAACTCTGAAACATTCCTTGCTAGTCAACTTCAATAACAATGCCTAGAGCTAAGGCAAATTGGTAGAGGACAAACCATTTACAGGACTGCAGACCTCTAACCTGCACCCAAACTTCCTGGAGGTCAGCTAGATAGGCAATGTCTCCCTCCCAGACCATCACATTAAAAGATACCCCTTCTTTTGGTAATCCAAATCAAATATAACCAATAAATTCTTCCACTTTGATCTGTGGTGGAAACTTAACTAAATAGGTCCACTCATCTAGCTTCTAATCTGCCAGGGCCAGTTGGTCTTGTAGATGCTTGTGAGTCCACTTGCTAGCTCTTCCTTGTTAATAGTTCTAGCTTCAATATACACAACACCAACATTCTTGATGGGAAAGTCTCTAGCAGAGTTTTTAGGCAAATCAATGTTGAAAAATCTCAAACCAGCAGCAGCACTACCAAAGAAGGAAGCAATGGGAAACTGCTCCTTAGTGGGGCAATGCTCCACTTCATGTCCAGGCAGACCACAAACAAAGCAAAGGACATGCATAGTGCAGGCTTGCTTATGATGCCCAGGCTCACCACGATTATAGCAAATGACATTCGCATAACCTTGAATCCTAGGCACACAACTTCCAGCAATCTGATTCCCAACAGAATTCTAATGAACAACAGACAGAGGATTTTCATTAGAGGCAGCTTGAGCATCAGGACCAGGAACAACAGGAGGGTTCTGCTTCTGTTCCTCCTTTACTTTCTGCTTCTGCATCTTTCTCCAATTCTTTCTCGACTGCTGATTCCTATTTTGCTGCTGCAACTGTGGATTCACCTGTTGCGGTTGCTGAATTGGCGCCTGGGGCTACAGAGGCATTTGGGGATTCTGATGTTTTCAGTATCAAGGGGGTGGAGCAGCGGCGGGTTGCCATTGCCCAGGGATCTGACCTTGAAATCCACCCTGCAACTGATTTGGGAAGCTCTGCCAAGCCGGATTGTAGCCAAAGGGGGGAAATGATCCAAATGGAGGCTATTGCATCGGGTTGAAGCTAAACTAAGGGGCAGCAGGGGAGGTAGAATTGGTTGTTGTTGCTGCCAATGCACACCTCTACCTCCACCTGCTTTTCCTCTTCCTCTTCCACGGCCACCCACAACCATCAACGCAAGAGGGCACAACATCGCTGGGGGATGAATGCCACTTCTCTAGAAACTATCAAGCAGATTTCTAATGTGAGTTGGGGCGGCGGCGGGTAGGGTGGGGAGAAGGGGATCCATAGGGGGAGGAGTCCTAGACGAGTACCACAACTGCTCAAATCTGTCCTTCACAACCTTATCCACATCGACGTCCCTACCAAGGGGAGTGGGGGTGGGTACCCACCATTGATGTGGAAAGGCGACCTACGAATATTCTGTCCATGATGGTGAAAGGTGGCAAATCCGCGCCTCATAACCGCCGCAATTGGTGCCATGATAGAATTCAGAGAGGGTATAGGAGATTGGCATCCCCCAGCGGTCTCCTCGCGAACGACCACTGCTCTAGGAGCTTCGCAAACTCCTTGGTTTTGTGCGCCAAGTCCACCATCGATGAAATTGCTATGAACTCGGAGAGCATGAGGCCCCAGAGGTCCTCGGAAGAGTTCACCAACCAGGAATCCAAGTTTTATGGGCCTGAATTTGAGCACCTTGGAGATGACGGCACGGCGGCGCATGGCGCAAGGGCCTGCGGCACCTCGCTCTGACAGCAAAGGCGGTGAAGCAAAGCATCCTCCCCTTCTGGAAGGGGCGATGACGCTCGGACCAGGCTTGATTCCTCCGGATTTAGGATCCTCGGAGCGGATTCCAGGATCTCCCCAAGAGCTTTTCGCTTTAGTGATGGACTCCCTCGCTACACACCCTTGTGAGAACCTCTTGTCGAGCCGTGGCCAGGAGAAAACCAGACCCCGCATCCCTTCCCTTGGTAGATTACCGATGAATGCGCACCACTGCGCATTCCATTTGATCCTTCATCCGCTTGGGTCGCCAGTGCTAAGCACCTGGATGCTAGAGAGAGGACAGAGCAAACCCTTGTCGTCGAAGGAAACAAGGGGGGACATGAAGGGAAGCAATGAGGGTAGGTGGGGATAGGAAGGAGGAATGTGGCATGGTACAGGACACGCGCGGGGCCAGGTGGAACAGTGTCGGACCTCGGCAAATCAGTGTCGGAGGGCGGTGGTAGAGCACCGATGCCATGAGGCTCTCCATCAGATCTTTCGTGGCACGCACTCATTCCATCGGGTACATAATCTCCTAGTAAGTAGTAACTAAGCCAAGCTTGATCCTTCCTGTTATCCTGTAGCGGATAGGCTTCCACCATGAATGATTTAGCAAAAAAGTTAATTTCCTTGTAATTTGCAGCTATGCATTTTCTGAGAGAATCTCGAGCTATCATTCTATCAATCCTATACCCCCCTCGACCTTGTTCAATGTCATAAGCTGTATTGACGATTTGATGTTGATTTTTGGCATACCGTCTTGAAGACCAGTCTAAGATTCCTTCTTCCGATCTACCAGCTTCTTTATTTACCTCTGATAGTTTGTAGCTAGGACATCGATCGCCATAAACCCTCTGGTACTACCTCCCTTCCAAAATGTGAGCCTTTTTAGTAATTTAATTTAAACTGCTAGAAAGGCTTATATTATAGAACGGAGATAGTAGTAGCTTATCATGAAATTTTTCTCCTTTTATGGTTTCTTTGGTACGATGGATCATGGATTAGCATTGATGGTCATGGGTTGGTTGTTTTCCCCTAGGTCAAGATGCAATAGTGTTTGAAAAGCTCACGCAAGCTGCACTTGCGTCTGGAGAGAGACTGCGGGCAAACAAATCCATTAGAATTGGGAAAAAAAATCCACAACAAACCCTGAATTCGTAGATGTTGGACGATTTAGCCCCCACGTTGAAATCCGTGACGATTACACCCTAAACTATGAAATTCTAGTCCAAAGGCTTATATGGACTTTTTTCATGGAATTGTAGGGAGCGTGGAGAGGAGCAGCTTTTGTTCTACTAGTACGGAGGTCGAAGAAAGGCGTAGCAGATTGATGTGAAGTACGCCAGAAAAAAACGCGTACCGAGCTTCCTATAATCAACCTTACATTTTTTTTGGGTCGTACTACGCGTCCTTCGGGGATAATTTTCCAAAATCCTCCGGTTTCTCCTGCTGACACGTGTTCCTAAAAAGTCCCCTAATCCCGTTTTTGCTATAACCATATCCGTTTTTCTACAATAGTCCTGTTTTTGCGACGTATAGCAGAAAACGGTTCGGTCCAAAAAATAGAAAAACTGACTGGACCTCGTCGGAGATTTCACCGGAGACATCGCCGACGACTGTGTATAGCAAAAAAATGTGCTAATGTAGCAAACCCGACCTCACCGGAGACTTTCGACAGAGACCTCGTCGGAGATTTTCGCCGGAGACCGTGTAGCAAAAAATTTACTCTATTATAGCAAAATCACAAAAGGTATGTAGCAGAAAAATTAGTAATTGTAGCAAAAAACAACTTCGTCGGAGACCTTGTAGCAAAACCCGTGACCGTTTATAGCACCTCCGCCTGTCCTAAGTAGCAAAACCCGTGGATGTTTGTAGCATCGTCGTCCGATCGCAGTAGCACCATCGCTGGCCGCATGTAGCAAGTATCAACACTGCAAATAGCAACAGCGGACACCGTAGGTAGCAATGTCGTCGTCGGGGCCATGGCCACTCCATCTACACGAGCACTTCCATGCCAAAAAAAGTCCATCTCCGTAAAAACGCCGACCGGTGGACGGCAGGATGCCGGAGCTCGCGTGAGCCCGGATGGAGGCGCACCTCCATGACGCAAGGGGATTCCCAGCGAGGGTGCGCAGGGAGTCGCTGTGGAGGTTGCCGGCCTCCATGGCGCACGGGGCTTCCCGACGAGGGTGCTCGAGCTTTGCCATTGAACGGAGGAGCAGAGTGAGGCGTCCCTCCTCCTGATCTCACTCCCTACTGGCGGTGGAGGCGAGGCTGCTGTGACGGCAGCGCACGGCAAGGACGGCGACAACGCGTAGGCTTCATGGCTGTGTTTAGAAGAGAAATTGGGGATAAGGAAGACGGTGGAAGACGTCCTTGGTTTGTACCGGACCTACCACGATGGCCAGGTCCACCATGACCTGGTACGTACTAAAAGAGGAGCGGGCAGGGACTCAGGGGATAGAATCACCTGATCCCCGAAGGAATACTATCATTTCCTTTTTTTTTTACTTGAGCCTTTCATTTTTATGGCAAGATTTGTTTTTCCAAAAAAAAAAAGTTAGGCCTGTGAGCCTGTCGAACCGACCTAGCTGTACGCTATATCCAGGTCGACCACGGTGTAGACCCGAATATACACATTTTCTTCGATCCCTCTATATTTTCCTTCACGTCCGATCCAGCCTAGGGTTGACGGATCGATCGATCGCTGCGCGAGTCATCATGATGGTGGATACGCGCTACCGGCGACGGAGGCGCGCCTCGTGGGCCGACCTCCCTGAGGACATGCTCGGAGACGTGCTCCGCCGGCTGCCGTCCTTCGCCTACCGCTACCGCCTCCGCGCCGTCTGCCGCGCGTGGCGTGAGGCCTGGCGCCGCCAGCCGCACCCGCCGGTGCCGTGGCTACTCGTCCCGGGTCACTGCGTCAGCCTCCCCGACGGTGCCATCCACCGCGTCGCGCCCCTCTCCGAGGACGCCCGCGCCGCGCCCTGCCGCGGTTCGCTCGGCGACTGGCTTGCCTTCGTCCCGCTGGCGTCGTCCGGCGGCGGCGCCCCCTTCCTGCTGAACCCCTTCTCTGCGGCGAGGATCCCGCTACCGCTTTGGGCGGATCAGGACCAGCCGATCCGCAAGATCGTCATGTCATCCTCCCCGGACTCGGATAGCTGCGTCGTCGCCGCCATGGTCGACTGCGGCGAGAACGGCAGGAGGATCGCCGCGTGCCGGCCGGGAGAGGGACACGAGAGCGCCGTGTGGTGGCCCGTATCCCTGCCGTTCGAACTGCAGGACATCGCGTTCTACGAGGCGAGGCTGCACGCGCTCCCGTCGTGCGGCGGGCTGGTGGTGTTCGAGGAGGGCGAGCTGGACCTCCTCCGCCGCGAGCCGCGCAGACTGCACGATCGGCACCGCCCCCCGCCACCCGCCGCTAATATTGATTACGATGACGAGGATACCAAGACGACGCGCTACCTGATGGAGTGCGAGGGACGTCTCCTCATGGTCATCAGGCACGTCTGGCACGACATCCAGCGAACCCACAAGATCGAGGTCCACGCGCTGGAGCCGAATGGCAGCTGGGTGCCGGTCAAGGAGATCGTCGGGCACGCACTCTTCGTCGGCGAAGCCTGCTCCGGAGCCTACCCGGCCGCTGCCGGCATCGCAGCCGCCGGGTCGACCTCCCACGACCTGATCAGAGAGAACCAGGTCTGCTTCGTGGACGACGAGATGGTGATCAGCGCCGAGCTTGACAAGCGCAAAACGTCGGTGCTCAGCCGCAGCGCCGAAGCATCCGGCTGGCGCGGCGACCTCTACGGGTCAGTGCTCCGCCGCCTCCGCACCGTCAATACCTTCGGCATCAGCGACCGGCGCACCAACGCCTACCGGGCAGGACATTTGTCGGCGCGAACGGGACGCTGGCATCCAGCGAGGGTGGCGCGAACGGGACGCTGGCATGCAGCGAGGGTCATCTATTACATGTGATAAAACCTGCCAGGGTTACAAATTTCTAATCCAAGTTTCAGATGCTTTATTACCACTTTTTGTGGAATTTTAGAAGGAGGATTGGCACAACAACACACCGTATGATTTGCACAAGGAGATAAAAAGTCCTACATCGATCAGTAATAAGTGCCGTTTATTTTATACTAATCTAGTACTGTATAAACTTTATACTAAATAGATGATACTTATTGTAGATCCGAGGTAGTACCTCCATCCCGGTTTAAAGGAAACAATTTGCAATTCTCTGGTCCTAGATGTCCTCTAATTAGTCTATGAGAGTGCCTAGATCTCAGGCGCCCGAGAACTTCTTATGTCTAAGTCGCTGACATCATCCTACTATTTGTGCTAGTTATAACTAGTTGCAACTTATATAATTTGTACTAATTCTCAGTTGCAATCTAGTTGCAACTCATTAAAATCCTAGTTACAACCTAGTTGCAATTCATGTGAAAGTCTCATGTTGCACGAATCGCGAGATAAATCTAATAGCGAGAGAGGTGTCTGAGAACTAAGTTCTCATGCGCCTAAGAACTAGCAAATCCGCTAGTCTATTTAATAGTGTGGAGAAGAACATGTATAAGAAGAAGAAGAGTCAGCAAAACATTCACATTTATTCAACTAGCACAAAACCCGTGCGTTGCTACGGTGGCACATAAAATCAAATGAACATCACTTCATATGTTTAAATCCATATTTCGATTGAACCAAATGGCATGGATGATTTAATTGACTTGCATTAAATTAAATTCCTAAGGAATGCACTTTCTGTATGCACTGATGTTTACAACTAACCTCATTGAGTCACTGTTCTAACCAGACTACAATATTCCAATTACCATTACATGTATAAAACCCAGTTTCATTAGTCACAAAGTGCGACGCCATTATGTGATCATAGTTCATAAATATTGCTAGATCGAGTGCACCTTTCAGTGGATTAATTACAGAAGCAACACACCGCGAAGGGCAATAGTTATACATGGAGCGCCCTGGTTGTGCAGGTGGCAATTAACGTTGTGCCTGCCTGCTGCCCGCTCCAACCGAGCTGCACACTTTGCTTTGTCCGTTCGGCCGGCCGGCCCTCCTGCCGCCTTCCCACTTTGTTCGTTGTGGAAGGAAGCAGCGACTACAACTGTCAGGAGATCGCAGGCGGCCAGAATCTTGGGGTCAGGGGTGTGGTTCGGTGGCAGATGGTTTGTGTTCCTTCCATAGAATGAGAGAGGCGGCGCAGCAGGCCAGAGATCGATAGCACATCGGCAATGGACAACCAACCACGTATGTGGAGAGGCCGCGAGAGTGCGTGCACTTGCCGGAGATCCTTCCTCCTGTGTGTTGCATCAATAATCGTTGCAATTGCCCTGTACTCTAAGAAAGGATGCATCTTGGTGCATCTGTGCTGCAGCGATTCAAAGGAGCCTTTGCACAGGTAGAAACATTGATTTTCAGCAGCGTGCAGCACTTGTGCTTCTTTTACAACTGATTCAGAAGAGATCGGTAACTTGATGTACCATAGATAGATTGATGGAAAATTCGATGGCAACGACATGAAGAGTTGCTGGCATGTTGGCTGCTGCACGGCTGCGACTACGGGAGAAATGGAGTGCCGCGCCATCGCTAGGATGTCGGGTCGGGCATCGGATGCCTGCTGGACCTTTTGAAGCGTCTGGAAGACACCAAGGCATATCACGTGCTTTTTGTGCAGCCGGAAAAGGTCACCATCGAGTTCCTATTCTCCTCCCGGCCCTCATCGTCGACACGGCCGTGACCGTGACCCATGAAGCTGCCCAAGGTGGACTCTATGGTCGACAGCTCCTGCGATCTCATCGCTAGCGCCACGAAGCTCGCTGCCCCCCAACGTCCTTCCTAGAAGAACACATCCAAACTCGCGCTTGAAGTCAACAGCTAGCCTCCCTCCTGTCCTCTCGATTGGCGCTCCTCTACGTCAGGGTCGATGGGGAATTCCGCCGGTAGAGAGGAATATAGCAAGGGGGTCGCGAGCGATGGCGCGGAGACTGATTGTGTTGGTGCATCTTTTACTGAAGCGATCAAGGTGCGGGGATGGAGTTCCTGTTGGATTCAGCTCCAAATTGGTAATTGGTACTCTCAGGCCGTACTAAGCGGATAGGAAGCACGAAAACTCAATTTTGAGCATGAATTCCGGCGAACTTGTGCGATAGGTTTGGTAGGAATTTTTTTAGGGTTTCTGTGGAAATCAGACGCGGAGGAGAGGCACTATATATGGGTTGGTTTTTCGTGAGCGAGGGGCAAAAAAATAAACATAAATCGAGAAGGATTGCAGATCAATCGTGTTCCGTAGCAACTCGTTCTATTTTTTGGAAGGGACTCGTTCGGCTGGTTGGATAGGTTGGGGGTTCCAGAGACGATTTTCTTTTCGAAAAAAAGGTACTTATCGATGGTAGTGTGGGTAGTTTCCATCAAATTGCTGGGACAAAACAGTCTAAAAAAGTATTGGACCGGGAGAAACACTTCGTGCTTTATTATTAGGTATAGATATGCATGCAAATATTTTGTTCTTTTCACACGAAAATAATTATAGAAAATAAATTCTTTTATGCCTAAATATTTTGGATTGCATGGTTTATAAATTGTGTCCTTTAAATCGGGTAAAGAAGAAGTACTATTTAATCATGTGAAGCTCGTCGTTCTAAACCGGCCCCATCCCCCAACAACGCCGAGCTTGACAAGCGCAAAACGTCGGTGCTCAGCCGCAGCGCCGAAGCATCCGGCTGGCGCGGCGACCTCTACGGGTCAGTGCTCCGCCGCCTCCGCACGGTCAATACCTTCGGCATCAGCGACCACCGGCGCACCAACGCCTACCGGGCAGGACATTTGTCGGCGCGAACGGGACGCTGGCATCCAGCGAGGGTCATCTATTACATGTGATAAAACCTGCCAGGGTTACAAATGTCTAATCCAAGTTTCAGATGCTTTATTACCACTTTTTGCGGAATTTTAGAAGGAAGATTATTGGCACTACAACACAACACATCAACACTACGACGAGCCACAATAACGCGACACTTCCTGCCCGCCTTTCACTCATCCAAAATCATGCACTTCTGTTTCAGACGAATTGGTGTGAAGCACGATGAACTGCCATGAGAGACTTGAACGAAATTTCAGGCTTTTCTATTTCTGTTTTTATATGGACCTCAATTTTTTTTTTAGATAGAATTCCACTTTTTACCCTAGACACATGGATCATTGGGATTGGGAACAATCTACCAAGAAGACTCCCGATCAGTATATGGGTTACTTGTCTACTCACATATAAATAAGAAGTATATATTATAATTACTTCAAAAAAAGTATCACAATTACTTATTCCATTTTTATCCACTTGGCACATTCACTATCACCATAAACCGTTTCTTCCCGCGCATACTTCTCATCTATAGGAATCTCGAACAACATCCCTACTTTTACTTTTTATGTTATTTACTTTTAGTTATATTCAGTACTTAAATCTAGTCCCTTATTCACTTATCCATTTACATTCTCAATATTTGCAGTCAATTCACTCAAGACAACGTAACACCTTGGGTGCGACAGAAATACCTCAGATAGACACTTTTCTAAGCTCCTTGTTAGAATCGATATAAAAACTAGAATTAATACTTCCACGAAAACATGCTTTGACGAACATGTGCTTTTGCAGGCCATCAGGACCGTTGTTGAGCATCAAGAGATTGTCCAATGACAATTACCTAGATTTTATGATAATTTTATCTTAACATGTCTTCAAAGCACATGAGAAGGAACTTCAAACTTGCAAACTCATGGTCATCCTTTTGGATTAGGATTAGCGTGTCGTCAGCATATTTCAAGTGGGTGATTCTCCCTAGAATAAGGTGTGGCACCACGCCGCTAGTCTTGGGGTTAGGGCCAGCCCTGGAGGGGGACTGGAGGGCCGGGGCAGTCGTCCCGAGCCCATAAAATATGGAGGTCCTCCTAAGATATGTTCTTTTTATATAGCCTAGCTTAGATTTAGAAAAAATAAAGAAAGAAACAGCCAGTCGTTTCCCATAAAGCCATATTGGGCTTTTTTTTTCCGTCGGCGGCAGGTTATGATCAAATTGCATCGATCGCTAGCGACTCTACTTCGGCACTTCTTTCCTTCGCCCTTTTTGTCTCGATCACAAAGAAGGATGGAGGCACACCATCGCCCCGTGGACTTCGCCCTCGCCCTCAGCCATCCCCTGCACTTTGTTCGGTCGTTCCATCTAGACCATAGAGTAGGCTAGCCTGCTGGTCCGATACTCCGATCCCAGTCTGCACCTAAGGTATAAAATACTTGTCCCCAAACCCCAATTCTCTACGCATATGTACACGGATTATGCATTTATTCTCATTCTAAATTTATGACTAGTAATTGTTCTTCTTATTTTCAGTGTGGGTAACTGGTTACGGCGTTTGATTCTGGTGATAGAATCACAGAGAGGATCATTTCATAAAATTTTGAATAGTAGCACAAGCACAGAAATCCCGATGAATTGGCACTAGTTCCTTGTGGAGGAACAAATTAATGTTGATCCAAAATACGATATCGATACACACACATCATTGACATCAACGTGGGTGATGGTAACATGAGTGATCATGAGCCCGCATTTAATTCAACTCCTACAGAATCTGCTAGTGTGAAAGTTGATGCTAGTGTGGATATTTATAATTCGGAAAATAGGTCTTGCCTTGATAACAAATCAAGGGATATATTAGTGAAGAAAGGCCTATTAGAGAAGAAGTATTACTTCTCTAGGAATTCATGGAGACTTTTTTTTAGGTAATATATAGACATTGCTAATTTTTCATGGTTTCTTATATGTATATAAAAAATAGAAGGGCCCCCAAATTTTAGTTTCGTCCTGGGTCCACGAAAACTCAAGACCGGCCCTGCTTAGGATATGAAACTAGGACTTGCAATCATGTTGTCTGAGGCTTTTAAGTTATATATATGAATGACCATGTAAGGGCAGAGCCATAAAACCTTCATTGCAGCTACTAGTTTTCTCTGCCACCCAAACCCAAGGTATACGACAATAACATCATGAAAGCCCTTTTCCCAAACTCAAGGTGTCAAAACAAAAAACAAAAAAATACACAACAATACATCCAAGTGGTGACGGCAAGGACACCTTTCGTCTGTTGTAAATAGATACATATGAAAATATGTTCTATGGTAAATCTATTCATATCGATTTGGTATCGTACGTGTTTACACTTTTATCTAACACATTGTTCAAACTTTTGACTAAATTCAGATGTTTTATTAGTTGGAATGGAATAATATTATTATATTACACTATAGCTTTAAGCCTGGTGACCTACCTGTCTCCTAAAGCTATGGCCGACGCGCTCGTTTCCATCCATTGGATATTCTATGAAAGTCATCTAAAACGCTGGTTAACACCTTTTTCAATTGTTCCTCCCACAAACTCGGTTTCCCTCTTGGACTGGGTCGAGACTACTTCTGTGAGCCTCGACAGAGAGGCTGCCAAGCTTTGGGAAAACGTTCTGTCACAAGAGCGAGCGCGTATGCAGGAAGCAGCTTGGCTCTCCACAAGAACTGTTCCTGACGAATGTCTCTGAAGGCCAGGAGTGTGTGGACCCTGGGAGAAGAAGGATTCTTTTGCCCTTGTTGATAGACCTCTAGAACCGGATAGGCTACCTTCGTTTTTTTTTCCTGATCATGGCGAAGCCCTCTGATCCTAGTGTATTTTCTTCTAGTCTCCTGTGTTTTTTTGTTTTTACCTGTACCTTTGGACAGTCTACTGTCCACCTGTACCCTCAACTCTAATCACAAATTCACAATGAAAGCAGCCAAGCTGCCTTCGTAGAAAAAAAAACATATGGTTTGAACTGGCAATACATGCTGAAATACTTTCGGGCACCAGAGATTATATCATGCATATTTGCTCATTCATGTTCAACATTTGCATGCTACTATTTCGGTGGAGTAGTAGAAGCAAAAAAAAAAAAAGCACACAGTCCATCCATAGGTCGATCATCAGTCCATGCATGCCAGTGGTCTACGAACTGGACAACATATTCTGATGAGTAATCACAAAACGCTATGTCATCTCATCTGACCTTGGAGCACTCTGGACACAGGAGGCGGCCTTTAGAACGACACTTTGAGCAGGCGACCAAATCAGCAGCGTTCGTTTCAGCTCCAAGCGTTTCATAGAGATCCTCCAGCATGCCAAATGTGAAGGTTCCACCTTTCCTAACAGAACCTACCCCTTTGCATGTTGAGCATGCTACCATGCGAAGATCACCACAGCGCTTGCACATGTTTAAAGACCTGCAATGCAGTAACATTCTTTTAGCGAAAGAAGGGTAGTGTTTGGGTTTCATTGCAGATGCCCCATTTTGTGTCTGGTTAGATAAGTAGTAGCAACAATATCATTATTAGCCCACCCCATTTGTTCAGAATAAATTTCCAATGAGACGGTTCTCTTTATTTATACTTGTCATATTTCAGTTGGTACTCATCAAACATTCGAAACAAAATGTTTGTACTAGCATTTTAATTTTAATTCGCATAAACTGATCTCTACCAGAGAACAGAACTAACAAACAGATAAAAAGTGAGTTGATTGGGCAACCACAAAAGGAAAACATGATCCTCTAGCAGAAAGCAAAAGCAAGAGGATAACGATTTTTTTCTAGCAGAAAGCAAAAGCAAGAACCTTCTCTGCGAGGTGGCGATGAAGCCATCGACACTCTGTGCTGCGATGCTAGCGCCGAGCAGCAGGGCTCCCACTGCAAAGCCGGCAATCTCGCTCTCCGTCAGTCCCTCCATGCCGAGGCGAACAAACCCACAAAAAGCTGGATGGAATGGGTCAGGAAGGAAGATTTTGATTAGAACAAACAAAAGAACTGAATAATAAAATCTTAAAAATAACAATCCAGGCAAACCAGGATTCGTAACCCAGGAGAGAAATCGACCCTAAACCATTTTTTACTAGTGCCGAAAAACTGAACGATAACAGTAAATATCTCTGTCATCTAAGTCTCCTACCGTAGCTAGAGCCCATTCCATTTAATATACTAGGAAGTAACGAGTATGTGCTCATGCCGAATACAACACGAATGAAGCAAATTAAAGTGATGTATATACCAGTGCCGGAGGGGCGAGTGGTGGAGGCGGCCAGGCGGCCGGTCGGGGACGGCCGGACAGGGAGTCGGGGAGGGGGCGAGTCGGTCGGGGAGCTGAGGGCCAGGGGGACGCCGGCGGAGCAAGTGGCGGCCGCCCTTGCAGCCGTTGCTGTGCTCGGCGCTGCCGCTGGCGTTGAGAGACAGAGAGGGACGGGAGCAGTACGGGACGAGGACGACCGCTCGTCCGCTCGCCGCTAGCAATATAGATGTGCGGTGCCGCTCGTCCGCTCGAGTCTCATCGTTCCGTAGACCGTAGCTGGTTATGTCTGCCTGGAGGCTGGAGGGTAAGGCTCCTTGCGTTGCGAGTCTGAACATGTGTGTTTTGCAAAGAGGACCTGTGTTAGTCTGAACCTGCTTAGCAGGTCACCTGTCTGAAACAGAGTCCAATGTCTGAATCTGAATCTGATGTGTTTGCTGCTGCATTTCCTCTGCCGTATCTGTCCTTGCCTATGCCTTCTTCCTGTTGAGCAGTGTTTTGGGTTTCCAATGGATGAACAACTGAAAGTTGTAGGGAAATTCTAATGTGCGTGGTCTTAATGATGGAGCAAAACGTGCCTCCGATCCGTTCGGGCTTTCATTGACCGACCGCATGGCATGCCTCCGATCCACACGACTTCTTCCATAGGAAAGCCAATGCGCGGCATAAGAAGAACACAATATATACATGCCTTGCAATCAGAGGAGGGGCTCGTCACGAATCAAGAACAGATGCTCCACCTTGCACACAAGCATTTTGATACTAGCATAATGGGTACTGAATCGTCGGCTGCGTCACGTTTGAACTGGGACACTCTGGGGCTATATATCGTCCCCGGGGCCGGACGGTTTCTCAGGGGGTTTTTTCATATCATGTTGGGAGGTGATCAAGCTTGACCTGCTTGCTGCACTTAATCAACTTTACCACATGGACACAGACGGGGTTTGAAGCGCGTGAACACTTCCCTCGTAGCCTTGATCCCCAAACTACGGGGGGCAAGCAAGCTGAAAAATTTCAGGCCAATCTCACTTATTCACAGCATTGTCAAGATCTTCTCCAAAATAGGAGACCAGGAAGAGAGAAAACCCATCTAGGGTTCCATACCCCTCGCTGGCGACGTCGTTGGTCCGCTCCGCCTCCGGTGGTCTTAGTGTCTTCTTCGGGATGTTGAGGCGACGGCTATGTCCTGGAGTCAGAATAAGATCCTCCCCGCTCTATCCTCGTTCCGGTGGTGGGCGTGGAGTCGTTTGTCCGACGGATCTCCTGGGATTCTGTCCGTTTTTGTATTCGTCGGTTTGTTTTCAGGCCAGTCTTTTCCGATCTGCAGATGCCATCATTGGTGATGGTTGCGGCTCTAGTGTGCTGGTCCTTTGTGGCCTTAGCATCACGACTTTCCGTCTGTCTACTATAGCAAGCTCTACTACGACAAGCTTTCCCCGGCTCCGGTGATGGAGAGACGAGGACGGCGGCGCGCCTTCGGCTCGCGCTAGTGTTTGTAGTCGTCGCTAGGTGGTCCAACGACCTATTTGTAATTTTTATTATTTTTGGGTCTTTTTGTACTACTGTTGATGATTAGTATTAGATTGTGAAATTTCTCAACAACAAAAAAAAATCTTCTCCAAAATCCTAGCCTCTCGGCTTGCCCCAAAACTTGAAGAGCTCGTCCATACTTGTCAAAGTGCATTCGCGAGTCAAGCAAAGATGCATCCAAGAGAACTTCCTATACGTGTAGAACACAGCCAGATTTTTTCACAAAACCAAAAGACCGTCAATCCTACTCAAGCTTGACTTGGCGAAAGCGTTTTATTACCATGCTCTGAGCAAGAGGTTTTGGTGAAAGATGGCGAGAGTGGATTGCCATGATCCTTGCTACCTCCTCTTCCCAAATCCTAATAAATGGGATGCCTTCGGATTTTGTGCTTCACCGCCGAGGTCTTAGATAGGGAGACCACCTATCTCCTTTTCTTTTCATACTTGCCATGGATCCACTTCACAGAATCCTTGACCTCGCTACAAGGGAGGGAGTCCTATCCAAGCTTCCAGGCTGGAGGGCACTACTTCGCACCTCACTTTATGCCGATGATGTCGCTCTTTTCATAAACCCCTCGAGGCGCGATGCAACCATGATCATGTTAGAAATATTGAGCCAATTCATTTAGGTCCATGTGTATTTCAGATTTTTCCTAAATCTCAAAGCCCAAATTTGTTGCAGCTCATACGTGTTTGGGTCCATGTTTGTGGCAGCTCACATGGAAGTGGTGGGGTGGGAGCTCAAGTTTAGTCTCACATGAAAAGTTGGAGGAGAGTTGCACCACCTTATAAGGTGGAGTGTTGCACCACTTTGTAAATGAGTGGCAATAAGAGAGATACACGCGTGCGCTCCTCCAACGACGACGCCGCCGCCGCTCGCACGCACGCCCGCTCGTCTCGTCACGTCACGACGCGCACGCGGGTTGCGGGAATCTCGCCGAGCTGAGCTTTATTTTGCTGCTCAGGAAAACTGTGAGGTTTTGACACACGTGTCAAACAGTTAGCTTATTCGGGTCGCTCCCGGATCGTGGGCTACTGTAACTGACCCGAACGTGCGTAACATGGACTCGGCCCACGTTCGCCTCCGTTAGGGTTTCCCGAGCTGCTCTATATAAAGTCCTGCGCGGCTACCGCCACAATACCACCGAAAACCAATCTAGGATTTTGCCATCCTCTCTACTTGCGCCGTCACCGTAGTCTACTCTATCCCGCTTGCCGGCGTGCACCGGCGGACGGGAGAGCAGGTCTCCGGAACCACTCGCCCTTTTAATCCTGTACGGGGAGAGGGCGAATAAGGTTTTTGGGAAGCGCTCCGCGCGACTGCTCGAGTTCTCCATCACGGGTCGTCTTCCATCTAAGTCAGGCGGTGCTGCCTACCGTCATCTTCATCGCCATCTGCTTCGATCAGTCTTCCCCAAAGTTTCTACTATGACAACCGAACGGTACGCGTTACATGCTTCTGTTTGGTTATTCATCATGTTCTGCGAGTACATGTTAAGCTGTTGTTTGTTTCCGATCATCTTGTTGTTTAGTACATCTAGTATGTTCGAGTTACATGAGCTAGTAGCTTGTTTTGTCATGATTTATATTCTGGAATTAATCATGGAAATTATGCCTAATATTCCAACAATCCAAAAACCTTATTATAGGCAATTTCCTGAATTAACAATGGCTGGTTTTACCGATGCACTGAGGCCGAGATAAGTTTACCGGTGTGCACTTTAAGAGGTGGCAGTACAAGGCTGAGCTTTGGCTGACCACGATGAAAGTGTTCCATATCAGTAAAGGCAAACCTGAAGGAACTATATCTGACGAGGATCAGAAGAAGTTCGAGGATGCCAATACTGTCTTTGTGGGATGTATTCTGAGCATTCTTGTTGACCGTCTGTGTGATGTGTTTATGCACATAAAAGACGGTAAGGAGCTCTGGGATGCACTGGATTCAAAGTTTGGTGTTGCAGATGCTGACAGTGAACTGTATATAATGGAGAGCTTTCATGATTTTAAGATGACAAAGGACCTTCCTGTGGCTCAACAAGCTCATGAGATACAGTGCATTGCCAAAGAGCTCGAACTCCTTAAGTGTACCTTACCCGACAAGTTTGTGGCGGGTTGCATTATTGCTAAGTTGCCCCCTTCATGGAGGAACTTTGCCACAACTCTCAAACACAAGAGACAGGAGATATCAGTTGAAAATCTGATAGCGTCCCTTGATGTTGAGGAGAAGGCTCGGGCTAAGGACACTACTGAGAAAGGAGAGAGTCATGGTACTGCCAACTTTGTGCAGAAAGGCAAATCTGTAGGCAAGAACAAAGGGAACTTCAAACCCTCCTTTAACAAGCCTGTAAAGACTACAACCTTTAAGAAGAAGAAGACGAACAGGGACAAGAGTGAACTATCTTGTTACACTTGTGGAGAGCCCGGCCACTTTTCCAAGGACTGTCCAGAACGCGCAGACCGCAGAGGGAAAAAGGCCAAGACTGTCAACGTCGTGACTGCTAGCAATACTGATGGGTATGGTAATTTATTTACTGTTCTTTCAGTATTTCAATCATCGTGTTGGTGGCTTGATACGGGTGCTAATGTTCATGTGTGTGCTGACATCTCTATGTTCACTTCTTATCAGGCGCTCGGGATTCATCCGTCCTAATGGGGAATGGATCACATGCTTCTGTTCGTGGTGTTGGCACGGTGGATCTGAAGTTTACTTTCGGAAAGATCGTGCAGCTGAGGAACGTGCAGCATGTCCCTACTATGAACAAGAATCTCGTTAGTGGCTCCCTTCTTTGCAGAGATGGGTTTAAGGTTGTCTTAGAGTCTAATAAAGTCGTTGTTTCGAAACATGGACAATTTATTGGTAAAGGTTAGAGTTCGGAGGCTTGTTCTGGTTTTCACTTTCAGAGTTTTGTAATAAATCCGTGAATCATATTTGTGGTGGTGTTAATGATGATACCAGTATTTGGCATTCTCGTTTATGTCACATTAATTTTGGTTTGATATCTCGGATGTCCAGTATGAGTTTAATTCCGAATTTCACTATTGCCAAAGGTTCTAAGTGCCATAGTTGTGTGCAATCAAAGCAACCTCGAAAGCCTCACAAGGCTGCCGAAGAGAGAAACTTGGCACCTCTAGAACGCATACATTCTGATCTATGCGAGATGAATGGTGTGTTGACAAAAGGTGAAAAGAGATATTTCATGACGTTGATAGATGATGCTACTAAATTCTGCTATGTTTACTTGTTGAAAACTAAAGATGAGGCTTTAGACTACTTTAAAATCTATAAGGCCGAAGTTGAAAATCAACTAGAGAGAAAGATCAAGCGTCTTAGGTCGGATCGTGGTGGTGAGTATTTTCCCAAAATATTTGACGAATTCTGTCAGGAACACGGAATTATTCATGAGAGGACGCCTCCCTACTCACCCCAATCAAACGGGGTTACCGAGAGGAAAAACCGCACGCTGACTGACTTGGTGAATTCCATGTTAGCCACTTCTGGTTTGTCAAAGGCATGGTGGGGGGAGGCTTTGTTGACTTCATGTCATGTCCTGAATAGAGTTCCTAACAAGAATAAAGAAAATACCCCTTATGAGGAGTGGGTTGGGAGAAAACCATCACTTTCGTATCTGCGCACTTGGGGGTGTTTGGCGAAGGTCAACATACCGATCCCCAAGAAACGCAAGCTCAGACCCAAGACAGTGGATTGCATCTTTCTAGGATATGCTCCACGGAGTGTAGGCTATATATTTCTAGTGGTTAAATCTGAGGTACCTGATATGCATGTTGATACTATAATGGAATCTCGTGATGCAACATTCTTTGAAAATATTTTTTCTATGAAAGATATGCATAGCATTGGTAGGATTTCTTCTGAAATACTTCCTGAATCTAGTGCATCTATTGAGAATTCTGAATAACCACATGAGGAATTTCTTGAGAAGGATGACGATGAACCTCTCACGAGGAGTAAGAGACAGAGGGTTGCAAAATCCTTTGGTAATGACTTCATCGTGTACCTTGTGGATGATACTCCCAGATCCATTACTAAGGCATATGCATCTCCTGATGCATATGATTGGAAAGAAGCTGTCCAAAATGAGATGGACTCGATTCTTTCTAATGGAACTTGGGAATTATCAGAACGACCCTATGGTTGTAAACCTGTGGGATGTAAGTGGGTGTTCAAGAAGAAGCTAAGGCCTGATGGTACTATTGAGAAGTACAAGGCGCGTCTTGTAGCTAAGGGCTACACACAGAAAGAAGGAGAAGATTACTTTGACACCTATTCACCTATCGCTAGACTAACCACCATTCGAGTACTACTATCCCTGGCTGCCTCTTATGGTCTTCTCGTTCATCAAATGGACGTGAAGACAACTTTCCTTAATGGAGAGTTGGAAAAGGAGATCTATATGGATCAGCCGGATGGGTTTGTGGTAAAAGGTGAAGAGACAAAGGTGTGTAAGTTATTGAAATCTTTATATGGCCTGAAATAAGCACCTAAGCAGTGGCATGAGAAGTTTGACAGAACTCTACTTTCTACCGGCTTTGTCATTAATGAGGCTGATAGGTGTGTTTACTATCGCCATGGTGGGGGCGATAGCGTTATATTATGTTTGTATGTGGATGGCATTCTGATCTTTGGTACAAACATGAAAGTGATAAATGAAGTCAAGACTTTCCTGTCAAAGAGTTTTGATGTGAAAGATCAGGGAGAGGCTGATGTCATTCTGAACATCAAGCTTATTAAGAACGAGAATGAGATTACTTTAACGCAATATCATTATGTTGAGAAGGTCTTGAGCCGATTTGGCTTTAATGATGGCAAGACTTCTCCAACACCTAAATATTCACAAGTTGTTGGTTCTCTCATGTACTTAGCAAGCCCTACAAGACCCGATATCTCTTTTGCTGTGAGAAAGTTGAGTAGGTTCATGTCTAACCCGGGTATTGATCATTGGCATGCACTTGAAAGGGTCATGCGCTATCTATGTGGTACAATGAGCTATGGGATTCACTATTCAGGGAACCCTGATGTTCTTGAAGGATATAGTGATTCGAATTGGATCTCTGACGTTGATGAACTCTACGCCATGAGCGGGTATGTGTTTACCCTTGGAGGTGGTGCAGTGTCATGGAGGTCTCGTAGACAAACCATATTGACGAGGTCAACTATGGAAGCAGAACTTACTGCTTTAGACACAGCCACTGTTGAGTCAGAATGGCTGCGTGAGCTCTTGATGGACTTGCCTGTGGTTGAGAAACCTGTGCCGGCAATCCTTTTGAATTGTGACAGCCAAACGGTTATTGTCAAAGTGAACAATTCTAAGGATAACGCGAAGTCATCAAGACACGTGAAGAGACGTTTCAAATCTGTCAGGAAATTGAGAAACTCCGGAGTAATAACTATTACGTATATTCAAACAAACAAAAACCTGGCAGATCCCTTTACAAAGGGACTATAACGAAATGTGATAGAAAGTGCATCGAGGGAGATGGGGTTGAGACCCATGGATGTCACACCTTAGTGGTAACCCAACCTATGTGATCGGAGATCCCGTGAATTAGGACCTGGGAAGAACAAGCTAGTGGTTTGATAGAGGATGGGTACTTTATAACCTTCTCTATGTGAAGATGAACAACTCTCATAATCTGTAAGGCAGGTTGGAAACATGCCTTAATATGTTTCTGTTGGCTTTAATTAGCAAAGATTCCGTCCTACAGGGCATTCTTGAAAGAACATACCTATATGAGCTCGACTGTAAATGTCACGGTCTATGAGATTTGGGTGATCTCTAGTAAACTCATGAAGAGACCAGGGAGTATGACGCATATGCTCCAACCCGCGTGGTAGGCTACTGGTAGCCAGGTACTAGTTATGATTTTGAGTGAAATTTATTGGCACCAAACTTGTAATTCAAGGTTCGTCCATTGTTCAAGTTGTTTATAGACGTAGTTCAAGATTCTAGGCGGAAGTTCAACTTAATAGTCTCTGCTGAAACACTGGTATATAAACAAGTAGCGAGGATTGGCAAATCTTCAAATGGGCATTTGAGATCTGGTGGGGGATTGTTAGAAATATTGGGCCAATTCATTTAGGCTCATGTGTATTTCAGATTTTCCCTAAATCTCAAAGCCCAAATTTGTGGCAGCCCATATGTGTTTGGGCCCATGTTTGTGGCAGCTCACATGGAAGTGGAGTGGGAGCTCAAGTTTAGTCCCACATGGAAAGTTGGAGGAGAGTTGCACCACCTTATAAGGTGGAGTGTTGCACCACTTTGTAAGTGAGTGGCAATAAGAGAGATACACGCGCACACTCCTCCTCCGACGATGCCGCCGCTCGCCCACCCACCCGTCACGACGCGCGCGCGCGCCGCGCGGGTTGCGGGAATCTCGCCGAGCCGTTTTGACAGACGTGTCAAACAGTTAGCTTATTCGGGTCGCTCCCGGATTGTGGGCTACTGTAACTGACCCAAACGTGCGTAACGTGGACTCGGCTCACGTTCGCCTCCGTTAGGGTTTCCCGAGCTGCTCTATATAAAGTCCTGCGCGGCTACCGCCACAATACCACCGAAAACCAATCTAGGGTTTTGCCATCCTCTCTACTTGCATCGTCACCATAGTCTACTCTATCCCGCTTGCCGGCGTGCACCGGCGGACGGGAGAGCAGGTCTCCGGAACCACTCGCCCTTGTGATCCTGTACGGGGAGAGGGCGAATAAGGTTTTTGGGAAGCGCTCCGCGCGACTGATCGAGTTCTCCATCACGGGTCGTCTTCCATCCAAGTCAAGCGGTGTTGCCTACCGCCGTCTTCGTCGCCATCTGCTTCGATCAGTCTTCCCCAAAGTTTCTACTACGACAACCGAACGGTACGCGCTACATGCTTCTGTTTGGTTTTTCATCATGTTCTACGAGTACATGTTAAGCTGTTGTTTGTTTCCGATGATCTTTTTGTTTAGTACATCTAGTATGTTCGAGTTACATGAGCTAGTAGCTTGTTTTGTCATGATTTATATTCTGGAATTAACCGTGGAAATTATGCCTAATATTCCAACAGATCAAGCATGTCTTGAACCTATTCGCAACCGTCTCGGGCCTAGTTACAAACCTTGGCAACAGCTCAGCAATGCCGATCGGGTGTTGGGGCCTTAACATGAATCATATACTCCAACCGCTACAAATCGTGGTCAGAAACTTCCCTTGCAAATATCTTAGGCATATGCCCCTATCTTTGCAGCAACTGAAAAAAGCAGACTATCAAGCCCTTCTCGAGAAGATTGATGTCATGTTGGCCGCATGGAAGGGCTCCCTTATGTCCAGGGAAGGAAGACCTGTGCTTGTGAAAAGTCTGCCCTCCTCAGTAATTATTTACATGATGACTACGCATAGAGTTCCGGCCTGGGTGCTCGAGGAGATAAAAAAAGATGTCGAGTTTGGCTCTGGAGAGGCGAAGGTTCCTACAACGGAGGACACTGTCGAGTAAAATGGTCAATAGTCTGCAGGCCAACAGATTTGGGGGGCTTGGGAGTGCACGACCTTGCTAAATTTGGGCACGCCTTGAGGCTCCGGTGGCTGTGGCGAGTGTGGAAGTCCTCCACGGGGTGGGATCAAAATCTTCAGTGTGATGAGGCAGATAGATCTTTGTTTGCGGCTTCCACTCGGATTACTATTGGAAATGGAGCAATTGCGAATTTTTGGAAGGACCGATGGCTATCCGGCATGGCACCTAGAGAAATCGCTCCTTCACTTTATGTCGTCGCAGCACGTAAGAACAGATCAGTGCGAGAAGCAATGCATGGGGTAAAATGGCTGGCTGATCTTAGCAAGGGACTAACTAATACGATGCTCCCAGAACTTGTGCAACTTGCTACCCGACTTGATGAGGTGCAGCTTGATGAGGACGCCGAGGACATGATTCACTGGCGGTTTGAGGCCTCGGGAGAATACAACACAAAATCTGCCTACCAAATGCAATTTACTAGAGCCATTTCCTCGGATTTTTGCTCATTCTTATGGAAAGTCTGGGTGACGGGAAAGTGTAAATTTTTCATGTGGACAGCCGTCTTGGAGTGTATCCTAAGTTCTTAATGGTTGACGCCCTGCTAAGGAGAGGATGGGAAAATAGCTACTTCTGCGCCATATGTATGCAGAATCTTGAGACGCCCTCGCATCTTCTTACCGAATGCCCTTGGTAAAGAAGGGTCGGGACCGAATTAAGTCTGCATGGCTTACACCCCGCTTCTTGGGATGGCCCAGCCACACTGTCTATATGGTTGCAGCAATGCAGAACAAACTCCACGCCTGAAAAGAGGAAAGGAACTCAATTCCTCCTTCTCCTTGCGGCTTGGGAGATCTGGAAAGAAAGAAATCAAAGAATCTTTCAAAACAAAGAACTTTCAGTGGAAGACCTAGTCCGTCAAATCCGTGACAAAGCTATATTGTGGAACAAGGCTGGGGCGAAGATCCCTTTTGATCCTGGTTGATCTCCCTGTTTATCCCCTTTTTTCTTTTCTTTTGGCGGCTTGAGCACTTTGTCCAACTTTACCATCCAAAAGCTCTTTTGTAAACAAACACTTGTTCTAATCTAAATTTGGCAGCTCTCTATCTAACATTCAAAAAAAAAGTTTCTCTAATCCTCTCAGTCGCTCGACTCGGTAAGGAAATTACGGGTAAGAAATAGTATAGATACTATATACTCCCTCCGTCCCGTAAAAGATGTTGGACGAGTTGTTTTATACAAAATCCCTTGCCAAATTTCTGACCAATTCCCAGCTCCTTCCTCCTCGCTCGCACCACGGTGTCCTCCTCCGGTTCTTGCGACGCGGTGTCTTCTGATGTCTACGCACTTCTATTCTTATAGACAGTTGTTGGGCCTCCAAGTGCATAGGTTTGTAGAACAGCAGCAAGTTTCCCTTAAGTGGATTACCCAAGGTTTATCGAACTCAGGGAGGAAGTGGTCAAAGGTATCCCTCTCAAACAACCCTGCAATCAAGATACAAGAAGTCCCTTGTGTCTCCAACACACCCAATACACTTGTCAGGTGTATAGGTGCACTAGTTCGGCGAAGAGATAGTGAAATAAAAGTGAAAATGGTACCAGAAAAGAGCTTCTGACTTGTTGTTGACGTGAGAGATACCAAAGGCAAACTGAAATAAAGATGGAAGCAAGCAAACATGCAACAGATCTAGATGCAAATGGTGTTTCAATGTTTAGAAACAAGGTCTAGGGATCATACTTTCACTAGTCAATACTCTCTTATATAAATATATTCTCTTCATGATACTACTCTTAACTACTCTTCGGTTGGACACTCTAACCCATGGTAGGGCTATAACAGCACACCTCAAAGTCCGCATTTTCCAATCTAGATAACCCCACACTGTCACCTTGAGCGCTAGATGGTTCCAACAAATACCACAATTTCATAAATACATCCAACTCCAAATATAACTCATAGCAAATATATATGTAGTCTAGCTTAAGTGCCACACACGGCGTGCACGCTGTCACTTTCACCCACGTGGGGAAAATCATAGATCTATTAAAGCATGATGAGTATTTATATAGACTCTAGCCTAAGTGCCACCATAGCATGCACGCAGTCACTTTCACACACATGGGGAGAGCAGAGATCTATTGAAGCACTTGAGTAGCAAGGTAGATCTACTTGATTACAAAGCTCATGACCACAACAAGATCATGCATAGAGAGAGATATGAGCATATAGCTACCGGTAGAGCCCTTAGCCTCGAGGAAGAACTACTCCCTCCTCGTCATGGAAAACAGCAACGGCGATGGAGATGGTGGTGGAGATCGATGGAGATGGCTCCGGGGGCACTTCCTCGTCCCGGCAGGGTGACGGAACAAAGACTTTCTGTCCCCCGAATCTCCCCTTCGGTGACGGCGGCGATGTGGAGGTTTTTATGGATTTCCGCCAGATGATTTAGGGTTTTTGGGTCGGAGGCTTCTTATAGACGAAGGAGGCAAGGTCGGTGGAGGGCCAGGGGCTCACACCCCCTGTGGGCGCCTCCAGGGCTGGCCCGCGCCTAGGGGGTGTGGCCACCCTGGTGTCCTCCTCCACCTCTACTTCGTGGTTCCGTGTTGCTCCGGGAAAAATAGGAAGATTGGCTTTTGTCCCGTCTATTTCCAAGAATATTGATTTTCTGCCTTTTCTGGAACCAAAAACAGAAGAAAACACGCAACTGGTACTGTGGCATCTTGTTAATAGGTTAGTCTAGAAAAACATAAAAACACCTCAAAGTGTAGACAAAGCAAAACAAAGTAGATACTAAACAAGCATGGAACATCAAAAATTATAGATACGTTTACGACGTATCATCTTCCTCCTCGCTCTCTCCCCTCGACACCACCCGATGTCGCATGCTGCCTTGCTCCTTGCCGCTACCACCTTGATTCACATTCGACGCCGCCACCCTCTCCCATCCGATGTCGCTGTCGCCTTGACTCCCTCGCGCCCGGATGCCGCCTCCACCTTCCTCTCGTGTGTCGTTGACGCCTCCACCTCCCTCTCTTGCGTCGTCTTCTTCCTCCTCAAGTTCAAGATGAGATATTTCCCCTCCTCCGGCGGCCGGATATGAAGCGGCGGCGTCGCCCTCATCCGCATCGACGATGAATATATTGAGTTCGTCACCGTCGTCACTGTCACTGTACCGGGCTACTGAGGCCATGCGCATCGGCTGCCGACGGGGAGCTTCTACTGTCAGAGCAAAAGACATATCTTCCCTGAGCCGACGCTGCCGACCACCGCTCCAGCTTGCTGCAGGCACAAGATAAATCCCAAATTTTATTTTATGCATGAATTTGCAACTCGGAAGAATCTTTACAGAGTAAATCCCTAAAGATGCATCTTCAAACTGTTTTCGCATGTGTGGTTCCACTTGGGATTTAATCTCTATAGTAGGTTCCACAATAAACTGATTACTGTATAAGATATGTGATAGTTATCAATATTTGGTTGTTTTGGGAGCATGTTAACATGTTCTAAACTTCTGTAGCTTCTACAGTTTTTTTTTTGAATTAACTAGCTTTGCAGACGAATATTTACCTGACGTGTTATCATTCTTCGAATTTAAAGGATGATACTGAGGGAGAATGGACGAGACCTTGCAGGTGAAGTGTATTGTCAGGTATAGGGCCAACATATTGCAGCACTAGTTCTAGATTTAGATGTTGGCAGTTGTATATGACATGTTTTTATGTTTTTAAACTTTCCCTCTGGCCCATCTCCCATATGTTTGTAGGATTTTCTTATTTTTTGTTATATTTATTATGGGCTTTTGTGTCTGTGTAATCCGGTGGCCCCCTTTTAAAGACATAAACCCAAACCCCTTCTACAAGAAAGAAACAGAAACACAGGTCAGAGACATGATCATCGTTCCCCCAAGTCCCCAACTTCTTTCGTTCTAGCCGCTCCTGGGCGACCATGGGGAGAAGGGGGAAGACAAACCCCTAAATCGGAATCAGTTGAGGATCAAACAAAAGGAGGGGAGAGCAATCTGTAGTAGACGTCCTCTGTTCCTCCCTCCCCCTCCCCCCACCAAGCTAGATCTGAAAAGGAAGACATATGGAACAACGAGCAGGAGCTTACTCTGGTATAACAAATTCTAGTTGTTGAAATTCATTCTGCTCTATAACAAATAAAAAAGAGAACAGTTAAAAGTACAAAGTTTTCCTTGTGTCGAGTCGACAGGAAATGGAAGAGCACTTGAAGATACAACTATTTATGTTCGGCTAATCTATTAAACAGACGTGTCCCACAAATCAATTTTGTGCGACAGTGAATCAGATTCAGCTCTATAGGGGCGGAAGAGCTTACGTCAAACTTCATGCAGAGAATCTTTTCATGATTCGAAAATTTGAAATACAATATCTCATAAATCGTTGATCCGATTGATGATTCGTTTTCACCGCTAGATTCGTCTCGACAAGTACTTCAAAATAAAATCCCATCTTAATATGTTTTGACTATATTTTTCTATCATCGGTTGCCAGATTATTGTACTATAGCTACCAGATTAATAACTAACGGTTACCATCCAAATAATGCACAGTTACCCGATAACTTTTTACATGTTTCTTATAATAATGATGATGTATATGCATAGAAATTGAGTACTTTGTTATTGTAAACACGTAAAGTATGGTGTTATCATCATAGAAGGCTTATATTAGTGAAAAATAAAGTTCAGAAACCCCTGATAACTATTGGGTTTTAATCTGGTAGCCAATGTCATTTTATCTGGCCACCATGTGACCATAATCTAGCAACTATGTTCAGAAAAAATTATTAAAATCTATCAACGTGGAATCTAGTTTTAAAGATCTCGTCGTAACGAAGTCAACCATCAAAACGGATCTAAATTATGACTTATGATTTAAGAGATAAAATATTTTAAAGTTTAAAAACGAAAAGGAATCCCACATGGCAAGTAGACCATATGCATGCATGCATGACTAAGTTGTCATATTAAATTCGTGCTCACGCAGTGTTAATCCGGGACACGTGCCCTAGATAGCACATTCTATTTATGTTTCATATGGTTCATTTCTGATGGATAATTCTCAGGTGATAGTGTAAATACATAAGTGAAATATGCATTTAGGTTTAACATTTAGTAGCAGAAAAAACTCAGATTTTTTTTGCTTTAGATGCAGGTTCTGTATTCGGGTCTAATGAATGACAAGGGTGACTATACACGTCAGCAAGAACTGAACTTACAGCGGACGAACCGACTGGATCAAAAACTTCGGTCTCTACCGGCTAATTACTTACATCTGACGAAAGATCGTCCTGATGAATTATTCAGAAAAATTTCCCCAATTCTCTTCCTATGGGCAGTATGTACTACTCCCTCCGTTTTAAAATATAAGATGTTTTATGTCAACATCCGGATTTTTAATCCCAGATACCTGTTATGCCATACATCGCAATCCCAGGATTACCATTTTTGCGAGACATAACAGATTGGTACCATAGTTCATCATCCATTATAAACCATAATAAAGGTCTTACAAATAAAGGATCTCATGATCCAGTCTTAATACAATCTACGCAGCGGAATAATAATAATAATAGTAGCATGGTCGAAGCTCCATCTTTAGGGTCACAGACAATGCTGACGATGGGAGATGATCCTAGTTGAAAGTACAAAGGAAGTCGCCTAGAGGGGGGTGAATAGGCATTTTAAAATATTATGGTTTAGGCTCAAGTAAATGCGGAATAAAACTAACGTTTAATTTATTGAGCACAAAACCTAGCCACTAAGTTTACCTAAGTGCACCATCAACCTATGCTAAGCAATACAAGCAACAAGGTGATAGCAAGATATAAATACTTCAAGCACGATGGCTATCACAATGTAAAGTGCATAAGTAAAGGGCTCGGTTGAGAGATAACCGATGGACGCGGAGACGAAGATTTGTTTCCCGAAGTTCACTTCCAAAGAAGCTACGTCTCTGTTGGAGAGGTGCGATGGCGCAATGCTCTTTGAACGCCACAAATGGCTCACCTCGAGGTGTGGTGGCTCGATGCTCACCCAACGCCACACAAGGCCTCACCCCGGATGCGGAAGCACGCAACTCACCGACGCCACAAAAGGCTCACCCTATTCTCCCGAGTGCGCACCACAAAAGGCGAGCACTCGCTCCACTATGGGACGCTTGAGGGCGGTCACCGAACCCGTATAAGATTGGGGCTAACTCCACAACTCAATTGGAGGCTCCCAATGACAAAGCCACAACAGGCTACAATGCCACAAAAGGTCAACAACGCCACAAAAGGCTACAAGACCACAAAAGGTCAACAACCCAACCCCACAACCGTCTAGGGTTCCAAGGAACCCAAGAGAAACAAGCTCACAAGCTTTAACTCGCCGAATCTCCGAGGAAAACTCAAACCTATGCACCAAAAATGCAAGGGCAAGTCCTTCTCTCCCAAATTCCAACAAAGCTACAAAAGCTATTGGGGGAATAAGTGAGGAAGAACACAAGAGGAGAATACAAAACTCTCCAAGATCTAGATCCCAATGATTCCTTCACAAAGAAGGGATTTGGCTTGGGGGGATTGTAGATCTAGATCTCCTCTCTCAAATCCCTCAAAAAGATGCAAGAATCATAGGAAGGGAAAGGGAGAGGAAAAGCTTCTTCAAGGTTAGCAATGGAGGAGAGAGACAAAGCCAAGAACCAAGAAGAAAAGCTAGTGCCCACGAAGGGGAACAGGAGCCTCTTTTAAAGGGCTCCTGTAACACCCTCTGAATCGGCCCTATGCAAGTTTGAGCGAAACTCGCCAAACTCGCATAGAAACGATTCGAAGGTGCCCACCAGGCACTTTCGTGCGGGTGGAAAAACAAAGTAATAACATTACACAACAGTCCTCGATGGGACCCACAGAACAGATATATATAACAGCGACTCAAAGAGTCAAGAATACAGATATAATATACAAAGATCCAAATCACCTTGAAAATGATAGAGCGTCCAGCTACGGACAAGATGCCAATGGGGCTAAGAGCCCTGAAGAATAACCAATGGCGTCCATAACCCTGCCCAGGCCAAACCGGAAGGGTAACCCTGCTAACGGCGTCGATCTCAAAACCTGTTTAAACAAAAGGGGTGCCGGCAAAGGGCAAAAGAAAAAGAGGAGCGTCAGTACTGAGGCCAGTACACGGCGAGACTAGAATTCGGCGGTCCTCGCCTACATAGGTATGGTGGACTGAGCGGCAGCGACAGCATGCACTAAACAACCTATAGAGACTCGATTCCACTGGCGGCTATCAGAGAGGGGTGAGAAACACCTATCCGGATCCAACCTGAGACTATCATCAAACAAACCCATCCTGGCGTTTCCCCCTCGAGACCAAACGAGGAAGTCAACCGAGGAACGCACACAGTTGGCAGTTTTACTTATTCAGTTATAGTTGCGGCACTTTACTAGTCAGGTTTAGATAATCGTCCTGATAAAGTAAGCAGTGGGCACTTTTAGTTAGTCATTCCGTTATAGTGGCATCACTTACTAGTCAGATTCAATTAGCATGAGATAACCCCAAAACCCAGCAGTTGTTGGTACTTTTACTTAGCCATTCCGTTGTGGTGAAGCTGTTTACTAGTCAATCGGATACAAGTCAATTTATAACAGTAAACTTTAGTTATAGTTGTCTATGATCAAGCACTGTGCTCCAAGTCGTCCATAACCGCGGACACGGCTTCTCGAAAAGATTTAACCCTGCAGGGGTGCACCAAAGTATCCACAGTCACTTCGACCCTTTTTGCCAGATCAGTTAACATACACCCATCGGTATGTCGGCGGGGCCTAAGTCACGACGTTCCCAGACCCAAAGCAAGCACGGGGGGCCACCCCACCGAGTCGACACCCGCAACGGAGTCGGCCGGTCTCCGAGACGGTCTCAGGGTTTGCGACAATGGCAGTATGCGACAGCAGGTCCCCAAACGGGGACTGTCCATACCGCGTAAACATTCCGCATCCAAAACAGTACAGTGTGCTCCTCGCACAAACGTAAATAAAGCGGTAAACATGGCATAAGTACAGGATAGTAAAAACACCTCAAACTAGTTGTGGCCCCCAGTACAATACTTTGAAATCAGGTAATAATCAATGGGGGGCCCATATCTCCCCAACTGTGGTTAGCGCGCTCGATCTCGGAACAGGTGTCAAGAACTCGGGTCCTACGGGACACAAGTGGGCGGTCGGAAACCAAATCTTACCTATCACCCACCGATGCCTCTGCTTAATTCAATTTTAGTTGTTAAACAGGAAGTAAAGTGAAACAATAATTAAAGCCATGACCATCTCCAACGTCAACATGCGGCAATACTCCAACAAAGGTGGTACTTGACGACAAGCAAAACACTTGAGCCAGCGACTACGACACGCGGGTCCCACTATCTACCAAACAACAGGTAATAGGATGTGTCCAAGGCTATATATGGCTGCAAGGGATATCACGGGTACGAAATCTAGAGCACCGCAACACAGATAGCAAAGATCAACAGGAGGGAAGTAAATACTAGCAAAGTAAGATAGGTAGAAAGGGGGAGATGCTCGCCTGAAAACATTGTCGAAGATTCAACCGAAGATCGGGGCGAAGCTCACATCAACTCATCGGCCTTATCCGCGAAGAAGCAAAACACTAGAAGAAACACCGGATGCAAGATTTAATACGACGGCAGAAGATCGGCATGATGCATGTATGATGCATGGCATGGCAAGGGTGCGATGCAATTAGGTCAGATTAAGCGGAACCGGGGTCCCGACAATTAATTAAAAGGGTTCAAGTTATTTAGATACCCCGCAATTTAAATGTTGTTTAACAAGGCAAAAGATAGCACCGGGTTCGCTACACAAATTTAAATGAGGCCAATATAAGGCTAGATTTGCCCGCATATGGGCCCCATATTTAATTATTAGGTGAATCGGCATAAGGCCCCCAAACCACATGATAATATGCATGCATGATCAATTAATATGCGACAGTTTATATTATGTTATAAAATAGGGTTCGAGGAAAAGGGGTCACACATTAAGGTTCGGCAGATCTTGGGGGTTCCGGGGTTCAGGGTTCGGGGTCCAGGGTTCGACGGAACGGTCTCGGCGGGCTCGTTCTCGGTCACTGGGGTAGATCTTGTCGCATCCGGGTTCTCAGGGCATGTTGTCGGTCGTGGTGTTACGAAGATCTTGGCGTTCCGGGAGGAAGGTCGAGGAAGGGAGAGGACGGGGAGACGGGGTCGGGACAGAGAGAGAAGAGAGGAGGGGGAGGTGGTTGGTGGGCGGTAGGGTCCAGGGGTGGGACCGGGGCAGGTGGGGGTAGCTGGCGTGGGCGGGTGAGCTGGGAGAGAGAGGGTGGGTTTGAGGGAGAGAGGGGGGGTGGACTAGGTGTCAGGTACTGGTTGGGTGAGGGATAGGGGTTAGCTGAGGTGGCGCATGCCTATTGGTTGGGGTGAGGTGGAGGGGTAGGTTGGGTAGCTTTTTAGGTGGGTTTAGGATTAGATGGGACTGGCAGGTTTGGCCGATTTAGTTTTCTGGGGCGGTCGTTCGGGTCAATCGGCCCGTTCGACTGCCCCGCTAAAATAATTAAAACGTTTGTTTGTTTTAAACGGGCCGTCTGCAAACCGATAGCGGCCAAAACAAAATATTCCGGGGACCCGGTTTTGGCGTTTGAATAAGACGGGGCGTTTAGAAAACAAAACGGGCTTGCGAACATGGTTTTATGCAAACAACACATGATGATGACGATGCAATGCACAAATTCAACGCGATTTTCTAGTAGTGGTTTTGCGGGATGCCACAATTCGACACCACTAACAATGGATCTCGCCCTCGAGATCCGCCTCATGGTACCGGAAGGAAGGTCGGCGATCTGCGTCTTCTCGCTTCGTGTAGATCTTCGCGACACCACTAACAAGAGGTAGCTGATCCCGGTCATCAAGAGAACACTCCGGAAAAACAACGGACGAGGTTAAAGGTAAGGCCACCTCTAACTTCCATGGAAGGAGTAAAATTGCATCGATCCACCATTCAATGTACATAAGCGAATGATAAGAGTAGTGGTATGGTCGCGACTCCATCCCGCACTCAAAGCATTACTCTGTACATGAACAGATAGGTTATGCAACCAACCCTCAAGATTCAGACTGAAGATCTCGACAAGCGAGGTTCGGATCAAGGGAGTGATGCAGACTCTGCATCGGATCTGACGTAGATGATGTCGTCGCGTCAGAACCACCGGAGGCACAAGAAAGAACAACGAGAAGTCCACCCCACGAAGGGTTCCTCGGAAAAGCATGAAGACCGGATGTAGCAACACCGTTAGCAGAGGGGGAAGCGAAAAACCTGAAGATACGACGGAAACCCAACCACGAGAATTCCTGGACTCGAAGAAAAGATAAGAGAGCAGGTTCAAAACACGTCGAGATAAGAGGAGAATAGCAGAGGGGTAAGGAGTAAAATCAGACCTAATCAGAACTATCCAACCGATTTTTTTTTAAAAAATAGTTTTGACACTCTACTTCGGCCGTTAGCTAGGTTATCCTACAGGCTGGACTTGTGGGGTATCGCAACTGCTGAGCTCTGATACCACTCTGTAACACCCTCTGAATCGGCCCTATGCAAGTTTGAGCGAAACTCGCCAAACTCGCATAGAAACGATTCGAAGGTGCCCACCAGGCACTTTCGTGCGGGTGGAAAAACAAAGTAATAACATTACACAACAGTCCTCGATGGGACCCACAGAACAGATATATATAACAGCGACTCAAAGAGTCAAGAATACAGATATAATATACAAAGATCCAAATCACCTTGAAAATGATAGAGCGTCCAGCTACGGACAAGATGCCAATGGGGCTAAGAGCCCTGAAGAATAACCAATGGCGTCCATAACCCTGCCCAGGCCAAACCGGAAGGGTAACCCTGCTAACGGCGTCGATCTCAAAACCTGTTTAAACAAAAGGGGTGCCGGCAAAGGGCAAAAGAAAAAGAGGAGCGTCAGTACTGAGGCCAGTACACGGCGAGACTAGAATTCGGCGGTCCTCGCCTACATAGGTATGGTGGACTGAGCGGCAGCGGCAGCATGCACTAAACAACCTATAGAGACTCGATTCCACTGGCGGCTATCAGAGAGGGGTGAGAAACACCTATCCGGATCCAACCTGAGACTATCATCAAACAAACCCATCCTGGCGTTTCCCCCTCGAGACCAAACGAGGAAGTCAACCGAGGAACGCACACAGTTGGCAGTTTTACTTATTCAGTTATAGTTGCGGCACTTTACTAGTCAGGTTTAGATAATCGTCCTGATAAAGTAAGCAGTGGGCACTTTTAGTTAGTCATTCCGTTATAGTGGCATCA
The DNA here is from genome assembly GCA_916181665.1 of Avena sativa. Classification (NCBI taxonomy): domain Eukaryota; kingdom Viridiplantae; phylum Streptophyta; class Magnoliopsida; order Poales; family Poaceae; genus Avena; species Avena sativa. Next base: position 302,600,274 of record OV702282.1, read on the forward strand.
CTTACTAGTCAGATTCAATTAGCATGAGATAACCCCAAAACCCAGCAGTTGTTGGTACTTTTACTTAGCCATTCCGTTGTGGTGAAGCTGTTTACTAGTCAATCGGATACAAGTCAATTTATAACAGTAAACTTTAGTTATAGTTGTCTATGATCAAGCACTGTGCTCCAAGTCGTCCATAACCGCGGACACGGCTTCTCGAAAAGATTTAACCCTGCAGGGGTGCACCAAAGTATCCACAGTCACTTCGACCCTTTTTGCCAGATCAGTTAACATACACCCATCGGTATGTCGGCGGGGCCTAAGTCACGACGTTCCCAGACCCAAAGCAAGCACGGGGGGCCACCCCACCGAGTCGACACCCGCAACGGAGTCGGCCGGTCTCCGAGACGGTCTCAGGGTTTGCGACAATGGCAGTATGCGACAGCAGGTCCCCAAACGGGGACTGTCCATACCGCGTAAACATTCCGCATCCAAAACAGTACAGTGTGCTCCTCGCACAAATGTAAATAAAGCGGTAAACATGGCATAAGTACAGGATAGTAAAAACACCTCAAACTAGTTGTGGCCCCCAGTACAATACTTTGAAATCAGGTAATAATCAATGGGGGGCCCATATCTCCCCAACTGTGGTTAGCGCGCTCGATCTCGGAACAGGTGTCAAGAACTCGGGTCCTACGGGACACAAGTGGGCGGTCGGAAACCAAATCTTACCTATCACCCACCGATGCCTCTGCTTAATTCAATTTTAGTTGTTAAACAGGAAGTAAAGTGAAACAATAATTAAAGCCATGACCATCTCCAACGTCAACATGCGGCAATACTCCAACAAAGGTGGTACTTGACGACAAGCAAAACACTTGAGCCAGCGACTACGACACGCGGGTCCCACTATCTACCAAACAACAGGTAATAGGATGTGTCCAAGGCTATATATGGCTGCAAGGGATATCACGGGTACGAAATCTAGAGCACCGCAACACAGATAGCAAAGATCAACAGGAGGGAAGTAAATACTAGCAAAGTAAGATAGGTAGAAAGGGGGAGATGCTCGCCTGAAAACATTGTCGAAGATTCAACCGAAGATCGGGGCGAAGCTCACATCAACTCATCGGCCTTATCCGCGAAGAAGCAAAACACTAGAAGAAACACCGGATGCAAGATTTAATACGACGGCAGAAGATCGGCATGATGCATGTATGATGCATGGCATGGCAAGGGTGCGATGCAATTAGGTCAGATTAAGCGGAACCGGGGTCCCGACAATTAATTAAAAGGGTTCAAGTTATTTAGATACCCCGCAATTTAAATGTTGTTTAACAAGGCAAAAGATAGCACCGGGTTCGCTACACAAATTTAAATGAGGCCAATATAAGGCTAGATTTGCCCGCATATGGGCCCCATATTTAATTATTAGGTGAATCGGCATAAGGCCCCCAAACCACATGATAATATGCATGCATGATCAATTAATATGCGACAGTTTATATTATGTTATAAAATAGGGTTCGAGGAAAAGGGGTCACACATTAAGGTTCGGCAGATCTTGGGGGTTCCGGGGTTCAGGGTTCGGGGTCCAGGGTTCGACGGAACGGTCTCGGCGGGCTCGTTCTCGGTCACTGGGGTAGATCTTGTCGCATCCGGGTTCTCAGGGCATGTTGTCGGTCGTGGTGTTACGAAGATCTTGGCGTTCCGGGAGGAAGGTCGAGGAAGGGAGAGGACGGGGAGACGGGGTCGGGACAGAGAGAGAAGAGAGGAGGGGGAGGTGGTTGGTGGGCGGTAGGGTCCAGGGGTGGGACCGGGGCAGGTGGGGGTAGCTGGCGTGGGCGGGTGAGCTGGGAGAGAGAGGGTGGGTTTGAGGGAGAGAGGGGGGGTGGACTAGGTGTCAGGTACTGGTTGGGTGAGGGATAGGGGTTAGCTGAGGTGGCGCATGCCTATTGGTTGGGGTGAGGTGGAGGGGTAGGTTGGGTAGCTTTTTAGGTGGGTTTAGGATTAGATGGGACTGGCAGGTTTGGCCGATTTAGTTTTCTGGGGCGGTCGTTCGGGTCAATCGGCCCGTTCGACTGCCCCGCTAAAATAATTAAAACGTTTGTTTGTTTTAAACGGGCCGTCTGCAAACCGATAGCGGCCAAAACAAAATATTCCGGGGACCCGGTTTTGGCGTTTGAATAAGACGGGGCGTTTAGAAAACAAAACGGGCTTGCGAACATGGTTTTATGCAAACAACACATGATGATGACGATGCAATGCACAAATTCAACGCGATTTTCTAGTAGTGGTTTTGCGGGATGCCACAATTCGACACCACTAACAATGGATCTCGCCCTCGAGATCCGCCTCATGGTACCGGAAGGAAGGTCGGCGATCTGCGTCTTCTCGCTTCGTGTAGATCTTCGCGACACCACTAACAAGAGGTAGCTGATCCCGGTCATCAAGAGAACACTCCGGAAAAACAACGGACGAGGTTAAAGGTAAGGCCACCTCTAACTTCCATGGAAGGAGTAAAATTGCATCGATCCACCATTCAATGTACATAAGCGAATGATAAGAGTAGTGGTATGGTCGCGACTCCATCCCGCACTCAAAGCATTACTCTGTACATGAACAGATAGGTTATGCAACCAACCCTCAAGATTCAGACTGAAGATCTCGACAAGCGAGGTTCGGATCAAGGGAGTGATGCAGACTCTGCATCGGATCTGACGTAGATGATGTCGTCGCGTCAGAACCACCGGAGGCACAAGAAAGAACAACGAGAAGTCCACCCCACGAAGGGTTCCTCGGAAAAGCATGAAGACCGGATGTAGCAACACCGTTAGCAGAGGGGGAAGCGAAAAACCTGAAGATACGACGGAAACCCAACCACGAGAATTCCTGGACTCGAAGAAAAGATAAGAGAGCAGGTTCAAAACACGTCGAGATAAGAGGAGAATAGCAGAGGGGTAAGGAGTAAAATCAGACCTAATCAGAACTATCCAACCGATTTTTTTTTTAAAAATAGTTTTGACACTCTACTTCGGCCGTTAGCTAGGTTATCCTACAGGCTGGACTTGTGGGGTATCGCAACTGCTGAGCTCTGATACCACTCTGTAACACCCTCTGAATCGGCCCTATGCAAGTTTGAGCGAAACTCGCCAAACTCGCATAGAAACGATTCGAAGGTGCCCACCAGGCACTTTCGTGCGGGTGGAAAAACAAAGTAATAACATTACACAACAGTCCTCGATGGGACCCACAGAACAGATATATATAACAGCGACTCAAAGAGTCAAGAATACAGATATAATATACAAAGATCCAAATCACCTTGAAAATGATAGAGCGTCCAGCTACGGACAAGATGCCAATGGGGCTAAGAGCCCTGAAGAATAACCAATGGCGTCCATAACCCTGCCCAGGCCAAACCGGAAGGGTAACCCTGCTAACGGCGTCGATCTCAAAACCTGTTTAAACAAAAGGGGTGCCGGCAAAGGGCAAAAGAAAAAGAGGAGCGTCAGTACTGAGGCCAGTACACGGCGAGACTAGAATTCGGCGGTCCTCGCCTACATAGGTATGGTGGACTGAGCGGCAGCGGCAGCATGCACTAAACAACCTATAGAGACTCGATTCCACTGGCGGCTATCAGAGAGGGGTGAGAAACACCTATCCGGATCCAACCTGAGACTATCATCAAACAAACCCATCCTGGCGTTTCCCCCTCGAGACCAAACGAGGAAGTCAACCGAGGAACGCACACAGTTGGCAGTTTTACTTATTCAGTTATAGTTGCGGCACTTTACTAGTCAGGTTTAGATAATCGTCCTGATAAAGTAAGCAGTGGGCACTTTTAGTTAGTCATTCCGTTATAGTGGCATCACTTACTAGTCAGATTCAATTAGCATGAGATAACCCCAAAACCCAGCAGTTGTTGGTACTTTTACTTAGCCATTCCGTTGTGGTGAAGCTGTTTACTAGTCAATCGGATACAAGTCAATTTATAACAGTAAACTTTAGTTATAGTTGTCTATGATCAAGCACTGTGCTCCAAGTCGTCCATAACCGCGGACACGGCTTCTCGAAAAGATTTAACCCTGCAGGGGTGCACCAAAGTATCCACAGTCACTTCGACCCTTTTTGCCAGATCAGTTAACATACACCCATCGGTATGTCGGCGGGGCCTAAGTCACGACGTTCCCAGACCCAAAGCAAGCACGGGGGGCCACCCCACCGAGTCGACACCCGCAACGGAGTCGGCCGGTCTCCGAGACGGTCTCAGGGTTTGCGACAATGGCAGTATGCGACAGCAGGTCCCCAAACGGGGACTGTCCATACCGCGTAAACATTCCGCATCCAAAACAGTACAGTGTGCTCCTCGCACAAATGTAAATAAAGCGGTAAACATGGCATAAGTACAGGATAGTAAAAACACCTCAAACTAGTTGTGGCCCCCAGTACAATACTTTGAAATCAGGTAATAATCAATGGGGGGCCCATATCTCCCCAACTGTGGTTAGCGCGCTCGATCTCGGAACAGGTGTCAAGAACTCGGGTCCTACGGGACACAAGTGGGCGGTCGGAAACCAAATCTTACCTATCACCCACCGATGCCTCTGCTTAATTCAATTTTAGTTGTTAAACAGGAAGTAAAGTGAAACAATAATTAAAGCCATGACCATCTCCAACGTCAACATGCGGCAATACTCCAACAAAGGTGGTACTTGACGACAAGCAAAACACTTGAGCCAGCGACTACGACACGCGGGTCCCACTATCTACCAAACAACAGGTAATAGGATGTGTCCAAGGCTATATATGGCTGCAAGGGATATCACGGGTACGAAATCTAGAGCACCGCAACACAGATAGCAAAGATCAACAGGAGGGAAGTAAATACTAGCAAAGTAAGATAGGTAGAAAGGGGGAGATGCTCGCCTGAAAACATTGTCGAAGATTCAACCGAAGATCGGGGCGAAGCTCACATCAACTCATCGGCCTTATCCGCGAAGAAGCAAAACACTAGAAGAAACACCGGATGCAAGATTTAATACGACGGCAGAAGATCGGCATGATGCATGTATGATGCATGGCATGGCAAGGGTGCGATGCAATTAGGTCAGATTAAGCGGAACCGGGGTCCCGACAATTAATTAAAAGGGTTCAAGTTATTTAGATACCCCGCAATTTAAATGTTGTTTAACAAGGCAAAAGATAGCACCGGGTTCGCTACACAAATTTAAATGAGGCCAATATAAGGCTAGATTTGCCCGCATATGGGCCCCATATTTAATTATTAGGTGAATCGGCATAAGGCCCCCAAACCACATGATAATATGCATGCATGATCAATTAATATGCGACAGTTTATATTATGTTATAAAATAGGGTTCGAGGAAAAGGGGTCACACATTAAGGTTCGGCAGATCTTGGGGGTTCCGGGGTTCAGGGTTCGGGGTCCAGGGTTCGACGGAACGGTCTCGGCGGGCTCGTTCTCGGTCACTGGGGTAGATCTTGTCGCATCCGGGTTCTCAGGGCATGTTGTCGGTCGTGGTGTTACGAAGATCTTGGCGTTCCGGGAGGAAGGTCGAGGAAGGGAGAGGACGGGGAGACGGGGTCGGGACAGAGAGAGAAGAGAGGAGGGGGAGGTGGTTGGTGGGCGGTAGGGTCCAGGGGTGGGACCGGGGCAGGTGGGGGTAGCTGGCGTGGGCGGGTGAGCTGGGAGAGAGAGGGTGGGTTTGAGGGAGAGAGGGGGGGTGGACTAGGTGTCAGGTACTGGTTGGGTGAGGGATAGGGGTTAGCTGAGGTGGCGCATGCCTATTGGTTGGGGTGAGGTGGAGGGGTAGGTTGGGTAGCTTTTTAGGTGGGTTTAGGATTAGATGGGACTGGCAGGTTTGGCCGATTTAGTTTTCTGGGGCGGTCGTTCGGGTCAATCGGCCCGTTCGACTGCCCCGCTAAAATAATTAAAACGTTTGTTTGTTTTAAACGGGCCGTCTGCAAACCGATAGCGGCCAAAACAAAATATTCCGGGGACCCGGTTTTGGCGTTTGAATAAGACGGGGCGTTTAGAAAACAAAACGGGCTTGCGAACATGGTTTTATGCAAACAACACATGATGATGACGATGCAATGCACAAATTCAACGCGATTTTCTAGTAGTGGTTTTGCGGGATGCCACAATTCGACACCACTAACAATGGATCTCGCCCTCGAGATCCGCCTCATGGTACCGGAAGGAAGGTCGGCGATCTGCGTCTTCTCGCTTCGTGTAGATCTTCGCGACACCACTAACAAGAGGTAGCTGATCCCGGTCATCAAGAGAACACTCCGGAAAAACAACGGACGAGGTTAAAGGTAAGGCCACCTCTAACTTCCATGGAAGGAGTAAAATTGCATCGATCCACCATTCAATGTACATAAGCGAATGATAAGAGTAGTGGTATGGTCGCGACTCCATCCCGCACTCAAAGCATTACTCTGTACATGAACAGATAGGTTATGCAACCAACCCTCAAGATTCAGACTGAAGATCTCGACAAGCGAGGTTCGGATCAAGGGAGTGATGCAGACTCTGCATCGGATCTGACGTAGATGATGTCGTCGCGTCAGAACCACCGGAGGCACAAGAAAGAACAACGAGAAGTCCACCCCACGAAGGGTTCCTCGGAAAAGCATGAAGACCGGATGTAGCAACACCGTTAGCAGAGGGGGAAGCGAAAAACCTGAAGATACGACGGAAACCCAACCACGAGAATTCCTGGACTCGAAGAAAAGATAAGAGAGCAGGTTCAAAACACGTCGAGATAAGAGGAGAATAGCAGAGGGGTAAGGAGTAAAATCAGACCTAATCAGAACTATCCAACCGATTTTTTTTTTAAAAATAGTTTTGACACTCTACTTCGGCCGTTAGCTAGGTTATCCTACAGGCTGGACTTGTGGGGTATCGCAACTGCTGAGCTCTGATACCACTCTGTAACACCCTCTGAATCGGCCCTATGCAAGTTTGAGCGAAACTCGCCAAACTCGCATAGAAACGATTCGAAGGTGCCCACCAGGCACTTTCGTGCGGGTGGAAAAACAAAGTAATAACATTACACAACAGTCCTCGATGGGACCCACAGAACAGATATATATAACAGCGACTCAAAGAGTCAAGAATACAGATATAATATACAAAGATCCAAATCACCTTGAAAATGATAGAGCGTCCAGCTACGGACAAGATGCCAATGGGGCTAAGAGCCCTGAAGAATAACCAATGGCGTCCATAACCCTGCCCAGGCCAAACCGGAAGGGTAACCCTGCTAACGGCGTCGATCTCAAAACCTGTTTAAACAAAAGGGGTGCCGGCAAAGGGCAAAAGAAAAAGAGGAGCGTCAGTACTGAGGCCAGTACACGGCGAGACTAGAATTCGGCGGTCCTCGCCTACATAGGTATGGTGGACTGAGCGGCAGCGACAGCATGCACTAAACAACCTATAGAGACTCGATTCCACTGGCGGCTATCAGAGAGGGGTGAGAAACACCTATCCGGATCCAACCTGAGACTATCATCAAACAAACCCATCCTGGCGTTTCCCCCTCGAGACCAAACGAGGAAGTCAACCGAGGAACGCACACAGTTGGCAGTTTTACTTATTCAGTTATAGTTGCGGCACTTTACTAGTCAGGTTTAGATAATCGTCCTGATAAAGTAAGCAGTGGGCACTTTTAGTTAGTCATTCCGTTATAGTGGCATCACTTACTAGTCAGATTCAATTAGCATGAGATAACCCCAAAACCCAGCAGTTGTTGGTACTTTTACTTAGCCATTCCGTTGTGGTGAAGCTGTTTACTAGTCAATCGGATACAAGTCAATTTATAACAGTAAACTTTAGTTATAGTTGTCTATGATCAAGCACTGTGCTCCAAGTCGTCCATAACCGCGGACACGGCTTCTCGAAAAGATTTAACCCTGCAGGGGTGCACCAAAGTATCCACAGTCACTTCGACCCTTTTTGCCAGATCAGTTAACATACACCCATCGGTATGTCGGCGGGGCCTAAGTCACGACGTTCCCAGACCCAAAGCAAGCACGGGGGGCCACCCCACCGAGTCGACACCCGCAACGGAGTCGGCCGGTCTCCGAGACGGTCTCAGGGTTTGCGACAATGGCAGTATGCGACAGCAGGTCCCCAAACGGGGACTGTCCATACCGCGTAAACATTCCGCATCCAAAACAGTACAGTGTGCTCCTCGCACAAATGTAAATAAAGCGGTAAACATGGCATAAGTACAGGATAGTAAAAACACCTCAAACTAGTTGTGGCCCCCAGTACAATACTTTGAAATCAGGTAATAATCAATGGGGGGCCCATATCTCCCCAACTGTGGTTAGCGCGCTCGATCTCGGAACAGGTGTCAAGAACTCGGGTCCTACGGGACACAAGTGGGCGGTCGGAAACCAAATCTTACCTATCACCCACCGATGCCTCTGCTTAATTCAATTTTAGTTGTTAAACAGGAAGTAAAGTGAAACAATAATTAAAGCCATGACCATCTCCAACGTCAACATGCGGCAATACTCCAACAAAGGTGGTACTTGACGACAAGCAAAACACTTGAGCCAGCGACTACGACACGCGGGTCCCACTATCTACCAAACAACAGGTAATAGGATGTGTCCAAGGCTATATATGGCTGCAAGGGATATCACGGGTACGAAATCTAGAGCACCGCAACACAGATAGCAAAGATCAACAGGAGGGAAGTAAATACTAGCAAAGTAAGATAGGTAGAAAGGGGGAGATGCTCGCCTGAAAACATTGTCGAAGATTCAACCGAAGATCGGGGCGAAGCTCACATCAACTCATCGGCCTTATCCGCGAAGAAGCAAAACACTAGAAGAAACACCGGATGCAAGATTTAATACGACGGCAGAAGATCGGCATGATGCATGTATGATGCATGGCATGGCAAGGGTGCGATGCAATTAGGTCAGATTAAGCGGAACCGGGGTCCCGACAATTAATTAAAAGGGTTCAAGTTATTTAGATACCCCGCAATTTAAATGTTGTTTAACAAGGCAAAAGATAGCACCGGGTTCGCTACACAAATTTAAATGAGGCCAATATAAGGCTAGATTTGCCCGCATATGGGCCCCATATTTAATTATTAGGTGAATCGGCATAAGGCCCCCAAACCACATGATAATATGCATGCATGATCAATTAATATGCGACAGTTTATATTATGTTATAAAATAGGGTTCGAGGAAAAGGGGTCACACATTAAGGTTCGGCAGATCTTGGGGGTTCCGGGGTTCAGGGTTCGGGGTCCAGGGTTCGACGGAACGGTCTCGGCGGGCTCGTTCTCGGTCACTGGGGTAGATCTTGTCGCATCCGGGTTCTCAGGGCATGTTGTCGGTCGTGGTGTTACGAAGATCTTGGCGTTCCGGGAGGAAGGTCGAGGAAGGGAGAGGACGGGGAGACGGGGTCGGGACAGAGAGAGAAGAGAGGAGGGGGAGGTGGTTGGTGGGCGGTAGGGTCCAGGGGTGGGACCGGGGCAGGTGGGGGTAGCTGGCGTGGGCGGGTGAGCTGGGAGAGAGAGGGTGGGTTTGAGGGAGAGAGGGGGGGTGGACTAGGTGTCAGGTACTGGTTGGGTGAGGGATAGGGGTTAGCTGAGGTGGCGCATGCCTATTGGTTGGGGTGAGGTGGAGGGGTAGGTTGGGTAGCTTTTTAGGTGGGTTTAGGATTAGATGGGACTGGCAGGTTTGGCCGATTTAGTTTTCTGGGGCGGTCGTTCGGGTCAATCGGCCCGTTCGACTGCCCCGCTAAAATAATTAAAACGTTTGTTTGTTTTAAACGGGCCGTCTGCAAACCGATAGCGGCCAAAACAAAATATTCCGGGGACCCGGTTTTGGCGTTTGAATAAGACGGGGCGTTTAGAAAACAAAACGGGCTTGCGAACATGGTTTTATGCAAACAACACATGATGATGACGATGCAATGCACAAATTCAACGCGATTTTCTAGTAGTGGTTTTGCGGGATGCCACGGCTCCCAAATCTTCCGGTTATGGGCATTCACGACTCCTGGCCGGAACTTCCAGTGGGAGGCCGGAACTTCCGGTGGCACACAACCAACGGTCAAAAACTACGGAGCGAGAAACATAAAAGGCGAGTCCTGGTCGAAACTTCCGCCGGTCCACCAGAACTTTCGGTGGGAGCGAAACTTCCGGTGGGAGTTTCGACAGAAGTTCCGTCAAATAGACATATTCAAAACAGAAGGTTACTGAACGTGAGAGAAAGAAGACCTGGAACTTACACCGGAACTTACGGCGGCAAAAATGCCCTAGCGGAACTTCCGATGGCAAGCCGGAACTTCCGGTCAGGGAAATTCCAGAAACCATAAAACCAGAAATGCAATAAATTTTTCATCCGAACTCCAAACGGGTTGAAACCAATATTGGGTATCACCTTGGGAGAAAATACCATGAATATATATGTGAAGTATCCCCCAAAGTGTGGAGCCGGAAAACTCGCAAGATCAAAAACCGCAATAAGATATGCAAGTGAAATCCTTAAATTATAAACTAGAGCTTGTTATGATGACGACCACAAGCTCTAGATCCTCTCATGGACAAGAACCAAATAACAACCAAGAAAGATGAGGCTATGAATGCAAAGGTTTGAGCTCTCTCCGAACGATGCAAACGAGACACCCGCTTGAGAGCCCCTCTTGATAGTACGGCTATCTATCCTAAACCCGGTCTCCCAACTAACAATACGAGACCGGCAAAAGAAAAGCCCTATCAAGAACATACCTTTGCCTTGAGCATCCCACTTGAACTTGATGTAGACCGTCTTGTTATTCTATAGTGGGAACACCTTTCTTGGATGCTCTTGCTTGATGAAGATGAAGACTTGAAAATTGCTCCCCCATACTCCATGGGGAAAACTCTTCTTTAAACTTGTCTTCATCATTCCATGAGCACGAGGATGGCAAGCTTCAAGCATGAGATCTTCTAGAGATGGCGCATCTTGAGCTCTCCCTTCTTCATCCCTACTTGAGGTTGATCCATCCTGATGCAACTCTTTATGCATGCCTTGATCGACCTTCAAGCTCCTTTCTTCATGATTCCAATGGGCACAAAGCCCTTGGACATTTCTTCATCTTCCAACCTTGAGACCAACACATGGCCCAAGCGATGCCAATGGACAAACCTACAAGTGAAACTCAATTTATACATTAGTCCATAAAGATTGTCATTAATTACCAAAACCACACATGGGGGCATACATGCCCTTTCACTAGTTGTCATAGACTTCCTGTTGTCCATCATCCTAGTAGTCCTCCTCATAGTATGGTCATAGGAATAGCCAGGGACAAAGCAATGAGTACTCTTTAAGTACTCGCAAACTATCACTAACAAGTAAGTGCTTCAAGTAGGAATCCTAAGCTCTAGGTTGTTTTGCAAAAAGCCAGGTTTATCTCTAACTGAGTTTAGAAGCAAAGAAAACTAGTTTAATGTTTTACAACACCTAAGTGGGAACTTAGCTTTCTCTTTCACAACCCTGTTGTGATCAAGTCAAAGTAATAGTTCATTTCACAAGTCATTTTGAAAATATCTGACGACGGAACAGTATGGCCACTCCAACTGTCCATAACCGTGACGCGCCTATTCGAATAGTTTGACACTCTGCAGAGGTGGTACACTTTCACCACAACATTCGATACATCCATCAGGAACAATCCTGAATCACCATACTCAGTATGCGGATAATCAATCCTAACCTTTCAATTACACACCCTAGTATAGGCACCTCCCCTATGAGTTTGGCCTCCCAACCATGACCATCTGTCGTCTTGGGAACTACACAGGTGGACAATCATCACGAGGTAGCCTCAGCTCAAACCTCTTCCGCAAGGGAACCCATACTAAGATATATAAAATTCTAGTCAAGCCCTACCCAAATTTGGGTATTGTGGTTGTACGATAACATTGGAATGGTATCGCATCCGAACCCAACCATCGGTTTTATAAAAGTCTAAGGCTCATGCCTCAATATTTTCATCATCAAATCATCTGGTGTTCATAACACATGTCAAAACATTTCATTAAAATGACTCATCATTCTAAGGTTTTCATAATCATTTTCACCAAGTATTTCCATCTAAAGTGATCAAGTTTTATGCTTAGAACTAGCCACTAAAGTTGGGGGTAGTCATTAATGAGGGGTGCAAATCAAGTGTGACTTATCCAAATCTAATCTCATGCCTCAGGATGACATCTAGTTCTAACTAACTTAGGACAAGTTTTATGCTCTTTATGCTACATATAATATCTTTCCAAAATTCACAAGAATACTAACTATAAGTAATAAAAAAACTTTGATAAAGAAAATAAAAGAATAAAGCTTGCAAGTAAAACTGGGATTTGGTATAATAAAGTGGGATAACCAACTATGCCTAAGGCATTGCATAGGTTAATTGGTATTGTGGGGCTTGCAAGTACTAGCTTGCCTAGTGTAGCTTGCTAAGATGGCTTGCAAAGTTGCAAGTGTAAGCTTGCCTTGAGTAGTGCAGTGGTTGAAGTTATCCTCTGCTTCCTCTTCGTAGTAGTCTTCTTCCTCTTCGTATTCTTGGTCGATACTAGCGTCTATAAATAAATACGAGGTACACAATCACCAAACAATACTTAACTATTTCTATTGGCACACAAAGGTTCACACTAGATGATCTAGCATCATCACAACATCACAAGGATTAAAGATCTAGTCTTATTTATTTTATTTTTGGAAAGTAATTTCTACTCATTGAGAATTACTTAAGATTTAATATTCTCCAATTAAAATATGGGATCATGTTGACACATATCATCACCACATATTTTAATACTTGGAAATGTGATTTAAAGTGGTGTCACGATTTAATAAGGTTTAACATTATTATTTTAATTAATTAAAGTGACTAGAAATGCCTATGGGGCATTCTTTTAATACTTGTCCATTATTTCTACAAGTAAACCTAGATCTTTTTACATATTCAGAAAGATATTGTTAAATGTGATTTTTTAGAGTTGGAATCAACTCAAAAGCATTTATGGTTGATTTTTGAAAAATGTTTGCATGCAGAAAAGTCTCTGCCTTGTTATTTTTGCTATAGGTGATCTATAAATCCAATTAGTTTGAATCCAACGGGCTTGGATTAACAATTCCAATACCCTTCTAAAAAAATTGGTTTCATGCAATTTGGTTCAGTGAAACACTTTGAATTGAATTTTGAAACTATAGACAAAACTAGAGTTTGAACTAAATGGAAAAAATCTAATTCGCGCGGGAACTAACTGGGCCGGCCCACTTCGCACGGCGCAGCGCGCGGGCTGGGTTAAGTGATGACCCCACGCATCAGCGACTCTGGTTACGCGAAGCGGTACGGGGCAATCTGGACCTTGCGATTCGCATCTAATCTAACGGCTGAGGTGTGTCGTCTTGGTCGGGCAGCGCCGGCGAGACTGAACCCTAACGCGGCGATGGGGGTCGTGTGAGGCTCACCAGGGCTCCAGCTAGGGTCGGCGTTGGGGGCGAACGACGTTGTCGATGACGGCAGTTCGAACGGTGGCTGCGGCAGCTCCTGGGGCGGCTCCAATCAACGGCTCCTCTTCTCCTCCTCCGCGACAGACTCCGGTGAAATTCCGGCGACCTGGTGCTCGCCTTGCTCCGAGGAAGGGTCAGTGGTGCTCTGTGAGAGGTGGGGAGTGAGATGGTGTGACGAATTGGGGCTGGGGTGGCCTCCTTTTATAGCCGAGCGAGAGGGGCAGTGCGGGACGGGCAGAGCTCGTCGGGGTCAGCGGTGCAGTGAGCTAAGGGCATGGCTCGAAGGCTAGGATGGTGTGTGTAGTCTCCTGGCGATGCTGAAGGAAGTAATGGCGCGGCAACGGGCGGTCGAGAATGGTCGGGAATAGTCGATGCTCTGCGCGGCACCGACGGGGTTTTTGACGACGCACAGGTGCTATGGGTCGCACGGCGATGAACGGGGGTGTCTAGGATGTTCCTGGGGTCGTGTTGATTGCAGGCACGGGCGGGGAAGGCGAGGCGTGGCGTGTGTGAGCGTGTCGGGCGCGGCGCTCTGGCGTGCTCTCGGCATGGCGCAGAGACATTGGGCGCGGCTGTTCTGGGGTGGTCCAGGGCCTGGCTGCGTGCGAGGGCTGGACAGGGGGTGGCGGTGGAAGGTCAGCTGCCTCCTGGAAATGGTGAACGGGCGCGGCGCTCGCTCTAGATAGCTAGCCATGGTCGGCTGGCAAGGGGGTGCTCGGGTTGGCATGGCACTGGTGCAATGGTAGCTTGCTAGGTTGTTCAATGCAGGTGTGCTCACTCAGGGGACAAGGGTGAGAAATGGGAGACAAGAATTATACAAAGCTTTGATCACAAACAGTGATAGTTAGGCAGGTTTGATTTGTGTCTCCAGGTGTTTGATGAAATGACCGAAAGAATTCAAGTTTGAAATTTTTGAATGAATTTTGGTGAGGGTACTGGTCACACACTTGGTAGTATCTGGTTGCTTGGGTTTGGCAAGGTGAACTGGTTTGAGTAGTTTTTGAGAAATGGTGATCTTAGTACCTACACTTGATTCAATTTTCAATTGTCATTTGAATAGATTTAAATTCTATTTCTGTTGGTTTGCACAGTGGGCTTGAGTTCACTTTTACTTGGTCTAGCAAGGGGTGAAAAGAATTGGATTTGTTTCTGTTAGAAAACTTGGACTAGAAACACTCAAAGTGGTCTAGTGGTTAACTTTGGTCAAAATGACTATTTGCATATATATCTTATTTTTTATTATCTCTTCATTTGATTCTGCTTGGAAATGATTTAGATGATGTTGTTTTCATCTTTAAACCAATCCTTAGCATTCATAGCAATCAAACAAATCATGGCAATCATTCATGCATTCATCACATACACACATGCATTCATATTGATTTTAATAACAAAAGTTTTGTTAACCCTAAACTTGGGTGATTAAAACTTGATAATCTTGATTAATATTTTTGGAATGTTACATTTTAGGTTTGTGAAGAAAATGTATCTAGACTTGTTTTAGTGTGTAGATTCATTCCAAACATAAGTGAACCTACACACTAAAACAAGTCTATGTACATTTTCTTCATAAACCTAAAACATCTTATATTTTGAAACGGAGGGAGTACTAGTTTTTGTTGAACACTGTGAACTTGGGTGGATTGTGAGCGTGCAAAAGCTTCCCAGTCAACTGAGGGGCTTTGCTAAATAAAGGTTATAAAGATCACTCCAATATGCATTGTCATAATAGTTATTCCCTCCGATCTATAAAAAGTGCCATGGTTTTAATACAAATTTGACTAAAAACAAACTAAAACCAGGACACTTATTATAGATGGAGAGAGTACAAAACTGACCATAAAGTACGAAGTGATCTTTAAGTCTAATGGAGCCTTTTTTTATATCAAAATCACACTTTAGATTTATCCAAAGAAAAGGCTGGGTTATTTTGTGCTGATGATTACCATATACACGTAAATTTCATAAAGAAATATGTTAATTTGTGGGTTACACGAAAATATAAGGCCTAGTTTGGTATCAAAGAATTTTTAAAGTATTAAGAGAATACTTCGGTTTCTGAAAAAACTGAAGTATTAACTACTTTGATGTGTTTAGATTCAATAAATAATATGGTTTTAAAACTGAAGTATCCTTTAAAACTATAGTTTTTTTTAAGTATTTGAGAAAGAGGTTAGGCCCTCTTTTTTCTAACGGATTTGCTAGTTCTCAGGCGCCTGAGAACTTCTTAAGTCTCAGTCGCCTCTTTCACCATTTGATTTACCTCGTGATTCGTGTTATACATGAGTTGCAACTTGGGTGTAACTGAGAATTGAATGAGTTGCAACTAGGTTGTAACTGAGAACTAGTACAAATTTTATAAGTTGCAAGTAGATTGCAACTGAGAATTAGCACAAATATTAGGATGACATCAGCGACTTAGACATAACTAATTCTCAGGCGCCTGAGATCTAGGCACTCCCTTTTTCTAAAACTGAGAAAAGAGAAAAACTAAAGTATTGCTTTGCTAGGCACTAAAATACTATGGTATTGATATGCTTCAGTTTTAGAAAAACTTTGTTACCAAACTATGCCTAAATGTGTATTATCTTATCGATATAGTATCTACATTCTTTCTCAAAAAAAAAGTATCTACATTATAAACCCACACGTTTTCTGTACTACACAAATGTATATCTATCAAAGAAAAAATAAAACCACGCAGATCGCATCTTCATGTAAATGTGGGATTTTACTCAATCTTTCCAAACATATTTAAATCTGATTTTTATTTTTTATTTTGAAAATTCCGAAGCATATACATGGGCTTCAAAACTGAGGTGATAATAACAACACGCGTTTGATGTGTGGAAAGCCAAGATAAGCTCCGTGGGAATCAAAGCCTCTACTTATAACAGTATTGAAACTATTTGCGCACTGGCACGCACACATTTTCTTCGATCCCTCTGTTTTCCTTCACGTGGAGCCCTAGCTTGGCGAGTAACGCGGATCGATCCATCACTGCGCGCGTCATGGTGATGGAAAAGCGCAACCGGCGACGGAGGCGCGCCTCGTGGGCCGACCTCCCGGAGGACATGCTCGGCGACATCCTCCGCCGGCTTCCTTCCTTCGCCGACCGCGCCCGCCTCCGCGCCGCCTGCCGCGCGTGGCGTGCCGCCTGGCGCCGCCAGCCGCACCCGCCGGCGCCGTGGCTCGACGTCCCGGGCCACTGCGTCAGCCTCCCCGACGGCGCGATCCACCGCGTCGGGCCCCTCCCCGAGGACGCCCGCGACGCGCGCTGCCGCGGCTGCCTCGGCGACTGGCTCGCCCTCGTCCCACTCGCGTCGCCCGGCGGCGCCGCCCCTTTCCTGCTGAACCCCTTCTCCGGGACTAGGATCCCGCTGCCGCCGTGGACGGAGAAACAACAAATCTGCAAGATCGTCATGTCGTCCGCCCCGGACTCGAGCTGCGTCGTCGCCGCCATGGTCGATTGCACGGCCGACTGGGGCGATAACCGCAGGCGGATCGCCGCGTGCCGGCCGGGAGAGGGACACGAGGGCGCCTGGTGGCCGGTCTCCCTTGAGTTCGACCTGCAGGACATCCTCTTCTACGAGGGGAGGCTGCACGCGCTCCCGTCGTGCGACGGGCTGCTCGTGTTCGACGACGGCGAGCTGGACCTCCTCCGCAGCGAGCCCTGGAGGCTGCACGAGGAGCAGCTCCCGCCGCCGCCCGCCGCAAAGCGCGACGATGGCAAGGTGCAGGTCTCGTCGAGGCGGTACCTGGTGGAGTGCAACGGGCGCCTCCTCACGGTCATCAGGTACGTCTGGGGCAACAAAACCGTCATGATCGAGGTGCACGCGCTGGAACCGGACGACTCCTGGGCGCGGGTCAAGCGCATCGTCGGCCGCGCGCTCTTCGTCGGCGACGCCTGCTCCGGATCCTTCCCCGCCGCGGCGTCGACCTCGCATGATAACATGATCGGGGAGAACCAAGTCTGCTTCGTCGACGACGAGATGGAGATCAGCGAGGAGCTTGACAACCCCTACAACCCGACAGCCCATGCCTACGGCCGTTGCGGCTGGCTCGGCGAGGAGCTTGACAAGCGCAACCCGACCGCCCATGCCTATGGCCGTTGGGGCTGGCTCGGCGACGTCTACCAGTCCGCAATAATGAGGGTAGATGACCGCGACCTCCGTCGCCGCCCCCTCCGCGTCGTGGAAGCCTACGTCATGAGCGGCCGGTGCGGCAACGTCTACCGGCCGCCCGGCGAATCGTCGGCGGTGCGGACGGGACGGTGGGAGCTTGCGAGGGTCCAGGACTTCCCAAGGTCCATTCCCTTTGGGGAGAGAATCCGTGGAGGCAAGGACCATGAGGAGGATTCTGTGGTGATCTGAAATCCACTCCAGTCGTATATATACGGCGTTCATCGACACCTCAGTGACACTGCAACGCTATCTGCAGACTGCAGCACACTCTTGGTCAAGCTGTACTCAGTTGCTGACTATATAATAAGAAATAAATAAATAGTAAATAAATAGTTCCCGATGCCTTTAGATGAAAGAAGCGTTGTTTTTGTTCTTGAATGTAGTCTGTTTTCCTTCTATTACTTTTTTTTTTGCAGAAGTTAAAAATCTTCAAACAGGGCTCATTGATGCAGCTATGACTTCTATTGACAAATTCAAGTACAAATGCAGCGGACCAATCGGTACTAAGCTTTGTCCAAACTCAAATAGTCTCAACTTTGTCCAAATACAAATGCATCTAGTCTAAATACTTACGAATCTAAATAAAGTTGAGGCCATTAATATATTTATTTTTTAAGTAATTGAGACCATATTAGAGGGAGTAGAAAAAAATGTTTAATCACTTGTAGCAAAGAGAAACAGATAATTTTTAGGAACGGTACTAGTAATGCATAAGAAAGAATCAACATGAGTTTTTTTTTTTTTGCTTTGGATGGCAAAAGGAGGCTTTCTTTTCCGAAACTTCATATCTCAGTAACTTGATCACAAAGAAGACAGATAATGGCATGGGCCAGAGTTACACATTTACACATTTCTAATCCAAGTTTCAGGAGCTTATTGCCACTTCACGATAGAATTTTGTGGAATTTTAGAAGGAGGATTGACACTATAACACGGGGAAACCATAGGAGCCCCCTACCACTGCGAGAAGCCAGAACCTGGCACTATAATTGGAGCGCAGGTATTGAGCTAGGATTAGATGAACGTTTTGATCTTCCTGTCAAGCTCATCCTTCTTAGCCCCAACCACGCGGCTCACCTCCTGTCCACCCTTCACTAGTACAAAGGTCGGCATCGCCTCCACACGGAATGTCTTTGCAACCTCCTGCAGTGCAGAATGAAATTCAAATACATCAACAATAGAAAAATCACGCACTTCTGTTTCAGATTAACATGAAAGCATTTTGATCTTAATGTGTAACCTGTCACAAAGGCTTGAATTGAATTTGAAGCTTTCCTATTCTGTATGGACTAATGTTCATCCTTCACTCTCTTAGTCTTGAGTGAAACTAGGACTTGCATTCATGTTCAGCTTTTAAGTCATGTATAATTCTCATACAAGGGCAGGGCTAGTTTTTTCTACTACCCAAAACCGAGGTATCAAAACAAAAACATATACTGCAGAATAATCCATCGAACACCCATGTGGAGTGACAAGCACAACTCAACTTTTGATGGTCACATATGTACTGAAGCACTTCCTAGACAACTGATTTGGGGCCGAACTTAAGTGAATTCAAAGTGTTCTGGGGAGTGCTACATGCTAGGCGAGTGGCTCATGCATTCTAGTTGCCACTAGTCGGGCTATGTGGCTGCATAGGCAGGCTGAGACTTGAGCATGGCGCCTAGCCCCTAGACGAGTGCCATATTTTAGAACATTTTTTGTCCTGTATAAAATTAGTATCAATCAACAATCAATGTGTATGCTGTGTTCTACAATCATCTAAAATTAGCTTCAACCTTCCCTGCCAGCTTCACTATAGCAAAAATATGCACAGTTTGTGTTTAGAATAAAAAAAAAGAGCAAATGAGTATTCACTTCTTGATTGATCCTACTGGGTGAACTCTTCAACAGGCATCAAGCGAAGTCCCAGATTCAGCAACAGTTTGTACCCTAGGAGGCTAGGACAATGCAAGAGCACCACCACACCACAGTGAGCTCCACATCTGATCCAGTCCCCACCACATACTAAGCGACTGACTTGCTTAATACAATCCCACATCTTGCTTAACCCAAGAATGCATCCAATTCAACTGGAATTGAGCATTATTGACAACAACTCTTAAATATAGAGTGGCACAGGAATTTGTTTTGGATGACTGGGCACAATGGATTCATTAAACTGAAGGCATAAGCTTTTCTCCAAGATCATTAGATCAGAGCCTTTCCCTTTCCCAATTTCACGAGTCAATGTCAGATTATAGCTATACACACTACTAACTAGTCAGGCAATGTGGTTGCATAGGTGGCTAGATAGGTAAAACATGTGGTGCCTAGTGCCAAGGTGACCTATGTGGACAAATTTAGAAATAAAAATTCTGTCCACAAACGAGTACTAAACAATCGTGAATATTTATATCTAGACTCGTCTCAAATTGGCATCTATCTTCCCTATGCCATCTTCACAAGAGCATAAAAATATGTGCAATGTGTGTTTAAACAGCACAATAGCAAGAACAAGCCTCAAAATGAGTATTCGCTTCTTAGTTGACCCTATTGGGCAAACTCTTAAACTGGCATGAAACCCCAGATGTACAAACTGCAGCTACCTCGTTCCGTTTCAGTTCAATGTATCTGAGGTGTCATACAGAAATGTAAGAGTGCCATTGCAGCAAACTCCACATCTGATTCCACTCCACAAGAAGCAATTTAAAATCTGTCTCAACACAAGAATGTACCCAAATCTACCAGAACAGAGCACTGCTGACGATTCCTCCTAAATATACTCCAAAAGAAAACAGAATCGGAGCCTTTCTGCTTACCAGGGTCCACGAGTCGAAGCCAGATTATATATGTACTAATTAGGTGTTCTGGAGTGGTTTGTTCTGAGAAGTGCTACGTAAGCGACCAGCAGGGCGCAGTCTAGTTGCTACTTGTCAGGCTATGTGGCTGCATATGCAGGCAAGACAGGAGTATGGTTTCTAGAACATGTGCTGTCTAGGTGGCCCTGTTTTAGAACAGTGTTCTGCCTGTCTAAAATTAGCACGCATAGATGATGGATGTGTATGTTAGGTTCTACAATCATCTCGAATTTGCCTTAATGTTCCCTGCCAGCAGCTTGACTAGAGCAGAATGTGTTTTAAACAAAACAAGGGCAAACCTCTATAATGATTCGCTGATTGGCTGAGCCTAGTGGGAGAAATTTTAAGTTGGCGTCAAGTGAAATCCAAATTTAGAAAACGATTGAACAGCAGCCGGTCCCAATTCAACGCACGTAAAGCTGTCCTGGGACAGTGCAACTGTGCAAGAGTGCAACCACACCACCGTGAGCTCCACATCTGATTAAATATCGCAAGCAGTTGACTGTCTGGCGGCCCTAACACAAGGATGCATCCCAAAATCTACTGGAACAGAGCAGCACTACCGACGAATGATCCCTCCTGAACTGGCCGATCGTGCAAAACTTGGATGGAATTCGCTGAACCGAAGGCGTTGGCTAGGGCCGGGCTTGTCCCAGGAGGATCAAACAGAATCGGAGCCTTTCCCCTTCCCAATTCGACGAGTCGAAGCCAAATTACACGCTAATTTAGTGACCTGAACTGAAGACACTACTACATCGGAAGCTCAGGAGAGAGAGAGAAAGGCACGTACCCCGAGCTCGTCGACGTCGATCTTGACGAAGACGGCGTCAGCGAAGCGGGAGGCCATCTCCTTGAAGGCGGGCTCGATGAAGCGGCAGGGCCCGCACCAGGACGCCGAGAAGTCGATCACCATCTGCGGTAAAGCAACATACATAGAGCGGTCAGATCCGTCCGGAGGAACACGACACGCTGACGAGGGGATTAAACAGGGGGAGGGGGAGTAACAGGGCTGACCAGCTTGGCGGCGTTGCGGTGGGCCTCGAACTGCTGGTCCCAGGCGGCCTTGGAGTGGACGGCGACGACGGCGGAGTCGCCGTCGTCGGCGGGGGGAGGGGTCAGGAGCGTCGAGAAGAAGCTGCCCATCTTGGCCTGGCTTCTGTGTTGGGATGGATTAGCTGGCCGGTTTGTCCGTGCCGTCGTCGTGAGGTACTACCGAAGAAGGAAACGCGACGCGAGGGAAGGGGAAGCAATTATAGTGGGAGCGTGCGTGTGCTCCAGGTTTTGACTTAGCCCTACTGCCGACCTGCTCTACTAGTGGAGTTGTTCATAGCGGCTAGAGCCTAGAGGTGCCAAAAGACTTAGATACGCCTTTTCACAGTAATTTTTTATATTCATATTTGCATATCTTTTAAATTGGACAATGCAATGAATTTACTACTCCCTTCATCTTAAAATAGATGTCTTAGGTTTTCTAGATGAATCTATACACTAAATAATGTCTAGATTTATCTAAATTTTGATAAATTTGAGACATCTATTTTAAGACGGAGGGAGTATGTAGAAAAGTCAGTTCGGCCGTCAATTTAACCAAAAGAGGTAGTATCAATTGTATGCGATGGTACCTTTCATTCGCATTCAAAGAGATAAGTTTTGATGGTAGATATTTTTGACAAATGGGTCTCAATACTTGTCTGTCTAACCTACGATCATCACGGGATACAAGTGTGTCGTGTAGATCGGGATAGATGCCGGTATCAACTAGCAATCTCCGTCTCATCAAGCATATAAACTACAGTACACACTAAATTATTAATTCTGCCGTGGACATCATCAATCTCTGTCAAAGGTTGGAGAAGCTTCACCTAGAAAAAAGGTTGGACAAGGTTGTTTGTGTTGGTTGAGTTGACGTCTGATGGTGGGTTTGCTGGCTGAGTTAGGTACTATCATCATAGATGCTGCCAAGTGCCCAACGGAACGACTGCTACACCAATCCCTTGACTTGACTCAGTCGAAACTAAAGGAGAAAAAGAACAAAGCAGCCCTCCAAAAGCGCTCAGCAAGAATTCCGTGCTCACCGAATCTCCCGTTTTCGTTGGCAGAAGAAAAACCCATTTCCAGCGGGTGGGTTCACACTCACTCGACCGTAAAGCCATCTGCTTTTCGACGCAAAAAATAGCCACCGTTCGCTCTGATTTCCTTTTTACCAGCATCTGCCCATTCAGCCTGTGCGTGTAAAACCACTGTCCTGACATGGTTAACCAGTACTTAACTCCGCCTTTACGCCACAAGCCCAATGGCCTCCCATGGAGGTGCATTCTCCTGCTGTCATTCAACAGAATCTCCCTCCGTTTATTCCAGCCGCACTTGCTAGTACATTGATCCGACACTTTTGCCACCACAATCTCAGGTACGTAACAACGAATGGAACAGAAACCAGTTAACATTTTATGCACTTTGGATACCAGCACGCTACAGATCTATCTACTCAAAGACTTGTTGTGCTCACTATAACGGAACAGAAACCTGTTAGTAACATTTTACATCCCATCCATGTACACACGATCGCCAAGGCCAGAGAGTAACTTATAAGATATAATCACAATCTACTCTAACAAGTCCCTCACCCTGCCCACAAACTAACTACTGGCGGCACGGCAAATATAAGCTTGCATCGGGCGACGACTCAAAAACCCGGCTGGAAGGAGGAGCTGTGCCTCTGTGGTGTGCGGGCGAGGTATTGCCCTACAGCGTCCTGGTTGGCGTGGAAAATTAGCCTCATGTCCTTTATCTGCACAGGAAATTGACAGACAAATGAGGGCGAGCATGATGGTTGGGAGGTACAAGTGACTGACATATATAACATCTGCGGTTACCTCGACGAAAAGTAACTACGCGGACTATTTTAAGTGCTATACTCGTGATAGCGTAATAAAAAGGACACCAAAATGGCCACACAGCCTCTTATATCGACTACACTGGTACCTGCCACTAACTGGTACACGCTCTGGTACTGTACTAGACTCAACAAATTCAATAAAGCATTGATATTAGCGGTGACCTTGCATATGGCATGAGAAGGTCCATCCAGAATGGCAATCCTTCTCAGGATTATAATGAAACTTTCATCTTAAAAGACAGTGAAACCAATTTCACTGGAAGATCTCCAGGTTTCCATGATACGTTAACAATGAACAGCGCATGTTCAAGATTTTTGTTAAACCTCTGCTTTTCTTAGTATTTGCATTGATGGCCAAGGATTTGTTCCAAACTAATTTATTGGAATCATTCATCCTAATTCTAGACACAGGCAATCATAATGCTTGTTCAACGGATCCAAATGCAGCACTAGGCAGTTTGTTATCATTACCAGAGACACTCTGCAAAGATTCTACTGGAAAATGGCATAGAAGTGAAGCATTGCATGCAGTCAGTGTCAGAACTCAGAACAAAGAGGCGACAGGAATAATTACTAAGACCAAACCTTTCTTCTCATCTAACTAATTATCAATGGAGACTGGAGAGATAAGCTTGTTATAGAACAAAAATGAAATAGATATCTGTACCTCAATTAAAGAATCAGAATTTAGGTTGATGCCTTTGCAGCTTGGTACTTCCATGCTATTAACAAAGATTGAGCACTTTCCAATGTTCTTGATATGGAAAGACCCAGCTTTATCCATTTTGATAACCGCCTGATTGTCAGAACATAACATGTATTTATATACAGACAAAAAGATCAATGAGATAAGGAACTGATTTAGCAAAACATAATACATAGTGTCAGTTTTTTAGTGCAGTGTACCAGACTGATAACCAAACTCACGACTTGAAGGAGAACACACGGCCGGTAAGTCGGATAGAACCACTGTGGTCAGATGTAAACGGAGAGGGCTCGTGGGACAGACAGAAGGCCTAGGACGGATCTAGAGGTGCCCAAGAGAACTTGGATCGAAGGGGCATCAATCCCATTGCCAAGATGCATTGCAAAAGTCTATATAAAGAGGGGAAACCCTAGGTTTTGGGGCAACCACAAAAAGGCACGAATTCCCCCCCCCCCCCCCCCCTTTGGATCCCATCTACAAGGGGGAGGTCATGGTTTTTAAGGCGTCGCTTAGGCGGTAAGGTGCCCTGGCAGCGCCTTGGAAATTTGCCCGCTTTAGGCGCTTAGGCAACCACCTAGCCGTCAGAGCGGGGGTAGAAGTAGAACGTCTTACCACCTTAAAGACCTTGGGCTGGTGTTAACTGTTATAATTACTTAAAACAGATGGTGTTTGTTTATGGAGAATGGCATGGTCAGACTACATTCAACTTACATGATCAACAATTTTATAACATACATGTGGTCAACATCAACAGCTGGAGATGTTGAAATTATCCAAAACAAGTCAAGAAAACGAGTGTTAAGACTGACAGTTTATCAACTGCTAACACAAACCCATGATACTACTTGTTAAGATAAATATATAAGCCTGAGTGAAAAACAAAAGGCCCAGATGAACATAATTCATCCGCCACCAGCCTTTTGCTCCCAAGTAATGCCAACTAGACAAAGCCAACCACTTCACCTGCTCAACCAAACACATGTATCCTGCTTGTTAAAATGTGTTTGGACAATGCATGATATGCAAAGCTTTTTACTGCTGTCAGGGCAGCGTAGGCATTCTGTGACTGCCAATCACACTAAGACCATCAGATGAGCTGAAAATACATTTACTCAAGGAGCTAAACTCAAACAGAAGAACCAAATAAAGTAAAAAAGAAGATATGACAGTTCTACAGGGTATAGATGTTTCTCATCATTTTTTAACTCAAGTACTCAAGTCCACAATTCTTGGCCATTAGCTATTCCCTAAGCTGTAATTAAAATTTCCAAATTTAAAATAGAACATTCAAGCAAATACCTGTCGGCGAGATATTTTATTTGCCCTCCCTTCTTTTCCCAAATCTATGTCAACTTTTACGTCTTCTGTCTCTCTTCCAAGAATAACCTGAGAAAAGGTAAGAAACATGTAACTAAAGAATTCAGAAAACGGCGCCACTATATATCACAATGTGAAAATATTGTGTACTTCATACAAGTTTAAACATCATTGTGACAAAATAAATGAAACTCAAAGCCATAAAATAACCAGCCTAAGTTGCATCTTTCTGCTTGAAATTGAATTAGAAGAATTCAATCAGCACTCAACTATGAGACAGAAACAAGATGGATGAGTCTTCAGACTGCTATTGA
This sequence comes from Avena sativa, assembly GCA_916181665.1. Lineage (NCBI taxonomy): Eukaryota > Viridiplantae > Streptophyta > Magnoliopsida > Poales > Poaceae > Avena > Avena sativa. The sequence goes on from OV702282.1 coordinate 302,626,079, forward strand.
CAATTGTGGATTGTTTCTAACTATGAATATTCACAACACAAGATTTGAACGATGCAACTGTACAGCACAAGACATAGGAAAGAAGTTGTCCATACTGTGGAGCAGTTGAGCTGTATCATGTTATATGCGACAGACCATATTAACTGAAAAACATCAGTTGAATTTACCTCAGGATCCTTTATGTAGTATTTTAAGTGCAGTCCATAGACAACTGCAAAAGCACCTCGAGACGTGATAGCTCGGTTCAAATAAGCCCGAGCGCCCTGCTCCAACCTTATCAATGATATCCTGCTTTCTGGACGATCAAATCTGGACACTGAAATGCAAACACATCGATAATAATAATAATAATAATTAGAAAAAAAATCCTTGTATGTGGTAGGAAAATGCCTAACTGTAGCTTAAAAAGTAGGTACGAAGTGCCTGAAATTGAAAATTGTTGCAAAGTAAACTTAATCAATTTCTTCGTGTACATGGACCAAGCTTGGTCGGTTTTATTGTTCTATGGCATGTATGTGGTTTGCAGTCAAGTCACCACTAAGAGGGAAAGGGCTTACATCCAGTTAGAGTGTGTTCACACCTACACACACGTTACACTACTGCTGGAACAGAATCTCTGCCACTTAAGCATCTCAGCCAACCATACTGCACCCATATGATAACCCATTTTCTTTTTTAGTGACTATAAGCATTGACGTTAAAAAGTATTACAATAACAGGACCAATATTTTATATTTCAGAGCAACACGATTCACAGTTCAGCACAATAATTCTTTTGGATAACTCTGTGATCATAATGTTACTCATGCTAGCCTTAAAACTGCATCTCTATGAAAAAGACTTTCACAGTTTAATGTAGCATATCCTTAACCACATTTGCTATGATATTATAGATGGTTGATATTTACCTTCAGGGTTAACCGAATCAGCCTGATCCCATGGTATTAGATCCTGATCAAGTATCTGCAATGAATACCAAAAATGGGTGAATCAGAAGTAACATGGTGAAAAGGTTCTATTAGCTAAGTTAAGAGATCCATACCAGAGCTTCTAGATCGTAGTAATTTGGAACATCATTTTCAAGATCAGAGCATTCTTCCGGTGGAGCTGATGTTGGCACGACTGCAATAGGGTCTTGAAGACCCAAGTCTGGCAATGCATGTGATGACATACAGTTCTGTGGAGCAGCCCCATTTTGTACTTCTGGTGGATTATCGTGTGAGTTATAATTTATGTGATCAGGCACTTGAACTGGATCGTACAACGTCAAACTTTGAGAGCTATCAAATAAATCGTGCTGTCCTGAACTGCACGGTTGTCCTGAACTGCATGGTTGTCCTTCACCAAATCCAGATGGATGGGTAGCAGGTAAAGCTAGCGTGCATGTGCTCTCACCATTGGTGTCAACGTTACCATGCGTAAATACACTAGAAGTCGAAGGACCTTCGGACAGCTTAGCTCCTAGGATGCAAGCTTTATTAAGTGCCACTGAATCTTCTCTTGGTTCTGATGTGGATGGGCTAAGCTTCATTGGTTGTGATGAAGACTGGGCACTTGCCATATCTCCTCTCTTTATCTGGGCCAAATCAAGCGCATTGGAATGCTCAGCCTTTGACTGAGGGCTAGTTGCAGGGGGGAATGGAGATACGGTGTACTCAGAGTTCCGTCCAGAAGAAGCAGAAGGGTGCAGAGGAGAAAACTCGGCATGTGTAAGAGCATCGTCGTTGCAAGGGATTTCAGGATCTTCCGTGTTTAATGTGCACTCAACATACCGGCCAGGATAACACACTTCAGGTGAAGTAGGGACCAACATCATATCAGAAACATCCACTGCATTATTCTGCTGTACATGGTCACAATCTATCTGATCACAGCAAATGTTGGCTACATCCGGGTGCAACAGATCTTGCAGGATGGAGCCTGCACCTAATGCAAGGTTGGGATCAGGGTCATCTAATTCTTCCTGATTAATCTCATGTGGAGAATTCAGAAAATTTTCACCGTTCAGAAGCTCAAACTCGTCACTGTTGCTGAAAAAGGGAAAATCCATGTAATCACCTTCTGGCATTGCTGTGTGATCTAAACCAGGCATGCAAATTCCATCATCTAAATTTGCTTGGGATGTGAGAGGGTCTTGATTGTCTGCCTTTATTTTCTTATCATCAGCAAGAGTGAGTATGCCTGGTTCCTCAACCCCATTCCAGATTGCACCACAAGGTGCTTGAGAACCCTCAGAATGGTGGACCAAGTGTAGTGAGCCACGTTCTGGCACTCCGCTGTTGTTTGCAGCGAAATGGGCATGTTCAACTCCACCCTGATCAGTAATCATCAATGCTTTTGATTCTGCCACTTCATTGCCACATTGATTGCTGGAGGCCAATTGCTGAAACTGCAAAGAATCCTGAAAATCTGTGATACCTCTAAGAGAGACATTGTTCCCTTCATTTATCTCGGCATGTTGCTCATACATTTGAACTACATCCGAATAGCCAAATGGTGTGTTATTGGTGGCATCCTCATCTTTTATCATGCTCCCGGGATGCTGAGCATGGAAAGAATGGCCATTTATTTCATGATGTGTCTGTTGTGCACCGCTGTAGCTTGCACCTGCTTGCCCATAACAGCTCATTGTACTCATCCCTGGTTCAATATTTTGAACCACATGAGGCTCCTGTGAAGATCTAAGTGCGCCTCCACAGACACACTCCCCACCAATCGCCATACAAGAACAGGGGGAAATAAGAAAACCAAGGTCGGTGGTGTCACACGGCTCATTGCGTATTCTCTTTCTCATCGCATAATATAAATTCTTCACACTCTCCGCTTTCCGCTTCTGAAATGAAACGTCTCTTGCCTTCGAGTTGAACAGTTTATGTGCCTTGGCAGGGTTGGAAATGGAAAGTTCAGTCTCATACTCAACCATCCGAGCAGAAGCTTGTGCCGAGACCTCTGGATTATACAGCAACGAAGTCCAACGATCTTGTATTTCTTGAAGAGTGAATTTATGGGAAAAACATACAGCCCCTTTGGCTAGGGACTGCAATGAGGCACCATTCTACAAGTACCAGATATATTATTGAACAATTAGCAATAGAATAACAGGAAACTAGTCATATATTAAGATTTCAGAATTCCGTATAACATTTTGAAACAATTGCTGGAGCAGCGTTCCCCACTTTTGTACCCTGATGTAGAAGGATACTTATTAAGATTATCTCTTGACGCAATCTTTTTTACGCAAGCTTATTTGATGATTAATACAAGGTTAATAAGCTGGCCTGCAACAAATTATCTAGAATTATATATAACTATATATCAATGGAAAATTTACAAATTTGTTGGATGGAATTTCACAGGATGTTAAACTTATAATAGTGCAGACTAGAAGGAAACGGTGTTGAGTAAACCACGCGAAGCAACAATCCTGATTACGCCATACTGTCAGTCAACTCCAGTGTGTACTGCAGAGCCCCACTATTCTTTATAAAACATAGAATGAAAATCCAGGACGCTGGCTCTAGACAACGGGAGTCCAAGAATTTTGCAAGTGATGGATCAGTGGTGGTCACGGGCGCAAGAATTTTTCAGGGCTGGGGAATTGAACATTCTGACTAGCTGGTAAACCCCCCAAACCCCTGCCTCCGTCGCGCTCCAGCGGCCAAGAAAGAACCCAAGAACAGCAATTGGACACCTCGACTGAATCCCGACCTAACCTACGCACCGACACGAGGACCTTTTGGCCGATTCCGGTCGCGATCCGGGGGAAGGGGGTTACCTCGATGGCGTTCTTGAGGAGGATATCGTCCTCGACGAGCCAGTTCCCCGACGACGTCGACGCGGCGAGGGCCCCCATGGCGGCGGCGCCGCCGCCGCCGGATACGCCGCCCGGATAGGGGAGGGAGGGGAGGGGAGGTGGGGGAAGTTGTTGGGGGTGCGCGAGTGGTTTAGGGTTTACAGGAGGAGTGAGGGGAGAGGTTGGCCGGGGGAGAGAGGAGAGGGGCGGTGGTGGGTTCGGGTGGGCAGTGGGAGCTCCGACAAAGGCGCGTCATGGACCCGCTAGACGGCTAGAGCCTAGAGGAGGCGAGACGTGAACAGCAGGTGACGAGGTGAAGTTTTGGCATACGAACGCGAACAAAAAACTGCCAAAGAAAACATAAGAAATTGGCAATATTTTACTAGCATCAAATCAAATGGTAACCAAAAAGACTTTCTAATCTAAAGTCAGAATACAGAAACCAAAACTGACAGACCAGATCATACATGTAAAGGACATGCTATTTTGCCCCCAAAAAAGGACTTGCTATTTGATGAGTTCGTTTCGAATCCTAGCATGACCGTCGAATCGTACAGCTCTCCTTTCAGGTACTCTCTCCGACCCATATTAGTTGACTTTAATTTGGATGTATCTAGACAATTTTTTGTGATAGATACATCTAAATTGGAGTCAACTAATATGGGTCGGAGGGAGTAACTAAGAGCATCTCCAACAGGCATATTAAATTTTGGCGCGCTATATGTGTTGTAAACGTTTACCGTGCGCTGCGCTGGATTTTCCCCCGCCGGACGCTCTATTATGCAGCGCGTGCTCAGGCGCTAAAAAAGTTCCTCCGCCGGGCGCTCTAAAATACACAACGCGCACCGGCGGAAAACAACTTTCTACACTATTATGCATTCAACAAGATCAAATACTCACATAAATCATGAAACAAATGATGTGCCATAGTTCAAATGGACACAAAGTGCAACACACACATATCATATAGTTCAAGAACGACACATAACATGACGTAGTTCAACAAACACACACAACATATGGTTCAAATGGATACAAAGTGCAACACATAATTTGCAAGATAGAATCTCACACTTCCGCATTTCCCAAGTCATCGCCTTCTTTTGCTTCTTCTTGGGTTGAAGGAGGAATACTAGGATCCATAGAGGCCACGAATCCTCCCGATGGTGCTCCCATGGCTCCATACACACCACTCACCGATGCTCCCATAGTTCCTCCGAAGACTCCTCCATAGCTTGGTCCTCCCATGCCGGACATGCCTCCAAAGCCTCCTATGCCGGTCATGCCTCCCATGGCGGGCATGCCTCCCATGCCTCCTCCAAACATGGGCATGCCTCCGCCAAACATGTCGGCCGTGGGTGTGTTCATGTTGGCTATCAACAATCTCTTCTTGGCCAACACTTCGTCGCGAACAAGGTTGATATACTCCCTTTGCCTCTCATCCATGTGGGAAGTATCCATCAAGAAAAGCTTCCTCTCCTCCTCCACTAGGCGTAGATGCTCCTCGTTGGCTTGCCTCTTCTCCTCCAAAGCCAACTTCCTCTCTTCGTTGGCGGCTAGCCTCTCCTCCAAAGCGGTTCTCCGAGCCTCCATATCCTCCATATCCTCTTTCTCCAAGTTTCTTGTCATCTTCCTATCTTCATTTGCTTGCAACCTTGCATTTGCAATCCTTTCCATAGCAATGGCAATGTCATCATCCTCGGCCTTCTTTCCCTTCATATCTTTCGCGGCCTTCCTATCAAGCACATTCCTCCTTGTGTTGGTAACCGAGTGAGGAGTGGAGCTTCTCTTCTTGTCTTCCTCACTTGAATCATCATCATCGATGATTATTGCATCACCGGTTGCATTGGCGGTCATGGTTGTCGCATCCAAATTCATGCGGGTCTTCCACTTTTCTTCATTCCCTAGCACTTCATAGCAATGATGCAAGGTGAATGGCTTGCCAAGAATCTTGTTGCCTTTCTTGTTCTTTCCCACGTCTCTAAACAATCCTTGATCCATAGAGTTATACAAAGCAAGCAAAAGAGAATAGAGCCACATGAACTATAACCATATCCATCTCATATGAGCCATATGGTCAACATAGTAGTAGAATTGCTTACCCTATCATTATCATTTGTGCCACTTGGGTTTATTACATCAACATTGGCTTGCACGCCCGCCCACTTTTGGCAATCGGTCTTGATGCCCGACCAAGAAGACCGAAGAGAACGCATGCTTCGCTCGTTCCCACTTGTGTTGTTGGCGTCAAAATACTCCTTCATCCTCATCCAATATGTGTCTCTAGTTTGATCGGTATTGGTTGTTGGATCCATTCCAATTGTCAACCATGTCTTGCAAAGCAACTTTTCCTCCGCTATGGTGTAATTCGTCGACCGACCGGAAGGGCGAGGTTCAATCAACCCTTCTCCTTCCTCATCGATATCCTCCCATGCCTCATGATGACCCACAAGTATAGGGGGTGTATCGTAGTGCTTTCGATAAACAGGAGTGTCGATCCCAACAAGGAGCAGAAGGTGTTGACTAGTGGTATGGAGCAGGAAATCTCTGTAAATACTTAGCAAACGGATTTTTAGGGGTTTTCTGATAAAGCAACAAAGCAAAGTGCAAGTAATAAAGACAAAGAACAATTGCAGCAAGTGGCCCAATCCTTTCTTAGCAAATGACAAGCCGGTGGAAATACTTATAAGGACCAAACATTCTCGAGGACACATGGGAATTCTGTCAAGTGCTTTCGCTTCAAATAGCTGAGTACTCTTCTTTGGTATTGTAAGTGTTGTGTGGGTAAACCTATGCTAATGTACCGACCTTACTTGGACTAATACATACTTGTGATTAAACCCCCTACAAGCATCCGCAACTACAGGAAAGTAATTAAGATATAAACCTAACCACAGCCTTAAACTCTGAGATCCTACGCTCCCTTGTGCAAAGGTGTCCTAACGGGGGTTCGGGTTTCTGTCACTCCGGCAACCCCACAATTAGTATCCAAATACACAACGCATTCCCCTAGGCCCATAATGGTGAAGTATCATGTAGTCGACTTTCACATGACACCACTAGAAGAATAGCACCACAACTTAAATACTAGACCATTGAATAATAACTCAACACAAATCCACTACTAACAACATGACTTCTCCCATGTCCTCAAGAACTAGACGAACTACTCACGAGACATCATATGGATCAAGGTCAAAGATGATATGGTGATGGATAACCATCTGAACATAAACAATAATCCAATGGTTCCACTCACAGGCATCAACTACAATAGTAATCAACACCGAGAAAGTTTCCCCTAAGAACTAAAGCAATATCCAACACAATTGTTACAACGGGATGGAGTGGTGATAATGGTGTTGGTGGAGATGATGGTGTGGATGATGATGATGATCCCGATGAAGCCTAGTTTGATGACGGTGTTGATGGCGATGATCTCCCCTCTCCGGGAAGGAATTTCCCCGGCAGAAATTTGTCTGCCGGAGAGCTCTTTCTCTCTCGGTGTTTTCTGCCTTGCAAAGGCGGTAGAAATCTTTCTATGGTTGCTCCCTGGTATTAGGGTTCCGAGAGGAATATATAGGCGAGAGGGCGGGGTTGGAGGCCGGCCAGGTGGGCCACACCTGCCCTAGGCGCGACCCAGGGGGACCCGCGCCTAGGGGGTGTGGACCCCCTGTGGCCCAGCTACGCCTCCCCTTCTGGCTTCCTTCGTCTTCTGGGAAAATATAATTTTCCAGTATTTTTCTAGTATTTCTCTGATCTTCGCGAAATTGCATCAAAACACCTCTTTTTTCCATCAGAAACCTGACTCCGGAAGTCCATCCTCCAAGAATCATCCAACATGCAAAAATAGAGGAAAAGACATAATTAACACCTCATAATAAGAAATTATGTTATATAATGGTGATGCAAATTGGATGTATCAACTCCCCCCAAGTTTAGACCTTCGCTTGTCCCCAAGCGAAAATTGAGCTCAGTAAACATGTCCACAGGTGTATGGAGTGAAGTGTCGATAAAAGAATACGAACAAGAAGCATCACACTTACCATTACACAACTCATAGAAGAAGGCAACTCACCATTATATAACTTAGCTTGCAACAAGTACATGAGTCACAATAGAGATGCATAAAGATAAATCATAATTGGAATTGGCAAACTTTGTTCTTGGTCAGAGAACAGATGGCAAACAGTTTCACAAAAAGCTTTTGTATAAGTCTTCAAAACAGGAGTACTCTTTGCTCAAAAAGGTTTTTCACAATGAAGGCTTTCAAAGTAATACTCAATAGATAAGAGTCTTAATGCAAACAAGGAAGATAAAGAACATGATTGAATAAATCATCGTATGAATGCTTGAAACACAACAACTCAAATGCTTGCTGGAGATAGAGAGGAAGTAGGTCTACTGACTCAACTTAGAGAACAGGAGAAAGGTCCCTTCATAGAGGGAAGCAGGGATTTCAAGTCATAAAGAGCTTCCAAAAGATTATGGTACTTACTAGCTTTGAGCCCTCATTGCCCCTATCATAAGCATCTTGAGATGATTAAGGTTAAAGTGAATAAACTATGGAGTATATGCTTGACAAAGTATAAGTTGGCAATCTCAAGTCCCTTGAATACGAGGGCCACACCTCATGCTACTCAACTTCAGTCACATGTAAGTTCTTGTCATAGTAAGTTGATACGTTGGAAACGTATCTATAATTTTTGATGCTCCATGCTTGTTTTTTATCTACTTTGTTTTGCTTGTCTACACTTTGAGGTGCTTTTTACATGTTTTTTAGTACTAACCTCTTAACAAGTTGCAACAGTGCCAGATGACTGTTTTTTGCTATTTTTGGTTTCAAAAAAGTTAGTAAAGAAATATTTTCGGAATTGGACGGGACAAACGTCAAAGTCAATTACTTTTCATGGGGAACAAGAAGTCCAGAGGAGACCCGGAGGGGCCAGCCAGGGGGCAGACCCACCCCAGGCGCGGGGGCAGGTGGGCCCGCGCCTGGCTAGGGTTTGGTGGCCCTGGCCGCCTCCCGGTCTCGCCCCTTCGCCTATAAGAAGCCCCCGATGTAGAAACCCTGGGAAATCGGTCATAAATCCACGAAACCGTATGTAGCCGCCGCCACCATCGTCCCTAGATTGGGGGGTCAGAAGTTCTTCCCGGCACCCTGCCGAAGGGGAGATCATCCTTGAGGCCCTCTCTCCGGTATGATGCGTGAGTAGTTCCACCTTGGAATATGGGTCCATGTAGTAGCTAGATGGTTGTATCTCCTCCTTTGTGCTTTCATGTATAGATCGTGTGAGCTCCGTTCATGATCAAGATCGAATCTATTTGTAATCATACATGTTGTGTTTACGGGGATCCGATGGATACTGAGATTTTTATGTTGGTTTGATTAATAGTTTTGTCTTTATGATTCTATCATGTCTGTCTTGTTTGTGATCTTGCATGCTCTCCGTTGCTAGTGGTTATCTTGGCCAAGTAGTTTCTAGTGACTCCAAGAGGGTGTATTTATGCTCGATAGTGGGTTCATGCCTCTAGTTTCCAAGGGAAGTGACAGAAATCTCTCCGGTTGTAGATGTGTTGTTGCTACTAGGGAGAAAAAATGGTCTCTTGTTCATTGAACATGTGGACTGTTTACCTTACACACTTTGCTTAAAGCAGTTGTTTGTTGCTTGCAACTTAATACTGGAGGGGGTTCGGATGATAACCTGAAGGTGGACTTCTAGTCATAGATGCAACTGGATGGCGGTCTATGTATATTGTTGTATTGCCCAATCAACCTCATAGGATCTTTCTGGCTAGTAATTGCATTGTTATGCCTTGCTCAGTTCCTGTCAATTGCCCTGCTGTATTTTGTTTACCCTTCATGCCATGTTGTTTATCTAAGGAGAGCACCTCCAGTGAACTATGGACCCCAGTCCAATCTTTACCATTGATACATCTTACACTATTACTTTTTTTACTTGCTGCAAACCATTACCTTCCACACCATTGATATGTTGGAAATGTATCTATTTTTTTATGCTCCATGATTGTTTAGTATCTACTTTGCTTTACTTGTCTACACTTTGAGGTGATTTTTACATGTTTTCTTGTACTAACATATTAACAAGTTACAACAGTGCCAGATGCCTGTTTTCTGCTGTTTTTGGTTTCAGAAAAGTTAGTAAAGAAATATTCTCGGAATTGGACTTGACGAAGGACAAAGTCAATAACTTTCTGTGGGAAACAAGAAGTCCAGAGGAGAGCCTGAGGGGCCGGCCAGAGGGGCCAGACCCCCCCCCCCCGAGGCGCGGGTAGGCCGTAGCCCACGCCTGGCTAGGGTTTGGCCGCCCTGGCGGCCGCCTCGGTCTCCCCCTTCGCCTATAAGAAGCCCCCAATGTAGAAACTCTCAGTACCCGGTCAATATTCCACGAAACCGTCTGTAGCCGCCGCCACCATCGTCCCTAGATCGGGGGATATTAAGCTCTTCCCGGCACCCTGACGGAGGGGAGATCATCCTGGAGGCCTTCTCTCCGGTATGATTTGTGAGTAGTTCCACCTTGGACTATGGGTCCATGTAGTAGCTAGATGGCTGTATCTCCTCCTTTGTGATTTCATGTATAGATCTTGTGAGATCCGTTCATGATCAAGATCTAATCTATTTGTAATCATGCATGTTGTGTTTGCGGGGATCCGATCGGTATTGAGAATATTATGTTAGTTTGATTAATGGTTCTATCTTTATGATTCTATCATGTCTGTGTTGTTTGTGATCTTGCATGCTCTCCGTTGCTAGTGGTTATCTTAGCCAAGTAGTTGCTAGTGACTCCAAGAGGGAGTAATTATGCTCTATAGTGGGTTCATGCCTCTAGTTTCCAAGGGAAGTGACAATAATCTCTTCGGTTGTAGATGTGTTGTTTCTACTAGGGAGAAAACAACGGTCTCTTGTTCATGGAACATGTGGACTGTTTACCTTACACACTATGCTTAAAGCAGTTGTCTATTGCTTGCAACTTAATACTGGAGGGGGTTCGGATGATAACCTGAAGGTGGACTTCTAGTCATAGATGCAACTGGATGGCGGTCTATGTATATTGTTGTATTGCCCAATCAACCTCATAGGATCTTTCTGGCTAGTAATTGCATTGTTATGCCTTGCTCAGTTCCTGTCAATTGCCCCGCTGTAATTTTTTTACCCTTCATGCCATGTTGTTTATCTAAGGAGAGCACCTCTAGTGAACTATGGACCACGGTCCAATCTTTACCATTGATATATCTTCCACTGTTACTTGTTTACTTGCTGCAAACCATTACCTTCCACACCATACGTTTAATCCTTTGTTACAGCAAAACGGTGAGCTTGACAACCTCACTGATTTGTTGGGACAGAGTCTTGAGTTTGTGTTGTGCTGGTCTCCACGTTCCTTACAACACCCGTGTGACGTTTCCTTCCTCCTTCTGGTTCGATAACCTCGGTTTCTACTGAAGGAAATCTTGCTGCTGTACTCTTCATACCTTGGTCTTGGGGTTTCCAACGAAGCACTCTTCCTCCCTGTTGAGTGTAGCATCAATTAATTTCTGGCGCCGTTGCCGGGGAGGCTAAGGACGTCTTCACAAGGGGAGTCCTTCACTTCCTTTCTCTTTACTTTGTTTTTAGTTTGCTTTGTTTCTTTTGCTTGGTTTTATTTGCCTCTTTCCAAAAAACCCAAAAAATTAGTCTAGTTTGGTTTGCTTGCTTTATTCAAAAACATAAAAAATTAGTTCCCACTCTGGTTGACGGTCTGTTGTTGCCTTGCTTGGTCATGCTTTCTATCAATGGATGATTTCTTTGAAACCAGTTTTTATTGGCAAGGTGGGTTCACGGAAGAACAAAAGTATTATTATAAGGAACATCGTTTGTCACAAAAGGGGAAACACTTATGGGAACAAAATGATAAGTTGAATACTATTGCTAGAGACGTGTGCTCTTCTTATAATGTTACTTAGGGGGTGTTTGTTTGAGCTTCTTTTGGCTTTCCACAAATATAAGCCAGCAAAACCAGCCAAACACGTTAGCTTCGCTACTGGCTTTGGCCGAATCCAGTCTGCGGATTACACTACCGATAGAAAGCACCTATTGAGGTGCTTCCCGCAACTTTTGACTTACCACTGAATCGTTATATGCATTTGCCTATCTCGTTTGTAGTAATTACGGAAGAATGCCACCTGGACTGAGTTGATCCCATCTTGTTGAACGTTCGAACCGGTACGCTTGTCATCCCATCATGTCGAGAACCGATCGTGCCCATCTATCACTGCCTAGGAATTGTTTATTTCGATTATTCTAGTATGGAGCTGCTGGTACGCATAAATGCAGCCGCCCGTCTTCTCCATTGCTTCTTGATAACCGTTGTTTTTTACATGGTCGCTTGCTCACAATGTTGTTTCCCACTGTTTGATCGGTGGTGGTGATGTAATCTCCACTCGTCTACACACGATGCCGATTTGGACGCCAAATTTAAGTCCGGACGCCAAAAATCGGTCCAATCGCGTATTCAGGAACCTGTTTTCGGCCGGATTTAGACCAATTTTAGTCCGGACTACCCAGGCCGAACCCACGTTCCCGGATACGCCCTGGAAACGCTGGACACAGCGAACGCGGCAAAAAAACGAAGCGACGCGTGTACCCGCCGAGTCAGCGACGGAAGCCGAGTCGTCGTCATCCTTTGAACCACGCGGCGACCGCCGGACTTTAACTGCCCGTCACGTCGGCCACACGTCGCTGAATTGCCGTGCCACTGCCGCCGCCTCGGCTCCCGCGACGGACCGGCGGGCACTAACTTCCCGCCGTTTCCCCTTTTCCCGCCCTCGCCGCTACACCTCTCCCGCTCTCGCCGCCCAGCTCGGCCTATATAAGTCGCACCCCTCGCCGAAGTTCCTCACACTCTCTCACAGCTCCCCCAGCCCACCAGTCTGAACTCCAGCGAACACTCTCTCACAGCTCCCCTCCCCCAGCCATGGCCTAGCGATACCCCGGCGATGATGCCGACGGCGAACGACTTCGGCCGGCGCACTCTCTAGGCGTGGGAGGCGCGCCTACTCTACGAGGCCGGCTATATGGCGTCGCCGGACACGCGGAACCCTCAGGGGTGGAAGCTAAGCGTCGGCGGGACGCCGGAGGAGCTGATGTACGAGATCCAAGATTACATCGGTGGCATGGACGACCCCCCTGCCGCTGAGAGCCCCGACAATCTCCTGTACTGGGAGAAGTTCTTCGCGGATCGCCGCGCATAGGAGTTCGCCCTCCACGAGGGGCAGCCGAACGAGTCGTCGCCGAAGCGCAACAACTCGGCCTGGGTACACACCGCGTCTCGGCTTCCTGCGCACACCCACGCCGGCGTCCAGGTCGGGGCGACGTCCTCTGGCAAACTGGATGCCGAGGAGGATGGCCATCATGAGCTCCTCCTCCTCCGCCTCGGCCTCCCACTCCTCGGGCTCCACGCCACTGCGCACGCCGACTGGGCCTTCGTTGGGGCTCGCCCAGTCAAGCGCGAGGCGGGCTCGCATATGCGCTCGCCGCCGCGGACACGCTCGCGTGCCATCGTCATCGGCGAGCCACGCGCGACGGCGTCGCCAACTGGCCACCTGCGCCTTCGCCGCCCAAAGACTGAAGGCTCGGCGCCGCCCGAAGACAGCGCCTTGAGGATGGCGCTGCAGTAGTCGCTCCGCGACTCGGCGCCGCAGCCGCCATCGATGGAGCCCTCCTCACCGGACATCCTGGAATGGTCCAGGGCGGACTGGGAGGAGACGGAGCGGCAGCGCGTCCGCCGCATGCAACAGCAGGCCGAGGAGCAGGCGGCCCGGAGACAGGCGTTATCCGGGCGCGAGCTCGCCTACCAGGGCGCCCCGCTCTTCGTCCTCGACGACGACGAGGATGACGGCCCTTCCTACTAGCCGTGGAGGTGTGGCGACCCAGGTCAGGGGAGCTCCCGTCAGCACCAGCCGCCGAGCGACGATGACGATGGCGGTGAGGATGATGGCGGGGCCGATCCCGGCTACACGGCGTTCTACAGCAACTTCGGCATGTAGAACGGCGATGACATCGGCGAAGGCCATGACAGCGGCCTTTTTAATGTTTTTTTAGTTTATTATGTACTACTTTAGTTTAAATTCGATGTAATCCGCCTATATTCACCCATATTTAATAAAATTAGCCGAACGTGGGAACTCGGCCTGGGTACGCGAGTGGGAAACTCGCATACGTAGGTCGAAAACTTGTTTCGTCCGGCCGAAAAAGGTCTAGTTTTCGGCCTGGGTTCGCCTGACGAGTGGAGATGCTCTAAATGAGCTGCCATGTGCAATTTATTAATGGTAATTATACAAGTGTAATTGTATGGATGGTAATTAAGGATAATGTTATATCTGATCAATAATTTTGGTGAGTTTATTGTTGTGTATTTATCAAATTTTATAGTGACATATGTTTATACATTTCGACCGGCAATTATACAGTTTTTGAAACTCTAAGGGTATTTCAGACAATTCTTCATCATACAGCCAGACAACCAGTCAAGTAGACAAACATCAAAACACAAAACAACAGCTTTTCCTACACGGTAGCTTTCTCTGCACAGCAGCACAGCCAGCCACAGCCAGCCAGCCATAGCCCAAACAAACAGGCCCTTATTGCTTTGATAAGTCTTGTTGTTGTAGGAGGTATAAACACCTGCCTTTTCAATGTGAGTATAATGATAATGTTACCATATCCTCTTATGTTAAAGGAAATTATGACTTTTATGATGTGGAACAAATTGAAGAATTTATTGCTTTCAAGGGTGCATTTGAACTTGCTAGTTTGCTTGAAAATACTGATGATGCACCTTATGAATGTGAGGTTTATGAGATACTTAAATTTTGCTTTGATAATTACAAGGAAGACAATGGCTATATTCTTAAATATTTTAATAAGTGTTTTCCACAAATGGAAGAGACTAATGCCTTGCAGGAGCCCATGGAAGAAGAAATTGTTGAAACTGGAAGCTCATTAGATGAAAAAGAGGAGGAGAGTGATGAACAAAAGGAGGAAGACTGGATCTACCCATGCCTACCTTCTAATGAGAGTAACTCTTTATCCCTTACATTATTTGATTGTCCCCCATGCTTACCAAAGGGGGATGAATGCTATGTTCCTGTGTATCCCTTTGAAATATCTACTTTGGGTAAAACCTGTGAAGGTTTTAATCCCACTATTTTTGAGCTTGATAGAAATTATGTGTTTGTAGCTCATGAAAAGCCTGATTTATGTGATAGTTATATTGTTGACTTTATTCATGAGGCTACTGAAAATTATTGTGAGAAAGGAAAATATGGTTGTAGATGTTTCTATGGGACTAAAACACTGTAGGGGTTCGTAGCATGGAAAAACAAAATTTTCTACCACATGAACACACAATCAAGATCTAATCTATGATCAAGCCAAGATCTATCTACTAGATTGTAGAAACGAGTTGATATAATACTAACCCTCGAAGATCCAAAGCGGTTAACGAGAGCAGATTCTCGTGGGTGATGTAGTCGTACACTTCCGATCTCAAGATCGCGTAGACGATCCTTCCGGCGCTGCATTCCGGCAGCGCTTCCGCAGTTGGTCACACGTTCGGTACTCGATGAAGACCTTCCTCTCCCTTGTTCCAGCAGGCAGCGGAGGTTGTAGCACTCTCCTCGTGATTTTGGCAGCACGACGGCGTGGTGTCGGAAGTAGAGGGGAGATCTCGCAGGGCTTCGCCTTAAGCCGGAGCGAGTATGGTGGAGTATGAGAGATGCCTTGGTGATCTAGGGTTTAGTGGGCACCAAGGGGAGAGGTGTAGCCGACGGATAGGTTTTGGGATACCCCAACTCGGCGACTTGGGAGGAGATCCCTAGGTGGTGGTGGCGGCAGCAGCACTTGGTGGTGGTGGTGGCGCCTTAGGCTATGTTTTGGAGGTGTAGGGAGAGGGGGCACCCTACCCCTCCTTATATAGGAGGGGAGAGGCGGTTTGGGGAGGAGGGAGTCCTCCTCCAACTCCTCCTCATGGTCGGCGGGTGGGAGGAAGTGGGACTTCCTCCCCAAGTAGGTTTCCTACTCTCCCTCCACCAAGCAAACTTGTCGTTTGACTTTCAAACTAGGATTTGATTTATCCATTTATTTTGCTCAGCGATGACACCTAGTACATGATGCAACCATTCCAACTTGTTATGACACAGTCATGTACCCTTCCCCTCCGGAGTGCTGAACCTTCCGGACCCTTCTAGAACATTCCCGATGAAAACATCAGAATCATTCTCCAACCCCGAAACATGACTTTCCTTATATGAATCTTATTCTCCAGACCATTCCGGATCTCCTCGTGATATCCCGGATCCCATCCGAGACTCTGAACAACATTCGGTCTCTTACTCATCATTCCATAACTACTCAACAACATCGAATCCTTAAGTGTGTCTCCCTACGGTTCGTGAATTATGCGGACATGATCGAGACACTTCTCCGAACAATAACCAATAGAGGAATCTGGAAATTCATATGGTTCCCACATATTTCTACGATTACTTTGCGATCGAATGAACCACTTATATACGATACCAATTTCCCTTTGTCTCACGATAGTTTACTTATCCGAGGTTTTGATCGTCGGTATCTCTGCATACCTAGTTCAACCTCGTTACTCATAAGTACTCTTTTCTCATTCCCGTGATATGTGATCCCTTGTGAGCCAGTCACATGCTTGCAAGCCAATTGGATGACATTCCACCGAGAGGGCCCATAGTATATCTATCTGTCATATGGATGGACAAATCCCACTCTTGATCCATGTGCCTCAACACATACTTTCCGAACACTCAATGTCACCTTTATAGCCACCCAGTTATGGTGTGGTGTTTGATGTCATAAAAGCATCCTTCCGGTGATGGTGATTAGCATGATCTCATGGTCGAAGGAATTAGGTTACTATGTATCAGAAAGCTTATAGCAAATGAACTATATTAAATGACTTGATCTTTATGCTACGCTTAACTATAGGAGTATGTCCATCATATCATTCTACTAGTGATATGACCCTATTGTTAATAACATCTCTATGTTCATGATCATGAAACCATGATCATATATTAACCAACAAGCTAGTTTAACAAGAGGCTTTACTAGGGACTCTTTTATGTTTACAAATCACACAAGTATTAATGTTTCCGTTTAATACAATTATAGCATGGTATGTAAACATTTATCATAAGCATGAAGATATGATAATAACTACTTAATTATTGCCTCTTGGGCTGTTGGGGGAGTGACCCCGGGTAGGTCAAAGACGGGGAAAGACAGAGGTACGATCCCCGTCTGGTTTCCGAGTTACAGTCTGAGTCGGCCGAATTATAAAGAAGTCGGCCGACTCATGAAGAAGTCGGCCGACATACGGAGGCGAGAGGCCCGTATAAGTATATTAAGGCATTACCCGGCCGAGTTACTGCGTGGGTCGGCCGGGTTAGCCTGAGTGATCTTGATGCAGGTAAAGGACAATCCGAGCTATGCAGGGAAGGGCCGAATGATGTGAGGCTTGCAGGAGAAGGAGAAGCCTGAAGTCAAACCCTAGCTGCAAGCTAGGGAGAATCTAAGCAGTGCCAAGCACTACGGACAAAGGCGCAGAGCGACAGAGAGGCAGGAGGAGGTCACGGAGGTGACAGTCCAGAAGACCGAGGCGCACAGGAGGGGCCCTCTGGAACCTTGCCGTCGTTAGAGGGGCGATAGGGAAAGGAGGGCGCCGAACTGCTATATTAGGACAAGCATATTCTTCGAATATGCTTGCCACGTCAGCCCTAAAGGAACCCAGGGCTCTCCTTTATAAGGAGAAGCTTGGGCTCAGAAGGGGGGATCGGCTCATTTTGGTACCGTTAGGCTAGTAAAGTTCATCTTATCTCCCTGTAAACAGCTCAAGGAGCACTTGTAGCCCTGGAGAAGAGAAATAAAGATCTTTGCCTTAGCTTCTTGTGTGTAGAATTAACTGCATCTTCCCTCCCCAGATCCCTCTAGCATCCATTGGCCCCATACTTTAGCCTACCCATGGCATCTGTCGTGCCACCACCACGACAGTTGGCGCCCACCGTGGGGCCAGCAGCGGTGCTAGCTGGAGTTATGATCCGGACGGGAAACTTCATCAACACGGGCGAGCGCGTTGTTTCTGGCCTGGTCCAGAGATTTGGTCTCTGCGACTATGTCAGCGACAATGCAGGAAGCTTCAGGGGGAAAGCTCCCCCGCGTAATGGTGTCTTCATCAGCCTGGGCGGGCACAAGGTTTACGTCGGCATCGACATCACCGGCATTTATCCTCACCAAGTTGTTGTTGCAGGAGAGCCACCTCTTAATGCAGCAAGCCGTCCGTCCAGAGCGCGTCCTGCGAACAACGTCGAGGTGATGGTTGCTGCTGGAGCGCCAGCTGGAGCAGCAGTAGCCGGGTCAAGCAGAGAACCCGCCACAGGCGTACAAGGCTCACCCAGGCAAACCGCGCCACAACTCACCGAGGTAATCCCACCAGTGACCGACCCGACCGAGCTGCAGGACACCACCCCAAAAGCACCAAGAGTAAGAGGGCCACCTTTGGAAAGGCCAGAAAACATTCTTCAGGCGACCATAGAAAACTTGACTACACCTGTAGCGCCGATACTTGATCCGGCAAATGCTCAGGCAGAGTTAGAAGAAACCAGGCAAAAGGTGCCGGTAGAGGCCAAAAAAGTATCGGCCTTGCGGGAGTCCTTGAACAGGACCCTGAGAGAATATGCCAAAGCTAATAAGCTTGATATCGCACCCGAGCGGGTGGACGAATTAAGATTAAGAGGGAAGAACCTCATGGATGACATTAACAAAGAGCATGAAGCTCACAGAGCAGAATCACGTGATTTGGGTTTGCCGAGGTACAGTACCCCGACGAAGAACCTGAGAGCGGCAAATGCCGCAGCATTGGAATTAGAGGGGTTGACTGGAGAAGCCTGGCAGAAACAACAAGAAAGAGTGAATGAGCTGGTGCGCATCGCGAACCAGCAAAATGAGGAAATACTCAGAACAAACCTGGCAAGGCCAGGGGCCTCGCGAATGGTTCACTCGGCAGGGGCAGCGCCTGCCTTATCCGCGGCAGCTGCATCTTCACCCGGAAACAATGCACGAAGGGACAGAGCAGTAACCTCAGGAAAGAGGAACAAGCAAATTGTTCCATATGATCCGGCAATGGCTGGAAAAGCAAATGAGAATGGAGGCAATGCAAGCCGAGGTAACAGTAGGGAGAGGAACCACCATCATGTGGAGAAAGACGGCGGAAGCCGAGGCAATGGAGACCTCGGCAGAAGAGAACCCGTGAGAGGTAATCATGAAAACCAGGTCCCGGCCGAAGTAAGGAGAGAGATGCCACTCAACCAGCAACCAAGGCATGAACCTCGGCAGGAAAGAGAAGCGAGGCCAGCTCGCCAGAATCAAATGAATGAAAGGTACAACGATGGATATTCCGAGGTGGAATATGCGATCCATGGTGGAAATAACCACTATGGGATGCAGGACAGAATCCAGTATAGAGATTTGCCAGCAAGTGATGCAAGAGTGAAGCTGGACCGGCTATACCGGTCCGAGTTGTTGGAAGAACAGGGTCCACCAGGTCCGACATGTTTTGGACCACGGATCATGGGTGAACCACCAGTGCCGAACTTTAAATTAGCAAGAGGCACAAAAACATACAATGGAAGTACCAAGCCACAAGACTGGTTGATTGACTATGCCACTGCTGTGAAGATAGCGGGTGGGAACTTAAGATGGGCAGTGCGGTATGTCCCACAAATGTTGGAAGGACCAGCTAGGGTATGGCTGAATAATCTACCCGCCGGCAGTATCAACTGTTGGTTAGATTTCGAAGAAATGTTCGTCAGCAACTTTACCAGCACATACAAGAGGCCAAACAGGCCACAACAGTTAGCCATGTGCAAGCAGAGGCCGAATGAAACAGATAGAGAGTTTTTGACTCGATGGTGCAACCTGAGAAACTCATGTGAAGGGGTTATCGAATCGCAAGCAATAGCTTGGTTCGCGCAAGGCTGCCGTTATGGCAGCGTGTTATGGCAACGTCTGCAAAGAGATATGCCAACCACATTGGCAGAAACTATCAGAATAGCAGACTCCTACGCATTAGGGGACCCAACGCAACCGGAATTAATGTCGGCAGATCATCGCGAGCAACAGGACCATTATGCAAGAGATTTGGCCGGGTCATCCAGGCGCACTGATTTCAGAGGAAGAAGGAGAGACGAAAGGCCGGATTATAGATATAATTCGGCCCAAGTGGCAGCGGCGGCACAAGATCAGCCGAGTCATGGAGCGACTCAACGGCAGAAGAATGGACCTCAGCAATGGACACCAAAGAATGAAGGAAAAAGGCAGTGGACCCCAGAACAAAAGAAGCAGTGGCAGGAGAGGCCGAAGTACACATTTGAATCTATGTTAGATCAGCCGTGTAAATTTCACACGTCGAACCCATCCAGGCCGGCCAACCATACGACCCGTCAATGTGCATGGATGAAAAATGCGATGGGAAATCCTGTAGGCATTCAGGCAGCACCCCATCAAGTACATCAACAGCATCAACCGCAATTGACAGGAGCAAATGCACAGCAACTGATGTTACCGCCTCCTCCCCCGAGGTACGAAGATTCGAATCGGAGGGATGCGGTACATCAAGTGATGAACCAAGTTCAGGACGGAAGGATAAATCCAGCGAGTACTGGACGTAATGATTATAGAGAACATCATCAGTCATATTGCGTGTTCACAACTGAACAGCAAGACAAGCAGAGTGTGCAGCGCCGGCATATGGAAGTAAATGCAGTTATGCCGGCAGTACCAAGATACGTGCCTTGGGCAGATCAGGAGGTAACTTGGAGCATAAAGGATCATCCCAAGATAATGTCGAATCCAGGGTCATATGCACTCGTGTTGGATCCGACATTCGTTGGACCAAGCATTAATGTGAAATTTTCGAAAGTACTAATTGACAATGGAAGCAGCATCAACATCATGTACAAGGATACCATGCATAAACTCGGAATATCGTAGAACATGCTACAGTCCACGAGGACCACTTTCCATGGGATAGTGCCGGGACTTTCATGCGAGCCCATCGGTAAAATCCGAGTGGACGTGTTATTCGGCACGAGAGATAACTGCAGAGCAGAGAATTTAGAATTTGAAGTGGTGGATCTGGAAAGTTGTTATCATGCTCTACTCGGATGGCCTGCGCTGGCTAAATTCATGAGTAGCTGTCATGTAAGTTATCTGAAGATGAAACTACCCGGACCACAAGGAGTAATAACAGTTGCAGGAGATTACAAGAAATCCATGGAGTGTGCTTCAGCCGGGTCAAATTTGGCCGAGTCATTGGTTATAGCAAGAGAAAAGAGAAGGATTCAGGAGGTAGCAGCCCTCGCTCAGTCGGCCCAGCTGAACATGCCGGCGCTGGCCAACCCACATGGCAGTGTTTCTTTTCAGCCGACTAAAGAAACGAAGAAATTCCAGATCGATGAGCAATTCCAAATCTCGCGGGAATCCTCCGAGTTCGGATCATCCACTCAATCTCGCGGCGCGTAACGGAAGAACCTTGCCACGAGCCTCGCTCGGGCCCAGAGCCAGCGTCGTCATCCTCAACCAGAGCACCACTAAAGGAGCTAGACATGGGTGGTTTGCTGGAGAGATCGACGGAAGAAGAGCTAGCGGCGGAGGGGAGTTTAGAGCTACGAGGCCCCGTCGTGATTTTGCACAGAAGCGGCGGCGGAGGAACATAGGAACCGCCACACGAACACGAGATCGAAACGGAGAAATCTGGGGCAAAACCTAGGCAATACGGCCGGATAGGACTCACCGGCGACGGCGCCGAAGCTGGTGAGCGCGGGCGAGGCGAGCAGAACGGCGCGGCGGAGTCCACGCCGTCGGAAGCTCTGATGAGCGCACGGCGGCAGAGCTGCGAGAAGGCGCGCAGGCGAGAGGAAGGAGGAGGACAGAGACGAACGAGACAGGGAAAAGTAAATCCCCAAACACCGTGCCCCTCTTTATAGTCAAGCCACGAGCAAGGTAGTGGGATCGTGGGGGTAGCGGTTAACCGTGTAGATCGTGGGTGCGGCACGAACGCACGACGATAAGTGGAGCCACACCAACGGCCACACAGGAACGAAGAAGATTGCGATCCCCCAGGGAAACGGCACACGAGGCGTCGCAGCGGCGGCGCAGCAGGTACAGAGTTAACTGTAGCCTGTCAGTAAACACTGTAGAGGAACCAAAAAACTAGAAGAACAATGATGGGAGTGACACGTAGGACAAGGCGTACGAGAGAAGGAACAAGTGTACCCTGGACGAGAAAAAGATAACTTGGAAACAGTATTGAAAAATGTGATGAAGCTGATACGACCCGGCCGAAGTTATCGACAGGGTCACACCAGCTTCGGGGACTAATGTTGGGGGAGTGACCCCGGGTAGGTCAAAGACGGGGAAAGACAGAGGTACGATCCCCGTCTGGTTTCCGAGTTACAGTCTGAGTCGGCCGAATTATAAAGAAGTCGGCCGACTCATGAAGAAGTCGGCCGACATACGGAGGCGAGAGGCCCGTATAAGTATATTGAGGCATTACCCGGCCGAGTTACTGCGTGGGTCGGCCGGGTTAGCCTGAGTGATCTTGATGCAGGTAAAGGACAATCCGAGCTATGCAGGGAAAGGCCGAATGATGTGAGGCTTGCAGGAGAAGGAGAAGCCTGAAGTCAAACCCTAGCTGCAAGCTAGGGAGAATCTAAGCAGTGCCAAGCACTACGGACAAAGGCGCAGAGCGACAGAGAGGCAGGAGGAGGTCACGGAGGTGACAGTCCAGAAGACCGAGGCGCACAGGAGGGGCCCTCTGGAACCTTGCCGTCGTTAGAGGGGCGACAGGGAAAGGAGGGCGCCGAACTGCTATATTAGGACAAGCATATTCTTCGAATATGCTTGCCACGTCAGCCCTAAAGGAACCCAGGGCTCTCCTTTATAAGGAGAAGCTTGGGCTCAGAAGGGGGGATCGGCTCATTTTGGTACCGTTAGGCTAGTAAAGTTCATCTTCTCTCCCTGTAAACAGCTCAAGGAGCACTTGTAGCCCTGGAGAAGAGAAATAAAGATCTTTGCCTTAGCTTCCTGTGTGTAGAATTAACTGCATCTTCCCTCCCCAGATCCCTCTAGCATCCATTGGCCCCATACTTTAGCCTACCCATGGCATCTGCCGTGCCACCACCACGACATGGGCATATCTCCAACAAACACCTCTCTATGTGCTGAAAGTTTTGAAGTTACTCTTGTTTTCTCTTCCTATGCATGTCACTTTGTTCTTTGTGAACTTATTTGTGTACAACATTCCTATGCATAGGAAGAGAGTTAGACTTAAATATGTTTTGAATTTGCTTCTTGATGCTCTCTTTGACTTCAATTCATAATTCTTATGTGAGCATCTTCTCAAACTATTATGCCTAACTTAAAGGCGTTAAAGAAAAGTACTTGTTGGGAGATAACCCAAGAGTTTCCTTGAGTCTTGGAAGTTATTACTTCTGTAATAACCTCTACTTATCCTTTTTGTTTGCTTTTTGTGCCAAGAATGACCTCTAATGAGAGGGAAGTAAGATTTGGGGAGTTGCTGTCCCGAAACATATTTTTGTCCTCCACCAAAAAATTGTGAGGAGTCTCTGTAACTCGGATTGAGATAAAAATTTACGAATAAATCTCCCATTATTTTATCTAACTTTCGTTAGTTCAACACTTTTTGATTTGAGCAACAGAAGATGTTCGAAAAAATTCGTTTCTACCTGCTAGTCTGTTTTGACAGATTTCCGCCATTATTTGCATTTGCTTCTTATTGATTCCTTTTTGAGCTCTCTTCAGGTAAATTGAGTTTCTTTGAAGGAGTTACTTCAGTAGCTTGTGTTTTTAGTGAAAAGCCTTGTTGTTCCAAAGCTTTGCCAGCGGTCTAATATCTTTTGAATAAGCTAATGTTGCTAATGAAGATTGTGTAAAGTTTTGTATGAAGGAAAAAATTTAGGTGTAGAGAGAGAATGATGCAATGAGATGAACAATGGACAAAAGCTAAAGATTGGGGATGCCACCATGGTGTCACCCCAAGAAATATCCAAGAGGTACAAGCGTCAAAGCTTGGGGATGCCCAAGGTATCCCCTTATTCATCAATAAAAATCTCAGATCTTTCTAGACAAATCATTTTTATTGTTTCATGCACAGTTGTGTTGTTCTTGGAGCGTCTTAGTTTTCATTTGCTTTGCTTAGTTTGTTTAGTTTGATTTAGTAGTTTGGACCCCCGTCCTCACTATGTTGTTTTGCAAATAAGTTTGCTTGGTGTTTGGAAATGAGTAGTAAGTTCTTGCTTGAAGTGCAAGAGGAGCTTGCATTGACTGTGACTTAGACTTTAGCATGACATGCTAGGTGTTATTTTAGCATTATGCTTAGTGATTATTGCTGTAGCATGTCTTGTTCCAAACAATTGGGATTGCTTAGTGTGCCTTGAAGAAATTATGCGTTGTTTTAGCATGCAAAAGCATAGTATTGTGGTATTCTCCTTTGATGTTTTGCTTGGGTTGACTTGGCACATGCTCACACCATGTTATGACTATGACAAGTCACCATTAGCCTCTATGATCATTTAGTCCTTGAATTGTAGTACCACTCTTTGCTTTGATTAGTTTGCTTTTTTACATTGCATAATTATGGCCATTATTGCTCTCTTAGTTGGTTGCTCCCAGTCTTTTGCTAGCCTCCACTTGTATGAGTAAGTTCTACCCATGCTTCCAACTCCCAAGAAACCAAGTTATTCCAAAGTGTCCACTATAAACTCACCATTCCAAGTATATTCTTGTTTTCAACTATCTTCCAATTAAAAACTATTTTGTTATGTGAAAACTTAGTGATTAAAGCCCTCACGAACTTGATGGCACATTTTATTCTTTGCCCCTAATAAACTTGAACCATTGAGGCAACTTTGTTGTATATGCTTGCACTTATAAGTGGGATTAGCAGAACCGTGCTGTCACGGGGAACGTTTTCAACATTGCACTTGTACTTTTTGTACTCCGTTGAGATCATGCTCTTTTGTCTATGGATGTTACCGGTGTGAAATGAAGTGGGAACTTGTAATTCCATGGAGTTTGTATTCTGTGTTAGATAAATGTCTGGGCCGCTAGACTAAGCCATGCTTAATCATGGTGGAAACTTGCAGCATCACCATAGTGACATCTATGAAGCATTCTTCTTATAAAAAAAGAGAGACACATTGAGAAAAGAGGAAAGAGAGAAAAAAGCACCATATTCCCATGGTACATAAGAAGATTGCTGAGATGCTCATTGTCTGCTTGCCTTGTCATTTTGATTATGGGAAAGCTCATGTACCATGTGCAAGGGGTACCCCGTTGGCGGTTCTCGATGATATGCAAATACTTAGAGTGACAAGAACTTGCCTGGGCCCTAAGTTGAGTATCCATGAGGTGTAGCCCTCATAGTCATGGGACTTGAGATTGCCAACTTATACTTTGTCAAGCATATACTCTAGCTTTCCCACTTTAACCTTAACCACTTCAAGATGCTTATGATAGGGGCAATGAGGGCTGAAAGCTAATAAGTACCATAATTTTTGGAAGCTCTCTTTTTGAAACTTGTAATCCCTGCTTCCTTTACAAAAAAGTATTTCTTCCACCATTATTTGAGTCTCCACCTTCTACCTTTAGGCACCATTAAGAGAGCATAGTTGTCATTTTGTGTGCAGTGTTCCAAAGCTTATTAATTGATGCATATTGTCTTATTACTTGTTATTGTGCTACTTGTTTCTAGTCACCCTTGTGAACTTTGAAGGTGTCTTATGCATCTATATTGCTACTCTATGAGTGACAAGCTGATTGCCACTATGCTATGTTTTCTATATGTGAAACAAACAAATGTTTTTCAATGCATGTTATTCATGATCTTTGTTTGTAGCTTACCATGTTGCATGCATAGTTACTATGTCCTATTGTTAGAATTCCAGTCTTTCATGCACATGTTTAGAGTTATTTGATCCCATCTTTCAATGCTTGCAAATGGTTGGATCTTTATTGTGAGGGTGCATGTCACCTAAAAAATTATTCTTTTTATCACTTACCTACTCGAGGACGAACAGGAGTTAAGCTTGGGGATGCTGATACGTTGGAAATGTATCTATAATTTTTGATGCTCCATGCTTGTTTAGTATCTACTTTGCTTTACTTGTCTACACTTTGAGGTGCTTTTTACATGTTTTCTAGTACTAACCTATTAACAAGTTGCAACAGCGCCAGATGCCTGTTTTCTGCTGTTTTTGGTTTCAGAAAAGTTAGTAAATAAATATTCCCGGAATTGGACTCGACGAAGGACAAATTCAATAACTTTCTGTGGGGAACAAGAAGTCCAGAGGAGAGCCCGAGGGGCCGGCCAGAGGGACCATACCCCCCCAGGCGCGGGTCGGCCCTAGCCCGTGCCTGGCTAGGGTTTAGCCGTCCTCGCGGCCGCCTCGGTCTCCCCCTTCGCCTATAAGAAGCCCCCGATGCAGAAACTCTCAGTACCCGATCAATATTCCATGAAACCGTCTGTAGCCGCCACCACCATCGTCCCTAGATCAGGGGGGATCTGAAGCTCTTCCCGGCACCCTGCCGGAGGGGAGATCATCCCGGAGGCCTTCTCTCCGTTATGATTTGTGAGTAGTTCCACCTTGGACTATGGGTCCATGTAGTAGCTAGATGGTTGTATCTCCTCCTTTGTGCTTTCATGTATAGATCGCGTGAGCTCCGTTCATGATCAAGATCTAATCTATTTGTAATCATGCATGTTGTGTTTGCGGGGATCCGATGGATATTGAGATTATTATGTTGGTTTGATTAATGGTTTTATCTTTATGATTCTATCGTGACTGTGTTGTTTGTGATCTTGCATGCTCTTTGTTGCTAGTGGTTATCTTGGCCAAGTAGTTGCTAGTGACTCCGAGAGGGGGTATTTATGCTCGATAGTGGGTTCATGCCTCTAGTTTCCAAGGGAAGTGACAAAAATCTCTTCGGTTGTAGATGTGTTGTTGCTACTAGGGAGAAAACAACGGTCTCTTGTTCATGGAACATGTGGACTGTTTACCTTACACACTTTGCTTAAAGCAGTTGTCTGTTGCTTGCAACTCAATACTGGAGGGGGGTCGGATGATAACCTGAAGGTGGACTTCTAGTCATAGATGTAGTTGGATGAAGGTCTATGTATATTGTTGTATTGCCCAATCAACCTCATAGGATCTATCTGGCTAGTAATTGCATTGTTATGCCTTGCTCAGTTCCTGTCAATTGCCTCGCTGTAATTTATTTACCCTTCATGCCATGTTGTTTATCTAAGGAGAGCACCTCTAGTGAACTATGGACCCCGGTCCAATATTTACCATTGATACATCTGCCACTGTTACTTGTTTACTTGCTGCAAACCATTACCTTCCACACCATACGTTTAATCCTTTGTTACAGCAAACCGGTGAGCTTGAAAACCTCACTGATTCGTTGCGACAGAGTCTTGAGTTTGTGTTGTGCAGGTCTCCACGTTGCTTTCAACACATGTGTGATGTTTCCTTCCTCCTTCTGGTTCGATAACCTTGGTTTCTACTAAGGGAAATCTTGTCGTTGTACTCTTTATACCTTGCTCTTGGGGTTTCCAACGAAGCACTCTTCCTCCCTGTTGAGTGTAGCATCAACCATACATTTAATCCTTTGTTACAGCAAATCGGTGAGCTTGACAACCTCACTGATTTGTTGGGGCAAAGTCTTGAGTTTGTGTTGTGCAGGTCTCCGTGTTGCTTGCAACACCTGTGTGGCGTTTCCTTCCTCCTTCTGGTTCGATAACCTCGGTCTCAACTGAGGGAAGACTTGCTACTGTGCCCTTCACACCTGCTCTTGGGGTTCCCAACAAGACTCCACATCAAGCACCAAGTTTTCTGGCGCCACCAAGGAGTCATCATAAGTCCATGCGTATCATACAGAACCGCCAACGGGCACCCCTTGCACATGGTACAGGAGCTATCCCATAACCAAAATGACAAGGCAAGCAGACAATGAGAATCTCATCAATCTTTTCATTTACTATGTGCATAGTTTTTTACTGAGGATGCTTCACAGATAGCTCATTATGGTGATGCTGCAAGTTTCCACCATGATTAGGCAAGGCTTAGGCTAGCGGCCCATGCGTTTCTCTAACACAAAATATATAACTCCACGGACTTACAAGCTCCCTCTTTATTTCACATCGGTGACATCCATAGACAAAAGAGCATGATATCAACTGTGTACAAAGTACAAGTGCAATGTTGAAAACGTTCCCCATGACAACATGGTTCTGCTAATTCCAACGTATAAGTGTAAGCATATACAACATAGATCAAACAATGGTTCAAGTATATTAGGGGCAAGAAAATAAGGTGTGCCATCAAGTTCGTGAGAGCTTTACTAACTAGTTTTCACATAACAAAATACTTTTTAATTCGAAAGATAGATGAAGCTTGAGAATTTGATTGGAATATCAAATGCTAATAGGTAGATATGGTGGACACAAATGGCACATGTTTTGGTTCAAAGGGGTTGGAAACATGAGAAGTATGCCTTCTCAAAACAGGTTTTGGGCTAGCAAGGCTGGGTAGGTGATACGTTGGAAACGTATCTATAATTTTTGATGCTCCATGCTTGTTTTGTATCTACTTTGCTTTGCTTGTCTACACTTTGAGGTGATTTTTACATGTTTTCTGGTACTAACCTATTAACAAGTTGCAACAATGCCATATGCATGTTTTCTGTTGTCTTTGGTTTCAGAAAAGTTAGTAAAGAAATATTCTCAGAATTGGACAGGACAAACGTCAAAGTCAATTACTTTCCGTGGGGAACAAGAAGTCCATAGGAGAGACGGAGGGGCCATCCAGGGGGGACCAGACCCACCCCAGGCGCGGGGGCAGGTGGGCCCATGCCTGGCTAGGGTTTGGTGGCCCTGGCCGCCTCCCGGTCTCGCCCCTTCGCCTATAACAAGCCCCCGATGCAGAAGCCCTGAGTACCCGATCAGAAATCCATGAAACCGTTTGTAGCCGCCGCCACCATCGTACCTAGATCGGGGGGATCTGAAGTTCTTCCCGACACCCTGTCGGAGGGGAGATCATCCTAGAGGCCTTCTCTCCGGTATGATGCGTGAGTAGTTCCACCTTGGACTATGGGTCCATGTAGTAGCTAGATGGTTGTATCTCCTCCTTTATGCTTTCATGTATAGATCTTGTGAGCTCCGTTCATGATCAAGATCGAATCTATTTGTAATCATGCATGTTGTGTTTGTGGGGATTCGATGGATATTGAGATTATTATGTTGGTTTTATTAATGGTTTTGTCTTTATGATTCTATCATGTCTGTGTTGTTTGTGATCTTGCATGCTCTCTATTGCTAGTGGTTATCTTGGCCAAGTAGTTGCTAGTGACTCCAAGAGGGGGTATTTATGCTCGATAGTGGGTTCATGCCTCTGGTTTCCAAGGGAAGTGACATAAATCTCTTCGGTTGTAGATGTGTTGTTGCTACTAGGGAGAAAACAACGGTCTCTTGTTCATGGAACATGTGGACTGTTTACCTTACACACTTTGCTTAAAGCAGTTGTCTGTTGCTTGCAACTTAATACTGGATGGGGTTCGGATGATAACCTGAAGGTGGACTTCTAGTCATAGATGCAGCTAGATGGCGGTCTATGTATATTGTTGTATTGCCCAATCAACCTCATAGGATATTTTTGGCTAGTAATTGCATTGTTATGCCTTGCTCAGTTTCTGTCAATTGCCCCGCTGTAATTTGTTTACCCTTCATGCCATGTTGTTTATCTAAGGAGAGCACCTCTAGTGAACTATGGACCCCGGTCCAATTTTTACCATTAATACATCTTCCACTGATAATTGTTTACTTGCTGCAAACCATTACCTTCCACACCATACGTTTAATCCTTTATTACAGCAAACCGGTGAGCTTTACAACCTCACTGATTCGTTGGGGAAAATTCTTGAGTTTGTGTTATGCAGGTTTCCGCGTTGCTTGCAACACCTGTGTGACGTTTCCTTCCTCCTTCTGTTTTGATAACCTCGGTCTCAACTGAGGGAAGACTTGTTGTTGTGCTCTTCACACCTTGCTCTTGGGGTTCCCAACAAGGCTCCACATCAAGCACCAAGTTCTCTGGCGCCACCAAGGAGTCATCGGTAGCAAGCAAAAGAGTTGAAAGAAACAAGCAAACATACAAGTGATAAAGCCAAACATGCAATCTTCCTTGAAGACACAAAAGATCTTAAATAAAGAATATTAAGCTTATGAGCCAACAAGAAAGAAAATAAATGATACAAAATACCTATAAGCATTTCTCTTTTTTTTCAAACCTCAAAAGGTGTTGCTACTGACCAGAGCTCGGTTTTCCAAATCCAATTTAGATTTACTTGATGCTCCCAAAGTGATGCCAATACTGATCAACAAGATCAATCATATAATAGAGATTGCAAACTAAAACAAGAAGTGCAAAAAGTAAAAAAAATGAAACTTCTCATTAATATTCCATAAAGGCACTCACACCAAGGGATACATAGATAACCAACTAAAGGAGAGATACTTCCACATGCAAACCAACCTATACGATAACTTCTCTACCAAAGATATGAATCCACTAAAAAGGTAAAAGATAAAAGACAATGATGGTGATATCGCGACACTCCCCCAAGCTTGGAACAAGCCAAGGGGATGCCAAACCTGATGACTAATTACTATTTTGGTGGTGGTGGTGTTCCCTTGTTTAGGGTCAGAAAAATCCTCCAGCATCTTATGGAGCCTGTTATTCTCCTCTTGAAGCATATCCACTTTCATCCTCAAAGAACGGTACTTATCACAAAACTTGTATGTGGTTCGAAGGGCTTCCACTGCCTCAGGACAGGATCTGAAGTCTGGAACGGAGGCTATGATCCCCTTCATGTTACGAGAAAAAGGGCGGCCAGTGTTAATTGCTCCTACAAAAGTAGGTTTCTTGCCATTGTCCCTACAGCGGCTTGTTTTTCCAACTTTATCTCCTCCATGGGCTTCTTGCCTTTATCGTTGGCGGATACCATGGTGCTCTAAACTTGAGAAGATTTCCTGATAGAAATAGATCGAAACGAAAACACGACGAGAACACGATACAAGAACCTCGGGGGATCCGGGGGGTTATATATTACGAAGTTTCAATGCATAAGGAAGGTGCTGATACGAAAACGAGGCGGAGACGGAGCTCGAGATCAGGGTCGGCCCATAGGCCGGGGCAGCAGGGCGACCGCCCTGGGCCCCCAGGAGGCAGGGGCCCCAGCCCAGGTAGTAGTTCAATACTTAGGTCGAGAAAAACAAGAGAAAAAAGTAAAAAAGACCTAAGAAGAGCGGTCAAAACTACCATGGAGTACTCACGACGAACGAGAGTGCTAAAAAATAGCCAGACCTATTGATCGCTATTTGTCTACTACTAGACTCCTATATAATCGTCGATTCGTCTCCTACCTCCAAATTTCCAATTCCACAAAATAGCGCGCCGCGCGGGTGCTTTTCCGATTTTGAAAGAAACGATTTAGTTCTCTGATCGGCTTTCTTTTCATTGTCAGTGTTCTACTCGTTCCCCATCAACCAGAAATCCGAGAGATCAAGATTGTACGCCTTCATCTTTCCCCTAATCTGGTTCCTCGATTGGACTCACTTTACATAGTTTTGCTCTCCTGTTCAGGCTACTCCACATCTCATGGCTATTATGCATAGGTCTTTTTCTTACTCTTCTAATCTTCATTGGATCTTAGAGTGTACTCAGATGATTAAGAGTATATAAGGGGAAATGGTGAACCCAACCAATATAAGAAAAAAATATTTATATGGTGAAGTGATAAAAGGTTCAGTTGACAATTTTTAAGTAGTAATCAGTTTTGACAACTGCTATTTGTTTTGCTATTAAATTGATGGTCTCCTTGTCACACTAAGAAAGCGATCATTTGTACAACTTTATTCTTTCCTTACGATCATGATTTACTCTGGCCGATCGTTATAAATAAACATTTTTCTATGCGAGTTTTAAAGTTCAAAGATCATTGATCTAAGCTTTGTACTGGATTATTTTTGAAATACAACACATTATAATTTTTCGTTTGTCTCAAGGGCCCCTCGTTGTAGTCTTGCCCTAGGGCCCCGAATATGTGTGGACCGGCCCTGCTCGAGATGCTCACACCCCCCCCCAGGCGTGGCCAGCTGGGGCCCGCGCTTGGGGTGGGTGAGGCCAACCCAGACTCTGTTTCCTTCTCTGTTCCGTCTCGTAACTTGCCTTATGTAATAAAAATATCAAAAATATAAAAATATTAGGCTTTCACGAACTTTCTGTTTTCACCACTTTTACCTATTCAAAGACGAACTCCACAGTCTCCTTTTCTCCTTCTCCTGAAAATTAATTTTCTCACAAGGCAATACACAAACCTAAATGGCAACATTAGTGTAAGCAAAAAGAATAAACCTTTAAGTTCACACTTCAACTGAAATCCATCAAAACAAAGGCTTCTGTAAGATGCAAATGCAAATTATGGCATAAATCTGTCAAAACAGACCAGCAGGTAAAGATTGATTTTTTCGAAAACCTTCTGTTGCTCAAATCAAAAAGTGCAAAACTAATGAAAGTTGGGTAACAACCTAGAGAATAAGCTAAAAAAATACAGCTCCATCCGATGTACTGAGCTCCCTCGCGAATATTTACAATGCAGTACAAAAATCCGTCCTAGGGCATCCACTTTTCACAACTCTCTTACTTCTCAAAAGTAGTTGAACTTGACACAAAAACCAAAACAAAAAGGATAAGGAGCGGTTATTATTGAGGTAATAACTTCCAAGACTCAACCAAACTCTTGGGTTATCTTCCAACAAGTACTTTTCTTTAATGCCTTTAAGTTAGGCTTGAAAACTTCAAAGATGCTCACAAAGGAGATATGTATTTGAAGTGAAAGAGAGCATCAAGAAGCAAATAACCAACACATTTGAGTCTAACCCGCTTCCTTTGCATGGGCGTATCATGAGAAAACGAATTGTCGAAACAAAAATCCACTAGCATATGAAGACAAAACAAATGCAACTTCAAAGCTTTCAACATAAAACAGGGAAACTTAACATTATTGAGATGCATAAAACCATGTTTCCCTCTCTCATAATAACTTTCAGTAGCACTCTGAATAAAGTTCACAATATAACTATCACTAGCAACAACTTTATCATTATAATGAGCATACTTACAGTCATCAAAAATAGGTCCAAGGTCATACACTAGATCAATAGAAGCAAGTTGTTCCATCCTGAAATCTTCATTAGGCAAGCTATTTTCACAAGGAGCTTTAGCAAATTTGGAAAAGTTAAACTCATAAGAATCTCCATCAAACTTAGTTAAAACTTTCTCCTTTTTACAATCTATAATAGCTCCACAAGTGTTCAAGAAAGGTCTACCAAAAATGATAGGACAAGTTTTGTTAGCTGCTGAATTAAGTACCAGAAAATCAGCAGGATACTTAATCTTACCACAAAGAACCTCCACGTCTCTTACAAAACCAATGGGGCAAATGGTTTCCTTATTAGCAAGGTGAATAACCACATCAATGTCTTCAAGCTCACAAGGACCAATTTCATGCATAATTTTCCTGTAAAGCTCATAAGGAATAACACTAGAACTAGCACCAATATCACATAAACCATAGTAGCAATGATCACCAATTTTAATAGAAACCACATGAACACTAGCTTTTCGAGCCTTACTAGGATGAGAGATAATATTAGAAGAATCTTCATAGAAGACAATGTGCTCATCCTCTATATTTCTAGTGACAGTGTCTTTCACCATAGCTACCATAGATTCAATATTCAATTGCTCATCTGGCTCCACGGTTCTCTTTGCACTTTTATTATTTGCACTAATCATCATAGAATACTCCTTTAACTTAGCTGTGAAAGGTATTTTCTCAACATAAGGTTCAAGCACAATATGATTAGTAGTACAAATTTTAGTGCTTCTAAAAGGAACATGACTAATAACATCTTTATAAGGAGCATGGTACTTATTCCACTTCTTCTTGGGAATTTCTATGTAAGAGGCAAAGGCCTTAAAACAGTTGGCAATACTTTGGGAATCAAGACCAAACTCATTGCCAATATCACAGAAGTCATTAGTTCCCATAAAAGATTTAATGCATTCATAATCATAGTTTATACCCGACTTTCTTCCTTTGTCATTCTCCCAAGCTTCAGTGTTCTCTTGAATACGGTCTAGTAGATCCCATTTAGCTTCTTCCTTCATGCATGTGAATGATCCAGCACAAGAAGCATCTAGTAAATCTTTATCATGAAGAGAAAGCCTAGCATACAAATTATTGATAATAATATTATTAGGGAGTTCATGAATAGGACATTTAAGCATTAGTAACTTCAATCTCCCCAAAGCTTGAGATGTAATCCCTCCATCACGAGGCCAAAAGTTATATATCAGATTTCTATCCTTATGAATCTCACTGGGAGGATAGAATTTAGAACAAAAGAGAGATGTCATCTCCACCCAATCCATGGATTGTCCATTCTTCAGCAGCTTATACCATTTTTCAGCTCTCCCTTTCAAGGATATGGAGAGTAACTTCTTCTTTACCTGTTCAGTTGTGATACCTGCACACTTAAAGAACCCACATAATTCATGGATAAAAAGCAAATGATCACCAGGATGGACAGTTCCACCCCCTAAATAATAATTATCCATAACGCGATCAACAATACTTGTAGGTATCTTAAAATGATCTATCTCAATAGGTGGTGGTTCATCTACTATCCTAACAGTGGTAGTAGTTTTCCCAAACAGAAAACCAAGTGGGTTATCCATATTGGAAACAAAGTAACAAACAGAAACAAAAAGCAATACTCACAGTAGAAGTTTCCTTTATCAGTTCCACTCTTCAATAGCGCTTCACTCCCCAGCAACGGCGCCAGAAAATAGTCTTGATGACTCACAAGTATAGGTGGTGTATCATAGTACTTTCGATAAATAGGAGTGTCGATCCCAACAAGGAGCAGAAGGTGTTGACTAGTGGTATGGAGCAGGAAATCTCTGTAAATACTTAGCAAACAGTTTTTTAGGGGTTTTCTGATAAGGAAACAAAACAAAGTGCAAGTAATAAAGACAACGAACAACTGTAGCAAGTGGCCCAATTCTTTCTTAGCAAAGGACAAGCCGGTGGAAATACTTATAAGGACCAAACATTCTCGAGGACACATGGGAATTTTGTCAAGTGCTTTCGCCTCAAATAGCTGAGTGCTCTTCTTTGGTGTTGTAAGTGTTGTGTGGGTAAACCTATGCTAATGTACCGACCTTACTTGGACTAATACATACTTGTGATTAAACCCCCTACAAGCATCCGCAACTACAGGAAAGTAATTAAGATATAAACCTAACCACAGCCTTAAACTCTGAGATCCTACGCTCCCTTGTGCAAAGGTGTCCTAACGGGGGTTCGGGTTTCTGTCACTCCGGCAACCCCACAATTAGTATCCAAATACACAACGCATTCCCCTAGGCCCATAATGGTGAAGTATCATGTAGTCGACTTTCACATGACACCACTAGAAGAATAGCACCACAACTTAAATACTAGACCATTGAATAATAACTCAACACAAATCCACTACTAACAACATGACTTCTCCCATGTCCTCAAGAACTAGACGAACTACTCACGAGACATCATATGGATCAAGGTCAAAGATGATATGGTGATGGATAACCATCTGAACATAAACAATAATCCAATGGTTCCACTCACAGGCATCAACTACAATAGTAATCAACACCTGGAAAGTTTCCCCTAAGAACTAAAGCAATATCCAACATAATTGTTACAACGGGATGGACTGGTGATAATGGTGCTGGTGGAGATGATGGTGTGGATGATGATGATCCCGATGAAGCATAGCTTGATGACGGTGTTGATGGCGACAATCTCCCCTCTCGGTGTTTTCCACCCCGCAAAAATATGTCTGCTGGAGAGCTCTCTCTCTCGGTTTTTTCCGCCCCGTAGAGGCAGCGGAAATCTTTCTGTGGTCGCTCCCTTGGTATTAGGGTTCGGAGAGGAAGATATAGGCAAGAGGGCGGAGCCGGAGGCCGGTCAGGTGGGCCACACCTGCCCTAGGCGTGGCCTCCCTGTGGCCCAGCTACGCCTCCCCTTCTGGCTTCCTTCGTCTTCTGGGAAAATATAATTTTCCAGTATTTTTCTGATCTTCGCGAAATTGCATCAAAACACCTCTTTTTCCATCAGAAACCTGACTCCGGCAGTCCATCCTCCAAGAATCATCCAACATGCAAAAACAGAGGAAAAGACATAAGTAACACCTCATAATAAGAAATATATCAATGAATAGAGGCAAATTATGATATAGAATGGTGATGCAAATTGGACGTATCACCTCAACGGTGTCATCATACATAAACGAAGATCCAACATTCATTGCCTCCATGAAAGACTCATCATCGACTCTACATTGCAATAAAATTCATGATTCTCCGGCTATGTATGCATCTAAACAAAAAAAATGGATGAAGAGAAGTGTTCTTTACCTCTCCGGCATTTCCTCATACACCGTATGTTTGTCGAATGGGTCGGCGGACGGAGGCGCCGGAGGTGGATGGAACATCGGTGGAGGCGGCGTCGGAGGCTGCGCGTGGCGGGTCGCGATCGCCTTCACTTTCTTCGGCGGATTACTGATGACCCACAAGTATAGGGGGTGTATCGTAGTACTTTCGATAAATAGGAGTGTCGATCCCAACGAGGAGCAGAAGGTGCTGAACAGTGGTATGGAGTAGGAACTCTCTTCAAATACTTAGCAAACGGATTTTTAGTGGTTTTCTGATAGAGCAACAAAAAAAAGTGCAAGTAACAAACAACAAACGCAGCAAGTGTCCCAGTCCTTTCTTAGCAAAAGAGAAGCCGGTGGAAATACTTAAAGACCAAACTTTCAAGAGGACACATGGGAATTCTGTGAAGTGCTTTCGCTTCAAATAGCTGAGTACTCTTCTTTGGTGTTGTAAGTGTTGTGTGGGTGAACCTGTGCTAATGTACCGACCTTACTTGGACTAACACATACTTGTGATTAAACCCCCTGCAAACATCCGTAACTACGGGAAAGTAATTAAGATATAAATCTAACCACAACCTTAAACTCTGAGATTCTACACTCCCTTGTGCAAAGGTGTCTGATACGTCGGAAAAATATTTATAATTTTTGACGTTCCATTCTGATACGTTGGAAACGTATCTATAATTTTTGATGCTCCATGCTTGTTTTGTATCTACTTTGCTTTCCTTGTCTATACTTTGAGGTGCTTTTTACATGTTTTCTGGTACTAACCTATTAACAAGTTGCAACAGTGCCAGATGCATGTTTTCTGCTGTTTTTGGTTTTAGAAAAGTTAGTAAAGAAATATTCTCGGAATTGGACGGGACAAATGTCAAAGTCAATTACTTTCCGTGGGGAACAAGAAGTCCAAAGGAGAGCCGGAGGGGCCATCCAGGGGGGCCAGACCCACCCCAGGCGCGGGGGTAGGTGGGCCCACGCCTGGCTAGGGTTTGGTGGCCCTGGCTGCCTCCCGGTCTCGCCCCTTCGCCTATAAGAAGCCCCCGATGTAGAAACCCTGGGAAATCGGTCATAAATCCACGAAACCGTCTGTAGCCGCCGCCACCATCGTCCCTAGATTGGGGGGTCAGAAGTTCTTCCCGGCACCCTGCCGAAGGGGAGATCATCCTTGAGGCCCTCTCTCCGGTATGATGCGTGAGTAGTTCCACCTTGGAATATGGGTCCATGTAGTAGCTAGATGGTTGTATCTCCTCCTTTGTGCTTTCATGTATAGATCGTGTGAGCTCCGTTCATGATCAAGATCTAATCTATTTGTAATCATGCATGTTGTGTTTGCGGGGATCCGATGGATATTGAGATTATTATGTTGGTTTGATTAATGGTTTTATCTTTATGATCCTATCATGTTTGTGTTGTTTGTGATCTTGCATGCTCTCTGTTGCTAGTGATTATCTTGGCCAAGTAGTTTCTAGTGACTCCAAGAGGGGGTATTTATCTTCGATAGTGGGTTCATGCCTCTAGTTTCCAAGGGAAGTGACAGAAATCTATTCGGTTGTAGATGTGCTATTGCTACTAGGGAAAAAACAACGGTCTCTTGTTCATGGAACATGTGGACTGTTTACCTTACACACTTTGCTTAAAGCAGTTGTCTGTTGCTTGCAACTTAATACTGGATGATAACCTGAAGGTGGACTTCTAGTCATAGATGCAGTTGGATGACGGTCTATGTATATTGTTGTATTTCCCTATCAACCTCATAGGATATTTCTGGCTAGTAATTGCATTGTTTTGCCTTGCTCAGTTCCTGTCAACTGCCCGCTGCCCTTCATGCCATGTTGTTTATCTAAGGAGAGCACCTCTAGTGAACTATGGACCCCGGTCTAATCTTTACCATTGATACATCTTCCACTGTTATTTGTTTACTTGCTGCAAACCATTACCTTCCACACCATACGTTTAATCCTTTGTCACAGCAAACCGGTGATCTTGATAACTCACTGATTCGTTGGGGCAAAGTCTTGAGTTTGTGTTGTGCGGGTCTCCGTGTTGCTTGCAACACCTGTGTGACGTTTCCTTCCTCCTACAGGTTCGATAACCTCGGTCTCAACTGAGGGAAGACTTGTTGTTGTACTCTTCACACCTTGCTCTCGGGGTTCCCAACAAGACTCCACATAAAGCACCATGTTCTCTAGCGCCATCGAGGAGTCATCAACAAGTTTTCTGGCGCCGTTGTCGGGGACTTAAAAGAAGAAGCTCCCTCATCAATAGCCAGCCATCAAGTTTTCTGGCGCCGTTGCCGGGGAGGCTAAGGACATCTTCACTAGGGGAGTCCTTCACTTCCTTTCTCCTTACTTTGTCTTTAGTTTGCTTTGTTTATTTTGCTTGGTTTTGTTGCCTCTTTTCAAAAACACAAAAAAAATAGTTCCTACTCTAGTTGGTGGTCTGTTATTGCCTTGCTTGGTCATGCTTTCTATCAATGGATGGTTTCTTTGAAACTAGTTATTATTGGCAAGGTGGGTTCACGGAAGAACAAAAGTATTATTATAAGGAACACCGTTTGTCACAAAAAGGGAATCACTTATGGGAACAAATTGATAAGTTAAATACTATTGCTAGAGACGTGTGCTCTACTTATAATGTCACTTATTGCTTTGATAAATCTTGTTACTGCAGGAGGTATAAACACCTACCATTTCAATGTGAGTATAATTATAATGTTACCATATCTTCTTATGTTAAAGGAAATCATGACTTTTATGATGTGGAACAAATTGAAGAATTTATTGCCTTCAAGGGTGCATTTGAACTTGCCAGTTTGCTTGAAAATACTGATGATGCACCTTATGAATATGAGGTTTATGAGATACTTAAATTTTTCTTTGATAATTACAAGGAAGCAAATGGCTATATCCTTGAATATTTTAATAGATGCTTTCCACACATGAAAGAGACTAATGCTTTGTAGGAGCCTATGGAAGAAGAAATTGCTGAAACTGAAAACTCATTAGATGAAAAAGAGGAGAGTGATGAACAAAGGGAGGAAGAATGGATCTACCCATGTCTACCTTCTAATGAGAGTAACTCCTTACCTCTTACATTATTTGATTGTCCTCCATGCTTACCAAAGTAGGATGAATGTTATGATCATGTGGATCCTTTTGAAATAACTACTTTGGATAAAACCTGTGAAGGTTTTAATCCCACTATTTTTGAGGTTAATAGAAATTATGTGTTTGTAGACCATGAAAAGTCTGCTTTATGTGATAGTTATATTGTTGAGTTTATTCATGAGGCTACTGAAAATTATTATGAGAGAGGAAAATATGGTTATAGAAGTTTTCATGGTACCGAAACACCTCTCTACGTGCTGAAAGTTTTGAAGTTACTCTTATTTTATCTTCCTATGGATGTCACTTTGTTCTTTGAGAATTTATTTTATTACAAGAATCCTATGCATAGGAAGTGGGTTAGACTTAAATGTGTTTTGAATTTGCTTCTTGATGCTCTCTTTGACTTCAATTCATAATTCTTATGGGAGAATCTTCTCAGTCTATTAAGCCTAACTTAAAGGAGTTAAAGAAAAGTACTTGTTGGGAGATAACCCAAGAGTTTCCTTGAGTATTGGAAGTTATTACTTCAGTAATGACCTCTCCTTATCCTTTTTGTTTGCTTTTTGTGCCAAGAATGACCTCTAATGAGAGGGAAGTAAGATTTGGGGAGTTGCTGTCCCGAAACAGATTTTTGTCCTCCACCAAAAACATTCGTGAGGATGCTCTGTAACTCGGATTGAGCTCACAATTTATGAATAAATCCCCCAATATGTTAGCTAACTTTCATTAGTAACACACTTTTTGATTTGAGCAACAGAAGATGTTCAAAAAAATTCGTTTCTACCTGCTGGCCTGTTTTGACAGATTTCTGCCATTATTTGCATTTGCTTCTTATTGATTCCTTTTTCAATTCTCTTCAGGTAAATTGAGCTTTTTGAAGGAGTTACTATAGTAGATTGTGTTTTTACTGAAAAGCCTTGATGTTCCAAAGCTTTGCCGGTGGTCTAATATCTTTTGAATAAGCTAATGTTGCTAATGAAGATTGTGTGAAGTTTTGTATGAAAGGAAAAAATTTAGGTGTAGAGAGAGAATGATGCAATGAGATTAAGAATGGACAAAATCTCAAGCTTGGGGATGCCACCATGGTGTCACCCCAAGAAATACCCAAGAGGTACAAACGTCAAAGCTTGAGGATGTCCAAGAAATCCCCTTCTTCATCAATGAAAAGCTCAGGTCTATCTAGACACTTTGGTTTTTATTGTTTCATGCACAATTGTGTTGTTCTTCGAGCGTCTTAGTTTTTTTTGCTTTGATTAGTTTGTTTAGTTTTCTTAAGTAGTTTGGACCCCCGTTCTCGCTGTGTTGTTTTGCAAATAAGTTTGCTTGGTGTTTGGAAAGGAGTAGTAAGTTCTTGCTTGAAGTGCAAGAGGCGCTTGCATTGACTGTGACTTAGACTTTAGCATGACATGCTAGGTGTTGTTTTAGCATTATCATTAGTAATTATTGCTGTAGCATGTCTTGTTCCAAACAATTGGGATTGCTTAGTGTGCCTTGAAGAAATTATGCGTTGTTTTAGCATGCAAAAACATAGTATTGTGGTATTCTCCTTTGATGTTTTGCTTGGGTTGACTTGGCACATGCTCACACCATGTTATGACTCTCACAAGTCACCATTAGCCTCTATGATCATTTAGTATTTGACTCGTAGTACCACTCTTTGCTTTGATTAGTATGCTTTGTTGCACTGCATGATTTTGGCCATTATTGCTCTCTTTGTTGGTTGCTCCCAGTCTTTTGCTAGCCTCCACCTGTATGAATACGTTCTACTCATGTTTCCAACTCTCAAGAAACCAAGTTATTACAAAGTGTCCACTATAAACTCCTATGCATGGTGTGTGACACCATTCCAAGTATATTCTTGTTTTCAATTATATTCCAATTAAAAACTATTTTGTTATGTTAAAACTTAGTGATTAAAGCCCTCACGAACTTGATGGCACACTTTATTCTTTGCCCCTAATAAACTTGAACCATTGTGACAACTTTGTTGTATATGCTTGCACTTATAAGTTGGAATTAGCAGAACCATGTTGTCACGGGGAATGTTTTCAACATTGCACTTGTACCTTGTTGTACTCAGTTGATATCATGTTCTTTTGTCTATGGATGTCACCGGTGTGAAATAAATAGGGAACTTGTAAGTCCATGGAGTTTGTATCCTGTGTTAGAGAAACGCCTGGGCCGCTAGCCTAAGCCATGCCTAATCATGGTGGAAACTTGCAGCATCAACATAGTGACATCTATGAAGCATTCTTCTTATAAAAAAAAGACACATTGAGAAAATAGGAAAGAGAGAAAAAGCACCATATTCCCATGGTACATAAGAATAATTGCTGAGATGCTCATTGTCTGCTTGCCTTGTCATTTTGGTTATGGGAAAGCTCATATACCATGTGCAAGGGGTACCCTGTTGGCGGTTCTCAATGATATGCAAATACTTATAGTGACAATAACTTACCTGGACCCAGAGTTGAGTATGCATGAGGTGTGGCCCTCGTATTCAAGGGGCATGAGATTGCCAACTTATACTTTGTCAAACATATACTCCAGCTTTGCCACTTTAACCTTAACCACTTCAAGATGCTTATGATAGGGGCAATGAGGGCTGAAAGCTAACAAGTACCATAATTTTTGGAAGCTCTTTTTGAAACTTGTAATCCCTGCTTCCTTTACAAAAAGGTCTTTCTTCCACCACTATTGAGTCTCCACCTTCTACCTTTAGACACCATTAAGAGAGCATAGTTGCCATTCTGTGTGCAGTGTTGCAAAGCTTATTAATTGATGCATATTGTGTTATTACTTGCTCTTGTGCTACTTGTTTCTAGTCACCCTTGTGAACTTTGCAGGTGTCCTATGCATTATATTGCTACTATATGAGGGACAAGCTGATTGCCACTATGCTATGTTTTCTGCATGTGAAACAAACAAATGTTTTTCAATGCATGTTTTTCATGATCATTGTTTGTAGCTTGTCATGTTGCATGCATAGTTACTATGTCCTATTGTTAGAGTCAATTACTTTCGGTGGGAAACAAGAAGTCCAGAGGAGAGCCGGAGGGGCCAGCCAGGGGGCCAGACCTACCCCAGGTGCGGGGGCAGGTGGGCTCGCTCCTGGCTAGGGTTTGGCGGCCCTGGCCGCCTCCCGGTCTCGCCCCTTCGTCTATAAGAAGCCCCCGATCCAGGAACCCTGAGGACGCGATCAAAAATCCACAAAACCGTCTGTAGCCGCCGCCACCATCGTCCCTAGATCGGGGGGATCTGAAGTTCTTCCCGGCACCCTGCCGGAGGGGTGATCATCCTGAAGGCCTTCTCTCCGGTATGATGCGTGAGTAGTTCCACCTTGGACTATGGGTCCATGTAGTATCTAGATGGTTGTATCTCCTCCTTTGTGCTTTCATGTATAGATCTTGTGAGCTCCGTTCATGATCAAGATCTAATCTATTTGTAATCATGCATGTTGTGTTTGCGAGGATCCGATGGATATTGAGATTATTATGTTGGTTTGATTAATGGTTTTATCTTTATGATTCTATCATGTTTGTGTTGTTTGTGATCTTGCATGCTCTCCGTTGCTAGTGGTTATCTTGGCCAAGTAGTTGCTAGTGACTCCAAGAGGGGGTATTTATGCTCGATAGTGGGTTCATGCCTCTAGTTTCCAAGGGAAGTGACAAAAATCTCTTCG
The DNA here is from genome assembly GCA_916181665.1 of Avena sativa. Taxonomy (NCBI): domain Eukaryota; kingdom Viridiplantae; phylum Streptophyta; class Magnoliopsida; order Poales; family Poaceae; genus Avena; species Avena sativa. The sequence continues at coordinate 302,669,378 of OV702282.1, forward strand.
GTTGTAGATGTGTTGTTGCTACTAGGGAGAAAACAACGGTCTCTTGTTCATGTAACATGTGGACTGTTTACCTTACACACTTTGCTTAAAGCAGTTGTCTGTTGCTTGCAACTTAATACTGGATGGGGTTCGGATGATAACCTGAAGGTGGACTTCTAGTCATAGATGTAGTTGGATGGCGGTCTATGTATCTTGTTGTATTGCCCAATCAAATCTCATAGGATATTTCTGGCTAGTAATTGCATTGTTATGCTTTGCTCAGTTCCTGTCAATTGCCCTGCTGTAATTTGTTTACCCTTCATGCCATGTTGTTTATCTAAGGAGAGCACCTCTAGTGAACTATGGACCCCGGTCCAATCCTTACCATTGATACATCTTCCACTGATACTTGTTTACTTGCTGCAAACCATTACCTTCCACACCATACGTTTAATCCTTTGTTACAGCAAACCGGTGAGCTTGACAACCTCATTGATTCGTTGGGGCAAAGTCTTGAGTTTGTGTTGTGCAGGTCTCTGCGTTGCTTGCAAAACCTGTGTGACGTTTGCTTCCTCCTACTGGTTCGATAACCTCTGTCTCAACTGAGGGAAGACTTGTTGTTGTACTCTTCACACCTTGCTCTTGGGGTTCCCAACAGGACTCCACATCAAGCACCAAGTTCTCTGGCGCCATCAAGGAGTCATCACATGCTTGTTAGTATTTGCTTTGCTTTTCTTTGTCTACACTTTGAGGTGCTTTTTACATGTTTTCTGGTACTAACCTATTAACAAGTTGCCACAGTGCCAGTTGCCTGTTTTCTGCTGTTTTGGGTTTCAGAAAATTTAGTAAAGAAATATTCTCGGAATTGGACGGGACAAACGTCAAAGTCAATTACTTCCCATGGGGAACAAGAAGTCTAGAGGGGAGCCAGAGAGGCGGCCCAGGGCACCCGGACCCCCTAGGAACGGGTGGCCCTGCCCCGCCCTAGGAGGGGTGTGGGGCCCCTTGTCGCCGCCTCGGCCTCCCCATTCGCCTATAAGAAGCCCCCGATGCAGAAACCCCAAGCACCCGATCAAATCTCCACGAAATCGTCTGTAGCCATCGCCACCATCGTCCCTAGATCGGGGGATCTGAAGTTCTTCCCGGCACCCTGACGGAGGGGAGATCATCCCGGAGGCCTTCTCTCCGGTATGATGTGTGAGTAGTTCCACCTTGGACTTTGGGTCCATGTAGTAGCTAGATGGTTGTATCTCCTCCTTTGTGCTTTCATGTATAGATCTTGTGAGCTCGGTTCATGATCAATATCTAATCTATTTGTAATCATGCATGTTGTGTTTGCAGAGATCCGATGGATATTGAGATTATTATGTTGGTTTGATTAATGGTTTTGTCTTTATTATTCTATCATGTCTGTGTTGTTTGTGATCTTGCATGCTCTCCATTGTTAGTAGATATCTTGGCCAAGTAGTTGCTAGTGACTCCAAGAGGGGGTATTTATGCTCGATAGTGGGTTTATGCCTCTAGTTTCCAAGGGAAGTGATAGAAATATCTTCGGTTGTAGATGTGATATTGCTACTAGGGAGAAAACAACGGTCTCTTGTTCATGGAACATGTAGACTGTTTACCTTACACACTTTGCTTAAAGCAGATGTCTATTGCTTGCAACTTAATACTGGATGGGGTTCGGATGATAACCTGAAGGTGGACTTCTAGTCATAGATGTAGTTGGATGGCGGTCTATGTATCTTGTTGTATTGCCCAATCGAATCTCATAGGATCTTTCTGGCTAGTAATTGCATTGTTATGCCTTGCTCAGTTCCTGTTAATTTCCTTGCTGTAATTTGTTTACCCTTCATGCCATGTTGTTTATCTAAGGAGAGCACCTCTAGTGAACTACGGACCCCGGTCCAATCTTTACCATTGATACATCTTCCATTGTTACTTGTTTACTTGCTGCAAACCATTACCTTCCACATCATTGATACGTTGGAAACGTATCTATATTTTTTGATGTTCCGTGCTTGTTTAGTATCTACTTTGCTTTAGTTGTCTACACTTTGAGGTGATTTTTACATGTTTTCTGCTACTAACCTATTAACAAGTTACAACAGTGATGCCAATACTAAACAACAAGATCCATCACATAAATAGAGATTGCAAACTAGAAATAAGAAGTACAAAAAGTAAAAGATGAGACTTCTCATTAATATTCCAATAAAGGCACTCACACCAATGGATACATAGATAATCAACTAAAGGAGAGATACTTCCACATGCAAACCAAACTATAAGATAACCTCTCTACTAAAGATATGAATCCACTAAAAAGGTAAAAGATAAAAGATAATGGTGGTGATACCGCGACACTCCCCCAAGCTTGGAACAAGCCAAGGGGATGCCAAACCTGATGACGAATTACTCCTTCGGTGGCGGTGGTGCTCTCTTGATAAGCTCTTCAATAAGTTTCTTCAAATCCTCAATCTCAAAGGTTAGAGTACGAATCAACTCCAAATTATGCTCAATGCAGCTCATGATCAATTCGGACCGAGGATCCCATTCCTTGTTATTCTTTCTCCACTCTTCCTTCTTAGAGTATTCCTTCCCTGCATGGTTAGGGCAAGTGGTACGAGTAGGAGGTGACTGTGGAGAGAGGATATGACGTGGAGTTTTCCCTCCTGTAGACATCCGTGATGTCCTCTTAAGCTTGATAGGTTTTGCCACCACTCCAATGCTCGCAACAGTAGTGCGGGTGTCCAGTTTCTTGTCCTCCTCCATGTATCCTTCATAACCTACCAAAATTTCCTCCTCCTTGGGTTTGTGAGGATCGTCTTCCTCGGGCTTCTTGCCTTTGTCGTTGGCGGAGACCATGGTGCTCTAAACTTGAGAAGTTTTCCTGACAGAAATAGATCGAAACGAAAATACGACGAGGACACGATGCACGAACCTCGAGGAATACGGGGGGTTATATATTACGAAGTTTCAATGCATAAGGAAGGTTCTGATACGGAAGCAAGGCAGAGACGGAGTTCGGGGGAGGCACACCCCCTCCAGGCGCGGCCAGGCAGCGGCCCGCGCGGTTTGTCCACCCCGGACTCTGTTTCCTCTTCTGTTCCGTCTCGTAACTCCCCTTATGTATTAAAAACATCAAAATTACAAATAGATTCGGATTTCACGAACCTTCTGTTTTCACCACTTTTACCTATTCAAAGACGAACTCTGCAGTTTCTGGTGTTTGGCTTCTGATAAATTCTTCTGGAGTCACCATTTGAATAACATCCACATCTTCATTATAAGAATCTCCAAAAATATAATGTTTTAGTCTTTGAACATTAACCACCTATGTTGTGTCATCCTTTAGAGAAGAAATTTTGATGGCACCTGCACGGTATACTTCCTTGATAACAAAAGGTCCTTCCCATTTTGAGAGTAGTTTCCCTACAAAAAATCTGAGACGAGACCTATACAACAGAACTTTCTCACCAACATGGAACTCCCTTTCGAGAATTCTCCTATCATGCCATCTTTTTACCTTTTACTTAAAAAGCCTAGCATTTTCATAAGCTTCACCTCTCCACTCATCTAGATTACTTAAGTCGAGCAGTCTTTTCTCACCTGCAAGTCTAAAATCTCTATTCAACTCTTTCACTGCCCAATAAGCTTTGTGTTCTAATTATAAAGGCAAGTGACAAGCTTTCCCATAGACCATTTTGTAAGGAGACATCCCCATAGGATTTTTATAAGCGGTTCTATAAGCCCACAAAGTGACATTCAACTTTTTAGCCCAATTTTTTCTAGATCTATTGACAGTCTTCTGCAAGATATATTTAACTTCCCTATTGGAAAGTTCTATTTGCCCACTAGTTTGGAGCTGAAGCAATTCTATGGTTTACATCATACTTAGCGAGAGTTTTTCTAAAAACCCCATGAATAAAATGAGAGCCTTCATCAGTCATGAGATATCTAGGCACACCGAACCTAGGAAAAATGACATCCTTAAGCATTTTCAAAGAGGTCTTACTATCAACACTATTTGTAGGTATGGCTTCTACCCACTTTGTAACATAATCGATAGCAACAAGAATATGAATGTGCCCTTTTGAAGGGGGGAAAGGTCCCATAAAGTCAAATCCCCAACAATCAAAAGGTTCAATTACAAGAGAATAATTCATAGGCATTTCATTGCGCCTAGAAATGTTACCTACTCGTTGACATTCATCACATGATAAGACAAACTTTCTTGCATCTTTGAAAAAGGCCAATAAAATCCAGATTGTAAAACCTTCTGTGCAGTCCTATCCCCTGCATGATGTCCTACATAAGCACTGCCATGACATTTTATCAATATCTCTTGTTGTTCAAATTCTGGAACACATCTTCGCATAATGCCATCTACTCCTTCTTTATATAAGTGTGGGTCGTCCCAAAAGTAATGCCTTAGATCATAAAAGAATTCCATTCTCTGCTGAGCTGTAAAGGTTGGAGGCAAATACTTGGAAACAATAAAGTTAGCATAATCATCATACCAAGGACTCTCATGTAGACTTACCCTTATCGTAGCCAACTGCTCATTTGGAAAACTATCATTAACAAGCAATGGGTCAAAAGAAATGTTTTCCAAACGAGATAAATTGTTAGCAACAGGATTTTGAGCACCTTTCCTATCTACAATATGCAGATCAAACTCTTTTAAAAGCAAAACCCACCTGATAATTCTAGGTTTGGCATCCTTCTTTGTCATAAGGTACTTGATAGCAACATGATCAGTATGAATAGTAACCTTTGAATCAACAATATAAGGTCAAAACTTATCACAAGCAAAGATTATAGATAAGAACTTTTTTTCAGTAGTAGCATAATTCTTTTGAGCAACATCTAGAGTCTTGCTAGCATAATGAATAACATTCAACTTCTTATCAACACGTCGTCCAAGGACAGCACCCACAACAAAATCACTAACATCACACATAATTTCAAAAGGTAAACTCCAATAAGGTGGTTGAACAATAGGAGCATTTGTCAAAGCTTTCTTCAAAGTTTCAAAAGCTTCCTTACAATCATCATCAAAAACAAAAGGTACATCTTTTTTAAGAAGATCAGTAAGGGGCTTTGAAATTTTGGAGAAATCTTTAATAAACCTCCTATAGAAACCAACATGACCAAGGATACTACGAATACCTTTTATCTCTAGGATAAGGCATCTTCTCAATTGCTTCAATTTGGCTCTGTCAACTTCAATGCCTCTTTCAGAGATCTTATGTCCAAGAACAATCCCTTCATTAACCATGAAATGGCATTTCTCCCAATTAAGAACAAGGTTGGTTTCTTCACATCTCTGTAAAACTTTATCAAGGTTGTGCAAACAGTTATCAAAAGAAGTTCCATAGACAGAAAAATCGTCCATGAAAACCTCCATAATTTCTTCACAAAAACCATGAAAGATGGCAGACATACATCTCTGAAAGGTAGCAGGAGCATTACATAAACCAAAAGGCATACTCCTATAAGCATAAGTACCATAAGGACAAGTGAAGGTGGTTTTCTCTTGATCTTGTGCTTTCTCAACAATTTGAGAGAACCCAGAATAACCATCAAGAAAGCAAAAGTGAGTCTTTTTGGATAACCTCTCAAGCATTTGATCAATAAAGGGCAAAGGATAATGATCTTTCTTAGTAACTTTATTGATCTTTCTAAAATCAATGCACATTCTATACCCAACCACTACTCTTTGGGGTATAAGCTCATTATCTTTGTTAGGCACAATAGTTATTCCCCCTTTCTTGGGGACACAGTGAACAGGGCTAACCCATTGACTGTCAGCAATAGGATAAATAATACCAGTATCAAGGAGTTTTAATACCTCATTTCTTACCACATCCTTCATCTTAGGATTTAGACGGCGTTGGTGCTCAACAACTGGTTTTGCACCAGGCTCAATATTAATAGCATGCTGACATATAGTAGGAGAAATTCCTTTTAAATCATCAAGAGTATAACCCATAGCTCCTCGGTGTTTCTTTGATACCTCCAATAACCTTTCTTCTTCCTTTCCTGAAAGTTTAGAACTAATAATAACAGGATACGCTTTCTTATTGTCAAGATAAGCATATTTAAGATCATCAGGTAAAGGTTTTAATTCTAAAACAGGGTCCTCTTTAGGTGGTAGTGTGGTACCCAAATCTTCCACAAGTAGATTATGCTTAAGTAAATCAGATTGACAAAGAAAAACCTCGTCAATCTCATTTCTTTCCTTCATGAAGACATCACTTTCATGATCTTCCATGAACTGCTGCAGGGAATTGTTAGGAGCAAGAGAAATAGAAGAAAGTTGTTCAACCCTGAAATCATCATTAGGCAGTTCATTTTCATAAGGAGTTTTGGAAAATTTGGAAAAATTAAACTCATAAGACTCCATAAAACTTAGTCAAAACTTTTTCCCTTCCTACAATCTATAATAGCCCCACAAGTATCCAGGAAGGGTCTACCAAAGATAATAGGATAGGTTTTACTAGCTTCTTTACCAAGTACTAGAAAATCAGCAGGATACTTAATCTTACCACAAAGGACCTCCACGTCTCTTATAATGCCAATGGGGCAAACTTGCTCTCTATTGGCAAGGTGAATAACCACATCAATGTCCTCAAGCTCACAAGGACCAATTTCATGCATAATTTCCCTGTAAGGCTCATAAGGAATATCACTAGAACTAGCACCAATATCACATAAACCATAATAGCTATGATTACTAATTCTAACAGAAATCATAGGGACACTAGCTTTTCTAGCCTTTTTAGGATGAGAAACAATATTAGTAGCGTCTTCACAGAATACAATATGCTCATCCTCTATATTTCTAGTGACAAGATCTTTCACAATAGCTACCACATGCTCAATATCAATGAGCTCATCAGGCTCCACTGTTTTCTTTGCACTTTTGCTAACCACATTAGCTATGATAGAATGTTCCTTTACCTTAGCAGGAAAAGGGATTTTCTCCACATAAGGTTTAGGCAAAATAGGATCAATAGTACAAACCTCTATACTAGCAGGAACATGGGTGACAATGTCTTTATAAGGAGCATGGTACTTGTCCCACTCTTTCTTGGGAATTTCAATATAAGAGGCAAAGGCATCAAAACATTTTGCAAGAACTTGAGGATCAAGACCAAACTCATTACTAATATCACGGAAGCCATCAGTTACCATAAAGGATTTAATGCACTCATAATCATAATTTATACCTGACTTTCTTCCTTTGTCATTATCCCAAGCTTCAGTGTTCTCTTGAATATGGTCTATTAGATCCCATTTAGCTTCTTCCTTCATATGTGTGAATGATCCAGCACAGGAAGCATCTAGTAAATCTTTACCATGAAGAGAAAGCCTAGCATAAAAGTTATTGATAATAATATTGTTAGGGAGTTCATGAATAGGACATTTAAGCATTAGTAACTTCAATCTCCCCAAGCTTGAGTTGTACTCTCTCCATCACGAGGCCAAAAGTTATATATATATATATATATATCAGATTTCTATCCTTATAAATCTCACTGGGAGGATAGAATCTCTACTATTCCTTAAAGGAGGGAACGACCTGATGGTGGTACGTCCTCTGATCCGCGCATGGAAGAAAAATCGGGGCTAAAAAAACCCGTCAAACCCTCGTCCATCCATCCCATGGCGCAAGGAGAAAAAAAAACGCCACGAGTCCTGCCGCATCGCCCCCTCTTCCAGCTCCCGTCGTGGCCGCCGCCCTCCGCCGCAGCGACTTCTTCCTCACCTCCCTCCCTCCCGTGTCCACGGGTTGGGGCCTCGCGGACTGCCGCGGCGGCTATGTCCTCCTGTGGGACGGCATGCCTGACAAGCCGTCCGTCGCCGCCCTTAACCCCATGACCTGGACCGTCGACGTCCTCCCGCCGGTCCCCGCCAAGATCTCTACCGGGAGCACCCTCGACTTCGCCGTCCTCGGTTTCCACCTGTTGTGCTCTGAGGAGAGCCCCTGGTCGTTCCGAGTGGCCTGCGTCTGCTCGGATCGGCACAGGGTCCGCGTCGCCGTCTTCTCGTCGGAGACCTGGAAGTGGGCCATCCGGCCGTGGGTGGACGTCGGTGGAAACTGCAGCCTAAAGTACATGGCCGGCACGCTGGTGGGTGGCTCCATTTCCTGGCCCTATCAGGGGGAAGCGCGCATGTTAGATCTGCCATGGTCAGATGGAAACCGCCGGTCAGCTCGGCAACTGCCGATGCCGATCGTGGAGCTCGTGCTGGTTGCCTCCTCTCCCGATACAAAAGGTACGAGCGCACGTATTCTCCTACTACTGCACGCCCTTTCCTCACATTCTCCTCCCACCAGTCCGGAAACAGGAGCCCGCCGACGCTCCTTGCCGCGTCGCCGACGCTCCGCCCGGCTCCCGGACATCACGTGTTATCTCCTCAGCGGTCCTATGCTTCAAGACAGTGGCTAGAGAAGAACAAATTTGCGCAGAATCTTCTGTCCGTTCCTGTGCTCCAATTACCGCACGCACTGCTGCTGGTTCCTCTTTTGGTTTGATTGATATTCATGACATGCAGGTGGTGGTTCCAGGATTGTGCACCATCGCGCAGAGGTGACTGCAAGGTACACGAAGGAATTCTTCATCCCCAACCTGCTTTTCGGATCCACTTCCTTGTGAGGTTCAGGAGGTAATTGATATTTGGAAATTTGATTGCTGTCGTTAAGACACATTACCTCTCAGTTTGCCTCTTAGATTTTTTCGTAAAATTCGTGCTACCCATGTGTTGTGACAAGGGGCCCACCTGAGGAGGACCCACTGCCAGATGACAATGTGGACCCACACCCTGTTCCTGCACATGGTCCAGTCTTTGGGCCTCAGGTGCCACCTCCCCCCCTCCCCCCTGCTCCTGGGGGTGATTGGGGTCAGTGGATGGCTCCTGTGCAGGATCCTGCCCCTAATGGTGAGAATGCTGAAGGATGGGGCCCCTGGGAGGCTGCTGCTGCTCCTGTTCAAGGCCCTGTCATTGCTCCTGGAGAAGACATGCCTGTTGACAATCAGCATTTGCCACCTCACGATGTGAACAGTGGAGTTACAGGTGTCATTGTTAAAGATTGGGAGTCTGATGATGATGAATCCGTTAATGAGCCTGAGGCTGTGGAGGAGCTTGGTGTTGCAGTTGCACCTCCTGGGGTTGGCATTGGGGAAGGCCTGCAGAATATTTTTCAAAACTATCTGGCTGATGAGGAGGAGGCTAATCCTGATGATGAGGAGGAGACAGGAAGTCCCATGGACTCAAGTACTGTGGCCCCTGAGAATGATGATTGGATGCTGGAGGATCAGCACCTTCTTTCCCCAAATGAGGCTCACCTGCAGGTTGGGATGGTGAGAACTTTTATTACCATTCCTGATGTGCATGCTGCCAAGCAGGGATTTTCCCAACAAGGCTTGGAGATCTGGGAGAATTATTTTGCTCCCCATATTCAGAAGGAATCTTCTTCTAAGGGTTCTCTTAAATGTGATATTCCTGTAAGTTGGTTTAACTTCATTACTCTCATGCTTGCTACTCCTGAGAAGTTTAATTGGGTCAAGGGATTTCTTACTTCTTCTTTATGGGAAATTATTAAGGAACCTATTGCTGAAGAAAGTTCAATATCTTTCATCATTCCTAATGAGAATTTCTCCCAGATGGCTCCTTCTTGCCTGGGTATTGAAGTCAATAAATCTTCAGGCTCCCCCTCTACCCCTGCTAGAAAGCGAAAGGGCAAGGAACCTCTTGTGGAATCTGAGGTGAGAAGAAGTCCTAGAATTGTTGAACTGAATGGGGGTTTTAAAAGTCACTTAAACTGTCAAATTATTGATTGCCTGGTTTGTAATGCTGCTCCTCCTTGCCTGAATTCCAAAGTGGTTAAAAATCTTGCTGCTTCATTCTGCAAGGTAAAAGATGGGGACCTGGAGAAGAGGTTACTCAAGAAAGGGAAGGCCAATGATGTGGCCATTAAGGCTCCTACAAAAGGCAGCATTAAAGGAGGACCTTCTTCCAGCTTGGGCATTGGTGGCAAGAAGAAACCTGGGGCTGCTGGTACCTGTGGACAGCAAGCCAAGAAAAAGACCTCTTCTTAAGTGTGTTAATGTATCAAACTAAATCTTTTGCTGGAGTCTTGTTGACTCCCTGTTATGTGTTCTGTGATTGTGATATGGCAATATGGAGGGTACTTGTTGTGGATCAACTCTGTGGTATTCTAAATTGGTTGAGCTTTTGTCTCTGTATTTGCTGTTTCCTTTCCTGGGTGATTACATTATTTACATCACCCCACATCTATACTTGCTCCTGGTTTCTTAATGAATAACAAAAGAACTTGGAAGATCCTGAATTGGAATATTAGGGGAATCAATTCTGAAAAAAAAATGGATTGCTCTCAGAAGCAAAATTGAGGAGTCTGGCTGTGACATTATCTGTCTCTAAGAAACTAAGCGTGAGGATTTTGACAGCTCCTACATTAAAAAATTCTGCCCCTCTAAATTTACCAACTTTGAATTCCTTCCCTCTAGAGGTGCATCTGGAGGTTTGATCACCATCTGGAATGGCTCCCTATTTTCTGGGCAGCTCTCTTTCCTCAATGAGTTTTCTATCTCCATTACCTTGACATCTCTCTTGTCCAATAAATCCTGGATCCTCTCCAACATTTATGGGCCATGTTTACCTGAAAAAAAGTCTGAATTTTTAGACTGGTTTGGCAATATTGATATGCCTGATGATGTGGATTGGCTTATTGTGGGAGATTTTAACTTCTGTAGACTGCCTTCAGATAGAAACAAATTGGGTGGAGATGTGAATGGTATGCTTCTCTTTAATGAAGCCATTAATAATTTGGGTATCATTGAATTACCACTTAAGGGTAGAAAGTTCACTTGGAGTAACATGCAGAAGGATCCCCTCTTGGAAAGATTGGATTGGTTTTTTACTTTTGTTGTCTGGACTCAGAGTTTTCCCTCAACCTTTGTTGCTCCTCTTTCTAAGCCCACTTCTGATCACCTTCCCTGTGTCATTTCCATTGGCACAATGATTCCAAAAGCTCAGGTGTTCAGATTTGAAAACCATTGGTTACATAATAAGGAGTTTAAAGCTATTGTTCAAAATGCCTGGAACATTCCTGTGGGTTTTCTGGATTCTGCAAAAAAAATAAATGCTAAATTCAAAAATGTGAGAAGAGGGCTGAAGCTTTGGGCCAAACAGTTACCTTGCCTAAAGGCACAAATCTGTAATGTTAATGCCACCATTGACTTGCTTGATATCATGGAGGAAATGAGAACTCTTACTGTTCATGAGTGGAATCTTAGAGATATCCTGAAAGATCTTATTATTTCTCTTTTACAAAACCAGAATACTTATTGGAAACAGAGAGGGAAAATTAAATGGGTTAAACTGGGGGATGAGAACACCAAATTCTTTCACTCCAGAGCTACCATAAGTTTTAGACATAATTACATTTCCATGCTCAAGGATGTTTCTGATCTTGAGGTCTATGATCATGATGGAAAAGAAAATCTTCTTTGGAATTCCTTTAGAAATAGAATGGGCTCTTCTGATAAGCCTGAAATGCATTTCAATCTTAATGACTTGGCTGGTGACTGCTTAAACCAGGAGGAAAGGGAGGCTTTGGAAAAGCCTTTCTCTGATGAGGAGATTGATGAAGTCATCACAAATCTGCCTAATGATAAGTCCCCTGGCCCTGATGGTTTTAATAATGAATTCATGAAGATTTGCTGGCCTATTATCAAGGATGATGTAAAACATCTACTTGTTGAGTTCTATGAAGGGAATGTCTATTTGGAAAGCATTAATTCTTCTTTTATCACCCTCATTCCAAAAATTGCTGCTCCTTTGACTCCTGCTGATTTTAGGCCTATTTCTTTGCTAAATAGTGTCCTTAAGATTATCACCAAGATTCTAGCTAATAGACTGCAAAAAGTCATTCTTAAACTTGTTCACAAGAATCAATATGGTTTCCTCAAGCAAAGGTCTATCCAAGACTGTTTAGGTTGGGCATTTGAATTTCTTGATCAATGCCACAAGTCAAAGGAGGAAATTTTAATTCTTAAGTTGGATTTTGAGAAGGCTTTTGACAGAATTGAGCATTCTGCAATCATCAATATTCTTTAAGCCAAAGGTTTTGGAGTTAAATGGATTTCCTGGATACAGATGATCTTTGGGTCTGCTTCTTCCTCTGTGCTTTTAAATGGTGTGCCTGGGAATTTTTTTTACTGCAGAAGGGGTGTCAGGCAAGGTGATCCTTTGTCTCCTTTATTGTTTGTGCTGGCTGCTGATCTCCTTCAAAGTATCCTCAATAAGGCAATGAACCTGGGTCTTCTTTCTTTGCCCACTGAGAATGTATTCTGTCCTGACTTCCCTGTGGTTCAGTATGCAGATGACACTTTAGTAATCCTTAAGGCTGATTCTGAGCAACTCTTGTGTCTCAAGGCAATCCTTCATACTTTTGCTCTTTCTACTGGACTCAAAGTCAATTATTCTAAGTCCAGCATGATGCCAATTAATATGGATTCAGAGAGGCTTGGGCATTTTGCCAATACCCTTTCTTGCCTCACTGGCTCCTTGCCTTTTACCTATCTTGGTCTGCCTCTGAGCTTGAATAAACCTGCCGTGGAACACTTCTTGCCTATTGTTCAGAGAGTTGAAAGAAGGTTGTGTGGAATAGCTGACTTTCTGAATTATGGGGGGAAATTGCAGTTAGTTAAATCTGTGTTATCTTCCCTTCCCATATATTACATGAGTTGTTTTGATCTCCCTGTTACTATCAAGGAGCAGTTGATTAAATATATGAGGAAATGTTTGTGGAGAAAGAAAACTTTTGATGTTCAAGCTAGAGGTACTGCTCTTGTAGCATGGAAGAAAGTTTGTAGACCCAAAAACCAGGGAGGATTGGGAGTTCTTGATCTTAATGTTCAAAATTCTGCTCTTCTTTTGAAGAATTTGGATAAGTTTTATAATCATAAGGATATTCCTTGGGTTCACTTGATATGGAATACTTACTATTGTAATGATAAGCTACCTGGAAGAAGTCTTGAGGGATCCTTTTGGTGGAAAGCTCATCTAAAACTGATTGACATTTTTAAAGGACTTGCAAAGTGCTTGGTTGGAAATGGGAAATCCATACTATTCTGGACTGATATGTGGAATTATAGTTGCCTTCAACATAAGCTTCCTCACCTCCTTTCATATGCAAAAAACCCTCACATCTCTGACAATGAGTTCCTGCATACTGCAAACACTCAGGATCTCTTTTACCTTCCTTTGTCCCAACAAGCTTATCAGGAATACCAAAGTCTTGAACAGATACTCAATTCTGGCAGGGAAGGGGAATCTGATTGTTGGTCTTACATTTGGGGCAGTAATTTTTCGGTAAAAAAGGCTTACTGCTCTTTAATCGGTTACCAACCGGTTCAGCCACATTTCTCTTGGATATGGGAATCTTCTTGTCAACAAAAGCACAAATTCTTCTTCTGTCTCTTACTGCTTGATAGACTCAACACAAGAAATCTTCTGAAAAGGAAATGTTTTTCTCTTGCATCTTATGATTGTGTCTTCCAGGGCTGCAATAGTGAAGAAACAAGTTTACATTTGTTTTGGGAATGCCCCTTTGCAAGAGCCTGCTGGGCTGAAATTTCACAGGTCAATTCGGCTGATCAAAACATCTTTGAAGTTTTAGCCAGTATTAAAAATGACCTCAAGGTCCCTTTTGCAATGGAAATTCTGATCCTTGGAACTTGGAGCATCTGGATTTGCAGAAATAATGAAATTTTCAACAATCAGCATGCGTTGATAGAGACCTGGAAGGCTATTGTAGCCCAGGAATTAAGATGGGTCCTTTATAGAATTAAGAAGAAGTATTATCAGGACCTTAAGATTTGGATTGAATTCAATTTAGACAGGAGATAGTTGCTTAGTATGTTATCCCTCTTTTTTGAGGTGGAATATGTTTGTAAATATTCGTTTGTAACTCTCTATAATTTATAAAAGTTGCAGTGGGGCTTTTTGCCCTACTGTTTTACCCTCAAAAAAAAAATGTGTTGTGACAAGTTTAGGCTAGACCTCTCTAGATTGTAGTTTAGGGTGAGATTCCACGGCAGATGCGAATTGTTTATATTGTTCATAATTATCGTCCATTACAGTTTTAGAGTCATACTGCCGCTGCCGATGGTCATGTTTAAGACCCACTTCCCATGTTTGCAGCTGTTTCAGTTTAGCTTTTACATATAGAACGGTAGATTACTTATTATCTCCAAATCAACTGCTTGTCATTAAAGTATAGTGAAGCTTCTTAACATGTAGGGTTTGATATAAACTTAATAGGAACTCGCTAAATCTCTGCCTTTTCGTTAAGTAGAATATAAATCGTAAGTTCATACAAAACGGCACATGGGAATGGGCATGATCTATATTTGCTCCGAAATTGATCTCTAGAACATGTAACAGGGGAAAAGAATACCCTTGTATCTTCTTTTAAGATTAAGATTTTACATTAGTAATCTCACTAGATCTCCCTTTCTTATTATGGATGCTAATTTTCTATTCCTGTGTCATTACCTTATGAAAGACCCAAGTGGTATCATTTATAGTGTTGTGATTCTTTAATTTATCATACGTCCTAAGTAAATTGTTGAATATTACTGATCTTGTTGTATGAGCGTAATATGTCCATGATACATATATCGTGAATTATTTTTTTTTGCTGTTGGTGCTTGCTCTTAGATTTGATTGGTCGGTTGCTCTTTGGAGATGATTGTTAATCATGGTGTGCGGGTGGTTCTTGGACGCTGTACCATCGCGCGGAGGCGACTCCAAGGTACACGACGGATACCTGCTGCTCGAATCCGCTTCCTTCTCCTGGTAACTCCACATGGATCTCATTGATGTTTCTGAGTCTTGTTAGTAAAATCTGCAAACAATAATTTAGTTAGTAACCTGAGAAAATCTGAGAAACATTTAGCTTCATTTTGTGTAAGATTTAGTAGAGGTTAGTTTGGTGTTAGTATATGGCATGGGTAGCTTTTATTTTTAAGTGGGAGATTAGTTTGCCTGCAAAGTAATTGGAAGAAGGATTAATTTCTAATTTGACCTCTGCTTTTTTTAAAGAGTGGTGAGCAATTTTAGCTTGCACGGTGTAAATGTTTCCTGGAGCATTGCCACTTGAATATCTTGTCATGCTTGCTCCATGCTATTAGTCTTGGGTGCCATAGTAGTCTGATATTCTGTTCACTTGATGTCCGATTGTTAGGACGCTAAAAGGGTTAGGGTTTTTATGTAGCAGCCAAACAATATGATTTGGTCAGTAGCTTGAGATTTTTCTCGTACTGATTGTCTTGGGTGCCATAGTAGTCTAACAGCACCCTGCAGTTGCAGCTGCTGGTTCCTGGGTGTTGAGATTGGAGAATGCGTAGATGCGTAGATGCTAAGTCTAATATTTTGTGCTCTTTTGTGAGTTAATCTTCTAGGAAATTATTTCCTATTATGTCACATCATCTTGCTGCATCATTATTTTATACAGGTAATTCTGTTTGAGCTATTTTTGAGTGCCTTAATGTAATTGTGGCTGGCAAGTGCGATCCCACACATGTTGGTGGTCCCTGTTGTTCAGACTTTTGAAAGTGCTATTGCCTAATTTGGACACGCTCCAATATCTTCCACTCCATTGATTTTTTTGCATAACTAATTATGCTATAGTACAATGGTTTTAAATAAACCTGAGTTGCCAATGGAAGTCGAGATGATTAATTATTTCATGCTTTAGTTTTTGCGGCGTTAGTTTCCTATAGCATATTCTGCACCTAGGCTGATTATGCTCATTTTGATATGTATCAATTGCGTGTCAAGTTGCAAGCCTGCAACACTTTGTTTAGTTCCCGCATGAGAGTTCCTATTGATCAGGTTTTAACAAGAAAATTAGCCTGCTTCACTCCTTGACATCGTCTTCCTGCATTACCCCACACACCGCTTCTGCTTGCTCTTTTGGTTTGATTTCATTGATATTCATGATGTGCAGGTGGTGGTTCCAGGACGGTGTACCATCGCTTGGTGGCGACTGCAAGGTACACAAAGGAGTTACATCCATGTGATGTGACATGCATCCTTTAGTTTCATATATCCCTCTTACTGCCTCAAGTCCATTAGAGTATAATGACTACTTAGCACTGGGTGCAACTGAAAGAGGTATGCCATAGCAATCATAACTGCATAATTAGTACTTCCATTTTGGCTGCAACAGAGTTCAGGTAGTTTGCTAATGATAGTTTAAGCAGTTACCTCATCCTCCTTCGGTCGAATGAGGATAGCATGGTGAAAGAGATAAACAAGGGGTGACTGCTTTGTACCGCCTATTAACATTTTCTTGTCCTTTTGGGCTTCGTTTTCTTGAATTACCTCATTCTCTACAGCCCACCTATGGGATTCTGGTTAGCGGTCTATGTGGTGTAGGTAAATGGACCAATAAGATGTTAATCACCAGCACTGAATTATGCATATGAAACAGTAATTTATTTACTTCATTTACCATTAGAGCCATGTTATTTACAACTAGACTTAAACTTGATTTGCACTCTGACTCACTTGAGTCAAGTCTAAATTTAACATCTGGACTTCTATGGGAGAATGCAGAGTTGTTACCCACTGTCGCTTGGATCAATGAAACATCTGGACAAGGCTAGGTTCTGACACTTGACCTCTTTATGCATCCAGCAATGAAACATCTGGACGGGGCTATGTGAAACTCCGCGACTGTAGTTATGCTAGGAAATATCCCATTCTCCAGCTGGGCTATATATCCATCCAGTCCAGTCTCATCTGGTTTGCACGCTGCTAGATGTTGTTTTCGGAAGTGCGGTAATGCTCAGTGGGCCGTTATATGTGAAGTTACACATAACTACATTTCCCATTATCGATTTGGGCTATATATCCATCCAGTCCAGTCTCATCTGGTCTGCATGCTGCCTAGCAGCGATATTGTTTTCGGTAGTGCAGTAAATGCAGAGCATTCTGCTTAGTGGGCTGGCATCAGAAGCTACGTGGAGCCGTTGCTTTATAATATACCACTATTCAGCACTTTCCAACACTGGGCCAGATTCTTTATTAGAACCTCAGCGGTTAAAGCCCAAAGTAAGGTTTTCTGTTATCTCTTTTCGGAGATCTCGATTTCTGAAAGCGTTTCCTATCCCAAGCATGGTTTGAAAAACTGGACTGCTGACTGAACTTCTTAGATAAATATTAAAAACAGTAGATAAACTTCTTAGATTGGTTGGTTTTTCGGAGATCTTGATTGGTTGGTTTTAAGGAATAGTAGAGATTTGCCTCCCACACCATTTCTCAACTTCTTAGATAAATATTTTTGGTTCTAATACACTTTGTATGTACTATGGTGGTTTCCAATTTTCATGCATTTCTTGTGATGGGATTGTTCTCCATGGAAGTGTGCAACCATATAAAACCTTTAATATATTTGTTATGTAGATGGCACCTATTAACGTTACAAGTAAGCGGACGTATGCGCAAATGTCAGAAACCCCGGCAACTCCTAGGTTAGTTTAACTTACCTTCACATCATTCAAAAAAGTACTTTCTATCTTACACCGTTGACTATAGATTTAAAGATTTCGACGACATCGAGTATGTCGATATCATTTTATTCTCAAAGTGGAGCATTTCTGTGCGGGTGGAAGTTAAATTTCCACCTAATTCATATGCTGACAACATTCGCTTCATTCTCATGGATAGGAATGTGAGTAACAAACACTTCAGATAAATTATTAAATGTAAACATGTGTTTACCACAGTCTTACCTTTTCTTCTCAAACACATTCAAGGGCTCAAACATCGAAGCTAGCGTTTGGGGACATGCTGAAGTGGAGCGATTCAACCGCATACTACAACCTGATTGCAAGTATGTTATACATAGGGTCAAAATTAATCCTAACGCTGAATCGGTGGAATTTAGAGCGACTGGGCACATCTTTGAATTATCATTTGATCGAATGACAATAGTTGAACCTTGTCTAACCATTGAGTTCCCAATACTCCCTAAGCATTTGATGCCATTCTTGGAAGTTCCCGCGCGTCCAAATAAAACATTTGTAGGTATGTACCTCATATATTTCAACTATAAACCTCATAGTGTCCAATACAAATTCAGTGTTCAGAATGGACTAATGACATTCATCATTATACAGACATAGTTGGCATAGTTGTCCACTGTTGTGAACTTGAATGCGTTGGGATGCTCACCAAGTATAAACAGGCCATCTTCATGGATGCGTGGTATGTGTATTTAGAATGCCCCTAATTATCTTCTAACATAATTAGTTACCAATCGAAGTTATTTACTGAATGATACATTTTAAAATTTTCAAACTGTAGGGGAAATTTTATTGCCGTTGGCATTTGGGGTTCCAAATTGACTCGGAATTCATACCTATGGTCAACGGCTAAAAATGGCAGACCTATTGCCATTGCAACTATGTTGCAAAAAGATAAGGGATTTGGTAACTAATTTATCCGCATCCACATATATTGTCAATTTAATCAAACTTTCTTGAAATGTCTGACATAAACACATTTTTTCCAACTTCAATAGGTGGCCTGAATACTTCAGAGCACACAAACTTCACATTCAATCCAGATCATCCTGCGGCACGACCACTTCATGGTGAGTGATTTTAGCATAACACAAAATAAAAAATCTATACAAATGACAACACTTATTTAATACGTCCTGGTCAATTTGAAATGTAAATATGCAGACATTCGTCAGAAATTAATTAGTGGAGCTATTGACACGAGGTTGATAAAAGTTTCTAGAGAAGAGGTGGGCTTTTCTGGCGACCGTGTGGGCTAAGAAGGATGCTTGATTCATGAAGTAGGATAGGAGATATCTTGTGTCTATCCAACTTGGTTGGATACAGTATCCGTTGTTGTAAATCTAAGTGATAAGCTTGTTTCGTCTATTATCATGTAAGATTGTATCGGGATAAAGTTTGTCTATGTGTATGGATGTTTTGTTTTGAAGGATGCTTGTGAACAATGTTCAAGGATATTTTAGGTGACACCTAATAAATACATCGATTGTTTATATGTTGCTTATGTGTGGGAAAAAATGTGTGATGAGCTCACTTTGTTTGAGAATAATTCATTTGAGATTTTTTTTCCATATCTGCTATAGTAATAGTAGCTTAGTCTATAGATGCAGATAAATTGTCTCAAATGGTACTTTTTACTATTCTCCCTATGTTTAAAGTTAAGCAGCAATGAACTATCAGGAAGTTTATTTATTTGAAACTCGGTTACTTCTACTTGAAACTTGGTTACTTTGATGTAACAGGAAAAATAAGACATAAGGTTATTGGGATCTGAAGTGAAAAGAGGAAGAATAAGGAAGCCAACATTGCCTTCAAGCCAATATATCATTGCCTTTGGATTATGTATAATAGGTGTTGTGAGAAGTAGATTACAGAAGTGTTGCAAAGATGTCGCATCCGAACCAACCATCACGAAAAGGAAAAGAAGGTTACAATATGCTTCCCTTTAATATTAAGTAGACCAAAAATTCCCATCTTCACATTAGAGATACTAATTGACATTAATGTGGCTGTGTTTTTGAATTATTGATTAACCAGTCATTCATGAGCGTCGGGCTTCCAAACAATCCCACACCAACTATGTGCCACGTGCTCCTACTGGGTTTTCCATACATGAGCCTTCATGAACTCCAGTTATTTCATCATCCAATGAAGAAGGAGAGACTGAATTCCATACTCCCTACACAACTAAATTTCATAGCAATCTTACCAACACCGTGATACTACGGGGCGAAGGTTCAAATGGTATACACTTTGACTGGTAGTGCAATAAAATGTTGTCATCTGGTTTCACGACTAATTATCTTTGTAAATGTGATATACCATAGGTAGTAAACATGTCGATAATGTCATGGGAAGTTCAGTTACGATGATGACCGACCAAAGGCAACATTTTTCAAACAGTTTAGAAGAAAGAAATCGAGCAAGACGTGAACGATATAGAGATCGAAGAAATAGTTTGACAACCCGGCAAAAATAGGAGATTAATGCACGTAGAAGAGCAGCCCGCCAAAACAAAGATGTTGAGAAAAAGGAGGAGATTAATGCAAGTAGAAGAAGAACCCGACAAAATAAAGCACCGGATGAGAGGAATGCACGACAAAGGGATAACAGGAAAAATATCTCCGCCGAAAAGAGACAGGAGATGAATGCCAACATAAGAGGACGCATGCAGAGCTTACCTCGACATAAGAGGGAGGAGTTTCTAGCTAAGCGCAAGGCAAATGACGTGGCTAGGCGGAACACCCCTTGCGCTGAATCCATCGCAATGCCATGCCCAAATGCAACTCCTTTGGCAACGGTAAACCTAGCCAAAAAGGGAGCTGCTTTACCTCCTACCTCCCCTTCATGGAGCACGTCAGACTACACCATTGGAAGTAACGGTAATTCTCCCATCTTTACTCTTCTTCTTATTAATATAATCAGTGGACCATTAATTATGGGGTCGAAAAATGGTACAGATGACATGGAGGCCTTTCTTAGCAGACTCATGGACGAGAATGCCATCCCCGACGACCTCATGGACGAGGAGTACTACCTATATGCTACTGAAGGTATTTCCACTAGGCTTTCCACATGCCCACTCTGCTACAGAAGAAATAATGTGAACATTCTTTGTGACACGCTTATGCATGTAGGTTCCGATGCTGATGACATGGAACTAGATGAATCGTCAGACTTGTCCGAGTTGGGCTCTGCTAATCCTTTTGACTTTGTGTATATGAATCTCCCAGAAAGCACATACATTTTTGGAGAAAGTCCCAAATTGCATATTCTGCAATGCCAAGAGGTTCGAGCGTGAGCCCCCTGGTTTCTGTTGTCTCAAAGGGGATATCAAGTTGTCTGAACAAGAACCTATCCCGGAGTTGATGAGGTTATGGTCGAGCACAGATGCGGACTGTCGGCATTTTCGAGATAGCATCCGATTCTTCAACGGACACTTCTCCTTCACAACGCTTGGCGTAACCCTTGATAACAATTGCACCAATATGAGGTCAGGGGTTTACACATTTCGGGCGAGTGGCTCGATGTACCATAATGTCCATTCGTTTGGGCCAGGCTCTCATCCAGATCATCTACAGCTGTACTTCTACGACGATGATCCTAGCCCGATCCATCGCAAGGAAGCCACCGAGCAACTCGACCAGGATGTCGTTCGTACATTGACCAACATCATGAGAGGAAACCCCTACTCCCAACAATTAAGGAGTTTGGGTCCCACAGGGACAACCTCCAGGATTATCGGATAGAACTAAACACCGACCAGAAGCTAGAGCAACGGACATACAATCTACCAGTCTCGTCTAAGGTGGCTGCCATCTGGGTCGAGGGGAGCGACCTGGCGAATAGGTTCAAACGTAGCATTACCCTCCACTGTAACAACAACGAGAGGTACAACATACAAGCCACACAGGGGTGCTACGACCCTCTCTCGTACCCTCTCTTCTTCCCGAAGGGGGAGCTCGGTTGGCATCCGAATATTCCCAAAGATAAGGTGTCCTGGGACGTTGCGCAACTACCAAGAGCGGGTCGTAATGACAATCAAGGTTCGCCTATTCCATATGATTGTGCATTTATTTAGAGAATATATCATTGTCTCATGTTATCTAACCTTCATTTTTTCCATCCTTCTCACAGAGGGAGGTGGCCGTTTATGTGTCTCCGTCAGAGACTACTATTGTTACAGGCTACAGACGCGTCCTGAAAAATTCAACCCCATACTGCATGGAGGGCGCCTATTCCAACAGTGGGGTGTCGACATGTACATCAAGATCGAGGGCTGCAGGTTAAAATGGGTCAGGGACCACCAGCCGGAGATACGTGCGGACTTATATAAAGGCATTGTTGATAGCATCACAGCTGGGGAGACACGAGCAAGCGTTGTGGGTACTAGGACCGTTCTCCCACACACGTTCCAGGGGGGCTTCCGAGACATGAAGCGGAGGCATATGGACGCCATGGCACTGGTCCACACGTATGGCAAGCCTGACATCTTCCTAACAATGACCTGCAACCCAAACTGGCAGGAGATACAAGATGAGCTGTTTCCCGGCCAGACCCCACAAGATCGGCCCGATATTGTGGCCCGAGTGTTTAGAGCCAAGCTAGAGAAGATGAAACACATGCTGACCAAGGAACATATCTTAGGTGTTGTGAAGGCATATGTCTACGTGGTAGAGTTCCAGACGAGAGGCCTGCCGCATGCCCATTTCCTGTTGATCATGGATTCGAGTTATAAGCTTGTTGTGCCGGAACAGTATGACCGTGTAATATCCACTGAGCTCCCGGACAAGCATAAGTACCCAGAGCTATACGCCATGGTCGTGAAGCATATGATGCATCGACCATGTGGCGTCCTGAAGCCCAACAATGTGTGCATGCAAGAGGGGTCGTGCAAGTGCAAGTATCCCCGAGAGTTCAACGAGACCACCATACAAGGAAAGGACTCCTACCCTGTTTATCGGAGACGGAAAGATGGTCGTTCAGCGAAGGTCCGCGGTCAGATGCTGGACAATAGATGGGTTGTGCCGTATAACCCTTACCTCCTCCGTATGTTCAACTGCCACATCAACGTGGAGGTGTGCTCCAGCATAAAGGCCGTCAAGTACCTATACAAGTACATATACAAGGGCCACGATCAGACTTCTTTCAACATCGACCAACCTGACGCCAAGGGTAACATAGATGAGATCAAGAGATTCATTGATGCGAGGTGGGTTACTCCTCCAGAAGCGATGTGGAGGATATTTGGCTTCACCCTCTGTGAGAACTACCCTCCGGTCCTACAACTTCCGCTACATCTCCCGAACATGCACAGAGTCACATTCAAAGCGGGAGATAACCTGAACGATGTTCTTGCAAGGGAGAATGCATCAAAGTCTATGCTAACGGAGTACTTTGTGGCTAATCAGGAGCACGTATGGGCTCGAGATATTCTGTACAAAGACTTTCCAGGAAGTTTCACATGGCAAAGAACAAATTTCTGGCAAAAAAGGAAAAACCGCTGCTTCCAAGTAGGCAGAATAGTGTCAGCCAATCCTGCCGAGGGGGAACGGTACTTCCTGAGGGTGCTTCTAAACCATGTAGCAGGATCACAGTCCTTTGAAGACCTGAAAACCGTGGATGGTGTGCTATGTGATAACTTTCGAGAGGCTGCCGAGAGGAGGGGTCTCATTGAGGCCAACAACACACTCGACGAGTGTCTTATGGAGTCAGCACAGTGGGCCATGCCAGTCTCTCTTAGGAGGCTCTTTGCAACGATCTTGGTATTTTGCGAGCCTGGCGATGTGCATGGTCTATGGGATAGGCACCTTGAAGCAATGTCAGACAACTTCAGGCGACATCACACGTGCCCTATCGCGGTGGAGCAGAAGGTGTTGCTTGACATCAGGGGCATGCTGCAGTCCATGGGCAAAGACATAAAGTTGTTCCCTCTTCCGGACATCGACGCGACTTATGACAACACAGAAGGCGAGGCGAGGGAGGTCATCAAGGAAACCACTATCAATGTTGATGACAACGACAAGTCTCTATATCAATCACTAAACCTTAAGCAGAGGCTAGCATATGACGAGATACTGGCGGCACTTGACAATGACGATGGGGGTGTATTCTTCGTTGATGGCCCGGGAGGAACTGGGAAGACCTTCCTATACAGGGCATTGCTCGCTACGGTTCGAGGTGAGAGAAAGATCGCGCTGGCCACGGCAACTTCCAGTGTTGCTGCATCCATCATGCCAGGTGGCAGGACTGCACACTCTAGATTCAATATCCCACTAAACATTCAAGAAGGTTCATCATGCAACTTCAGCAAGCAAAGTGGGACAGCCAAGCTCTTGACGATGGCTTCGCTCATCTTGTGGGACGAGGCCACCATGACAAAGCGGCAGGCGGTTGAGGCACTGGACAACAGCATGCGCGACATCATGGGCCGACGGGACCGACCTTTTGGAGGAAAGACTGTCGTGTTCGGTGGGGACTTTAGGCAGGTGCTTCCAGTAGTCAGGAAAGGGTCACGAGGTCAGATAGTCGACGCGACCCTGCGGAGTTCGTACCTCTGGCAGGGCATGCGCCAGCTAAAGCTTGTGGAGAACATGAGGGCGCATAACGACCAGTGGTTCGCGGATTACCTTCTAAGGGTAGGTAATGGCACCGAGGACACTGATGAGCAAGGCAACATCCAACTCCCCGAAGATATCTTTGTTCCATCTACAGACGAGGTCGCCGACATAGATAAGCTAATCGACCATGTGTTTCCTGGACTAGACCACAACATGACCGATCCTGGTTACATGACGTCTCGAGCAATCCTCTCCACGAAGAACGACAATGTTGATGTAATAAACATGCGTATGATAGAGCGTTTTCACGAAGAGGAGAAGGTCTACCATAGTTTTGACAGCGCAGAAGACGATCCACATGGCTACTATGCACCAGAGTTCATGAATGATTTGACTCCTAATGGACTGCCCCCACACGCACTTAAGCTGAAGATAAACTGTCCCATTATACTGTTGAGGAACATCGACCCAGCTAACGGGCTATGTAATGGCACAAGACTTGTGGTCCGTGGGTTCCAAAGGAATGCTATCGATGCGGAGATTGTGCTGGGACAACACGCCGGACGAAGGGTATTTCTTCCTCGAATACCACTCTGCCCCATGATGAGATGTTCCCATTCAGATTCAAGAGGAAGCAGTTCCCAGTCAGACTCAGTTTTGCCATGACAATCAACAAGGCCCAAGGGCAGACCATCCCGGTTGTCGGCGTGTACCTACCGGAAGTGGTATTCTCCCATGGCCAACTCTATGTGGCATTGTCCAGAGCCACCGCGAAGAGCAACATTAAGATCCTTGCCAGTCATAACAAGGGAAAGGACGATACCAAGAATTTAGAGAAGTGGAAAAGTTCTGATTCCTTATTACCGACCACACAAAACATAGTATTCAAGGAAGTCCTTAGCGCTTGATGTCATTGGGAAAATTTGAGCAGATTATACTATGACTATCATTATAGATGTCCTCTTAGTGGCGTCTTCATAAAATGTAGTGGTTGCAAACATATTTGATATATGTGCATTTGGAGTATGTCATTTATTTAGAGTTAATTTATTTTCGTGGTAAATGCTTGTATTAGTGGAGAATTGAGGTGAACGTTATTTCATGGTAATTTATACTATCAGTGATTGTTATGTGATCTCTGTCTACAGTTCTTCTTAATTTGTCTCCCACAATTTTTTTAACAGCTTTCTTTTTCCTCAATAGTTCTTTCTTTTTTGGTGGTCGCTGTGTTGTGATGGAATATTGTACCTTGTTGGTTTCTCTATTAGAAATCAGGGAGAAATCCCTTTTCATCAATTTTTTCTTGCAGATTAGTAGAGATTTGTGTGTTCACATTCAGTTGCATGATTTACTGAATTTACTTGCGAAGTTACTGTCAATACATGATTTACCAAATTTACTTGCAAAGTTATTGTCATCTTGAAGCCCTGAAGAAATATACTTGTAATCAGGTATACTTCTAATCAGGATCAACCATGCACAACCTGGCAGGCAAAAGCTGCAACCTCCGTTACCCGAAAAGTAGAAGCTACAGCAAAATCAAGAGTCCAAGGTATGTTGTTTTTCTACTGATTTACATTTAAATTACACCACTGATTAGTGAGTGCATTATTTCTTAGAAATGTTTATCGACTATGAATTTTCCTGTCTTTTTTCTTCTCACGAGAAAGCAAGCTGTCTAATTGTTGTTGACCTGAGTTAAGATTTATCTGAACTGAGAAGACCGCATGTGCTACTGTACATCAGAAATTAGTCTATATAAGTGCTTATTGGCATTATTGATATTTGTTTGATTTGATGTACTCATGGCAGAAATGGCTTAACAAGTTTTATTCTAATTCTAGATTTCACAGTAGCAGATTAGCAGCAAAACTTATTGCATCAACACTGAGTTGTTGTAGAGAAGGAAAGGGAAACACACTTGAGTGTGGCCTTTTTAGTGGATGCGTTTGTACACTACATGGTCCATATCGCTTCAGTTTATTGAATTGATGCTGGGAGAGCTCAACATCCATTTTACTCTAACGTGCCTTTGTTCCATCCTGATAATCAATTTTTTTATAATGTGTTACAAGCTGCCGGATGAATGCTCGTGCTTCTCTTTCAGTACTTGGTCAATGTTTTTTAATCAGGGGTTAGTCAAATGTTTAAACCAGTTCTTGATAAAAAAATTAATATCATTTGTTGTATTTTTTGCTACAACTCAACTTGTGGACTTCTCTGTATAGAATGCAACTAGGTCCAATCATCTTCTGCTGGCAAGAGATGAGTATCAGAAAGCTGATAGACATGTTCTGAGTTTGTTGAACAACACAAGGTTAGTCCATGTTGTGATAATACAATTTTGTAAGTCATCCGTCTTCTTTGTAACTAATACAATTTTGTGATAATACAATTTCCTGTGAGAGTTTTCCTTTTAAGCTGTAAAACATTACTGAGATACAAACCAAAGGAGCTAAGATCACAACAAAACGCTCACGAACGATGGCGCCGATGAAGGAGGAAGAGGAGGGATGCTTACTCGGTGTCGCCTGAATCAGTCGAGAGGCAGAGACGATGGAGCTGCTCCGACTGGACTAACTGGTCAGAACGTTTGAGCAAGCTCGACGCCTCCAGATTTTTTTTGCGTTGGTCTCAATCCCCGACCCAGATGTTCTTGCGCGAGAACGGTTGCTGAACGCATCCTCTTACATGATGCTTTCCCGAGAGAATCTCCTATGTATGATTAATTTAAGAGTCATCCCAACCAAAAAAAATGAATTTATTCCACTCTGATTTCCTCTTGATATGTACATTTGATTCCTAGATTTTATTCAGTATCTGACTAGAGTATTGCTTTTTTTTAATTGAGACGATCAATAACCGTTGATTTTCTATGGACGACTGAATATGTCGTTGCAATTGCCACCCAACTTGTAGGTAAAGAGGAAAATTTGCCATCACCTGGTAACGCTGGGCAGTGTCCGGCCAACAGCTTTGGAAAATTGGCAGTTGCAAAAATTCAGTGAGAACCAAAGTTAAGTAGGATGAACTTCACTCAGTCATCTATTCTATGTAGTCTTACGTTACTCTTGTCTGCTAATAACAACTGCAACAGCCCAACAGTTTTAGCTCAACCAGAGTTCTATTTTTAGGCAGATATTCTGATGGTGGATGCTCTTGCAGATGGACGAAACACGAGTAAAGTACACGTCAACGTTTTTCTTCTCATTATTCAACCAGGGTCTGAAAGTAATTGTATTGCATGTGATGGCTTCATCTGCTACTTGATGATTAAAGCGAGTGGCTAGCCGCCTCAAGGCGTGCCATGGGATGATGAGCCCATGAGTGAAAGTTGATTACGGCAAAACTAGCTATGGCCATGGCAGCTCAACAAGCAGAGGGGAGCACCAACTACTATGACGAGAAGAGTGGAGCATAAATAGTCCTGAGCTGTAGACAGTTTCGGCTCAAGCTGGTCGGCCTTTAAATGGTGTGGAGGGCGATAAGGCCGTGAGGACGAGGATCTCATGTATACGTCATGCAAAGAGTTTTATTTTTATCCTCGTGCAATCAACGGACATTGGTGCCATATTTAAAAATAATGGATCCGTATCAACGCACGGGTATTCTGCTAGTTTAGAATAAAAGAGAGATGTCATATCCTCCCATTCCATAGGTTGTCCGTTCTTCAGCAACTTATACCATTCTTCAGCTCTCCATTTCAAGGATATGGAGAGTAGCTTCTTCTTCACCTGTTCAGTTGTGATACCTGCATACTTAAACAACCCGCATAATTCATGGATAAAAAGCAAATGATCATCAGGGTGGACAGTTCCATCCCCAAAATAATAATTATCCATAACACGATCAACAATACTTGTAGGTATCTTAAAAGGATCTATCTCAATAGATGGTGATTCATCAACTACCCTAGCAATGGTAGTAGTTTTCCTAAACAGAAAACCAAGTGGGTTATCCATATTGGAAACAAAGTAACAAGCAGTAACAAAAGCAATACTCACAGTAGAAGTTTCCTTTACCAGTTCCACTCTTCAATAGCGCTTCACTCCCCGGCAACGGCGGCCGAAAATAGTCTTGATGACCCACAAGTATAGGGGGTGTATCGTAGTACTTTTGATAGATAGGAGTGTCGATCCCAAAGAGGAGCAGAAGGTGTTGAACAGTGGTATGGAGCAAGAACTCTCTGCAAATACTTAACAAACAAAATTTTAGTGGTTTTCTGATAGAGCAACAAAACAAAGTGCAAGTAACAAAGAACAAACGCAACAAGTGGCCCAATCCTTTTGTTGCAAAGGACAAGCCGGTGGAAATACTTATAAATACCAAACATTCTCGAGGACACATGGGAATTCTGTCAAGTGCTTTCGCTTCAAATAGCCGAGTACTCTTATTTGGTGTTGTAAGTGTTGTATGGGTGAACCTATGCTAATGTACCGACCTTACTTGGACTAACACATACTTGTGATTAAACCCCTTACAAACATCCGTAACTACAGGAAAGTAATTAAGATATAAATCTAACCACAGCCTTAAACTCTGAGATCCTACACTCCCTTGTGGAAAGGTGTCCTAACGGGGGTTCGGGTTTCTGTCACTCCGGCAACCCCAAAATTAGTAGCCAAATACACAATGCATTTCCCTAGGCCCATAAATGGTGAAGCATCATGTAGTCGACGTTCACATGACACCACTAGAAGAATAGCACCACAACTTAAATACTAACCATTGAATAATAGCTCAACACAAATCCACTAATAACAACATGACTTCTCCCATGTCCTCAAGAACTAAACGAACTACTCACAAGCCATCATATGGATCAAGATCAAAGATTATATGATAATGGATAACAATCTAAATATAAATAATAATCCAATGGTTCCTCTCACAGGCATTAACTACAATAGTAATCAACACCGAGAAAGTTTCCCCTAAGAACTAAAGCAATATCCAACACAATTGTTACAGCGGGACGGAGTGGTGATGATGGTGCTGGTATAGATGATGGTGTGGATGATGATGATGATCCCGATGAAGCCTAGATTGACGATGGTGTTGATGGCGATTGTATCCCATCTTCGGAAAGGAATTCCTCCGGCAGAAATCTATCTGCCGGAGAGATCTTTCTCTCTCGGTGTTTTCCACCCCCGAGAGGCAGCGGAAATCTATCTGTGGTCCTTCTTCGTCCCTCCTTCTGGCTTCCTCAATCTTCTGGAAAATAATATTTTCCCATATTTTTCTGGTCTTCGCGAAATTGCATCAAAACGCCTTCTTTTCCATCAGAATCCAGACTCCGTCAGCCCATCCTCCAAGATTCATCCAACATGCATAAACAGATGAAAAGCCATAAGTAATACCTCATAATAAGACAAATATCAATGAATAGAGGTAGATTACGATATAGAATGGTGATGCAAATTGGGCGTATCAGTTACCGCCGCCCGTGGGTGTGGACGGGCGTTTAGACACCGGCACCTTCCTCCTTGGCGGCGCCCGCACCTTGCCGGGGGCCTGCACGGCGGCCAGCCGCACGGCGGCGACGCTTGTGTGCAGCGTCGGGCACAGCGGGACAAAGAGGGCTTGGGCCGCGACGGTTGTGTTTCCGGCGTCGGCGCCATAACTAGGGTTTGGCACATGGGGCGGCGAAGCGACGGAGGCGTCGCTGGCGGCAGGTGGAATGGAGTAGGAAGGGGTCGGTGGGGGTGCCGAAGGGTGCGTCCATCGTCGGAATTGCGTCGGCGGTCGCGCGGAGGCGAGGATTAGGCGGTGGGGCGGCGAGGCGCGGGGGAAAGTTTCAGCGCGGGGTTTCTTCGCGTGTGCGTCGAGCGATGCCGCGCGCTGCAGCCGGATCCCAAAGTTTAGCGCTTGGGATAGGGCAAACCGGCCCGCGCCCAAAAAAAATTACAGCGCCATGCCATATGCAGTGCCTGCTGGGGGACGATTTTTGCGCTCCGGCGCTGCAAAACGGCGGTTTATATAGCATTCCTGTTGAAGATGCTCTAACTAAAGTCACTTTATTCCCTAAAAAAACTAAAGTCACTTTATTAGATTATGTAGAATAGAATGAAGCGGAAACATGAGAAGGGAACATAAATGTATGGAAGCCGTGTATGTCGTGTACCACATATCTGATAATCTACATCCTCGAGTACACACTTTCTTCCGTGATGGCAAGTGAAACCGTCTTAAAAAAATTGAGAATAAGAACATGAGTATTTTTTTGTCAAATCTACACAAATCTGAAAACTTCAACCGAATCTGACCCCTCCTCGAAACTAATTCGGAATCTGACCCCTGGGGTCGGCGCCATTTTAAATAGAGCCAAAGTTATACAAATCATTGCGCACACGTCAGAAAACCGAACCGAAGGAGGTCGGCTCCGTTTAAAACAGTGTCGACCTCCCTAGGTTGCCCCCTGTTGTCACGTGTTGCGCCAACCTATATAACTTCGGCTCCGTTTAAAATAGCGCCGACTCTAGGGGTCAGATTCCGAATTAATTTAGGGGAGGGTCGGATTCGACTGAAGTTTCTCAAAAAGATTAGATTTGGCAAAAATGCCACAACATGATGCGTCGATCATGAGAGAAAAGTGGCTCTTGAAGAAGTGGGGATATTGTGCGGGCAAACTTGATATGCATAAGGCATATGATGAGGTCGAATGAAACTTTCTAGAAAGTATGTTGAGAAGGCTTGGGTTTCAAGAAAACTTTGTTGACCTTCTAATGGCATGTGTTCGCTCTGTGAAATACAAAATCAGATTCAATAGTCAAGAAATAGATTCTTTTACCCCAAGTTAGGGCTTCGACTGGGTGACCCCTGTCCTCCTATTTGTTCTTTATTTGTGTAGAAGGGCTTTCAAGTCTTCTGGCTCATAGAGAGAAGGTTCGTGGTATGAACGGTGTCAGGGTTTGCAGAAATGCACCATCAGTGTCTTATTTACTCTTTGTTGATGATTCCCTAATCCTTATGAAAGCATATATGACTAATACAACCTCGTTGAGACAGGTACTTGATCAATATTATGCAAGTTCAGGACAATTGGTGAGTAAAGAAAAGTGTAGTATGTACTTCAGTACGAATATTGACCCTGATGTACGTGTTGAAATTGGGGTGGAGCTAAATATTGTGAAAAAGGCTCTTTCTGACAAATATTTGAACCTTCCATTAATGGTTGGTGTGGATTGATCTGATAGTTTCTTATATTTATTAGAGACGGTCATAAAGTGGCTAGAGGGATGGAAAGAAAAAATTCTATCTATGGGTGGTAAGAAGATTCTATTTAAAGCAATTATCCAATCCATGTCAGTTTATGCCATATTGGTTTTTAAAATCCCAAAGAACCTTTGCAAAGATATTACTAATGCTATGGCTAGATTTTGTTGGGATGATTCTGAGGAACAAAAGAAGATGCATTGGATGGGCCGATGGAAGATGTGCATACCTAAGAAGCTTGGAGTCTTGGGTTTCCGTGATCCCCATGCCTTTAATCTAGCTATGCTAGCTAAACAGTGTTGGAGACTGATCACTAAATTAGATTCTCTATGTGCCCAAATCTTAAGAGAGAAATATTACCCAAATGGAGACCTCCTCAAGGTTGGACCAAAGAAGGGTTCCTCCTTTACTTGGCAGAGTATCATCGCTTGCTTGAGTGTTTTCCGCGGAGGATACATTTGGAGAGTTGGCTCGGGTTCTAGTATCAATATTGGAAGATCATTGGGTCCCTATGAGTCCTAATAGTATGATTCAAACCCCGCAAGGTAAAAAAAATAACTATAGTAAGTGAGCTTATTGATCCGATCAGTTTTACTTGGGATGAGGAGTTGTTTCGGACTATCTTTAATCCCATTGATGTTACGAGAATTCTTAGAACACCGCTGAATGAGAACATGCCTGATGATTTTGTGGCTCGGGATATGACAAAATCTTATACATTCTCGATACGATCGACTTATTATGTGGAGTGGAACCACATTCATGGAGGATGATTGAATCATTCTGGTGACCAAGGGACCTCCTACCAAAACTCGGTGTGGGATATTTTTTGGAAGCTGAAAGTACCGAGTAAGATAAAAATATTTGTCTAGAAGGCTTTGCATGGTATTGTGATAGGTTGTGTTGTCCTTGCAAATAGACATATATCGGTGTCTGGACAATGTCTTGTTTGCGCTCAAGGAGCTGGAGATATACGACATTTGATTTTTGGCTATGAACGTGCAAGGGAAGTATGATAATTTTTGGGATTGGGGAATATTATTGATTAATTCCTTGTTGTTGACCGCTCAGGGTCAGTTGTTTTGAAAGTGCTTCTTCAGAGTAATCTAAAAAACCTGATGATAGCACTCATGTCGATACGAAGGAGTTGATTGCGGTGGCTGGTTGGTACATTTGGCGGAAGCGCAAAGAACATGTCAAGGGGAAAAGTGGCACCTCTGTCTCAGTCGGCATTTTCAATCGAAGGATTAACTCTGAACTACAGAGGAGCATAATCCCAGGCTAAACCTCGTTATGTTACCTGAATCAAACTGACGATGGGTACTTATAAGCTTAACATTGATGCTTGCTACTTTCAGAATGGATTAGGCGCCGTGGACGCAGTACTCCATAATGATAGGGGCAAGCTTGTGCTAGTGCAAATTGGGTTCTTAATAATTTGCCAAATAAAACAACGACGGAGGCCATCGCTCTTCAAAAAGGACTTCAGTTGATCGAGGGTCTAGGGTATGTTGTAGTTACAATTGAATCCGATTCTCTATAATTGGTAGAAGCTTATAGTGGCATCAATGAGGTTCGGAGCCCACATACATCCATCTTGGCTGACTGTTTTCAAATGTCCAAAAGGATTGGTCAGGTGACCTTGCAACATTACTCGCAGGAGGTTAATACTATGGCGCACAAGTTAACTGGAGTTGCTTATGATTCAAATAGCTCTATTTTTTAGGATCGTGACCCCTCTAGTTTCATTATTCCCTTTGTACTGAACGATGTATCTGTGTTTGAATTGAAATAAAGTGTGCCGCATGGCTTTCCCTAAAAAAAGATGGCTCTTGGAGACGGTGTTGGTGCTACACACAATGTTGTTACAATGACTTGGATATTTTTTGTTTGAGTTATGTACATAAATTCATCTTGTTTTTATCATCACTAAGCATTGACATCACAACACTTGAAACCTAACGCTTCCACTTCTATTCTGATCTAGAGAGGTGGCTGAATGTGTTGCGAGAAATGTGAGAAATGTAAGAAAGTGAAGAGTGAACAAATATTCTATTTTTCCAGACACAATGTTCGAGAGAATAAGTTCGTAATATACTTGTAGCCACTTATAGCTTGTTTGGAATAGGAGTGTATTTTCTTGGCAAATTTTTGGTATTTGGTGCAATTTGTTTTAAAATGCCTGAACTTCAAAAGGACATGACTACCTTAAACAAACCCTTAGTAGACAAATGGCAGTGTACAAGACCAAGAATTAAGAATGCACCTTGGAAATAAGTGGCTTGTAAACATCAACGTTGAATTTTTTTAACAATATATATAAAAATGCATAGTATTGTTTGTTCAACGATTCATTACCCATGGAAATCATATGAATAAAAATAGCAAAAATGCAATGTATGTATGAGTAAAATGAACTCAGAAGTCCCCTATGAATGGAATTGTACATAACAACACACTCAAACAAAAAGTTTACATAATCGCCAGATTGGTCACATAATAATCAAATGTAATTTCATACACGTGAAATTTACACAATAAACATTCCGAGTTCATGAACCCGATGCTCTAAGGTAAAAATACGAAAGCTTGTAAATTCGTACTTGATGACTTTTTTGTAGGGGTTCGTGGCATGGAAAACAAAAAAAAATCTACCGCATGCATACAAACAATCCAAGATCTATCTACTAGATTGTAGCAACGAGTCGATAAAAGCACTCACCCTAGAAGATTCCAAAGCGGTTAACGAGAGCATATTCTCGTGGGTGATGTAGTCGTACACTTGCCGATCTTAAGACGCGTAGACGATCCTTCCGGCGCTGTGTTCCGGCAGCGCTTCCGCAGTCGGTCACACGTTCGGTACTCGATGAAGACCTTCCTCTCCCTTGTTCCAGCAGGCAGCGAAGGTTGTAGTTCTCCCATCGCGATTCCGGCAGCACGACGGCGTGGTGTCGGAAGTAGAGGGAAAATCCCACAGGGCTTCGCCTAAGCCGGTGCGAGTTATGGTGGATTAGGGTTTCTCGGAGATCTAGGGTTTAGATGACTGGGAGGAGGAGGAGGTGTCGATGGCGCGGTGGCGGGGCTGCGGCGGCGGCTCGTGGAGAGGGGCTAGGGCTTGTGTGCTTTGGGGCAGCCCTCCCCCTCTATTTATGAGAGGGGAGGGCAGCCTTGGGAGGGGTGGGTTTGAATCCAAACCCAAACCCAAGTTGGATTGAGAGAAGTCCTTGTTCCTTCTCCCACTAGGAAACCATTGTTCCAGTTTGACTTAACTCCCGTTTGACTTTCAATTTAGAGCTTTAATTCTCTCCTGCAAATGCACACACCAAGTGACCTAGGATATGATCCAATCATTCCACTTACCCATGACACATTCATGGACCATTCTCCTTCCGGACCGGTGAACCTTCTAGACCCTTCTAGAACCTCTCCGATGAAAACATCGGAAACTTTTTCGAACTCCGAAATAGGACTGTCCTTATATGAGTCTTATTCTCCGGACCATTCCGGATCTCCTGTGATATCCCGGATCCCATCCGAGACTCCGAACAACATTCGGTATCCCTACTAACATTCCATATCTACTAAACAACATTGAATCCTTAAGTGTGTCTCCCTATGGTTCGTGAATTATGCGGACATGACCGAGACACTTCTCCGATCAATAATCAATAGAGGAATCTGGAAATTCATATGGCTCCCACATATTTCTACGATTACTTTGCGATCGAATGAACCACTTACATACGATACCAATTTCCCTTTGTCTCACGATAGTTTACTTATCCGAGGTTTTGATCGTCGTATCTCTGCATACCTAGTTCAACCTCGTTACTGATAAGTACTCTTTTCTCGTTCCCGTGATATGTGATCCCTTGTGAGCCAGTCACATGCTTGCAAGCTAATTGGATGACATTCCACCGAGAGCGCCCAGAGTATATCTATCCGTCATATGGATGGACAAATCCCACTCTTAATCCATGTACCTCAACCCATACTTTCTGAACACTCAATGCCACCTTTATAGCCACACAGTTACAGTGTGCTGTTTGATGTCATCAAAGCATCCTTCCAGTGATGGTGATTAACATGATCTCATGGTCGAAGGAATTAGGTTACTATGTATCAGAAAGCTTATAGCAAATGAACTATTGAAATGACTTTATCTTAATGCTACGCTTATCTATAGGAGTATGTCCATCATACCATTCTCCTAATGATATGATCTCGTTGTTAATAACATCTCAATGTTCATGATCGGGAAACCACGATCATCTATTAACCAACAAGCTAGTATTACAAAGAGGCTTTACCAGGGACTCTAATTTAGTTTACAAATCACACAAGTATTAATGTTTCCTGTTTAATAATATTATAGCATGAATGTAAACATTTATCATAAACACAAAGATATAATAATAACCGTTTTTATTATTGCCTCTAGGGCATATCTCCAACAGTCTCCCACTTGCACTAGAGTCAACTAATCTAGATTACATGGTAATGTACCGAACACCCATGGCGGTTTGGTGCTGGTCATGTTTTGCCCTCGGGAGAGGTTTAGTCAACGGATCCGCCACATTCAGATCTGTGTGTACTTTGCAAATCTTTATGTCTCCATCTTGGACATGCTCTCGAATAGCGTGAAAACGTAGCTTGATGTGCGTCACCTTCTTGTGTGACATTGGTTCTTGCGCATTAGTTATGGCGCCCATGTTATCACAGTAGATAGACATTGGGTCCAGCGCACTTGGAACCACACCGAGCTCTGTAATGAACTCCTTCATCCATATCGCCTCTTGTGAAGCCTCCGAAGCAGCTATGTATTCCGATTCAGTTGAAGATCTCGCCACAACGCTTTGTTTTGCACTCCTCCAGCTAACTGCTACACCATTTAAAGTAAATATGTATCCAGATTGAGATTTAGAATCATCCGGATCAGTGTTCTAACTAGCATCAGTGTAACCATTAACAACGAGCTGTTCATCACCTCCATAAAAAAGAACCATATCCTTAGTTCTTCTCAAGTACTTAAGGATGTTTTTGACCGTTGTCCAATGATCCACTCCTGGATCACTTTGATATCTGCTAGTCAAACTAACATCATATGCAATGTCGGGTCTAGTACATAGCATGGCATACATTAGAGATCCTATGACTGAGGCATAGTGAGTCTTACTCATCCTTTCTCTATCTTCTGCCGTTGCGGGACTTTGAGTTTTACTCAAGGTCGTATTGGGCAACATGGGCAAGAACCCGTTCTTGCTATCTTCCATTCCAAAACTCTTTAGAACTTTGTCCAAATATGTACTCTGTGACAATGATATTAGGCGTCTCGATCTATCTCTATAAATCTTTATGCCTAATATGTAAGATGCTTCGCCAAGATCTTTCATTGAAAAACTACTATTCAAATAATCCTTGACACTATTAAGAAGGTCTACATCATTCCCAATCAACAATATGTCATCTACATATAGTATTAAGGATGCTACAAAGCTCCCACTCACTTTCTTGTAAATACAAGCTTCTCCATAAGTTTGTATAAAACCAAAGCTTTTGATTACCTTATCAAAACGTTGATTCCAACTTCGAGATGCTTGCTTCAATCCATATATGGACCGTTGAAGTTTGCACACCTTTTTAGAATCTTTAGGACCGACAAAACCTTTGGGTTGCATCATATACAACTCTTCATCAATGTCTCCATTGAGGAACGCCGTTTTGACATCCATCTGCCATATCTCATAATCATAATATGCAGCGATTGCTAACATAATCCTCACAGACTTTAGCTTCGCTACTGGTGAGAAAGTCTCATCGTAGTCAACTCCTTGAATTTGTCGAAACCCTTTTGCGACAAGCCGAGCTTTATAGACAATTACATTACCATCAGCATTTGTTTTCTTCTTGAAAATCCATTTATTTTCGACAGCCTTCCGGCCATCCGGTAAGTCTACCAAAGTTCATACTTGGTTTTCGTACATGGATCCAATCTCGAATTTCATGGCTTCTTGCCATTTATTGGAATCTGGGCTCATCATTGCTTCCTCATATGTCGCAGGGTCATCAGTGTTGTCTACCAACATGACACTCATAACGGGATCATACGAATCAGGAGTGGTACGAGTTCTCGTTGACCTGCGAGGTTCCGTAGTAACTTCAACCAAAGTTTCACGATCAACATCATTAGCTTCCTCTCTTATTGATGTAGGCGCCACAGGAACTACTTCTAGTGCTGCGCTACTCGCAAGTTCGAGAGAAGGTTCAACAACCTCGTCGAGTTCTACTTTACTTCCAGTCACTTCTTTCGAGAGAAACTCCTTCTCTAGAAAGGATCCATTCTTGGCAACGAAGATTTTGCCTTCGGATCTATGATAGAAGGTATACCCAATAGTTTCCATCGGGTATCCTATGAAGACGCATTTTTCGGCTTTGGGTTCAAGCTTGTCTGGCTGTAACTTCTTTATATAAGCTTCGCAACCCCAAACTTTAAGGAACGACAATTTAGGTTTCTTACCAAACCATAATTCATATGGCATCGTTTCAACGGATTTAGATGGTGCCCTATTTAAAGTGAATGCGGCTGTTTCTAATGCATAACCCCAAAATGATAGTGGTAAATCTGTATGTGACATCATAGAACGAACCATATCTAAGAGAGTTCGATTACGACGTTCGG
Source organism: Avena sativa (assembly GCA_916181665.1). Classification (NCBI taxonomy): domain Eukaryota; kingdom Viridiplantae; phylum Streptophyta; class Magnoliopsida; order Poales; family Poaceae; genus Avena; species Avena sativa. The sequence goes on from OV702282.1 coordinate 302,707,441, forward strand.
ACACACCATTACGCTGTGGTGTTCCCGGTGGTGTGAATTGTGAAAGTATTCCGCATTTCTTCAAATTCTCGCCAAACTCGTAACTTAGATATTCACCTCCACGATCAGATCGTAGAAATTTAATCTTCTTGTTACGTTGATTCTCTACCTCACTTTGAAATTCCTTAAACTTCTCGAAAGTTTCGGACTTATGTTTCATGAAATAGATATACCCATATCTACTCAAGTCATCCGTGAAGGTAACAACATAACGATAACCACCGCGCGATGCTACACTCATTGGGCCACACACATCGGTATGTATGATTTCCAATAAGTCCGTAGCTCGCTCCATCATACTAGAAAATGGAGTCTTAGTCATTTTACCCATCAGACATGCTTCACATCTTTCAAGTGATTCGAAATCAAGTGATTCAAGAAGTCCATCGGAATGGAGTTTCTTCATACGCTTCACTCCAACATGACCATGACGACAGTGCCACATATAGGTCGATTTATCGCTCAATTTCAAACGTTTAGCTTCAATGTTATTAATGTGTGTATTACCACAATCGAGATTCAATAAGAATATACCATCTATCAAAGGTGCATGTGCATAAAACATATTACTCATATAAATCGAACAATTATTATTCTTGGATTTAAACAAGTAACCGTCTCGCAATAAACATGATCCAGATATAATGTTCATGCTCAACGCAGGCACCAAATCACAATTATTTAAGTATAAAACTAATCCCGATGATAGATGAAGAGGTAGCGTGTCGATCGCGATCACATCAACCTTTGATCCATTTCCAACGCGCATCATCACCTCGTTCTTCGCTAGCTTCCGTTTATTATGTAGCACCTGTTTCGAGTTACAAATATGAGCAACCGAACCAGTATCAAATACCCAGGCACTACTACGAGTACTAGTGAGATACACATTAATAACATGTATATCGGATATACCTTTCTTCTTGATGTTGCCGTTCTTCAAATCCGCCAAGTACGTTGGGCAATTCCGCTTCCAGTGACCTTCTCCCTTGCAGTAAAAGCACTCAGTGTCAGCCTTAGATCCAACCTTGGTCTTCTTTGCCGGCACGGTAACTTTCTTACCGCCCTTCTTGAAGTTTCCCTTTTTCTTAGACTTGCCTTGCTTCTTGAATTTGGTGGTCTTATTGACCAACAACACTTGGTGCTCTTTCTTGATCTCCACTTCTGCAAATTTCAACATGGAGAAGAGTTCTGGCAACGACTTGTCCATGTTTTGCATATTGTAGTTCATCACAAAGTTCCTGTAACTTGGTGGTACTGATTGGAGGACACGGTGAATCCTCAAAGCATTAGGAATCACTATTCCCAAGCTTTGAAGCTTGCTCGCGTGCTCAGACATCTTAAGCACGTGCTCACTGACAGAGCTGCCCTCTTCCATCTTGCAGTTAAAAAACTTTTTAGAAGTCTCATAACTCTCAACTGCCGCGTGAGCCTCAAATATCATTTTGAGTTCACGGACAATATCATGTGGGTCATGGTTCTCAAACCTTTTCTGAAGCTCCGATTCCAAACCATACAAGATAGCACACTGAACTGTTGAGTACTGATTCTTCCGAGCGAGGAAAACATTCTTTACCTCATCGGTAGCAGTAGCTGCAGCGGGTCACCCAGCGGTGCATCCAGCACATAGGTCAAATTACCAGCATTGAGGAAATCCTCAAATTGCGGAACCAATTCGCGAAGTTGCTTCCATTGTTTTTCAACTTTTCTTTCTCTAGGAACGCATTAAAATTGATGGTAGGGGCCGCCATTGATCTACAACACATTTGCAATAGTTTAGACTAAGTTTATGACAAATTGAGTTTTTATTAATAGTTAAATTAATCTAGGTGAATTCCCACTCAAAACAATATCCCTCAAATTGTTTTAGTGATCACACGAACCAAATCCACCACATCAAAACCGATCATCACGAGAGTTGATGTAGCTTCCATGGCGAACAATCAACATGTTCATCATATCTACTATATGACTCATGCTTTACCTTTCGGTGATCCGTGTTCCGAGACCATGTCTGTACATGCTAGGCTCGTCAAGATCAAACCTTAGCTTCCGCATGAGCAAATCTGGCTTGCTCACGTTGTATACACTCGCAGAATCTAACACACCCGATCATCACGTGGTGCTTCGAAACAACGAGCTTTAGCAACGGTGCTTACTAAGGATGAACACTTCAAAACTTGAAATTGTGTGCAAGAGGGATAATCTTATAATGCTACCATCGCGTATTAAGCAATACAAGATGCATAAAGGATTAACATCACATGCAATTCATAATTTGTGATATGATATGGCCTTTCTTCTTGTGCTTCCGATCTCCATCTTCAAGCACGAACATGATCTCCATCATCACCGGTATGGCGTCAAGGTCAATGGCGCCGTTTCATGGTTGTCGTCCACCAGCTTCAACTATTACAACTACTTTTAATAGACACGCGGGTCTTAACGGGATTTAAAAGACAACCATATGGCTCCTGCCGGTTGCCAACTTACAATAAAGAACATTGCATACATCATATATAATCACAATCATGGCCATATCACATCACAACACACCCCTGCAAAACAAAGTTAGACGCCTCTAATTTTCTTTGCATATATTACGTGGTTTGGGGCTTTCAATAAGTGTCATTCTAACTTACTAACAAGAACCACAATGTTGATGTTTGAACTATCAAGTGCTCGTTGTAAATTGAATTTATACTATGATGGGAGAGACAGACACCCGCAAAGCCACTTATGCAATACAAGTTGCACGCTGAGTGTGGAGCAAGTATCATGAACGATGTCATGTAAGGTTAGCCCGAGCCGCTTGATCACATCATACCGCAAGATGCAAAGTACACAAAAAGCAATTGAAATAAAAGCACCACCGCCCATAATGACCATTGTGTTCTACTCGTGCAACAGATCTACATATAGACACGGCTTTGATACCACTGTAGGGGTTCGTAGCATGGAAAACAAAAAAATTTCTACCGCATGCACACAAGCAAGCCAAGATCTATCTACTAGATTGTAGCAACGAGTCGATGGAAGCACTCACCCTCGAAGATTCCAAAGCGATTAACGAGAGCAGATTCTCGTGGGTGATGTAGTCGTACACTTGCCGATCTCAAGATCGCGTAGACGATCCTTCTAGCGCTGCGTTCTGGCAGCGCTTCCGCAGTCGGTCACATGTTCGGTACTCGATGAAGACCTTCCTCTTCCTTGTTCCAGCAGGCAGCGAGGTTGTAGTTCTCCCCTCACGATTCCGGCAACACGACGACGTGGTGTCGGAAGTAGAGGGAAGATCCTGCAGGGCTTCACCTAAGCCGGTGCGAGTTATGGTGGATTAGGGTTTTCCGAAGATCTAGGGTTTAGATGACCGGGAGGAGGAGGAGGTGTCGGCGACGGCTAGGGCGGCGGCGACGAACTGGCGGCGGCGCGGGGTGGCGGCGGCGGGGCTGCGGCGGCGGCTCATGGAGAGGGGCTAGGGCTTGTGTGCTTTGGGGCTGCGACGGCGGATCATGGAGAGGGCCAAGTTGGATTGAGAGAAGGACTTGTTTCTTCTCCCACTAGGAAACCATTGTTCCAGTTTGACTTTTCAAACTCCCGTTTGACTTTCAATTTAAAGCTTTAATTCTCTCCTGCAAATGCACACACCAAGTGACCTAGGATATGATCCAATCATTCCACTTACCCATGACACATTCATGGACCATTCTCCTTCCGGACCGGTGAACCTTCTAGACCCTTCCAGAACCTCTCCGATGAAAACATCGGAAACTTTTCCGAACTCCGAAATAGGACTTCCCTTATATGAATCTTATTCTCCGGACCATTCCGGATCTCCTCGTGATATCCCGGATCCCATCCGACAACGGCGGAGCCTCCTGGAGGCGATACTGGGCTGCAACCCCCCCTTCACAAATTGCAAAAAAAAATTACTAGGTATTAGTCTAAGCCAGGCCCAGCCCACAAGAGCATATCAGTCCGTTTTTCCTCTCTTCCCTAGTTCGATCACGAACGAACAGAGCTGCGTCTGGAGTTCTCGCGAACGCCTCGGTGACATCGGTACGCCGTACACGGTTAGGTCTTCCTCTAGTTCAAGATTGACTGCAGTTCCACTTGGATCAATCGATTGGCCTTCATCCTTGCCCCCCGATCCTCCTCCTCCTCCTCCTCAAGTTCGTCCTTCTGCAGTCCTCTTATCCGCGTCGTTTGCCTACTGCTGCTCTTTCCCGGCGCGGCGGCGCCCCACTCCAGCACTTTGGCACTCCTACCGGTGATTGGCCACGGTATTCTTCACCGGACATGCATAGACGGCCAGCACCCAGACGCCTAGGTTAAGGTAATATTAGTTCTAGTGCCGAGAATTCTGAATTTTTTAAGATTCTGAATCTTTTACAGGCTAACACTTTGCAATTTGCAAATTCTGAATCTTCTACAAATTGTGATCAGGTGTCACATTAATTAGACTAGTAATTTCTCAAGTAATCCTTTACACCTGCTAGTATTTCTCAAGTAATTTTTGGTTAGCGTACTCGAATTCTAAATCAAACGCATATGCTGATTGTAGTGTGTACACGTCCTTTAGATTTTTCAGTACTTACTGGTAGTTTTCGTGTCCATTATGCTGCACTTGTTTGATTACTCGACGGAAAATGATTCATTGTAAATTTCTTATTTGTGTAGCAATGGGGAAACAACAAAAGATGCAGTCTTTTTTTTAAAAGGAAACGAGATGAAGAAGTGGATGAACATGCGTCTGCTCCTGATGCTCTGGCATTAGTGGAATTTGTAGATCAAATACAAGATGAAGATGGACAGAAATACCATATGCAGGATGAAGAAGAGCAAGAAAATCATGGTGGTCAAGATGAAGAAGAAGAGCAGCAAGCAAGTGGACCTGTGATATTTCGTGGAACTGAATTCTTGGAGCGAGATCCGGCTTTACGTCCGCAAGTCTGGCAATACCCTCCAAATCAACAAGATGATGTAAGAAGAGCATACCTGAGGTTAGGCCCTATGCAGCCTAGGCTAAATAAATATAAAGCTACTGGAATACAAGGACAAAAAAAGCGTTTCCAGTACAGCTATTTTAGCCATTTCCCATCATGGATGGAGTATTCAGTGAGTAGTGGCCGTGCATACTGTCTGCTTTGCTTTCTTTTTAGCAAAAATATAAAGAAAAGAGGTGGCTTTGATGTGTTCACAACACAAGGTTTTGATAGGTGGAAGAAAGTTCATGATGGAAAGAAGTGTGCGTTTCTAACTCACATGGGATCAAATCCTTGCTCGCAACACAACAATGCAGTGAGAGATACCCAAGCCTTATTGAATCAGCCAAACCACTTAGCAAATATTCTAGAGGTGAAGAGCAAAGAGGAGAAAGAAAAGGATCGTTTAAGACTGAAAACGACGATTGCATGTGTTAAGTGGCTCACATTTCAGTCTTGTGCTTTAAGAGGCCATGATGAGAGACCAGAGTTAAGAAATAGAGGGAACTTCCTTGAAATGCAAAAACTACTTGCAGAATTTTGTCCTGATATTGCAGCTGTAGTCGACGGGAATGCTCCACAAGTTTGCAAATACAATTTACATGACATACAAAATGAGATATTGGGCATTTATGCTATGAAAGTAAGGGAGCATATTAGAGCGGAAACTGGGGACTCCAAGTACTCTATTCTTGTGGATGAAACATGTGACGTCTCCAAAAGAGAGCAAATGGCACTAGTTTTCAGATTTGTTGATAAAGATGGTTATTCACAAGAAAGGTTCTTTCATCTCATACATGTGGCCAACACAAAATCATTGACACTAAAAAGGGAGTTAACTTCAGTTTTATCCAAACATGGATTTGATGTACAAAATATGCGAGGCCAAGGATACGATGGGGCCAGCAACATGAAGGGGGAGTTGAATGGATTGCAGGCTCTTTTTATTAAAGATTGCCCCTATGCATATTATGTTCATTGCTATGCACATCGTTTACAACTTGCTCTTGTTGGTGCAGCAAAGGATGTGGTTCCTGTCTCCCAATTTTTCCAGAAGCTTCTCTTTATTATAAATACAGTCGACTCCTCTTCAAAGCGCCATGATGAGCTCCATGATGCCGAAGTGGATGAGATAACACGTTTGCTAGCTATTGATCAAATTGAGACAGGTCAAGGAGTCAATCAGATTCGTTCACTGAAGCGGCCAGGAGAGACTAGATGGGGTTCCCATTTAGGTTCTGTCTCTAGTCTTATGCACTTGTTTAATCCGGTAAGAACGGTTTTAGAAAAATTAGGAGGTGATTCCACGGCAGGAGCAAACCGAGCTGATGGGGACACCGGTTTCACCTACTTGACCTCCTTTGAGTTCGTATTTATCCTATGCATGATGAAAGAGATATTAGAAACCAGTGAAAATCTTGGAAAGGCTTTACAAAAGAAAACTCAAGACATAGTAAATGCAGTTCGTCTTGTGCATTCCACGAAAGTGCTTCTAGAAACTATGAGATCAGATGAAGGATGGGATGAGTTCATTCTGACAGTTATTGAGTTTTGTGTAGAGCATGACATCGATATTCCAGACATGGAGGGAACATACATTTTGCGTGGTGGGCATGCCCGTCGTCAGCCTGATCAGTTTACTACTGAAAGGTATTTACGAGTGGAGATATATCGAGCAACAATTGACAGCCAACTCACGGAACTGAATCTTAGGTTCAATGAGAAAGTGATGGATCTCTTATCCATTAGTGCTACACTCATACCAAGACATGGATTAGTATCATTCGATGCTAAAGCAATTTGTTCAATGGTGGATAAATACTATCCAGCCGACTTTACACAACAGGAGAGGTATGGTTTAGAGATTCAATTGAAGCATTTCATTGTGGATGCTAAAAATAGTGAAGAATTAAGGAAGCCTGCAACTATTGCTTCTTTATGTCGTTGACTTGTTGAGACAGGACGGGATAGAATCTATAATTGGCTTGACAGGTTGCTTCGTTTGCTCGTTACTCTTCCGGTTTCCACAGCAAGTGCTGAGCGTGCTTTTTCTAGCTTGAAGATTATCAAGTCAAGGCTGCGTAATAGAATGGAAGATGGTTTTCTTGCGGACAGCATGCTGCTACAAATAGAAAGGGAAATTGCTTCAAAAATTTCATATGAAGATATAATTGCTGATTTCAAAGCTAAGAAGAACCGAAGAGGATTTCTCTAGCTATTTATTGGTCATATTGAATTGCCTTTTGGTCATTATATACGTTCTTTTCTTTTGGTGTACCAAAGATTACTTCATCACAATACCCAGGTATATTCGAACCAGTTATATGTATATTTGCGTGAACAAGATACATATATACCATCATCATGACATTGTAATATAATATATACCTATGTTCTCTTACTTGCCCTAGTATATTTATGCATATTTGCTATTTTTTATGGAATTTGCCCCCTCTTGTGTTTTGTTCACCCTCCGCCACTGCCATCCGAGACTCCTAACAACATTCAGTATCCCTACTAACATTCCATATTTACTAAACAACATCGAATCCTTAAGTGTGTCTCTCTACGGTTCGTGAATTATGCGGACATGACCGAGACATTTCTCCGATCAATAACCAATAGAGGAATCTGGAAATTCATATGGCTCCCACATATTTCTACGATTACTTTGCGATCGAATGAACCACTTACATACGATACCAATTTCCCTTTGTCTCATGATAGTTTACTTATCCGAGGTTTTGATCGTCGGTATCTCTGCATACCTAGTTCAACCTCGTTACTGATAAGTACTCTTTTCTCGTTCCCGTGATATGTGATCCCTTGTGAGCCAGTCACATGCTTGCAAGCTAATTGGATGACATTCCACCGAGAGGGGCCAGAGTATATCTATCCGTCATATGGATGGACAAATCCCACTCTTGATCCATGTGCATCAACCCATACTTTCTGAACACTCAATGCCACCTTTATTAGCCACCCAGTTACGGTGTGGTGTTTGATGTCATCAAATCATCATTCCGGTGATGGTGATTAACATGATCTCATGGTCGAAGGAATTAGGTTACTATGTATCAGAAAGCTTATAGCAAATGAACTACTGAAATGACTTGATCTTAATGCTACACTTATCTATAGGAGTATATCCATCATACCATTCTCCTAATGATATGATCTCATTGTTAATAACATCTCAATGTTCATGATCGGGAAACCACGAGCATCTATTAACCAACAAGCTAGTATTACAAAGAGACTTTACCAGGGACTCTAATTTAGCTTACAAATCACACAAGTATTAATGTTTCCTGTTTAATACTATTATAGCATGAATGTAAACATTTATCATAAACACAAAGATATAATAATAACCATTTTTATTATTGCCTCTAGGGCATATCTCCAACATTTTTGATGCAATGTACAAAATTATATACAATTGTGGGGGATTTTTCATGAAATTTGACAAAGAGAGGGGTGTGCATATGTGACATGTAAAAACATTACCACTAGATGTAATCTCTTGTTTATAATCTTGCGTAATAGGATCATACAAAAGTATGGTACAACCATAGGGAATAAACTATACAGATTGCAACTATACAACTTTCTCCGTATAAATCATCCACTCCATAGAGAGAGAGAGAGAGTTATGCACAAATCTGAATCAAAATAGAATGCGCGTAAAGACAAGAAGGGATATTTCGATGAGGTATAGTTTGTTTGTTTAGCAAAACATTTGACTGTATTAATCAACTAAAATGTAGAATGTTTGAATAAAATAAAAGGCACATGAAGAACAAATGCACACACTAAAACAAAAAATTGCTCTGAAGATTATTTAAAATCAATAGCTCTAGCTCCCCACTTGTGCATTGACATTCCTCCAAGACCCCGGCAAGAAAAATGACCATGGATCAAACTTGCACAAGCAAACTAACCTTGAAGGTTCGAAGAGTTGTTTCAGTCTCTCACCATATGAAATGACAACCTAAGATGGATGAGCATGTTCTAATCAGAGACACATTCCTTGCAACATATGTTGTCAAATCGCTGATTAATCTTTGTAAGGTCAAAGTGTGGCACAAGAAACAACATATCAAGATTCAGTAAAAAACACATATCAAGAGTTGACGACCTATGGAAACAAAACACCTCAAGGCCATGATGTCTGACCATGATGGACATAGTTTTTTACAAATAGAGCCACGAGATTCTTATTCCGCTTTTTCTTTGCTATCAAGACATCGTCACCAACAACATGCAAGCTTAAATTGATTTTTTTTAGAAATACTAGGAAAAAACCCGTGCGTTGCAACGGGAGACAACATTGATCTACATCGTGACATTATGCATATTTTTGCTCCAAAAGTATTTTCTTTCAAAACAATAATTTATTGCTAAATTTATTCCTTTCTCTATTTCAAGTTAGAATATAATCATATTATTCGGTTATTTATTCTATGTTAAAAACCATTTTATAAGGTTAAGAAAAGAAAGGAAAAAATAAAATTAACGTCTTTTTTTAGCACATAGAAGACCTGTTGTTAAAAAAGAACAATATTTTTCTAAACAACATGGGCATCCTATCCGGACCAAACTCATCAGCCCACCATCGACGGCCCACCACGCCCACACGGGCAAACCCTAAAAGCCCCACCAACTCCCATTGCCAATCTTGCAGCCACCCCTGGCTCCTTTTTCCCAAAACCGACTGACTCCTCCCCTTCTCTCAACTCCGCCGCCAAACTGAGCTCGATACCATCGTCTCCCGCTCGAACCTCCCCTTGTCTCAATCCCTGTAGCGCAAGTCGCCAGCTCTCGACGTCTCCACAAGCCCGTCAACAGTGTTCACCCATGGCTCTATCAATCATTGTTCCGTTCCATCTGATCCAGCTCCTGTTTACTTGGCTTGTTGACGGTCAATCAGATCAGATAAAGTATATAAACCGGTAAAATTTTGTGTAAGGAAGCGAGGTGGTACTATTCTATACCTGCATCGGCGGTGTTTGGGTCAGCAAAGAGCAGCTAGACACGACGTGGATCAAACACCGAACCGGCCATGGTGGGCTTAGGTGCTGGTGTACATGCGCGTGGGCCTACATGAAACGAGAAGGACAAAAGGAAATAAAAAATAGAACAAACCGGTGCGGTGGCATTGGCTGGTATTTAGTGCATAATATGTGTTGTCGAGGGAGGACAAATTCGTCTAAAAAAGAGTTAGACCGAAAGAAACACTTTATCTTTTATTATTATAGCACAAATGCCCGTGCGTTGCATCGGGATAAATAATCTTTTGCATGATGCATTCGTAAGATCCTGGCCATTCTCATTTGTTTATAATATTTTCATGCGCCACTTCTTGTCGCCGCGGTAGTTGGTGCCCCAAGTCGCTCAAAGCCAGGTACTCACTCGACTCTAGTGCACCAAGCAACCCTGCTCGCTCCGCTTTTCTCTCCCTCTTTCTCGTGGTCCTACTGCCTTAGGCGACCCTTTACCGGCCGGCCTCGTCTCCGGCATTGCATCGGCGGGCCCCTTAGGCCTTTAGCCTTGCCGGTTTCTTGGCTCCTTGATTTTCAATTCAACTACCAAGGCCTCCACGACCGTCATTGTTTAGCAGAGCCATCACTGTTCCATTTCATCTGATCCAGCTCGTGTTTGCTTGGCTTGTCGACCATCAAGCGGGTAAAGTATTTCCTTTGTTTTAAAATAGATTGCTCAGATTTGTCAAAATTTGGATGAATCTAGACATATTTAATATATATGTTTATCTAAATTTTGATAAACCAAATACATCTATTTTTGAAACGGAAGGAGTAGAAGTATATAATTTGATAGAATTTGGTGTAAGGGGGCGAAATGGTACTATTCCATACACGTAGATCAAACATAGCCATGGTTCTACTTAGCGATGGCCAGTACTTTACCCAAAAGAAATGATCAAGGCCACGCGATGATACGCCCACGTGCTCATCCTCAGCCAAATCAAAGTAGCGCCCAGTGGTCGCTCAAAAAAAATCCCTCAAAAAAAGTAGCGCCCAGTAGCCACATGTTGCCGCTGCATATGGCCGTGATTGATCAGCTGGAGCTCGTCCCGGCGCCAGGCTCCCGACGACCAAGGACGCCGCCGCCCTGGAGGCTCGATCTCGCGCCCCTCCCAGGGATCTCACTCGCTGTGCGTCCCGCGGCGAGTCTCACCGCCCCCAGGCACCCCCCTCGCCTCTCCGCGATGGCTCCCTCTGGCTCCTTGGTTCCCCCTTTGCATCGGTCCCCCTCCTTCCTTGGTACCCATACACAGTCGCAGTTGGCCCATCCAATCGACGAAAGAGCCCATGGTCCGACCGGTAATTCACTTATTGCTGGCATAGTGGGTAATATGGGATTTGATAGGAGGGTAAACTGGTCTAAAAAAATGTTGGACCGGAAGAAACACTTCGTCCTTTATTATTAGGTATAGAAAAGTGTAATAAAAACGTAGATCAAGGGTTGGAACCGATGACAATCAATAACAATTTCTTCCTAAAAGTCCTGCAATATAGGAGCATACAAAAAGCAATGCTTTCAGATTCTGACCGGTTGAACATGTTGATCTTAGGTTACTTCCAATGTCACATGTACTCTTGGTACTACCAGATGTGAAAATCATTGTTCTATATGTGTAAGAAAAAACCATTTGTTGTTGATGTAGACATAAAAGAGTACACATGAAGTCACATAATTCCATATTTATAATTGATACATGAAACAAAAAATATAAAGTTTAGATGTGAATAGCAACTAGTTTCAGTTGGGATGTAGAATGGCCTGCTAACACTAAGTGTCATCTTTTTTTGTTTATTGTGCTAGATTTGGGGTTTGAATTTCACAACATAGTAAACACATCTAAGAGCGTTGTAATTTATTTTTATACTACCTCCGTTCTTAAAATATAATAAAGAAGTTAAAATATAAATTTTTTAGCAGGAGTCTAGTAATTCATCTTATATTTTGGGTTGAATTTTGCGACTCGTAGACATCCCAATACATGCGGATGCTCATGAAGTACTCAAACTCCGCGAACTGAAACTCTACATCTTTTTATTTATAAAAATCGTCTAATCCATCTTCTTTGAACATGAATCACCGAATTCATAGAATCATAGAGATGGAGATGGAGAACATGAGATCACTAGAATCCACATGGAGAGCAGTAGTTTCGTGGAAATTACATGTTAGCCCACCTGTCAGTCAGATATATTTCATGGGTAAGTCAAGCCCCCTGCTAGACCAGCTGGTCAACCACAATCCATCCGATCGGAACCATTCGGGATCCGAGGCCAGAAGTACCAGAACGAAATAGCAAAAAAACTGAACATAAAAAAACACGCGAAGAACACAGACACCCGCACCCAGCCAAACCCGAGGGGGCAGAGCCACGCGCGACGAGATCTCCGACTCCGCCCGGAGCCGTCGCCGAGGAGGACGAACGCCGCCGGCCAGATCCACCCCCGGAGTCCGCCAAGACGGCGGCCGCCAGGATGCTGCCTGACGGCGGCGGCGACGACGAGGAGCGCTGGCTCGCCGAGGGCATCGCCGGCGTCCAGCAGAACGCCTTCTACATGCACCGCGCCCTTGTAAGCCCCTCCCCCCACCAGCCGGGGATCCCTTGCTCCCTCAATTGGTCCTTCTGTATGTGCCCAGGGGTCCTAGCTTACCTACTTCGATCGGCGATTTGGGATGCAGGACTCGAACAACCTCAAGGACGCGCTCAAGTACTCGGCGCAGATGCTCTCCGAGCTGCGCACCTCGCGCCTCTCCCCGCACAAGTACTACGAGCTCTGTGAGTGGTTTTGGGTGCTGGGGTTTCTTCGACTGTCTCGAATTGCGGGAGTGGGTTCAGCCGGGGTTTGATGGGTTTCACTTGTTGGGTGTGCAGACATGAGGGCGTTTGATGAGATGCGGAAGCTGGAGATGTTCTTCAGGGAGGAGACCCGGAGGGGCAGCTGCTCCGTCGTTGATCTCTACGAGCTCGTGCAGCATGCTGGCAACGTACTGCCAAGACTGTAAGGCTCATGTCCCCCTTTTGCAGAGACTGATCTTAGTTCAGTTTCACTTGCTCGAGAGAGATTTGTCAGTCGTGAAAGCGCAGATCATTTCAATCGGTGGGATGTTGTCAGTAAAAGACGTGCTATGTTCCTGTTAACAACTATGAGATTGGACGATTATTGGTTAATTAGCTTGATAGTGACTTCGGAATAGCATTTTACTGTGTTGATCAGACTAGTTTGAATGTAGTGCATACTGTTAGTAGAACACATGGTATGTTGTCCCATTAGCAACTATGAGATTGGACGATCGGTTAGTTATCTTAATGGTAACTTCAGAGTAGCATTTTGCTGTGTTTGGTCCTAGCTTAAATATAGTTCATGTTTTTTACTGTACTCAAATTGATTGGGTCTCAGTTGGCAGACATGTTATTTCTTAACAGTAATCACATTAGAGTTTTGCAGAACTGAGCTCAAATTGATTGGGTCTCGAAGTTGAAAGAGGCAGCATGTTTGACTAATACTTGGATCACAATTATGCAGTAGACATCGTCTTATTTTTAAACTTGGACAAGCCTGCGAAATGTCAAATTCATACTGATGTTCAAGCCTTGCATTGTAGAACTTGACCCACAGAAAACAGTTTCCAAATTCCCTTGTAAATTGGACGTAGTTTCAATTACCGACGGAGTATTGATTCATGCTCACCAAAGTCAGATTAAGTTTGTCACTCAACACTTGTCTAGATGTTTGGCCCTGAAGCTAAGCCATTTATTTATTTATAACTGCCTATTAGTTTATGCTTTGTAGTATACATGTAATTGTTTGTAAGCATTGTATCAAAAAGATGGTGCATTCATGCTCATGCCCATGTCCCTGAGTTCTACTTAGGACCTTCCACCAGATGTTATCAGTATTTTGGTTTTTATTTTCTATTTTACTGTAACCAGCCTGTGCAGTCTTCATATATCTGGATATATGCCAGCTGTTAGTCATGCCATATGTAAAGTCTGTAATTTGTTACATTTATAAGAATCTAAACATCATCTGATTTTATGTTGTTCATGTGCTAGCTATCTGCTCTGCACAGTAGGTTCTGTGTACATCAAATCAAAAGAGGCTCCTGCTAAAGATGTACTGAAAGACCTTGTTGAAATGTGTCGAGGCATTCAACATCCTCTCCGCGGACTTTTCCTTAGAAGTTACCTCTCTCAGATAAGCAGAGACAAGCTGCCTGATATTGGTTCCGAGTATGAGGGGTACTGTACATCATCCCACACTGTTTTTAAGTCCCATCTTTTCCTTTCATTAATTTTTGTATATCAATGGTGATATTTTTCTCATAAATAACACTAACTGTAGGATACTAAGAATTAGCTTATTCTCCAGTGATGTCACATATGTACTACATTTTCTTGTAAAAGAAGCATGTGCTGTGATAGTTACAAAAACATTACGCTGTACTGATTCATCGACTATACTAAAGGTCTTATAACTATACCTAGTACTGAAACTGAAGCAAAACTAGTGAACTAATATGTCATGTAAATATATTATCATGGTTTGCAACAATTGAGGCATAACTGACAATCCTGTAAACCTTGTCAACAGGATGCAGTAGCACTAGCGTTACTAATTCCTTTTCTCTCTTCATTTTGTACGGTTCTTGCAATGTTATAGTCACTTGGGTCCTGTGACTTACTATTCATCATATGCTGTTACTTTGTCATCAACCCTGCTTTGTGATTGGCTTATATAAAATTTAACTAAACCTATTCAATTGCAGTTGTATTATTGTACACTCCAAGTCCTAACTATTTGCAATGAGATTGTTTGATTTTGGATCATGCAGAAATTATCTGTAGTTAGTTTAGTTCATTATAACTGGGGGTTGTGCTTTCCTTTAATAGTTTCCTTATATTTGATATTTTTTTCATAATGCAGGGATGCTGATAGCATTAACGATGCAGTTGAATTTGTTCTTCAGAACTTCATAGAAATGAACAAACTCTGGGTCCGGATGCAGCATCAGGTTTGTTTGCAGGCTTATAACCTGAATGAAGAACTTTCTTCATTTTCTTATCGTGCATTTACCATATTAGGCCGCACCACATCTATATCATCTCCCATATGTTGCTCAAATAAAGATCATTTGTCTTCTGGACATTTGCAAAACATAGTGATTATAAAACATTGACCTGGTTAGATGATCCTGAGCTGAAACCAGAAAATGATGAACCTGGTCTGCAGGGACCTGCTCGGGAGAAGGACAAGCGGGGGAAGGAAAGAAACGAACTGCGTGATCTGGTAACTTGATTTGCATCTACCTAATTCTTGCTTACTGTTATTGAAGCCATTCTAACAACCCAAGTTTTTGTAATTTTTTCAGGTAGGTAAAAACCTTCACGTTCTAAGCCAGATTGAGGGTGTGGACCTTGAAATGTACAAAGAAACCGTTCTTCCAAGGATATCAGAACAGGTTTGCAGTAGATTTATTGATGTAAAATTTCAGTATACCTCCATGGATTGTTAATCCAAGTCTGTTAATTGAAGCTGGAGTATTTTGGCAGGTTGTTAATTGTAAGGACGATCTTGCACAGTTCTACCTGATGGACTGCATAATCCAAGTCTTTCCCGACGAATACCATTTACAGACATTGGAAACATTGCTGAGCGCGTTTCCCCAGCTACAGGTTAGCAACTTTGTTTCTTAGTAGCTTGTTTCCCTGCAGGATTTGCTCAATTTATGCTGTTATATGCATATAATTGCATGACAGAAGTCATCCAATGCCACAAGCCAATGATGATCATAACGTGACATCTTTAGTTAATTCTGTCAACCAAAGACTAAATTTGCGAATCCTCATGCATTTGATCAACTTTGCTATTTATAAAACAAAATGGTTATTTTTCTTTTCTTCGCAACTTAAATAATAAATTACATATAGATTACAATCAAGAGATTAACTAAATAAATTCAGGTGCACTCTTAATATCCACGTTATGTATAATATATCATGGTTAGCTAAGTATGGATCTTGAAGGGGAACTAAACTAATGTAGTGTATAACTTTGTTGCGGTACCGTAGTGATGAAAAACACATACTTTAGTGTAACCTTTATCATTTAGTGTAAATCTGACTCGTAAATTTTGTATGTTAGCATGGGAATGTACAGTGCAAACCCAATGAAGTGCAAAGCATGAGTACTGAAAGCTTGATCGATTTTTTAATAATTGGTATCCAGTTTTTGTTTTATTTTACTATGAATATGCAAGTCATCAAGTTATTTTGCAGCCAAATGTGGATATCAAAACGGTGTTATCTCAGCTCATGGACAGATTGTCAAACTATGCTGCCACAAGTCCGGAAGTAAGCATCCTCTTGACCACTTCATCACATGTAATTTGTATATGCTCTTACATTAATGAACTATGCAGGTACTACCAGAGTTTTTGCAAGTTGAAGCATTTGCAAAGTTCAGCAATGCTATTGGAAAGGTAACACTTCAGTTGCTGTTCTCTGTTTTTCCTACACATTTTATTTCTTGTTGAAAAGTAGCTGTTTTCTGCTGTAGTACTGGTTAGATTGAAGCAACTGAGTTATGGTTTGCTGGCAGGTGATAGAAGCTCAAGTTGACATGCCGGTTGTTGGAGCAGTAACTTTATATGTATCACTACTCACATTTACTCTCCGTGTGCATCCAGATCGGCTTGATTACGTTGACCAAGTGTTGGTATGTTAGAACGTTGACAACGACATTTGTTATAACTTTTTATCTTATTGTCTTATTCACTAATCCTAAAAAATCATTCTAGTTCCATAGTTGATGTAGCTATCTGCATGAACGTTCTAGCTTATGTTATGTTCAATATATTGGACAGGGTGCATGTGTCAAGAAACTTTCAGGCAAGGCAAAACTTGAAGATAGCAGAGCAACGAAGCAAATTGTCGCACTTCTTAGCGCTCCCCTGGAGAAGTATAGTAATATTGTTACTGCATTGGAGCTTTCGAATTATCCTCGGGTTATGGATTATTTAGATAATGCCACAACCAAAGTGATGGCCGTGGTAATAATTCAAAGCATAATGAAGAACACAACTTGCATATCTACTTCCGACAAGGTAGTGTTTCACAATACACTTGCTCAATCAGTTACTATGGAACATACCTTGAGATTTTTGTCTATTTCTTGCAGATCGAGGCCCTTTTTGATTTAATTAAGGGCCTTATAAAAGACATGGAAGGGGCCCAAGATGACGAGGTAATACACTACACTTCATTCTACAACTTTCTTTGAGTGGTCTGTGATCTTTTTTGTGGTTCTGCCTGATTAGTGCATGCAGTATTTATAGTTTCTCATGAAATTTATCCAATTGGTAACATGTTATTTTTTTTGCATTAGCTTGATGAGGAGGATTTCAAGGAAGAACAGAATTCTGTAGCACGCCTTATTCACATGTTGCACAATGATGACCCTGAAGAGATGCTGAAGGTACATTTGTTATTAGATAGAAGTTGATGAGAGCTTGCAATTTTTTCAGTCCATTATATTCTCACCCTCTTTAGTTCTTGGTGGTGACATACTTTGTGTGTGCGTCTGTTATAATGTCCATTTTGCACACCTGTGTTCTTGATGTCTGATATGGCGTTGTTCAGATGGAGTTATGAGCTAGTGTCTTTCCCTGCAAAATAAAAAATGTACTCCCTCTGTCCGAAAATAAATGACTTGGATTTGTCTAGAATTTAGACAAATGGAAGTCACTTATTTTGGATGGAGGGGTACCTAAGTTTGATAGGTAGTTGAAGTTCTAAGTTAGCAACTATTGTATTCTCATACCAACTTGCCTTTTTTTTAGAAAAGTATACCAACTTGCCTAGCCTGAAGTTCTTCTCCCCTTATTTTCTTAAATCTTATCCTTTGAGCCTAAAAACGGTAATAACCGTGCCATGGTACAAATTAAAACAGTGCCAATTTGTCCATGCTAAATTGACAAACTGGACACCTGCTCTTGAGTTTGTATTTCTTTGCAGCATCTATTTATATCAGGGTACATGTCTTGACATTTACCCAGTTTGAAGCTGCTGATAGAAAATATTTGCCATTCTTTCAGATCTTATGTACTGTTCAGAAGCATATACTTCAGGGAGGTCCCAAGCGTCTACCTTTCACCGTGCCGTCGTTGGTATTCTCCGCTCTCAAGGTTTGTGTACCGAGGACTAATGCATTTCATGATGTATTTGTACAATACGTTTGTAAAAAAATTATTTGTATAGTTGAGAAGGCTGATGATATTGGTGTAGGTGCTATATGCTTTGGTCTACCAATTATACAGGCGAGTATTCCAATCTGTTGATTTTTTTTTGTCTACAGTTGGTCAGAAGATTACAAGGTCAAGATGGAGATGTCACTGGGGAGGAAGTTCCAGCAACTCCTAAGAAAATATTTCAGATCTTGCATCAGGTTTTTCTATCTTCTGCTTACACATTAACTTTCTGAATTTCACCCTTGGAGCAGACTTGATCACACACTTTTATGTGCATTATGTATTTATCGTTTGCAACCTCTGTTGTATAGTTAGTAAATCCTATCTTTGTTGCAAAAAATAGAACTATTTGATGTCGGCGTCATCCAGTGCCAAAATTCATATTGCTGTTGCTATATAGGTTTTGTGCATCTCTATTCTCTATATTCTTGTGCAGAATCATCAATGTTATCCTCATTTTTCTTTTTTTCAGACTATTGAAGCACTCTCATGCGTTCCTTGTCCAGAACTGTCTCTCAGATTATTTCTACAATGCGCAGAGGTATTGTTGCAACTAATAATCAATTCTTTCTACATCAATTGCTGTTGTGTGACTACATTTCTTATGCAGGCTGCCAATGATTGTGATTTGGAACCGGTTGCTTATGAGTTCTTTACACAAGCATTCATCTTATATGAAGAAGAAATCACGGTATGACCCTCAGCCGCCTGTCTCTTCCTCTATGCCTGCCCTGGCCCCTGGACCATATCATAAATATCTTTTGCTATGCATGCAATAGGACATTTGAGTGCTTTGACACTTACATTCTATCTTTTCCTTGTAATGGCTCCATGTCACGAGCAGGATTCGAAGGCTCAGATTACTGCACTTCACCTAATTATTGGAACCCTTCAGCGGATGAATATATTTGGGGTGGAAAATAGAGACACCCTCACCCATAAGACAACAGGGGTAACAATGACACCCTCACACAAATCTACTTCATCTAGCCTTTATTGTAAATGACATTACCTCTGTTTCTGTGCAGTACTCTGCAAAACTTCTAAAGAAGCCTGATCAATGCCGAGCAGTCTATGCATGTTCACACCTTTTCTGGACGGATGACCAGGATGGAATAATGGACGGTGAAAGGTGAACTTACTGATATACTCATTTTTTTGGGTATATTTTGCGCATAAAAGGGTAGAAAATTGCTTCCTAATGATAATGAAAGAAAAGAACCTCCATGCCTCTGATTTATCCTTTTACATCAACTACAGGAAGTTTGTAGACAATTACTTCAGGCCTGCTACTGAATCATATCTAAAATATGTATTACCTCTCATTTTGGCCTGATCAAATTGTTTTTACAGGGTCCTCCTTTGTTTAAAGCGTGCGTTGAGAATTGCAAATGCTGCTCAACAGATGGCCAACGTATCAAAGGGAAGCAGTGGATCTGTCACTCTATTTATTGAAATATTGAACAAGTAAAACCTGAGACTCGAATATCTTTCCTGGTGCTTATTATATATTTTTGCTGCTATTGTAGTTCTCATACGTGCATTAATTTCAGGTATCTGTACTTCTTCGAAAAAGGAATTCCACAGATCACAAACACCGTAATCCAAGATTTGATTGAACTGATTAGGACAGAAAAGCAAAATGACAGTCAGACATCAGATCCATCTGCAGAGGCCTTCTTTGCAAGCACTCTAAGATACATAGAATTCCAAAAGCAGAAAGGCGGAAGCATAGGAGAAAAGTACGAACAAATAAAAGCTGCTTGATTGTTCATAACTCAAAGACGAGTAGGATACTGCGACAAGGGTTTTTTGTTTTTTCGAGAGAAAGCTGAGTTATAGTTTGGGGATGTTCAGTACACAAGCTAAGCTGCCTCTGACCCAAAAAATATTTGTGGTTTGTGAATTTCACGCTACCAAGTGGTAGTACCTGCCCACCCTTTACCTTTGGTAACATGCTTGGTTAGTCAGGTGGCAATAAGTTGCACTCTTTGGGAAGCTCGCTCAGGTCTGTACAGGATACTTGTGTACCGGATGCCATTGTTGTATATTCGTTTGTCATAGTAGTTGTTTTGCAAAGTGCTTGAATTTTAGGGGGACCCTCAAGGAGTACATATTTATATTTATCAGACTTTGATTTTGATTAGTTTATGAGAGCAATGAAGGCTTCCAGTTTGAATTACGTTTATCCATTGTGCAGCATTCACATATTACCAGATCTTTTGTTGCTCCTCTCATCTCTTTCCTCATATTTGTATTGTGATTAATTCATATCGGGGTGTCACTTGTGATACTCGAGGGAGTGTGCTGCCTTCAACTTCCAGCTGCTTAACAGTTTGTTTTTGTTTAGAGAAACCTGGAGGTGTGTAAATCTTTTGTCAGAACTATTTTCTCAACTGTGAACTAACGATAAGTAACAGTACTAGAAAATATTGCCTTCAACTTTGATGCATCAAAGCATAGTCCCCTTCCCGCATCGTCCTTGGCATTTCCCCACCGATCACTTCTTGAAAAAAAAAACCCTAATGTCCACCACACCATGCTGCCATGACCGCGACTTGCTCCGGTGACGGAGGACCTCGACCTACCCAACACACGCACGACGAGCAGAGCCCGTGCTGATCTCGCGCGGGTTGATTTTCGTTTTTTTTATGAGTGTTTGATTTTCGGTTTTCTGACGTGTCTCAGTTTCTCCGGTTACTTACGAGCGAGCCCAGTTCTAGCCCACCCAAGGCCTCTTAACAACGATCCATCCATTCCCTTGCATAAACCCTAGCCCACCAAAACCTCTCGTCCATCGCAACACCGGAGACCCCCGGCTCCTACGGCCGTCCCCTCCTGCAACGCACGCCGGGTATGGGCAAGGGGAAGCAGCGCGTCCGCCCCGGCGGCGGCGGAGAAGCCCCAGCGGAAGGTGACGCTGCCGCAGCCGGCGGTGGCGGTGCGGCCGGGGGGCACAGCCCCTCCACCGTCTTCGTCTCCAACCTGCCGTACACCTACAAGTCTTCTGATGTAAGGACGAGCTCGTAGCCACCCCACCTCTACTAAGCTAAGAGGTTACTTGGGGTTCAGCGTGTAAGGTCCGGGTGCTGATTCGTGGCCTGTGCTGTTGCTGTGCAGCTCGAGACGGTGTTTAGCGAGGTCGGGCCGGTGAGGCGCTGCTTCATGGTCGCGTCAAAAGGTAAGCTAATGACCGAACGAAATTGATGGCCGTATGATCTTCACGTCGTAGTAATTTCCCGCTGCTTATGACTAATGCATTCTGTCTATGTGTGTATTTGTGTTTATTATGCAGGGTCTGACACTAGTCGAGGATTTGGGTTCGTGCAATTGTAAGTTTCAGAACTTGTCCTTTTGGATATTTCCAGCACTCATTCTTTTCATGCAATTTCGTGGGAATGTGATTTTCATGTGAAGCAACTAAGCATAAGTTAATTGCTGAAGAAATTCTCATTAAAAGTATATTATATATTCAGTAAGTTCCCGACCAATATGACCCACAGGATTTACTTTTTTTCATTAGTCAGATGTAGGAAAATTGGTTAGTTATTAGTTTTCTAGTAAGAAAATAAATCATCCGTCAGACCAATGAATCAACCAAACCATTTAAGCTTGGTGATGCTTAGAACTCGTCGACTCGATCCATCTGCTCATACTAGTGTATGGACTGTTCAAAGAAAAGTGTGTCTGCTGATAATTGCCTGTGTACAAAAGTGACCTTGACCCTGTTGCAGTGTTTGACTTAAGCTGTGTTACATTGGTATCAGTGCCACTGTTCAAGATGCTGAGCGAGCTATTCAGCAAAAGAATGGATTTGCTGTCGCTGGTAGGAAAATCAGAGTAAAGCTTGCCATTCAACGTGCTCCACTGAAGGAACGTTTGCATAAGAAGAAAGAGACCGGTAATTATCAATAATTTGTTGCTTGTGAAATTCAATACATTGGGATTCTGATCGTCTGTCTGTTTTTGTTTATAAGCAGTGCAAGCTGAGGACTCAATTGCAAAAGATGATGAAGATGATAATTCTACTCCTGTAAAACATAAGGAAACATCTCATAAAACAGATACAGGTTTTCTTTGGAAGTTCTACAACTATTTTTGCACTCTTTCCACTGTTCAGTTTTCCTAGTACTTAAATTTTCTGATGCTAGATCTTGTGTTTAACTAGGACCACCACAATTATTGGCCAAGGATACTAAAGTGGCGAAGGAAGTTAGCATTACGGCCACTGATAAAGTGATAAGTTCTGAAAAGCAAAGGTATGTACTGGAATATTTCTATATTTACAGGACAGTACTGCATTACCTAAAATATAACATGCCATATTTATACATTTCCATATTCCTTTAGATCTTGCCTTCTCATGCACTTGATCTTAGTTTTTTGGTCAAGGATACAATAGTTTTTTTTACTCTGTTCCTGGTTAATTCAATGCAACTGGTAATTTTTATCTCCCAATGATGTAGGATCGCAAAAACTGTCATATTTGGTGGTCTTCCAGACTTTTCTACGGCTAGTGAAGTTTTCCGTCTTGCTGGAGAGATTGGCACGGTAGTATCTGTAAATTATCCACTTCCAAAAGAGGAAATGGAGCTCCATGGTATGCTCTTTTTATGTTCCTTGTTTCTCTTCCACGCTCCCAACACTCAGTTTGTACCAAGTCTTGATTGATATTATGTTGTTAACACATGATTAGTTCTTTGAGTAAATGCTTCAACAGTAATTCGAATCTCTTCTGATTATTTTGTAATGAGATAACATAGGGGCCCTTAGGCCCAGCCGCCTAGTCAAGGTTAGGTACCGCTTTACCTAGGTGGTGCAACGGCGCCGTGGCAGCAGTTGCACCACAGGGCAAGGGAGGAAGGACACTAGAAATATTTCTGTTAGGCCTTGCTTAATCTCAAACTACTACAAGGGACCTCCCTATGCAGAGGTGTTTTCTCTTAAGGATTGAGAAAATTCTCTAAAAATAACAACTAATGATTAGTGCCAACTGCTGGCCATATTCTGCTGGGCTCTCGTTCTTAACGCCTCTTCAGTTGCATTATCTGCCTGTTGATATGAAAGTTAATTATGATTGTGCTGAATCTGATTTTGAAGCTGCACGCCTGCACTTCTCCAGCTAGTGTCTCAGTGAACCATAAGGCATTACTCTACCTCAAAACCGTGCCCCTTGTGTACTCTATGTTCTCATACAACTTAGCAATGTCAAATGGCCCATTCTTATGCCCATTGATCGATTTCATTCATGTGTGCTAACGAAGAACATGCTGTTTTTGTTTTGAGCTGTTCTCTAACTGACTCGTACCTCTAAGCACTTATATACATGTGACGATGGTTCATAACTTCATATTTGATATTTGCACAGTGCTACCATATTTTTGAGTGACTTGAGGTAGGGCGTATAACTTTTGAGATCATAACCCCACTTCCAGCTGCATGGTGTTTTTCTTGCTGAAAAGAATATTGTTGGTTTTTTTTCTTGTAGCTATTGGCACATATCTCATTTGTCCATTAAATTCTCGTTCATCTATTCCTTTCTGGAAGATGTTTAAACTTCATCATCGTTTGAGGTTAAAAGATAGTTGTGGCTGGCTAAATGGAGGACATCAGTATTGCTTATCTGTTTACCCTTTTGGGGGGACTTTCTTTTTGTCAGCTTAAGATATGCCTGAAAAACAAGAGTACCACAATAAAGGTTGTAGCATTTTAGTAAGAAAATGGAAGAAATCTTGCATGCTGCAAGACATGTTTGAATCTTCATTTATTTACAATTTGCTTCACCAGGCACTTAATTCATTTAAGACAACTATCATGTAAAGTACAGTGTTGATAGTAGAATATGTCTGTCATCCCCTCCAGGGCTTGCACGAGATGGATGCACTTCGGATGCAGCAGCAGTACTCTTTGCAAGTGTCAAATCAGCTTGGGATTCTGTTGTTCTCTTGCATCGTAAGGAGGTCAAAGGAGCAATCGTTTGGGCTCGTCAACTTGGCGGAGAGGTAAGCTGTCCTCATTGTGTTGCACTTATCTTGATATTTTGCTACCACACCATTATTGGGTTTGATTGTCCTGTTCTTTTTTTGCTACCTGTTTTGGTTATTAGTACACACTTCTTTTTTGCTACCTGTTTAAGACATTAGGTTATAAGTATATGCACTTCAGTATTCAGTTGTATGTTAATGCCATGTATATGTACTTACTCTTAATTATTTAGATGTCATATTACACCTTGGTATAGTAATTAAAATGGTGGATGTGCAGTAAAGAAAAATGGTTCCGAACCTTAAATTCCCATCTCAAATTCTGGTACCTTTCTTCTGCTATGCCTTCTGGGAGTGTCTATGTCATCACACTTTTAAGGTCTTTCGGCTATAGTTTCAGATAACTCGGTTGCAGCTTGAGAGTTTCCTGTAAGTACATATTTAGTCATAATACCAAGCATCCTTTTATGTTGTGCAGTAAAGTGTGGTTATAGAGTTTAATTTGTCAGGATCAAGGAGTTTTTGCTGTCACTGCCAGTGTCTGAGTTATCTCAGACTGTTTTTCTTGCTAGTTGTACAAAATGGTTTTTTACCATGAAGTAACCAAGCTGAAATTTTGTTGCTATTCAGGGTTCGAAGATCAGGAAATGGAGAGTGATAGTCAGGAACTTGCCATTCAAGGTGCTTGGTTAAATGCTAATTCGCCTGCTCAAAACTTTTTATTGTAGAGCAGATAAAAGTGAAGCTATATGGGTCATTTTTACAGATTACTATAAAGGAGATTATGGACATGTTCAGCTCTGAAGGATTTGTCTGGGATGTCTCCATTCCACAAAAGTCTGATGATGGGTATGTTTTTTTATCCCTTTATATTCCCTTGGTTAAGCACCTCATAATATATGATATATCTGTTACTTTTATTCTTTTTGCAGGAAATCAAAAGGCTTCGCTTTTGTGTCTTTCACACGTAAACTGGATGCAGAAAATGTATGTTCAGTATTTTATTCGGTAATAGTAAATATACATTGAAGTCCTAATCCCACGATTTTCCTCCGAACCAGGCTATAAAAAATGTTAATGGGAAAGCTGTTGCAAAGAGACCTGTAGCTGTTGATTGGGCTGTTCCGAAGAATGTATATGCTGTTGCTGCAAAGTCTGATGCTAAGGATGATGGTAAATTCGAACTCCTATCAGTTAACATTGTCAGTAGCTTCATTTATTCAAATGCCTGCTTCTCATAAAGCTAGAGTTATCTCAACAGCTAATGGAAGATTTATACTTGCCTGAATCTTAATGATATAATAAACCACTATATTGTAAATCTCGTGTCTTTGACGTGTGACTAAATATCATACTGGCTCCTTGATATAGTTTCTCAGGAAACATGATTATATTCTTTCTTCTAAAACTAAACCAGGATGATACTATAATTGACAAACTATTTGCTTTGGTACACTGCATGCTATCTCACAGTGTTATCAATCAATGCTCTGTGTTTTATTGGTTACTATTGTGGGAGCTGTCCTTTTCATATGTGTTCTGTACTTTCAGTGTTGGCAGGTGTCTCTGACGAGGGCAGCGATGATGAATCCTCTGATGATAATCTTGTTGGGGGAGATGACTCCGATGATGGTGATGATCTGGAGACTGCCAATCGTCTTCCTGAGGACGATTTCAAAAGCGAGGCAGAAATTTCTAGAAAAGTTCTTGAAAATTTGATCAAGTCATCGGAGAAGCCTGAACCATCTGGTGTTGAGGTTTCTGATATTGATACAGATTCTGAAGCAGAAAGTGATGAGGTTTCTGATATTGATACGGATTCTGAAGCAGAAAGTGATACATCAGAAAAGAAGAAACCCCACTCACCTGCAGCTGTCAAGTTGGCAGAATCTAAACATGTAACAGAGGCAGAAAATACTGTTCCTCCTTCGAAACCTGCAATTGCAATGCCGGTAGAATCTAAACATGTATCAGAGGCAGAAGGCACTGTTCCTGCTTTGAAACCCAAGAAAGAAGATACTAGCCTGGACAGGACGATATTCATAAGCAACCTTCCTTTTGATATTAAAAATGAGGAGGTAACAGAGCGGTTCTCATTATTTGGGAAGGTCCAATCTTTCTTCCCAGTTCTGCATAAACTCACAAAGTATGTTTAACCATCTCACCAGAAATACTTTGTGTTGTCCATTTCTCAACCAGTTGTATCGACAACAGAATGTTTACTTGATGCATTCTTTGAGTCCAATACATTTTGTTTCGTCTGTGCAGGAGACCTAGAGGGACTGGGTTTCTTAAGTTTTCTACACCAGAGGCAGCTGATGCAGCAGTTTCTGCTGCTAATGCTGCTCCTGGATTAGGAATTTTTATTAGAAGCAGGGCACTTAATGTTAAGAAAGCGCTAGACAAGGAGTCTGCTCACAAAAAGGAACTAGAGAAGGGAAAGAATGAGGTCGAAGATCGGCGCAACCTGTACTTGTCCAAGGCATGTTTGCCCGTTACCCCTTATTACCTGCACTTCGTTATGTCTATCTCTTCCATTATTTTCTGTTCCTGAAAGTTTAATGTGATTGCAGGAAGGTGAAATACTCCCTGGAACGCCAGCTGCGGAAGGTGTATCAGATGTTGACATGAATAAACGTAATTGGTATGAGTTAGCCTTTAGCACTTGTGTCTATTATTTTATGCACCGTAGCCACTGTGTTTTTGTTCTGTTGTTTTTAAAAATCTACCTGTTATTTTCATGTTAATTGAGAATAAAGGACATAGGAATATTGTGAGGTTTTAAATTTACCTGAAGACAATGCTTCTTTTCCCTTTTGTAGAATTTCCAAATCCATAGATGTATTCTTCATGCTTGCATGGCAACACATTTCTTACAAGTATCAGAACCTCATTTCCGGTTGTTAACTGCCTTCTGTTATCTATGAATCTTCCCAGTTGTGTATTCGGTCAGATCCTCCTGGTGACATGCATGCAACTATAGCTCCTGGCATGATTTGGATTTGTTCATTTTATCAATGGTGTCATGATGTCTTGTTTATTCTCTATTTTTGGATGTGCTTTCGTTTTCTTTTATGTATTCACTGACCTTCTACTCCCTCGTTTATTTTAGTATGTTCGGGACTATCTTCTCAGATCTTCTTGTGAATTGTCACATCTTATTACACCCTCAATCATATGTATGAAATTTGTGAACAATGAATAAGAAATGATCGTGATTTCATCTTGCAGGTTAGCTAAAAGGAAAGCTGAAATGCTGGTATCTCCAAAATTTCACGTCTCCAGAACAAGGCTTATCATTTACAATTTGCCAAAGACTATGACCATTAATGATGTCAAGAAGCTTTGCCGAGAAGCAGTAATTTCTCGTGCTACAAAGCAAAATCCTGTCATCCGGAAGGTTTATTTGGGGTTCACAATCCAAGTTTCTGCACATTAGTTTTTAAGTATCTTTTCGAAGCTTAGCATATGCGTTTGTCTTGAGCAGGTGAATATCCTGAATAATGAAAAGAAAGGTAAGGGTGCTGCACAGAAGCATTCCCGTGGCGTAGCCTTTGTTGACTTTCAAGAACACGAACATGCCCTTGTGGCTCTAAGGGTCCTAAACAACAATCCTGGTACTCTTTTATACACCCACCGCTTTATTAGATTGATCGGAGTCATGTTGTGGCATTGCGCTGCATTTTCTTTCTACTCTCTGATGTAGCATGATTATCTCGAATAGCATTTTGCAGTCAGCTGATTTTACTTAGATTGGATCCTTGCGTCTTCACCTTATTCTACTGGTGATGTATGTCAGTGCTGCATATCTTTACCCTTCAACAATGATGAGATGTTCTTGCTGCATTTTCTTACTGCTGTTTGATGTAGTTCTTTGTACATGAGAATAAGAACATGAAAATAAACTGTTTGTATCTCTGACATATTCCATTTCTAACTGACATGTTGCCTGTTGGCTTCTGCTTTTTATTTTACTATATCCTGCTGAACACGGTATGGTTTGGTCTGTGTTATCATTTCTCATTCTTTACATCTTTGCAGGAACTTTCGGTACAGAACGTCGTCCAATCGTGGAGTTTGCACTTGAGGATGTTGAGAAAATGAGGCTCCAGAGGATTCGAAACGAGCGCAATGAGAGGGCGAAAGAGGCTGCACAAGAGCGGAGGACTCTGGGAGATCAGTCCGCAACTGACGGCCCTCGTCCAAATAAGAAAAGGCCTTTCGGAAAAGGGAGGAAGCAAGAATCGGATGATGTACCCTCTAAATCATCAGATTCCGGCAAAGAGCCTTCAGATGACCTGTTAGCCCCTGCAGATCCTAAACCGACTGGAAGTACAGAGGGAGACAAAAGGCCGCAGTCTCAAAGGCCCGCAAAACGAGCACGGCAGTCAAATAAGGGCGCCGTGGTGTCAGAGGGAAACCAAGCAGATGCAGCCCCGAACGGAGACAAAAGGCCGCAGCCTCAAAGGCCTGCAAAACGAGCACGGCAGTCAAATAAGGGCGCCGTCGTGGCAGATGGAAATCAAGCAGATGCAGCCCCGAAAGCTGTGGCGACTGTAAGTCCTATTATCAGTACTACTACTACACAAATGCCCCATTGTGATGCAGTGAAGTAACTCCATGCTATATCTCTTTTTCGTTTGATGCAGCAGAAACCTTCAGCAGCGCATGAGCAGGCGGATGCGCGGAGAAAAAGAAGAAACGCAAACGATGGCCAGTCGGAGCAGAAGAGAGGGAAGGCTACAAAGAGTCCGAGGAAAGAGCCTGGGGCGCAAGGAGGCGTGGATAAATCGCTGGTGGAGCAGTACCGCTCCAAGTT
Source organism: Avena sativa (assembly GCA_916181665.1). Classification (NCBI taxonomy): domain Eukaryota; kingdom Viridiplantae; phylum Streptophyta; class Magnoliopsida; order Poales; family Poaceae; genus Avena; species Avena sativa. Next base: position 302,736,558 of record OV702282.1, read on the forward strand.
CTTGCAGCACGGCGTGAACAAAACCAAGGATAGTTAAGCTGGATCAATCGCCATGGGGAACCTCCCCGCAATCTTTTCAGCCCCTTGGGGTACGATTTTGCTTCTAGTGCTATGTTTTGTTTCTCCCCTCGCTTCTTCCTGTATGGACGACGACTAACCTTTGTCAAGATTTTTCGCTACCTAAGTTTTTCACCTGATAATTGTACTGAGTTTGCTGTCACATCAGCAGTAACGGCACTAAAAAAGGGTATGGGCTGTGGACATGAATGGAAGATCTGGTACCCATATTTCTACTCAGCGATGTGTTTTGTGGAGTGATACAACGTGTTGTTTTTTAACTGAACAGGCAACTTTTTCTCATTTTATTTAAAAAAGTCGAAGTGAATTGACTGGTTCATTTGCAGGAGAAGGTTGACCAACAACTTCCAAAACAGAGCCTCCTAGACTGCGTAGGAAACCATGCTGGCCTACACACCAAGGAGAGACAACTCTGACTCCGATGACGAGCTTTATAAGGGGATTATGCTGATCTTGCATCGAACGAGTAGACCACTGACGGCCGGTCATTGTCGCCGCCCGGACATCATCCACCGCAGCTCCGACTCTACAGTAACACAGCGAATCAGGAGAACCCATCGGACACACTGGCGGAGGGTCTTGGAGACCATCCTGGATTATGGCCCGGTCTTCCAGCAGTAAAAGTAACCTATTTGTCCCCATTAATTTGATTAAATGTTAGCCATTAGGGAGCATGTTGCTTGTTTGGCCCATCCTAGCTTTGTCTTCACGCTCCGCCACTGATCGGACATATGCCGGGAAACTGACTACCGAAGATCAATTGTGACCTGACCTCAGCTCGAAGCATCATCTTTGACAAACTTCACCCTTGGAACTTGCACGGCTTCCCGGCAATAACCCTCTTCATGGAACCCAAAGCGTAGGCGACTCCGATACGATGCCCCCAAGAAGGAGTGAGACACAATAGCACCTCCATCGTCCGATCCCGAATCCAAGGTTTTCTTCCGAAGTCAAGGCCGCGAAAGGAGGGGTGAGCACATCACTCAACGATGCTTCCACGAAAGTTTGCGGCACCCGCCAGTGTCACCATCTCCGGCCAAACCGGATTTCCCCGGGACGTGTTGTAGGTCTGACGTGGTTCTTCCTGGGCATTCTTTTCGCGTTGAAGTGTTGCCTTCAGCTGCTGCATATTTCTTGTGGGTTTGGAGTTTGGACGTTCCAGTAAAAGGTTGATTTGCGTGGCCACCGCCTAACCTTGCATGTTTCTTCCCTTTTTGCAGATTTTTTTCAGCCACTTTTTCTTACGTATGAGGTTTCATTCGTGAGGTTTTCTAGGTTTGCAAGTTAGAGTAAACACCTGATACATTTTTGTGCCATTATTCGACGTGGGATAGTATATCATGTGTCCGTGACTTGCGTGTTGCGTGAGAATTGTTTATCCATGATGACTTAAGTGTGATGTCACGGGCACTTGACTCTGTTTAAAGTTCGGAGCGCGAATTGTAGATTTTTGGTAAGGTACCCTCTCGAATTATTCAGTAGAGAAGGATTTTTATTTTTGGCTGGACGGTGCTTAATTATGGTCGTCTCGGCATGATTTTCCTGTACGCTGCTTGTCCGTTCTAGAGAAAAGGAGGTAGTACAACTGTACAAGTTTGGGCAGTACTAACTTGGTGGCAAGTAAGTAGGACCAATCAGCCAGTCCAGAAATGAGGGAGAGATCGTGTGCACGTGGAGAGCTCATCCTGCCGGTACGTAGGTGCCGGCGAGTACTTTGCTTTTCTTGATGATTTCGGATGTTAACAAATGGTGGAACTATTTTACCTTGGGATGTTGAAAAATGCACAGTTGTCAAAGAGTTATACTATTTGGGCGAGGAAAACTTGGCCAAATTAAGTGATCATGTGCTTACCATCCATTCAACATATATACTGGTTCACACTTCACAGCCAAAAAATTAATAGTAGTACTCCGTACTCCCTTTTTCTGCCTCTTTCTTTGCTGGCCTCTTTCTTTGACAACTAGCTCGATCTCCGCTCGTCGCATTCCTTAATCGCAAAGCTTCTCTCGAGCGCGTAGGAAAAAAAAAAGTGTTTCTTGGCCGCTCTCGATCACTGCTATGTACGTAGAAGCAGCGTGCGTTTCAGGCTGCAAGCCGACAGTGACAGTGACGCGCTGGATCCGACGCGACGCGAATGCACACTCACGCGGTTGAGTGCACGCCGGCGGCATGAGACGCGACGAGCAATTCCGGGGGCCGGAGTGGCAGTGCACGGCGGAACGTTGCCATGCGTGCTGTGGTCGGCACGGCAGGCCACGAGTCCGTCTGAGTGAGTGTCCAGGTCAAGCCTAAACTTTGACGGGCCACGTCTGAAACCCGCTGGCTGGATCGACCGACAGGACAGAAGAGAGGCTTCCTGCCCCTGCGGTCCTGCGCTGCCGATCGTTGCGACAGGCGCCTAATTGTACGTGTGTGAGCTAGGTCGATCTGTCGGCATTCACGTTTCGAGCTACGAGTCTCGATCGTACAGCGCCTGAATCCTGATCAGCCTGTTATTCGTGCTACATCAGCGTAAGCCTGCACTAAGCTACACAGTACGCCATGTGCTTCCACATGTAGAGTAGAGTACTGCTGTTCGCCAAAGCGGTTGGTCGGTGCCATGTCCGTATCAGATTACCACTCTCTCCTCAAAATATAAAATATTTTAGATTTATAAATAAAATATATCTAGACTTTTTTTTGTCAGATCTAATGAACTGATTTCTTGCTATGTATAAAACCGGTTCAAAAGAGAGGAGAGAGAAGGTTAGCATCACATTTAGCTCACATAATACATGGCCTAAAAAAGTATAGACACATTTGCTTCATAAAACTAAAACATCTTATATTTTAAAACGGAGAGAGTATTATTCAGTACTCCACGATCCGTTTATGGTCTAGATCTCGAGATGTCACTTTCCAAGGTGCGGTCCTACTACTGCCCGAATTATGCTAAGAGCATCTCCACTGACGTCTCTCAAATAGGTGGCCAGCAAGCGTTTCGGTAGTTGGTTTGGGAGCGTTGCCTAAAGTGCCGGCAATTTGGAGACGCCGCCCTACCAGTGACCCCAACGATCGACCCTCAACAATCAATGCGAAGGGCGGCTCAAGCATACAAATTCATAGTTCAGGCCACTCACCTAAAATCATAGTTCACGGCCACAATGGCCGGAAAACACCGAAGTCTAGCGGCGGCATCATGTAGTACAAACCAAGCAACCAAACAAAGTCGGTGTCGTCCTCTATCGCCGCTGTAGTTGGCTGCAGCGATGGTGTAGGAGCAACCATGCTGGTTGGTGCCCACGCCGCTCCAGCGAGTGCCTAGGCCGGTGCAGTTGTTGCCATCCCGGCGATGAAGCGCGCACACGCGCCGGTATACCAAATCCACGTCTGCTCATTCATGGTGGATGTGTCGACGGTCAGGATCCTCACATACTCGACCACTTGGCTGTTTATGGCCTGGAGCATGCAGGCCTGGTCCATGATATGGGCTGCGACGGCCTTTGCCTCTTTTGATTTTGAGTTGGGCATCGGCTTTGGGCAATTATTCCACCTTGCGTCGTTCTTTTCATCACAGTCGTTGTTGTTGGAGGTCACATCGGCGATCATCTTCTCAAAGGAGTCCTCAAGCGAAGCCGTTGACGCCGTTCCGATCCTCTCTGCCTTGGCCTTCTTGTGGATGATGGGGCGGCTGGCCGAGGCAGCCGCCGGTGCGTCCACGTCGAACGGCTTGCCATTGCTGAGCTCCGACCTGACTTTCTCCCATTTTTCTTGTAAGTCTGAATTTTGCTAAATACATGCATACAAGGGAAGTCCTTCTCTCCATTGTTCGTCTTGCACAAATCCATAATGGTCTTTAAACTAGCAAAACACACAAAAATCAAAGAAATGAGCATTGCAAACCGAAGGTAAAAGTCAAGTATGTTTCTCACTTCGTTGGCTAACTTGATTTTGGCAAGCCCCCGCATACTCTCTGAAATTTGCCCGCATATTGGTGGGCATTCGAGACGCGGATATTAGCTTGTCCATGACTTGGCGTGTTGTGTGCGAATTGTTTATCCCTGCCGTGAAAGAAAATTATCGGGAGCTGCGCACTCAACCTTAAGAGTGGTGACGCGAGCACTCGACTCTGTTGAAAGTTTGCAGCGCAAACTCCAGATTTCGCTGGGCAGTGGGCACCTCTGGAATTAATCAGCAGAGTTTTTGTTTGGCTGGACGCTAGTACAGTACTTAATTATAGTTGTTGTCTGCTTGTCTCGCGGGACCACGAGTTCAATCAATCTCCCAGAGGGTGTCCGGGAAACTTGACCGAGAAAAGAAATGGGAGGTACACACGTACATGTGGGCAATAGGAGAAAAACTTGGTGGCAAGTACGTAGGATCAATCATCAACTCCGGAAATGATCCAGAGATCGTGGAGAGTTCATCCTGCCGGTACAGTCAGGAACTAACACTCGTTCGTTTGAGAGTTAGAACCTAAAAGTATCTCCACTCATTAGACGAATCCAGGCCAAAAACCGGACCAATTTTCGGCCGGACGAAACAAGTTTTCGGCCTGGGTACGCCAGTTTCCCACTCGTGTATCCAGGCCGACTTCCCAAATTCGGCTAAATTTCATTAAAATTGGGCGAATTTCATTAAGACGGGCGAATATAGGCGGATTACATCGAATTTAAACTAAACTAGTACATGATAAATTAAAAAAGGCCTTCACCGTGGCCTTCGCCAGCGACTTCGCCGTTCTACATGTCGAAGTTGCTGTAGAACGCCGTGTAGCCGGGATCGGCGCGGCCATCATCCTTGCCGCCATCGTCGTCGTCGTCGCTCGGCGGCTGGTGCTGGCGGGAGCTCCCCTGGCCTGGGTCGCCGGACCTCCACGGCTGGTAGGACGGACCTTCGTCCTCGTCGTCGTCGAGGACGTAGAGCGGGGCGCCCTGGTGGGCGAGCTCTCGCCCGGACATCGCCCGTCTCCGGGCCGCCTGCTCCTCGGCCTGCTGCTGCAGGCGGTGGACGCGCGCCACTCCGCCTCTTCTCAGTCCTTCCTGGACCATTCCAGGATGTCCGGCGAGGACGGCTCCAACCCCGGCGGCTGCGGCGCCGAGTCGCGAAGCGACTGCTCCAGCGCCATCCTCAAGGCGCTGTCGTCGGGCGGCGCCGAGCCTTCAATCTTCGGGCGCCGAAGACGGAGGTGGTCGGTTGGTGACGCCAACGGGCGTGGCTCGCCGATGACGAGGCCGCGCAAGCGTGTCCGCGGTGGCGACCGCCCAGGCGAGCAGCCTCGCGCTTGACTAGTCGTGGCCCAGTCGGCGTAGGCAGAGGCGTCGATCCTGAGGAGTGGGAGGCGGAGGCGAAGGAGGACGAGCTCATGCTGGCCATCCTCCTCGGCATCCAGTTCGCCGGAGGTCGTCGGCCGACCTTGACGCTAGCACGGGTGTGCGCGGGTAGCCGAGACGCGGCGTGTTCCCGGCGTTGATGTGCTCCAGAAACGCCGGCGGCCGGCGGAGTTGTTGCGCTTCGGCGACGACTCGTTCGGCGACTGAAAGGATCATATGGGCACCTAGAGGGGGGGGGGGTGAATAGGTGCTACTTCAAATTTTACTCTTTTTCAAATTAGGGTTTGCCAAGAAAGGTAAATTCTCTAGAATATGCAACTATGGTGAATTTACCTATATATCAAACAAGCACAAACTAACACAATACTAAGCAAGAACAAGTAAGTAAAGTGCGGTGAAGGATAGAAGTAACCAAGGGAGTGGACGCGGAGACACAAGGATTTGTTTCCCGTAGTTCCTTCCTTTTGAGGGGAAGTACGTCTACGTTTGGAGAGGGGGTGGTTTCAAACCACCAACGCCACGAGAGGCCTCCCTTGTTCTTCGATGAACCTCACCCCAAAGGGCTCGATTCACCTTCCACTATATCGGCAACCTTCGAGGTGGAAGCCGGCACCTTTACAACAAGTTCGGGGCACACATCCACAACTGAATTGGAGGCTCCCAAATACAAGCAAGCTGTCAAGACAAATCAAAGACAAGCTTGTAAGAACCAAATCAAAGTTAGGGTTTCCAAAGAAACACTAGAGCTTGGGGGCCCTCAAGTGAATGAGGGGGAAATGAAGATCTCTCTTGGTGAAGATGTGAATCAAGGCCTCGTCCTTCGATTCTCCAAAGATCAATGACTTTGGATGGTTGGATGAAGAGATCTTGTGGATTTGGTGGCTCTAATGGTGTTGGTGTTCTTGAGCAGCTCGAGCAACTAGAGGAAGAAGATAAGGGTCCCTATTTATAGACAGCCCCCTCCACGAACCGTTTTCTGACCGTTGTAGAAAAGTCAGACCGGAGACTCCGGTCTGTAGACCGGAGACTCCGGTCTACACCGGAGACTCCGGCCAATCTCCGGACCAGTCTCCGGACTGGCCATCTGACTGACCCAGCCCATTTCTTCACCAGCAACACCGGAGACTCCGGACTTCCAACACCGGAGACTCCGGTCCGACCAAAGTCTCCGGATAATCTCCGGACTGACCATCTGACTGACCCAGCGCATTTCTTCACCAGCAACACCGGAGACTCCGGACTTTCAACACCGGAGACTCCGGTCTGACCCAAGTCCGGAGACTCCGGCCAATCTCCGGACAGGCCATCTGAATGACCCAGCCAAGTCCTGGGAGGCACCACCGGAGCCAGCACCGGAAACTCCGGACCACACCGGAGACTCCGGTCTGGAGTTTCCAGAACAGTGGCAAATGTATGTGGTCTTTTCCCAATATTGTGTGTCATGTTTATCTATGATAATACCAACCTGTGAACAATAACAAACTGTAAAATGATCTACTTGTTGTTAACGAACACCAAAAGTGATTATGACAATAAATGTCCTTTCATTCTCCCCCTTTTTGGTGTTCGATGACAACAAGTGATTTGCATGGAATAACATAAAAATGTGGCTCCCCCTGACTATGTGCAACAAGATAATGAAGTAAATCATGTAAAGAAAAAAATACCAACGATAGCACACATAGATCTCACATGAGTTACAATAGATGTTGCACACAAGCACATAGTCATAGACACACATAAGAACAGTAGATAACACACAAAGTTCAAGTTCGAATATCCAAATAACAAAAAGAAAGGCAAATAACGACAGATAGTTGCAAATCCCGAGTCCCATGCAAAGCGGATGAGAATGTCTTCTCCCCCTTTGGCATCGAAACGCCGAAAAGGGAAAAGACCTATACTAACGCCCCAATGACTCAGTAGTCATCGTCATCCTCGTCGTCCTCGGCATTCTCAACCTCATCCTGGTCATCCTCGTCCTGGTCATCCTCATCCTGGTCATAGTCATCATCATCATCATCATCCTCAGGGATAGCAGGCCCTTTGCCGTGAGGGCGAGAGGAGGAAGTACCCTGGTATCCAAACCTAGAGGTGACATCAGCAAACGTCTGCCAGTCCACCAGACTGTCCTGTTGGGCGTTCCATGCCCCAAACGAGAGAGTGTGATCAGACTCTGTGGACTGCTGGGCGCCATGCTCATCATTGTATTCATCTTCACCTTCCTCAGTATCAGCAGCACCCTAGTCCTTAATCTCTTTGAGGAGCTTCTCCATGCGGCGGTTGCTTTGGTAAGATGCATGCTGCTGCTTGCGAATGTCAACGTTCATGCAGCAAAGAGTCCTCTCCCAGAAACTGGCCTTCTTGACCTTCTCATGCACATAGGCTCTAGTCATGGAAGGCATAGGGACATTTGAGGCATTCTTCCTCCGAACTCTGGGTGGAGAGGGAGCCCTCTCCGTCTCAGTCTCCTCATCATCATTTCCATATCGGCGCCTTGGAGCTGGCCCCATGTGCCCCTTCTGCTGCAGAGAGACCAGAGTGTGCGCCGTGAGGTGAGGTGGAACGGCATTGGGAGAATCATGCGGCTGCGAGTTGATTAGTCTCATAATCAAGGGTGCATATGGAGGAGATTTCTTGAATAGAATTGCATGGAACATCTCCTCGAAAATGAAGTCCATCACATCAATGGGTGCAGCCTCAGCATCTGGTCCAGCATTGAAGGTCCGGTGAGTATGGTACAGGAGGTTGACAAGTCCTCCCCTGAGAGCATCATCATTTCCAGCACTTGGAGCAATAGTGTGACGGAAAATCCTCAGCATAAGGTTGTAGAGGGGCTTGAGTCCCTTGGAGGCCCCCACAACACCATCATCATACAGAGGTGCCAGTTTTTGCTTGTTCTCACCCAATGATGCGGAGTGCATGCGCAGCCCCACAGGAGTAGATATGCCGTGGAAAGTCTCAAAGATGACATTGGCAAAGTCATGGAAAGTAGCTGTGCAGCGAGTAGAGCCAATCATCCACACCATAGTCCTAGCAAGATCAGTCCCAAACACCACAGTGGCATATAACTGCTGAACGAGGTGCACACTGTAGTCTTCATGCAGCTCCATCAAGTTGTAGAGACCCAACTTCTCACAGATCCACAGGGCATCACTGAAATACGGACTCTGGCGCATTTGCTCAATGTTCATGAACTTCTTAGGGCAAACAGGTGATTTGGTGAGTACACCATACACATCCTTCATGAACACACTCTGCTCTTTCCTCCAGAAACGAGGGTCATCACTGGTACGAGGTAGTGCATAGAAATCTGTCTTCCTCAGCTCACGGAACTCCACTTTAGACATCTTGTTTAGGGACTGGAGGTTGTCGTACTTGGCTCTCTTTGCACGTTCCTCCCGTTCATCCCTTTCTTGATCCCTCTTCATGTAAGCTGCATCACGTGCCCGCTTTTTCCGGTTGGATGGAGGCACGATAAACTGACCCTGAGCTTCATCATAGCGAGGATTGCCCCTTTGGGACTTGGCCTTGGTACGACGAGGGCGACTAGAACCATCACCTGTGAACAGCAGTGAGGGAGATAGCATGGAGATGAGTATATATGTCCCAAAGATGCAGTACAGGAGCTTTGATGCATTTCTGGACTACTTTGATCCACCCAGCACAGGAGTCTCCGCACCAGACACCGGAGTCTCCAATTTAGACCGGAGTCTCCAGTCCTGGGGACCGGAGTCTCCGGACCTAAGTCCGGAGTCTCCGGTCAGGAGGCTCGAGTATGCGATGGGGAGATGCTGGTGAGGGTAAATCTAGTAGATCGGGCAATGCAACAAGGCTAAAGTACTAGAGTGCAAGCAAACAAGTGATTCCTATGGACAAATCCGCAACAATCCTCAAAAACACATCTAGGGATGAACCCTAGGAGGAAAAAGGAGAGGAGAGGTACCAGATCTGTCCATGGGATCGATTCCTTCGGTGGGAATGACCCAATGGAGGAGAGGAGGAGGTTGGCCGGCTGCACGGCGGATCCCGGGGGCTTCTTGACCTCCGGGGAGGATTTTTGGAGGAGGGGGTGACGGGTTTGGAGGTAGGGGATGGGGTGAAGAAAGAGGAACTGCTGTTCCAGTTCACCCCGTGCCCCTTCTTTAAGTGACAGAAACCGTCAAGATCGGAGACTCCGGTCTACACCGGAGACTCCGGCCTACACCGGAGACTCCGGTGTTTGTACACCGGAGACTCCGGTCCTCCTCGACCAAAAATTCCAGGAAAGGTGTTTGGGGACATACATGGGAGATAGATGGTTTTTAGGATAGGAAAAGGGTTTGGGTTGAGACATCAAACTGTGAAGAACCAATAAGAGCCATGGAAGTTCGAAAATAATCAGAAAAGCTCCAAGAGACGAAAAATAATCAAGTGACGAACATGAGTAAGTGCCAACCTCTCAAATAAGAGAGGGCGGTGGCCTTGGCCACCATATTTGAGTATACTTGGCTTGGCACCACGAAGATATATCTTGGGTCCATTACCAACACTCATCATTAAGCTCACATATCACTAAATGATATTAAGAGGAATGATTTTGATTGCTTTGGGCATCATGGGGGAGGGATGGTCCAATCAGTTAGGACCGCACTCCCCTATATCCATGGCTACACCTAGACCAAATATCAGATGAAACATAGGTGAGAGTGCAGTAACATCAAGTCAAGCTCCTTGAATCCATGATATTTAGTTCATTCCTCAAGTAGCAAAACCTTGCTTCATCAAGTGGCTTCGTGAAGATATCGGCAAGTTGATCTTTGGTTGAAACATAGGATAGATCAATATCACCTCTAGCAACATGATCTCTAATAAAGTGATGTCGAATCTCAATATGCTTTGTCCTTGTGTGATCCACCGGGTTGTATGCTATCTTGATGGCACTTTCATTGTCACATAGAAGAGGCACTTTGTCACAATGGACACTGTATTCCTTTAAAGTTTGCCTCATCCATAGCAATTGGGTGCAAGCACTAGCAGCAGCAACATACTCGGCTTCGGCGGTGGAGAGAGATATACAATTTTGCTTCTTAGAAGACCAACATACCAAGGAATTGGCAAGCCCCGGATGTTGATTTTCTATCATCCTTGTCTCCCGCCCAATCCGAGTCCGTGTATCCACAAAGAGCGAATGTTGAGCCTTGAGGGTACCAAAGACCATAAAATGGGGTATGAACTAAATATCGAAAGATTCTCTTGACCGCCATTAAATGGCTTTCCTTAGGATCCGCTTGATATCTTGCACACACACCTACACTCAACACAATATCGGGTCTAGATGCACAAAGGTAAAGCAAAGAACCAATCATAGACCGGTATACCTTTTGATCCACATCTTTACCATTTGTATTTTGTTCTAGATGAGTCTTTGTTGCCATGGGAGTTGGGGCTCCATTCAAATCTTGCATTTTGAATCTCTTGAGCATATCTTGAGTATACTTGGCTTGATTGAAGAACGTTCCTCCTCTAACTTGCTTGATCTCAAAGCCAAGGAATACTTTCAACTCCCCCATCAAGGACATCCGGAACCTACTAGTCATAAGCTTTGAGAATTCATCATTAAAAGCTTTGTTAGATGAGCCAAAGATAATATCATCAACATAGATTTGGCATACAAAAAGCTCCCCATTAACCCTCTTAGTAAAAAGAGTGGGATCGATTTTCCCAACCTCAAAGCCACGATCAAACAATAACTCTCCAAGGTGCTCATACCACGTGCGTGGGGCTTGCTTGAGCCCATAGAGCGCCTTATCAAGTTTGTAGACATGGTTTGGGAAGTTGGGGTCCTCAAATCCCGGGGGTTGCTTAACATATACCAATTCATTTGAAGGACCATAAAGGAATGCACTTTCTACATCCATTGTTGCAACTTAAAGTTATGGTGTGCCGCATAAGCAAGAAGGATACGGATGGACTCAAGGCGAGCCACGGGTGCATAAGTCTCTCCATAGTCAATGCCTTCAATTTGGGAATAACCTTGTGCAACCAATCTAGCCTTGTTCCTTACAATAATCCCATGCTCATCTTGCTTGTTCTTGAATATCCACTTTGTTCCAATAACATTGCGGCAATCCTTTGGCTTCTCAACTAACTTCCACACTTTGTTTCTCTCAAAGTTGTTGAGCTCTTTGTGCATAGCTTCTAACCAATCCGAATCTTCAAGAGATTCTCACACTTTCTTTGGTTCAATCATGGAAATGTGAGCTTGATGTTCACTGAACCTCTTCAATTGTGCTCGTGTGGAAATTCCTTTCCTTAGATCTCCAACAACATTTTGGAGGGTGTGGTCTCTTATTTCCAACATTCTTTCCTTTCTAGCTTCGCGACGAGCGTGGATCTCCTCATTGTTTCTTGGAGGACCCTCTTCATCAATTTGATCCTCGTCTTGACCATCAACTTGACCTTGATCATCATTGGATTCATCCTCTACATTGGGAGGCAAGGATTGTTCTACTAGCCTCAATTTGAGCACGCCTCAAAACAGCTTGGATGGATCTTCCTTGGCAAATTGACTTGACTCCACTTGACACCCCATCGAATGGACCAAGCTCCCTTTGACTAGAGTTCACACATTGATCACTATGTTGAGGGTCCACATCTTGTCTTTGGCTTGAGTCAATGTCCTCTTCGGTAGATGGAGCATGTCGAGGTTGTGAAGATGAGGGCTCCACTTGAGTGGAGCATAGTTCTTCTCGATCCGCCATAAGGGGTTCCTCAACGGGGCGGATATAACCCACACCCATTCTTCCTATGGCATCCTGAGGCATTTCATCATCTGCATCACAAGCATCAACACGCCCCCCTTGGGGACCATCATATTCTTCGAAGGTCACACTACAAGATTCTATGACGGCTCCAGAGAGCTTGTCATAGATTCTATAAGTGTGAGATTCGAGACCATAGCCAACAAAAATACCCTCTAATGCTTTAGACTCGAATTTAGACAAACAAACACCTTTGATGAGATAGAAACACTTACAACCGAACACCCGGAAATAAGATATGTTGGGCTTGTTACCGGTAAGTATCTCATATGGAGTCTTGTTGATTTTCTTGCGGAGGTAGAGCCGGTTTGAAGCATGGCAAGCGGTGGAGATGGCTTCGGCCCAGAAGTTGTATGGAGATTTAAACTCCGCCAACATGGTCCTAGCCATCTCAATAAGAGTCCGGTTCTTCCTTTCGGCCACACCATTTTGTTGAGGGGTGTATGCAGCGGAATATTGATGTTTAATCCCCTCATCACTAAGGAAATCATTCAAGGTGTAGTTCTTGAACTCGGTGCCGTTGTCACTTCTTATAACCAATACGGGAACATTGTGTTGCCGTTGAACCAAGTTGATGAAGTCAATAAAAGTCTTTTGAGTTTCACTCTTCAACTTGAAGAAATAAACCCAAGAGTATCTTGAAAAGTCGTCAACAATCACCAAACAATATTTCTTCCCTCCAAGACTTGCATGAGATGGAGGACCGAATAGGTCCACATGAAGGAGTTCCAAGATCTTGTTAGACTTGATTTGGTTCGTGGGCTTGTGTGGAGCGTCATGCATCTTCCCTAGAACACATGCCCTGCAAACACGATCTTTGGCAAAGGAAACATTTTCTTTTAGTCCAACAATATGGCCCTCTTTATGGAGACTTTGCAAAGTTCTCATATTGACATGGGCTAGTCGGCGGTGCCATAGCCAACCCACATCGGCCTTCTCGTATAAGCACATCGGACCTGTAGTGGCTTGCCCCGAAAAGTCCACCACATACAAGTCATTTTCGACGTACCCAACGAAAGCGACCTTGAGAGACTTGCTCCACATGAGGACCACAATATCATTATCAATAAAGACGACAAAGCCCATCTTTCCAAGAGCACGGACAGAAAGTAAATTGTATCCAAGGGTTTCAACAAGCATGACGTTGACGAGGGTAATGTCGTGAGCCACCACTACCTTGCCGAAACCCATTACCGTAGATTTTGACTTGTCGGCATATGTGACGGTGATTTGATCTTCATTTGACACCAAGTCCTTGACAATAGACGAGCTTCCGGTCATATGACTTGTGCAACCACTATCGATCACCCATTTTGACCCTCCGGAAGCATAAGTCTCCGTTCCTCTTGCCATAAGGCAAGTGGCGTTCTTGGTGGAGGAGTTCTCATTTGGATAATCGAAGAGTGAGTATGTCGGAGTAGATGTGGTGGCAAGAGCAGCCACACCATGAGAAGTTTCCTCTTCGTCATCTTCATCATCTTCATTGTCGGAGGAGTACTCTTCATGAGTGATCAAGACAATTTCTCCCGGCTTCTTATTGATGGGATTCCTTTTGATGAAGGGTTTCTTATAAGGTGCCTTGAGAGTCTTCTTCATCACAAGCTTACCACCATTATCTTCTCTCTTCTCATAGGGGCAGCTTGCCACAAAGTTTTATCGGTCACCACAATTGAAGCAAGTTCTCAACCTAGTGGTGTTCTCTCTTTTCCCATTTGGATTGCTTCTTCGTTGCATTTCCATCTTGGCCTTGGCGGGGTTCTTCCAAAAGTTCTTTGCATAGAAAGCCATATATTGACTATGAGCAATCTTGACATCATCGGGGTGGTCCAAGGAGAGGCCTTCATCACTATCATCTTCATCTTCAAGGTCCACAGCTTTGGCCTTCAAAGCAACATTGACCACATTGCTCATACCGAGAGCACGAGCATGGGCATCTTTGGCATTCTTGGCGGCGACCTTGAAAGCGGCCATCTCTTGCATAACTTCATTTGAGGTCATGAGATGATAGTTGTGTCTTCCCTGTAGGCTCTTCAAGTCGGTGGGCTCAAAAGGCATGAGTGCACTCACATATTTCCTTTTTATCCATGAATCATCCACATGTGAGGCACCCACATTTCTAAAAGCGGTGGCGGTGTTCTTGAGCCTTCGATACATGTCTTCGTGGTCTTCACCTTCTTTCATGTAGAAACCTTCGGCTTCATTGCTTAGAGCATGATATTTGTTCCTCCTCATACTCTCATTTCCAACAAACAACACAGTGAGAGCATCCCAAGCTTCCTTGGCAATACTAAAGTGCTCAATGTGTGGGTAATCCTTTGTTCCCAATCCTTGTTGAATCATATGCAAAGCAGTGGCATTGAGTTGACTATTGACAACCTCTCTTCTTGTCAAGTTGTTTGGATCCCTAATAAAGAGTCCATGCTCGATGATGTTCCATAGTTCAATGCAAGAGCTGCGCATATGAGTCCTCATTAGTGATTGCCATTGAGCAAAAGTAGCAGACTCTTCTAGCTTAGGTGGGTCACCTCTATTGTACACATGAGGGTGAGGGATGGGAGGATCGGGGGAGTACCAAGAATCACGGTGCTCACCCTTCCCCCCATCAAGACGTGTGGAGGAGTTAGCATTGTCTAGTTTGTCCCCTACCACCATACCTTCGGGGGATACCGGAGTATTCCCTTTAGGTACGGATGGTAGTTCCTCTTGAGGAGATGGGGGTAATGAGCCATCTTTTTCTTTAAGAATTTGCTCAAGCATCTTCTTGACTTCGTTGACCAAGGAAGAGCTCAATATTGTTTCCAAGTTTCTGAGATCTTCCATGGTCACCGGGGTTGACTCACTACCACCATACCCTTCTTGGCTACCCATATTCTCTTAGGCGGTAAAGCCCGAATAAAGAGCCGAGGCTCTGATACCAATTTAAAGGATCGTATGGGCACCTAGAGGGGGGGGGGTGAATAGGTGCTACTTCAAATTTTACTCTTTTTCAAATTAGGGTTTGACAAGAAAGGTATATTCTCTAGAATATGCAACTATGGTGAATTTACCTATATGTCAAACAAGCACAAACTAACACAATACTAAGCAAGAACAAGTAAGTAAAGTGCGGTAAAGGATAGAAGTAACCAAGGGAGTGGACGCGGAGACACAAGGATTTGTTTCCCGTAGTTCCTTCCTTTTGAGGGGAAGTACGTCTACGTTTGGAGAGGGGGTGGTTTCAAACCACCAACGCCACGAGAGGCCTCCCTTGTTCTCTGATGAACCTCACCCCAAAGGGCTCGATTCACCTTCCACTATATAGGCAACCTTCGAGGTGGAAGCCGACACCTTTACAACAAGTTCGGGGCACACATCCACAACTGAATTGGAGGCTCCCAAATACAAGCAAGCTGTCAAGACAAATCAAAGACAAGCTTGTAAGAACCAAATCAAAGTTAGGGTTTCCAAAGAAACACTAGAGCTTGGGGGACCTCAAGTGAATGAGGGGGAAATGAAGATCTCTCTTGGTGAAGATGTGAATCAAGGCCTCCTCCTTCGATTCCCCAAAGATCAATGACTTTGGATGGTTGGATGAAGAGATCTTGTGGATTTGGTGGCTCTAATGGTGTTGGTGTTCTTGAGCAGCTCGAGCAACTAGAGGAAGAAGATAAGGGTCCCTATTTATAGACAACCCCCTCCACGAACCGTTTTCTGACCGTTGTAGAAAAGTCAGACCGGAGACTCCGGTCTACACCGGAGACTCCGGCCAATCTCCGGACCAGTCTCCGGACTGGCCATCTGACTGACCCAGCCCATTTCTTCACCAGCAACACCGGAGACTCCGGACTTCCAACACCGGAGACTCCGGTCCGACCAAAGTCTCCGGATAATCTCCGGACTAGTCTCCGGACTGACCATCTGACTGACCCAGCGCATTTCTTCACCAGCAACACCGGAGACTCCGGACTTTCAACACCGGAGACTCCGGTCTGACCCAAGTCCGGAGACTCCGGCCAATCTCCGAATAGGCCATCTGAATGACCCAGCCAAGTCCTGGGAGGCACCACCGGAGCCAGCACCGGAAACTCCGGACCACACCGGAGACTCCGGTCTTGGCAGACCGGAGACTCCGATCTGGAGTTTCCAGAACAGTGGCAAATGTATGTGGTCTTTTCCCAAGATTGTGTGTCATGTTTATCTATGATAATACCAACCTGTGGACAATAAAAAACTGTAAAATGATCTACTTGTTGTTAACGAACACCAAAAGTGATTATGACAATAAATGTCCTTTCAGCGACCCCTCGTGGCAGGCGAGCTCCTGGGCGCGGCAGTCGACGAATAAGTCCTCCCAGTAGAGGAGGTTGCTGGGGCTCTCGGCGGCGGAAGGATCATCCATACCGGAGATGAACTCCTGGATCTCGTAGGGGAGCTCCTCCGGCGTCAGCGCCGGCGGGATGGGAATGTCGCCGACGCTAAGCTTCCACCCCGGCGGAGTCCTCGTATCCGGTTGTAACATCCCAGCATTAGAGCTTAGAAATAAGCAGAACCCAGATGTGTGCATTGCATTCATGCATAGAAAATCCGAATAATTTTCGCGCTTTTGAACAAAACTTGTCAAAGTGATTGAAGCTTCTCTCAACTTGATGAAATTGAAGTAGATCATCCAGTTGACTGTGATAAGTTTCAATATGACCTTTGAAGAAAAATAATCTTAGAAGATCTATGTCGGAGATCCACAATTGTATGGGTATACCGTAAGTTCTTTCGTGAGACCTTAAAGAGGTATAGTATAAGCTGGATAGAGACCAATATTCTAGTTGCAAACCAATGGTTACTATATAGGCAGTTTAGAGACCATTAGTAAACCCTAAGGGGGAGAGTAAACAATAAGTTGAAGTATGATTATCCGACTTTCCAAGTAAAGTTTGGAGAGGAAATACTAACCTATGACAACATTAAGCCTTATTTTCATAAGGTTAAAAGAAGCCACTAATATAAAAGTTTTTTTAGAAGTATGTCTGAAGGAGAGATCGAAGTGTACTTCAAGGTAGTAGTACACAAACCTTAAGGTAATTAATAAATAAAATTTGAAGAAGTACTTAAGGTGATAATGAAAACATTATCTAAAGCTTGCTAAGACAAAAGCTTAGGCGTGATAAAATAGATTAATCTTAATAGACTAATTCTAGAGGAAACAACTCTTAAGTGGTCCTTAAGAGTGAATAATCACATCCAATTGGACATGTGTAGAGAAACAAGAAATTCCAATGGAAGGACTACCCGTACATCTCATACAATAATGAATCAAAGATTAGTCTTTTGGTCACAATTATTAACTAATAAAAATTTAAGACCTATTTTAGTGAGACTTCCTATACCTTACACAGTATAGTAAGAAAGTTCGATAATCAAGTAAAGGAGTTGGATTAGGATACCTAATTAGGATAAGGAACTAAAGAAGAGACCTCAATTGAAGGATCTTATAATAAAGAAATGTTCCTATGGGATGATAGTAAAGGGTACTCAAGTAAAGGGAACTTAGGAGTATTGGAGACAACAACTTGAAGAGTGCCAAGTATAGTAAGAATTCTAGGAAAAAGATATGAATATGGGATACTCCAATTATTCTCATTTAAGGTTACCATGGAGTTGAGAAATGCCGTAACCAACACAAATGAATTCCTTACTCCGAAACGTGAGAGTTTGTAAACTTCGGGGACGAAGTTTATTTTAAGGGGGAGAGTCTGTAACATCCCAGCATTAGAGCTTAGAAATAAGCTGAACCCAGATGTGTGCATTGCATTCATGCATAGAAAATCCGAATAATTTTCGCGCTTTTGAACAAAACTTGTCAAAGTGATTGAAGCTTCTCTCAACTTGATGGAATTGAAGTAGATCATCCAGTTGACTATGATAAGTTTCAATATGAACTTTTCTAAAACCTTATTTTGGGTAAAGGGGATTTGATCTAAGGGTAGATCAAATGTAGTAGAAGTTAAACCCTAAAACATTACTTAATGATTAATATTTGATCTTAAGTGATCATATCCTAGTATTCATTACAACAACCCTGAATACCAAATTATGAATATAAAAGTAACATGGATGTAATAACTAACCTTGACTTATTTTATCTTTATTTATTCCTACCATGAGCATCATGGTAATACCTAATATTAACTCTTTAGTGAGATTGAATAGGAAAGAAACCAAGTCAAGATCATTCACCACATATCTTTCTTTCCATATCAATCCTTATGAAATCCTATCTCAATATCTGTTGTTCATCAATATTGAGTAATCAACTATTGATTCACCAATTCTTAAACCATCAATTCTTGATCTATCAACTCGTTCCTTATCATAGCATTCACCTAAGGCCTATTAAGAAAGAAGTAAGAAGAATTATAGATTTAAATATCATTTATAGGATGGGAATGTTGGAAGAGAATAAGATCATGATAATTGATGGAATTAACTCACTCCTGAATGGATAGAAGAGTTATTTGGAATATATATTTATATGGTAACAAAGAAGATAACAAGGATGAATCCTAAAGATAGTTACCAGGAGTAAACCTATTGGATCAAGTAGGTATAGTCAATGAATAATATCTTCTATTCAGTAAGAAATACTAAGAGGATAATTACAATACAACTGTAGTGTTGTATTGATGAAACCTTGATTAGCCAACTGGAAAACTAAGCCATAAATGATCAAAGGATTATAATGACCATGCTCAAGTCACTAAGAGTGAATGATTATATCATGTGTAAGTGACATTGGTGGATAGAACTGATCAAACCCTAGTATAGATATGTTACCCTAGATTAGTCATGACAAGTCATAATGGTATAAGGAGAAGTTAGGAAATAAGATACTGGAGTTAAGTAGATATAAGATAGTATAATTAAGCTGAAGCTAGAGTAGCATGGAGTTATGGAAGTAGTGTTATCCCTCTTAAAGGATAGTAAGCTTTTGAGGAAAGCAGTTTGATTTATACATCTACTGGAGTAATATTGGTGATGAGGATAAAGGAAGAGTATGAATAGAGTTAAAAGTAACTACTTGTTAGATTGGAGGTTATCAACAGTAGAGTAGTTGATATAAACAAGTATGGATATGTGAAGATTATGAAAAGCTTTTGTGCCAGGCTCATTGGGTTTATAAATGGGTTTAGAAGAATAAAAGGTGGATAAGGATATTCTTGTGAAGTAAAGCTCATAATGTTAGCACGTGATGATGGATATGAAGAAGTAGTATATTGAGGAAAGAAATTCCTTAATCAGAAGTCCAGAATTATGAATTATGGAAGATAGGAATTCTTGGTAAACACTAAACCCTAAATCTTTAACCAAACATAGTATCCATTTCATCTGATTGATCTATCATCTTAATTTCACAATGCTTCGTAGGAATATTTTCCTATAACAAATCACTTAAGCACATCTTTGTCATTCCCAATTATCATCACCATATGTGCTTAGGAGTTATGTTTATCAATTCTTTCCATTAAGACATTCCAGAGAATAACCTTACTGTTTTGAAGAGTGATATCATTAAAGATCACAAACATAAAAACAATATGTTTAGCCATTAATCTTTATTCACATCAACAAAAGTATTAAGTACCCTAAACCCTATGGTAAACATTTATAATTCAAAACCCTAACTCCTATATTAGTTACAATAAAATATATATTTTGCTATTTCCTAAATTCATGAGAATAATATTAATCCTATTAATTCCCTAGGACTTTATGTATCATATAATAAGAAAAGGATCACCATATATATATATATATATTTCCCTCCAAACTATAGTTTCACTAGAATTAAGTTTTATCATTAAATAAGGAAATATCATATCATAAATCCATAGGTTATTATATAAAGAAAATTAATAACAAAGGCCTTCACAAAATATTAAAAACGAAGTATATATTTATAGAAAATAAAAAAATATAACATTATACAATAAAAGCTTACAAAATGATACTAAGTACATCTTAGTATTGCTGTAATTATTTATCAGATAAATTCTATAGAAAATTTCAAACAAATAAGTAAAATACAAATCTGGAAATAAAACAGAAAAGATAAGAAAAAGATAGCAGTTAGCGTTGTCCCAAGGCCCATCTCTCCTCTTGCTTAACTAATGCTCGCGTGGAACAACAGCCATCCTCTACTCGCTTTGCTACGGCCCACTTGGCCCAAGTCCAGCCCATACCGTTTTGCGATTTCTTTTCCTTTCTTCTTCCCTCGCCAGAAGGACGACGCCGAGCAAGCAGCTCGCTGGCTCGAGCTCCGCCGTCCGCCGTTGTCACGATGATCGCTCCGCCAAGATTCGGGCCACCGCTGATCTTTGCCTATAAGAGGACCCCTATCACACCGGCAAACCTTATCCTCCCCTCTTTCCCCATTTTCCCTCTTTGACCGAACCCTAGCTCCAGCCAGGGCTGTCCGTAGCCGACGTTTCCAGCCGTCCCGAGCCTCGTCGTGATGCCTGTAAGACTCGCCACATTCGACTATGTCGTTTGCCCTAGTTAGCGCAAGCCGAATAAGTCCCGAGCGCTTCAATTGGTACCTCCGTTCCCAACTTCGGCCGTTGTCCTCGACGTCGATTCCGGCTACCCCGAGCCTTCCCGAGCCCACCGACGACATCTGGGTGAGATCACGGTGCTCAGGCATCCCTCCGTTGCCTTCATCTCTGCTTCCTTAGCGCCCGCGTCGTGCACCTCTGTCCTCCGCCGCTGATGCTCGTCGGAGCTAGTGCTCCGGTGACCATTCCGGGACGGCGCGGCTATAGATCAACTCGCCATCGCAAGCTCGTTCTAACACACCAAGCCATAGCTCCGCGTGCACTGGATCGATCGATTGATCTTCAAACATGTGAGGATCATCTCGTGTGATGTCAGCATGACATCATGCCGACGTCACCTCAGCCAAGTCAACACATTTGACTTGGTTTGTGCCCATGTGGCATCTGAGGTGTACTCGTCCCCATTGGTCACTGACTAGGGCTAGATGGGTATGCGGTATAAAAATTTTAGTGTTTGTTTAGTAAATTCATAAAACAATATTAATTCAAATATAAACATTCTAGAAAATAAAATAAAGTAATGAAATTTTGTTAATTTAGTATCTTTTGTTTTATAATTCAGAAAAATATGTTTAATATATGAAAATTTTCAGAAAATTAAAATCTATAACATTAAACTATTATCAAAAAAATTTATGCCAACAATTTAAATAATTATATCTAATACAGATTTTATAATTTTTAAAACTTTTATAATTCATATTTTAATATTGATAAGTGTTAAAAATATAAATAAAGCGCCAAAAATCTTAGAAAAATAAGAACTATAATTTAAAACTATAATCATGCATTATTATTTCACACAATTATATATTTATTATTTATTAAGTATTTATAAAATAACAAATCTTATAAAAATCATATCTTATTATTTATAAATGATAAAAATAAATGTAATATACCAAATTGATCACAAAAATAATCCTTACGTGTTAAAAATATCATATTCCACTTTTGGAGTAAATAAAAATTTAAAACACTTTAATAACTTGAATTTAATATTATTTCCTTAATTTGTAATTCATATAAGGGTAAATAAAATTTGCTAATAATTCTAAAAATTAGCCAATTGAGTCTAAAAAAATAGTATTATTCTTAAATATTGATAATAGGGAGTCAAAATGGTTTAACACATTTTAAATACAATTTTATTGAATTATCATTCAACCATATGTGTAGTTTATTTTTTAAAAAAGATCTATATAAAGTATAAAATCTTCAAGAATAATTTGGGATTAAATAAAACTTTTTTCCTTACCTCAACCACAAGTTTATAAAAAAATCAAAACCCTATAGTGAAACCATAAGTTGTTAAGTAATATTACTTCCTTGTTTACAAACTATAACCACTCATCTATAAAAAGGTAAATCATTCTATTCCGTTATAATGTTCGGAAATCACTACTCAAATAGAAGTAATGCCATTCTTAAATAACTTTAAGGTAATATTATAAGATGAGCAAATCCAAATATCATAAGTAATATCCCTTAAGTCCATCTATATCTTTAAAGTTAACTTTAAGTCCACAAGACTATAAATATAATGCTATAACCTTGTTATGTGTTTTATAGTTAACTTTGGTCTGTTATAATTAAGTCGTAAAGCATCTCAAGTCCAAACTATTCAAGCAAGCACAAATAACATCAACCACATTTGATTAACCACAAAGGTTGTTTAGACCTTAGAAAAGAAATCTTTTCTTCAAATGTTATTCTTTTTGCCACTTCAATCAACAGATGACAACTAATCATAATCACATTACTTTATACTTCACTCGTAGATTAGGATTGTTAATACTTAAGTTCCTTATAAATGGCAATACTTGCATAGTAAGATTTAAAGATAAGGCAATTCTTATATAAGTAGTCTTTGAGTAGCATTACACATTCGTGTTGGGAATATGCCCTAGAGGCAATCATGTATGATGATATTTCCCATGGTATTCATAAAGTTATTAAGTAGTCCTTGTATAAACATCTGATGTGTATCACTGAATATGTGATTCGGTTGTGGAACTATGCATTCATGTTGTTTATACTAAACATCCTTGGTCATTGAGGTTGTGCTGGACACACAACTTAGACCAATGTGAAAGTTGGCTTGATGACTCGGTTCCACTTGTCATGGGCATGGAGATGCTATTCCAACTTACACAGATTCGGCTAAAGAGTTTAGCGAGTCGGATTGACCCATATTGAGGTACAACGAACTAGTTGTCATTTGTATATCTCAATCAATGTAATCCTTAGACCTGAGGTTGTTGCATAGTCCGAGTTGAGGATCACCGACTTAGGTTCTGTCAAACGCTGATCCGTAATTGGGCAGTTATAAAGGCAGGGTTCGGGTCGACTGAGAATCAAGCTGCGTGATGTGAATAACCAAGATGGGATTTTGCCCCTCCACTCGGAGAGATATTCTCTGGGCCCTCTCGTGAGATATGATTCGGAAAGCATGGCCATGCGCGGCTCGGTTAAGTGTTAACCGAGGCGATCGGCTAAGAGTTAGTCGGGTGAATCACTTATCTCGGATCGAGAAGAGAGTTGGACTATTTAAGGGATGACATATATTCGCCTATAGTCTGACAAGGTATATCGTGAGGCAAAAGGGACTCAGACGTAAGTCGCATTGGAAAGGCAAGTCGTCATGACTCTTTGGTACTTGGGAATCGGCAAGTTTTGCTAGGAGCCGATGCCGATTGATCGATTGTGAGTCGGACTCTCATCGTGTCCAAGTAGCCATGAGCCTGCGGGGTCACACACTTAAGAGCGGGAGCAAGTTCGGATTGGATCCGAATCTGTAATCTGGTTGGGTTGGACCTAAATCAGATTAGGACTGAGTTAGTGAGTTGGACTCACGGTGACTAGTGTTATATGGGCTTTAGTGAATGGGTCGCGTAAGCAGAGCCCACGTTCACTCCCTATATATAGTGGAGCACCGTAACCCAGAAAGGTTAATCGTTGTTCGGTTAGGTCATTCCATGTGTTGGAAACCCTAGCTCCACAGCAGTCCAGCCGCCGTAACGAACCTAGCAGTTCGCCGCCGGCGCTCCTCCTTGTACGTGTGGATACCAGCAGAGGTGCTGTGCGATCAGCACCAGGACGATCGGATCGTGAGGACTGCACTGCATCAGCTGACGCGCTTCATCAGTAATCCGCAACCGCGCGTCTAGTGGTAAACCTCGTGGCCTTCTACCTCAGCTAGGTCTTGGGATCACCACGTTAGAGGAAAATTTTTGTTTTATCTCTGCGTGGCCCAACAGTGGTATCAGAGCGATAGCTTCTGGTTTTAGGCTCGAGATCTTGCATATGTGATATGCGGTAGGCTATAGATGAGATCTATGTGCTGTTTGGTGGTCGATCTATGAGATAGATCGGTTTTGTACGAGGTTGATTGGATCAACTGTACTCGGGGAATGGTAGATCTGATTTCCGTGATCATACTGCTGAGGTCGTGGAACGACATACCCCTACCGGTCGGCTTCCGCCATCGGGGTACACTGTGACACGTAAATCCAGAAGCGGTGATCGAAGATCAAAGAGTTTGATCGAATCGGAACGATGATCGGAATCCATGTTCGGATCGTAGATGAGATCTACGTTTTCGGAAAAATCGTCGGGCGCTGCCCGCACCCGCGAGGAGCGCTGCCCCTTCGATCCCCGCCCGCTATCCGGCTAGCGGGACCGCCGGCTTCGCCCTGTCGTAGCGCCTTAGATGTCGTTGCGAGTTTCACAACGCCGGTAGATATTGTATCTATGCATAACTTGATTTTGCAGGAAGTTGTGAATGGTATGGTTCATGTGCATGTGATGTATGTGTGTAATCCATACGTGATCTGCGAATCACGGGTTTTGTCAGCCGGCTGGAGCCTAGGTGCTGTCATTTTATTGTATAACGACCTGCGTGTCGGATTCTCTATGTAATTTACTTTACTAAGCTAGTGTAGCTGTTTGGAGAACCCGGAAGGCATGCAAGGCGTTGTACATGTCGGCGACATAGAGTAAGACGACAAGTGACAAGAGTTGGCACGAGTCGGATTACAGGCTTTGTGGAGATGGAGATCGCCATGAAGAGAGCCATACCATTTCACATTATAATTGCTTTATTTTGTGTTATTGTTATGTCTCTGTTTTACCTCTATTAGATAGTCGGTAAAATTTAATCCCTCAAAGAAGGTCTAGTCGGTTTTCCCGCCAGTGTTTGCACCATCACAAGTCGGACATTTTTGGTAGTGGGCTCATAAAATTGAGGTGCTGCCAATTCTTTCCAACTAGGTGTGTTCGAGTCGGACTCTTACTGCAGAAACACTCGGTAAGCTAGACGGGTCTATCACAACGGTTGTGGGACTCGGGGAAAAGTCGGATGGGAGCCGGGGCATGTGATGCCACCCGTCCAACAGGAGTCGCATAAGATGCGATTGACAAGGAGTTGTCTACCTAGATCACTTGGCGGCTAGCGGTGATGCTAAAGCTCACTAGCCGACTTGCTTATTTAGGATCCTGAATCACTAAGTAACCATCGGAGGGGTGTTGGTTCTAGTGGGAGCATAAAATATTAAAATGTTTAATATGCTTGCTCTTTTATGAATACATGTCTTAAGTGTTTTGCATACTTTCTGTTGTAGATCATGGCACCAAGTAGCAGTCACTCTCAGATATCCGGTTTTGCGTTGAGAACCATTCTTGAGAAAGATAAACTGAACGACACTAATTTTACCAACTGGTATCGAAATCTGAGAATTGTTCTCAAACAAGAAAAGAAGGACCATGTCCTAGACAACCCACTTCCAGATGAGCCGAATGAGAATGCGACTGTCGCAGCCACCAATGCCTACCGTCGGGCTAAGGATGAGTCCACGGATATTAGCTGTCTTATGCTTGCTCACATGGAACCGGACTTGCAAAAGCAGTTCGACCATGTTGAGGCCTACGATATGATCGAAAGCCTCAAAAGTATGTTCCAGGCTCAGGCGAAGACTGAGAGGTATCAAGTCTCTCAGGATTTGCTGAGTTGCAAGCTTAAGGATGGTGATCCACTGAGTCCGCATGTGATCAAAATGGTTGGTTACGTGCAGTCTCTGGAGAGGCTTGGCTACCCCATAAGCGAAGAGTTCGCTACGGATATAATTCTGAACTCTCTTCCTAGTGCATATGGGCAGTTCATTTCGAACTACCACATGCATGGTATGGATAAGAAGCTCACTGAATTGCATGGGATGCTCAAGCAGGCAGAGGCGGATCTCAAGAAGGGCACCAGTCAAGTGTTGATGGTGCAGAATAAGGCTAAGTTCAAGAAGAGTTCTTGGACTAAGAAGAAGGCTAAGTCAGGAGGAAAGCAGGCTCAGGACCCGGTCCCAAGCACTTCCTCAGGGACTAAACCATCTCCTTCAGCCAGATCCACTTGCTTCTACTGCAAGGCGGATGGTCACTGGAAGAGGAACTGCAGCAAGTACTTGGCCGACAAAGCCAAGAGTGGAGGTATGACTTCCGACTCAGGTACACTTGTTTGCAATGTTATAGACATATATCTTGCTGATGCACCTAATAGTTCTTGGGTATATGATACCGGATCAGTTATTCACATCTGCAACTCGTTGCAGGGACTGGTAAGAACTAGGAGCGTAGCAAGAGGAGAGGTTGATATTCGAGTCGGCAACAAAGCAAGAGTTGCTGCGTTGGAAGTCGGCACGATGCAACTTCATTTACCTCCCGGATTCATTATGGAACTAAATAATTGTTATTATGTTCCAGTGCTCAGTCGAAACATTATTTCTGCTTCATGTTTGATGAGGCAAGGCTATGAGTCGAATATCAAGAATAATGGTTGTTCTTTGTATTTGAATGATATGTTTCACGGCTTTGCACCCGTCCATGACGGGTTATTTATTTTGAATCTTGATGGTGAGTTGGTTTATAACATAAATGTTAAAAGGTTGAAACCAAATGATCTGAATATGACTTACTTTTGGCACTGTCGGCTTGGTCATATAAGTTGGAAACGCATGAAGAAACTCCATGATGATGGACTCCTAACTTCGTTCGACTTGGAGTCGTTCGAGACATGCGAATCTTGCCTACTCGGCAAAATGATCAAGACACCTTTTGCAAAGAGTTGCGAAAGGGCGTCCGACTTGTTGGGACTAGTACATAGTGATGTATGTGGACCAATGAGCACGACAGCCAGGGGTGGTTATGAGTACTTCATTACCTTCACTGATGATTTGAGTAGGTATGGATATATCTACTTGATGAAACATAAGGCGGAAGCCTTTGAAAAGTTCAAAGAATTCCAGAATGAAGCACAAAATCAACTCGGCAAGAAAATAAAGTTTCTTCGGTCGGACCGAGGAGGCGAGTACATGAGCCATGAGTTTGATGACCATCTGAAAAGTTGTGGAATAGTTCCTCAACTTACTCCGCCAGGAACGCCACAAAGGAATGGTGTTTCGGAAAGGCGGAATCGAACCTTGTTAGACATGGTACGATCAATGATGAGTCGGACAGATCTGCCTTTATCATTTTGGGGTTATTGTCTAGAAACAGCAGCGTTCACACTAAACAGAGTACCATCAAAATCGGTAGAGAAGACACCGCATGAGATGTGGACAGGCAAAAAGCCGAGTTTGTCTTTTCTTAAGATTTGGGGTTGTGAAGCTTTTGTCAAGCGACTTCAGTCGGACAAGCTTACGGCCAAGTCGGATAAATGTATTTTCGTGGGGTATCCGAGGGAAACCTTGGGTTACTACTTCTACAACCGAGAAGAGGGCAAAGTGTTTGTCGCTCGGAACGGTGTCTTCCTTGAGAAAGAGTTTCTCAGTCGGAGAGTAAGTGGGAGCACGGTGCAACTCGAAGAAATTCGAGAGGAATCGGCAAATAGCGAATCGGCAAAAACCTTGGAGGATGAGCCGATCGTGGCAGCTGAGCCGACAGCAGCACCTGTACTACGAAGATCGGCAAGATTACGAAGTGTTCGTGATGTGTTACTGTTAGACAGTGATGAGCCGGCAAATTATTCGGAAGCGATGGTGGGATCTGATTCCGAGTCATGGCTTGGAGCCATGAGATCCGAGATAAAGTCCATGGATGAAAATCAAGTTTGGAACTTGGTTGATCTGCCAGACGGTGCAAGACCCGTCGAGTGCAAATGGGTCTTTAAGAAGAAAACTGATATGGATGGAAATGTTTCAATCTATAAAGCACGCCTTGTCGCGAAGGGGTTCCGACAAGTTCAAGGAGTTGATTACGACGAGACTTTCTCGCCCGTAGCGATGCTTAAATCAGTTCGGATCATGTTAGCTATAGCAGCCTATTTCGACTATGAGATATGGCAGATGGATGTCAAAACGGCTTTCCTTAACAGAAATTTAACCGAGGACGTGTATATGATACAGCCCGAGGGTTTTGTCGATCCGGCTAATGCTGACAAAGTGTGCAAACTTCAGAAATCCATTTATGGGTTGAAGCAAGCATCTCGGAGTTGGAATATTCGTTTTGATGAGGTAGTCAAATCGTTTGGCTTCATCAAGAGTGATCATGATTCTTGTTTATACAAGAAGTTTAGTGGGAACAAAGTAAATTTTCTAATCTTATATGTGGATGACATATTACTGATTGGAAATGATGTCCAGATGTTGCAAGAAACCAAGGAATCATTAGAATGGAGTTTCTCAATGAAAGACTTGGGTGAGGCAACATACATCCTCGGAATCCGGATCTATAGAGATAGATCAAGGAGGCTCATTGGATTGAGTCAGAGTACTTATTTGGACAAAGTGTTGAAGAAGTTCAACATGGAATCGTCTAAGAAAGGGTTCTTACCGATGTCCCATGGTGTAAAACTTAGCAAGACTCAGTGTCCTTCGACAACTGATGAGCGAAGTCGGATGAGTGCGATTCCATATGCTTCTGCAGTTGGATCCATCATGTACGCCATGATTTGTACTAGGCCGGATGTTTCCTATGCTCTAAGTGTTGTGAGCAGATACCAGGCTGATCCTGGAGAGATCCACTGGACAGCGGCTAAAAATATCCTAAAGTACTTGAGAAGGACTAAGGATATGTTCTTGGTTTATGGTGGTGAAGATGAACTCAGTGTAAAGGGTTACACGGATGCGAGTTATCTCACCGACTCCGATGATTCTCGCTCGCAATCCGGATATGTGTTTATTATAAACGGAGGTGCTGTGAGCTGGAAAAGTTCCAAGCAAGAGACTGTGTCTGCGTCTACAACAGAGGCTGAGTATATTGCTGCCTCGGAGGCAGCAAAGGAAGCTGTTTGGATGAGGAATTTCCTCATGGATCTTGGTGTGGTTCAGGGCTCGTCCAATCCGTTGGACGTGTATTGTGACAACAATGGTGCTATTGCACAAGCCAAAGAACCTAGACAACACCAGAAGAACAAGCACATACTCATGCGGTACCACCTAATTCGCCAGTTCGTGGATCAGGGTGATATCAAGTTATGCAAGGTACACACGGATGCAAATATTGCGGATCCGTTGACAAAGCCGTTACCCCAGCCGAAGCATGAGGCGCACCTGAGAGCCGTGGGCATTAGATGCCTAGACATGTGATGTCGGAAGATTGACTCTAGTGCAAGTGGGAGACTGTTGGGAATATGCCCTAGAGGCAATCATGTATGATGATATTTCCCATGGTATTCATAAAGTTATTAAGTAGTCCTTGTATAAACATCTGATGTGTATCACTGAATATGTGATTCGGTTGTGGAACTATGCATTCATGTTGTTTATACTAAACATCCTTGGTCATTGAGGTTGTGCTGGACACACAACTTAGACCAATGTGAAAGTTGGCTTGATGACTCGGTTCCACTTGTCATGGGCATGGAGATGCTATTCCAACTTACACAGATTCGGCTAAAGAGTTTAGCGAGTCGGATTGACCCATATTGAGGTACAACGAACTAGTTGTCATTTGTATATCTCAATCAATGTAATCCTTAGACCTGAGGTTGTTGCATAGTCCGAGTTGAGGATCACCGACTTAGGTTCTGTCAAACGCTGATCCGTAACTGGGCAGTTATAAAGGCAGGGTTCGGGTCGACTGAGAATCAAGCTGCGTGATGTGAATAACCAAGATGGGATTTTGCCCCTCCACTCGGAGAGATATTCTCTGGGCCCTCTCGTGAGATATGATTCGGAAAGCATGGCCATGCGCGACTCGGTTAAGTGTTAACCGAGGCGATCGGCTAAGAGTTAGTCGGGTGAATCACTTATCTCGGATCGAGAAGAGAGTTGGACTATTTAAGGGATGACATATATTCGCCTATAGTCTGACAAGGTATATCGTGAGGCAAAAGGGACTCAGACGTAAGTCGCATTGGAAAGGCAAGTCGTCATGACTCTTTGGTACTTGGGAATCGGCAAGTTCTGCTAGGAGCCGATGCCGATTGATCGATTGTGAGTCGGACTCTCATCGTGTCCAAGTAGCCATGAGCCTGCGGGGTCACACACTTAAGAGCGGGAGCAAGTTCGGATTGGATCCGAATCTGTAATCTGGTTGGGTTGGACCTAAATCAGATTAGGACTGAGTTAGTGAGTTGGACTCACGGTGACTAGTGTTATATGGGCTTTAGTGAATGGGTCGCGTAAGCAGAGCCCACATTCACTCCCTATATATAGTGGAGCACCGTAACCCAGAAAGGTTAATCGTTGTTCGGTTAGGTCATTCCATGTGTTGGAAACCCTAGCTCCACAGCAGTCCAGCCGCCGTAACGAACCTAGCAGTTCGCCGCCGGCGCTCCTCCTTGTACGTGTGGATACCAGCAGAGGTGCTGTGCGATCAGCACCAGGACGATCGGATCGTGAGGACTGCACTGCATCAGCTGACGCGCTTCATCAGTAATCCGCAACCGCGCGTCTAGTGGTAAACCTCGTGGCCTTCTACCTCAGCTAGGTCTTGGGATCACCACGTTAGAGGAAATTTTTTGTTTTATCTCTGCGTGGCCCAACAATTCGTGTATCTTATTGTTGTATACCATTATAATTACATGTTGTTTCACACACACTCACAAGCCTTAATAAGAAGCACAAGTATGAAACTTATCTAAAAGGACAACACATTCTAAAGTAACCATTTCCATTATCCAAACCCTAGAACAACATTATCCCCGGGATTCGAGTTTATCAAATTGCATTACATTACATATGCATAATGGAATCTTGCTTCTTTAAACATTAGTCCTTACCGAACCAATGATGTTGATTTCAGATATTGGATCTTTTATATTGTCTTGAAGACCGTGAGTGCATAATCTTGCAATCACAAAAGGCAAGTTCACACTTGCTCATGTCCTTTGATTATTTTCTGTAAAGTATTTTGCAAATCCAGTGTTGTCAACACCTGCATTTGAAAAAGGCAAGAAAACACTATTTTCATAATAATATGATTATAGGTAATTTACCATGAGCTAATAACCTACTATGGAAGTTCCGGTGGTAAAGGAACATATTATCTAGGACTTAACAACCAATGTCGCCAGTGATTCTTGCACCGTATATTACGCGTTGACCATGAGATTTGGAATGGGACGGAGAAGTCAGCTGTATCTTTTCCCTCTCGCATGGAGCCGGATGTGCGGGTCGTGGCTGTTATCACTCGTAGCGTGCATATTAATTGGTAATTCGTAGAGGATATGCAACAGATGGGTGGGAACCCTCAACGTCCCACGATAGTTCCAGCATTTGAACGGTTTGTACTTCCAATTGCCGTAATTCAATAGGTGGGTTGGCGCACACCAAGGAGACATACGGGGTCGCGGAGAAGGCAGTGATTGGATTGGATCTTAGGTTGGGCAACAAAAGCTAAGGTCTCTCATGGGTAAAGTGACGCACCTCTGCAGAGTGTAAGAACTATAGCTTGTCACTCCCTGTTCCAGGAAGGATCTATGAACGCGGCGGGAAAGAAACTCCATGAAAGTTCTGGTAAACCCGTGAAGGCTGACGGACATAGCTTTTCAGAATAAAAGCAACCTTTGAAGAAATATTTATGAAAACTTGCATTTCATATGACCTACGGTCTGTGGATGTAGATATAGTGCATCAAACACTCCTTTTCTAGTGAACTTGCTGATGGGTTTCGCAACATAGTAAATCAAAAAAAATCTACGGATGCGAACGGGAAAGCCAAGATCTAATCTAGGAGATGCAAACAACGAGGGGGAATATATGAGATCTCCATACCCTTGAAGATTCGCACAGCGGAACGTTCGACGGAACGTGGGTGATGTAGTCGTACTCGCTTATCCTCCTCACGATCCGATCCGATCTAACACTGCAAGTGGCGATGCCTCCGAGAGATGCACACGTGCGGCACCTCGACGTCTCCTCCTTCCTCGGGCCAGCAAGTATGGTGGAGAGATGGATTGGATCTACAACGCGACGGCGCGGTGCAAGTGGTGGAGAGTTTCTGCAGCAGGGCTTCGCCTACGTGCAGTCGGGAGGGAGAGAGAGAGGAGGGCAGCATGGCGGCTAGGGATTTCGGAGGAGGTGTGGGAGGGGGTGCGCCCCCAGCCCTCTTTATATAGAGGGGTGGGCGGCCAGCCCTTTCCCCTCCCCCAAACCCTAGGGCCGGCGGCCAAGGAGGGAGGAGTGGGGGGCAAGTTTGCCCCCCTCTTCTAGAAGCTCCCCTAGGGTTTTGCCCTAGGTTGGCCGGCTGGGCCCTATGGGGCCTCGTGCCCCTGGCCCAATGCGGCCAGGGCACTCCCTCATAGGCCCATTCCCCCTCCCGGCAGGTGGGGCCACGTTGGTCCCCCTCCGGAAGGTTCTAGAAGCTTCCGGTACAATACCGATTAACCCGAAACAATTCCGAACTCCAAAAACTGCATTGCCTTATATGAATCTTATTCTCCTGACCATTACAGAACCTCTCGTGATGTCCCGGATCCCATCCGAGACTCCGAACAAAAACTCATAAACCAATTATCCAATCTATCCTAGCGTCGAGACACGTTAAGTGTGTGACCCTTCGGGTTCGAGAATATGCAGACATGATCTTATATCAATAATCAACAGCGGGGTCTGGAAACCCATATTGACTCCCACACATTAATCGATGATCATATCGTATGAACCACGATGCCATGATTCAATCAATCCCATATATATATTCCCTTCGTCTCGCGATATTTTACTTGCCCGAGATTTGATCGTCGGTACCGTCATACCTAGTTCAATCTCATTCACAGCAAGTACTTTACTCGTTCCGTAATCCGATATCACTTTGTGATTAACTCCTTAACAACATGCTTGCAAGCGGTGTTGATATCGATTACCGAGTGGGCCCGAAGTATATCTCTCCGACTTGGGAGGGACAAATCCCATCTCGATACATACAACCCAACAGGTACTTTCCGATCACCTGAGAGACACCTTTATGATCACCCTCTCATAGGATGACGTTTGATGACCTCAAAGCTTTCTTCCGATACCAGGGAGTTGTATTATCTCATGGTCTAAGGAATACAATATTTGACATAAGAAAAGCTTCGCAAAGATAAACACGATGACACGATCTAATTGCTCCGCTTAGTTTGGGTCTGTCCACCATATCATTCTCCCAATGATATGATCTCATTATTAATCAACAACCCATGTCTATGGTTAGGAAACCTTAACCATCATTAATCAATGAGCTAGTCCATAGAGGTGTACTAGGGACACTGTGTTGTTCACAAACCACACAAGTATTAAAGTTTCCGCTTAATACAATTCTAGCATGGAATATAAACTTTATCATGAACAAGAATTATAATAATAACATCTTTATTATTGCCTCTAGGGCATAATTCCAACAGTCTCCCACTTGCACTAGAGTCAATAATCTAGTTTACATCTGGCAACAATCTAACACTCTTGGCACTAAGATGCTGATCATGTTTTGCACGTGGAAGAGGTTTAGTCAATGGATCTGCGACATTCAGATCTGTATGTACTTTGCTGATCTTCAGATCTCCATCTGCTATATAATCTCGGATTATATGAAACTTGCGGTTGATATGCTTGGTCTTTGGATGATATCTTGGTTCCTTAACGAGTGCTATGGCGCCAGTGTTGTCACACAATATCTCCAATGGATCCAAGGCACTTGGAACCACGCCAAGCTCAGTGATGAAGCTCCTGATCCAAACTCCTTCACTTGACGCTTCTGCAGCAGCCATGTATTCCGCTTCTACTGTAGATCCCGCGATCACGCTTTGCTTGCAGCTTCTCCAGCTCACAGCTCCTCCATTCAAAATATAAACGTATCCTGTCTGAGATTTAGAATCATCCTTGTCGGTGTCGAAACTAGCGTCGACGTAACCCTTTACGACGAGCTGTTCATCACCTCCATAGACCAAGAACGTTTCTTTAGTCCTGTTTAAGTACTTTAGGATGTTCTTCACGGCTGTCCAGTGTTCCACTCCTGGATCACTTTGGTATCTGCTCGTCAAACTAAGAGCATTGGACACATCCGGTCTAGTACACAGCATGGCATACATGATAGAACCTATGGCCAAGGCATAAGGCACTTTTCTCATAGCTTCTCTATCATTCACCGTAGCTGGACACTGAGCCTTGCTCAATATCTTACCTGACAACATAGGCACTGAACCTTTCTTTGCCTTATCCATTCTGAACCTTTTCAGAACTTTGTCTAGGTATGTACTCTGGCTTAAAGCTATCGGGCGTTTTTGTCTATCTCTATAGATTTTGATGCCCAATATATAAGCAGCTTCACCTAGGTCTTTCATTGAAAAACACTTGTTCAAATAACTCTTCACATCGTTAAGCATGTTAATGTCATTTCCAATAATCAATATGTCATCCACATATAGTACCAGAAATGTCACTGAGCTCCCACTCACTTTCTCGTAGCAATTTGGAACAAATCCAAAGCTCTTGATCACTTGATCAACACGAAGGTTCCAACTCCGAGATGCTTGCTTCAGTCCATAAATGGAACGCTGAAGTTTGCACACTTTATCAGCATCCTTAGGATCGACAAAACCTTCGGGTTGCATCATATACAACTCTTCATCAATGTTGCCATTGAGGAACGCAGTCTTGACATCCATCTGCCATATTTCATAATCATGAAACGCAGCAATTGCTAATAAAATCCGAATGGACTTGAACATCGCTACGGGAGAGAAAGTCTCATCGTAGTCAACACCTTGAACTTGTCGAAAACCTTTCGCGACAAGTCATGCTTTATAGACGGTAACATTACCATCCGCGTCCGTTTTCCTCTTGAAGATCCATTTACACTCAACGGCCTTTCGGTCGCTGGGAGGGTCCACCAAAGTCTATACTTGGTTTTCGCTCATGGATCCCAATTCGGATTTCATGGATTCTAGCCATTTCTCAGAGTCTGGGCTCATCATCGCTTCCTCATAGTTTGCAGGTTCACTGCCGTCGACTAACAAGACAGTCAAGACAGGGTTGCCGTACCACTCAGGAGGGGCACGCGACCTTGTCGACCTGCGACGTTCAGTAGTAGCATCGTCCGAGGCTTCATGATCCTTATCATTAGCTTCCTCTATTGTTGGTGCAGTCGACACTGGAACAATTTCAGGTGCTGCGCAACTCTCCAACTCAAGAGAAGGTTCAACAACCTCGTCTAGCTCTACTTTCCTCCCACTCACTTCTTTCGACAGAAACTCCTTCTCAAGAAAGGACCCAATCTTTGCGACAAACACTTTGCCTTCGGTTCTGTGATAGAAGGTATACCCAATAGTTTCCTTAGGGTATCCTATGAAGACGCAATTCTCCGCTTTGGGTTCGAGCTTGCCCGGCATCAACTTCTTGACGTAAGCTTCGCATCCCCAAACTTTAAGAAACGACAACTTAGGTTTAGCAACAAACCACAATTCATATGGTGTCGTCTCAACGGATTTAGATGGTGCCTTATTTAAAGTGAATGCAGCGGTTTCTAATGCATAACCCCAAAATGATAACAGCAAATCAGTAAGAGACATCATTGATCGGACCATATCTAATAGGGTTCGATTCCGGCATTCAGACACACCATTGCGCTATGGTGTTCCGGGTGGCATGAGTTGCGAAACGATTCCGCTTGCTTTAAGATGTGTGAGAAAATCATAACTCAAATATTCACCTCCACGATCGGATCATAGAAACTTAATTTTTCTGTTATGATGGTTCTCCACTTCATTCTGAAATTTCTTGAACTTTCAAATGTTTCAGATTTATGTTTCATCAAATAGATATACCCATATCAACTTAAGTCATCGGTAAAAGTGAGAAAATAGCGATATCCACCGCGCGTCGAAACACTCATCGGTCCGCACACATCGATATGTATGATTTCCAACAAGTCCGTTGCCCGCTCCATCACTCCGGAGAACGGGGTTTTGATCATCTTGCCCATGAGGCATGGTTCGCATGTGTCAAATGATTCAAAATCAAGAGACTCCAAAAGTCCATCAGAATGGAGTTTCTTCATGCGTTTTACACCAATATGACCTAGACGACAGTGCCACAAATAAGTAGTATTATCACTATCTACTTTGCATCTCTTAGCCTCAATGTTATGGATGTGTGTTTCATCCCTTTTGAGATCCAGAAGAAATAAACCATTCACAGCAGGTGCATGACCATAAAAGATGTTACTCATATAAATAGAACAACAATTATTCTCAGATTTAAATGAATAACCGTCTTGCAATAAACACGATCCAGATCTGATGTTCACGCTCAACGCAGGCACATAATAACATTTATTAAGGTTTAAAACTAATCCCGAAGGTAACACTAAGGAGAGCGTGCCGACGGCTATCACATCAACTCTTGATCCGTTGCCAACGCGCATCGTCACCTCATCCCTCGCAAGCCGCCATCTATTCCGTAGCTCCTGTTTCGAGTTACAAATATTAGCAACTGAACCAGTATCAAATACCCAGGCACTACAACGAGGGCTAGTAAGGAAAACATCAATAACATGTATATCAAATATACCTTTGATGGTGCCAGCCTTCTTGTCCGCTAAGTACTTCAGACAGTTGCGCTTCCAGTGACCCTTGTCCTTGCAATAGAAGCACTCAGTGTCTGGCTTGGATCCAGACTTGATCTTCTTCTCGGCAGGGGCAACGCGCTTGCCGCCGCCTTTCTTGAAGGGCTTCTTTGCACCCTTACCTTTCTTAAAGGTGGGGGGCTTGTTGACCATCAACACATGATTATCCTTTTTGATGTCCTCCTCCGCAGCCTTCAGCTTTGCGAAGAGCTCGGTGATCGTATCAGTGGAACCAATCTGATTATTAGTCACTACAAAAAATTTGTAGCTGGGAGGGAGTGATTGCAGAACCCTGTCAATCTTGAGCTCCTCTAGAATCTTGGAGTCCAGTTGCTCAAGGCGTTGAGTGTAGCCCGACATCTTTATGGCGTGCTCACTAACGGAACTCCCTTCCTCCATCTTGCAGTTAAAGAATTTCTCAGAGATCTCATATCTCTCAGAACGAGCCTGAGTCTGGAACATAGTTTTCAGTTCCTCGAGGATCTCATAGGGCCCGGGGTAATCTTCAAAACGATTTTGAAGGTCGATTCCATAGCAAACAACATGGTGCTCTTAATCACACCATAATCATCTTTGCGCGACTGATAGAAAACTTTCTCATCAGCCGGCGCATCTACAGCAGGGGTGTCACCTAGCGCATCTTCAAGGACATAGTCCTTTTGTCCGCTAGCGAGAATGATTCTCAGATTGCGGAACCAGTTGGTGAAGTTAGACCCATTGTTTCTAAGCTTTTCTTTCTCAGCAAAAACATTGAAGTTGAAGTTGGACTTAGCCATTTGATCTACAATATTTGCAAGTACAAATTAGACTATGTTCATGATAACTATTTCAACTTAATCAAATTACTAGATGAACTCCCACTAAATTCAACATCCCTCAAGTTGTTTAGTGAACATGATCCAAATTCACCATACCTAATCCGATCTTCACGATAAGAGATGTGGTTTCAATGGTGGACAACGAAGTGTCGATCATATCATTCATATGACTCATGCTTAACCTTTCGGTTCATGTGTTCCTAGGCCATGTCTGTACATGCTAGGCTCGCCAAGTCAAACCCAAGTATTTCTACGTGTGCAAAACTGGCTTGCACCCGTTGTATGTGAACGTAGAGTCTATAGCACCCGATCATCACGTGATGCTTGGACACGACGAACTTTCGCAACGGTGCATACATGGGGAGAACACGGTTTTATCTTGATCTTTAAGTGAGGAATCATCTTATAATGCTACCGTCGCAATCTAAGCATAATAAGATACATAAAAGGATAAACATCACATGCATATAACTTTATGTGACATGGTATAGCCAATCTTCGCGCAATGATCTCCATCTTGTGCGTGCCGGCATGATCTCCATCACTCCACCATGATTTCCTCCACCACAAATAGCAACTACAACTATTGCTAACTACTTAGCGATAAAGTAAAGCTATTACATGGCGTATAAGAAGTTGACACACAGGTCATACACAATTATAAAGACAACCATATGGCTCCTGCCGGTTGTGTACTCATTGACATGCAAGTCGTGAAACATTACAAAACATGATCATTGCATACAACATACACATCACATCTTGGGCCATACCATATCACAGAAAACACTCCCTGCAAAAACAAGTTAGACGCCTCTACTTTGTTGTTGCATGTTTTACGTGGCTTATGGGAGTAGCAAGCTAAGAACGATTCTTACCTAAGGAAAGCCACAATGGTGATATTATGGTTGCCAAACTCCGGTGTAAATCCCATGACAACTATAGTGAGAGAAACAGGCATCCACCAGCCGCATATGTGGAACAAGCCACACGTCAAGTGCGGAGCTAGTCTCGCGAACGACGTCGCGTAAGGTTGGCCTGGACCGCTTCGATCTCACTATCCCGCGTCATAAGAAGTACACAAACAAGAGGCTTGCAATAGAAACATCAACGCCCGCAACAACCATGTTGCGTTCTACTCGTGAATCACATCTACGCATAGATCTAGCTCTGATACCACTGATGGGTTTTGCAGCATAGTAAATCAAAAAAATTCTACGGATGCGAACGGGAAAGCCAAGATCTAATCTAGGATATGCAAACAACGAGGAGGAATAGATGAGATCTTCATACCCTTGAAGATTCGCACAGCGGAACGTTCGACGGAACGTGGGTGATGTAGTCGTACTCGCTTCTCCTCCTCGCGATCCGATCCGATCTAACACCGCAAGTGGCGATGCCTCCGAGAGATGCACACGTGCGGCACCTTGACGTCTCCTCCTTCCTCGGTCCAGCAAGTATGGTGGAGACTACAACGCGACGGCGCGGTGCAAGTGGTGGAGAGTTTCTGCAGCAGGGCTTCGCCTACGTGCAGTCGGGAGGGAGAGAGAGAGGAGGGCAGCAGGGCGGCTAGGGCTTGAGGAGGAGGTGTGGGAGGGGGTGCACCCCCAGCCCTCTTTAAATAGAGGGGTGGGCGGCCAGCCCTTGCCCCACCCCCAAACCCTAGGGCCGGCGGCCAAGGAGGGAGGAGTGGGGGGCAAGTCCCCCCCCCTTCTAGAAGCTCCCCTAGGGTTTTGCCCTAGGTTGTCCGGCTGGGCCCTATGGGGCCTTGTGCCCCTGGCCCAATGCGTCCAGGGCACTCCCTCATAGGCCCATGCCCCCTCCCGGCAGGTGGGGCCACGTTGGTCCCCCTCCGGAAGGTTCTAGAAGCTTTCGGTACAATACCGATTAACCCGAAACAATTCCGAACTCCAAAAACTGCATTGCCTTATATGAATCTTATTCTCCGGACCATTCCGGAACCTCTCGTGATGTCCCGGATCCCATCCGAGACTCCGAACAAAAACTCATAAACCAATTATCCAATGTATCCTAGCGTCGAGACACGTTAAGTGTGTGACCCTTCGGGTTCGAGAATATGCAGACATGATCTTATATCAATAATCAACAGCGGGGTCTGGAAACCCATATTGACTCCCACACATTCATCGATGATCATATCGGATGAACCACGATGCTAGGATTCAATCAATCCCATATATATATTCCCTTCGTCTCGCGATATTTTACTTGCCCGAGATTTGATCGTCGGTACCGTCATACCTAGTTCAATCTCGTTCACAGCAAGTACTTTACTCGTTCCGTAATCCGATATCACTTTGTGATTAACTCCTTAACCACATGCTTGCAAGCGGTGTTGATATCGATTACCGAGTGGGCCCGAAGTATATCTCTCCGACTTGGGAGGGACAAATTGTTGGAATTATGCCCTAGAGGCAATAATAAAGATGTTATTATTATAATTCTTGTTCATGATAAAGTTTATATTCCATGCTAGAATTGTATTAAGCGGAAACATTAATACTTGTGTGGTTTGTGAACAACACCATGTCCCTGGTACGCCTCTAAGGACTAGCTCATTGATCAATGAAGGTTAAGGTTTCCTAACCATAGACATGAGTTGTCAATTGATAATGAGATCATATCATTGGGAGAATGATATGATGGATAGACCCAAACTAAGCGAAGCAATTAGATCGTTTCATCGTGTTCATCTTTGCGAAGCTTTTCCTATGTCAAATATTGTATTCCTTAGACCATGAGATAATGCAACTCCCTGGTACCGGAAGAAAGCTTTGAGGTCATCAAACGTCATCCTATGAGAGGGTGATCATAAAGGTGTCTCTCAGGTGATCGGAAAGTATCTGTTGGGTTGTATGTATCGAGATGGAATTTGTCCCTCCCAAGTCGGAGAGATATACTTCGGGCCCACTCGGTAATCGATATCAACACCGCTTGAAAGCATGTGGTTAAGGAGTTAATCACAAAGTGATATCGGATTACGGAACGAGTAAAGTACTTGCTGTGAACGAGATTGAACTAGGTATGACGGTACCGACGATCGAATCTCGGGCAAGTAAAATATCACGAGACGAAGGGAATATATATATGGGATTGATTGAATCCTGGCATAGTGGTTCATCCGATATGATCATCGATGAATGTGTGGGAGTCAATATGGGTGCCCAGACCCCGCTGTTGATTATTGATAGAAGATCATGTCTGCATATTCTCGAACCCGCAGGGTCACACACTTAACGTATCTCGACGCTAGGATAGATTGGATAATTGGTTTATGAATTTTTGTTCGGAGTCTCGGATGGGATCCGGGACATCACGAGAGGTTCCGGAATGGTCCGGAGAATAAGATTCATATAAGGCAGTGCAGTTTTTGGAGTTCGGAATTGTTCCGGGTTAATCGGTATTGTACCGGAAGCTTCTAGAACCTTCCGGAAGGGGACCAACGTGGCCCCACCTTCCGGGAGGGGGAAT
Source organism: Avena sativa (assembly GCA_916181665.1). Lineage (NCBI taxonomy): Eukaryota > Viridiplantae > Streptophyta > Magnoliopsida > Poales > Poaceae > Avena > Avena sativa. The sequence goes on from OV702282.1 coordinate 302,777,679, forward strand.
GGGCCTATGAGGGAGTGTCCTGGCCACATTGGGCCAGGGGCACAAGGCCCCATAGGGCCCAGCCGATCCTAGAGAGTTTAAATCGTTTAAACTAGAGATAGGGTTTCTAGAAGAGGGGAGATTCCATGCCCCCCACTCCTTATCCTTTGGGCTTGGGGGAGGGGCTAGGGCTGCGCCCCCCCTCTATATAAAGAGGGGTGGGGGCGCACCAACCTCACACACCTCTCCTCCAAACCCTAGCCGCCTTGCTAGCTTTCCTCTCTCCCTCCCGACTGTTTGCAGGCGAAGCCCTGCTGCAAAAATTCTCCACCATATACACCACGCCGTCGTGTTGTAGATCCAATCTATCTCTCCACCATACTTGCTGGTCCGAGGAAGGAGGAGACGTCGAGGTGCTGCACGTGTGCATCTCACGGAGGCACCGCCACTTGTGGTGCTAGATCGGATCGGATCGCGAGGAGGAGAAGCGAGTACGACTACATCACCCACGTTCCGACGAACGTTCCGCTGTGCGAATCTTCAAGGGTATGAAGATCTAATCCAATCTCTCTCGTTGATTGCATCTCCTAGATTAGATCATGGCTTTCCCTCTGTTCGCATCCGTAGAAAATTTTGATTTACTATGCCGCGAAACCCTTTCACAAATCCCATCTCGATACATACAACCCAACAGGTACTTTCCGATCACCTGAGAGACACCTTTATGATCACCCTCTCATAGGATGAAGTTTGATGACCTCAAAGCTTTCTTCCGATACCAGGGAGTTGTATTATCTCATGGTCTAAGGAATACAATATTTGACATAAGAAAAGCTTCGCAAAGATGAACACAATGACACGATCTAATTGCTTCGCTTAGTTTGGGTATGTCCACCATATCATTCTCCCAATGATATGATCTCATTATTTGATGGGTTTCGCAACATAGTAAATCAAAAAAAATTATACGGATGCGAACGGGAAAGCCAAGATCTAATCTAGGAGATGCAAACAACGAGAGAGATTAGATGAGATCTTCATACCCTTGAAGATTCGCACAGCGGAACGTTCGTCGGAACGTGGGTGATGTAGTCGTACTCGCTTCTCCTCCTCGCGATCCACTCCGATCTAACACCGCAAGTGGCGATGCCTCCGAGAGATGCACACGTGCAGCACCTCGACGTCTCCTCCTTCCTCGGTCCAGCAAGTATGGTGGAGAGACGGATTGGATCTACAACGCGACGGCGCGGTGCAAGTGGTGGAGAGTTTCTGCAGCAGGGCTTCGCCTACACGCAGTCGGGAGAGAGAGCGAGAGGAGGGCAGCAGGGCGGATAGGCTTGAGGGGAAGGTGTGTGGGGGTGGTGCACCCCCATCCCTCTTTATATAGAGGGGTGGGAGGCAACCCTAGCCCCTCCCCCAAGCCTAGGCCGGCGGCCGAGGAGGGAAGAGTGGGGGGCAAGTTTCCCCCCTCCTTCTAGAAGCTCCAATTAGGGTTTCCCCTTGTTTGGCCGGCTGGGCCCTATGGGGCCTTGTGCCCCTGGCCCAATGCGGCCAGGGCACTCCCTCATAGGCCCATGCCCCCTCCCGGCAGTTGGGGCCATGTTGGTCCCTCTCCGGAAGGTTCTAGAAGCTTCCGGTACAATACCGATTAACCCGAAACAATTCCGAACTCCAAAAACTGCATTGCCTTATATGAATCTTATTCTCCGGACCATTCCGGAACATCTCGTGATGTCCCGGATCCCATCCGAGACTCCGAACAAAAACTCATAAACCAATTATCCAATCTATCCTAGCGTCGAGACACGTTAAGTGTGTGACCCTTCGGGTTCGAGAACATGCAGACATGATCTTATATCAATAATTAACAGCGGGGTCTAGAAACCCATATTGACTCCCACACATTCATCGATGATCATATCGGATGAACCACGATGCCAGGATTCAATCAATCCCATATATATATTCCCTTCGTCTCGCGATATTTTACTTGCCCGAGATTTGATCGTCGGTACCGTCATACCTAGTTCAATCTCGTTCACAACAAGTACTTTACTTGTTCTGTAATCCGATATCACTTTGTGATTAACTCCTTAACCACATGCTTGCAAACAGTGTTGATATCGATTACCGAGTGGTCCCGAAGTATATCTCTCCGACTTGGGAGGGACAAATCCCATCTCGATACATACAACCCAACAGGTACTTTCCGATCACCTGAGAGACACCTTTATGATCACCCTCTCATAGGATGACGTTTTATGACCTCAAAGCTTTCTTCCGATACCAGGGAGTTGTATTATCTCATGGTCTAAGGAATACAATATTTGACATAAGAAAAGCTTCGCAAAGATGAACACGATGACACGATCTAATTGCTCTGCTTAGTTTGGGTCTGTCCACCATATCATTCTCCCAATGATATGATCTCATTATTAATCGACAACTCATGTCTATGGTTAGGAAACCTTAACCATCATTAATCAATGAGCTAGTCCATAGAGGCATACTAGGGACACGGTGTTGTTCATAAACCACACAAGTATTAAAGTTTCCGCTTAATACAATTCTAGCATGGAATATAAACTTTATCATGAACAAGAATTATAATAATAACATCTTTATTATTGCCTCTAGGGCATAATTCCAGCAATCTCCCACTTGCACTAGAGTCAATAATCTAGTTTACATTTGGCAACAATCTCACACCCATGGCACTAAGGTGCTGATCATGTTTTGCACGTGGAAGAGGTTTAGTCAATGGATCTGCGACATTCAGATCTGTATGTACCTTGCTAATATTCAGATCTCCATCTGCTATATAATCTCGGATTATATGAAACTTGCTGTTGATATGCTTGGTCTTTGGATGATATCTTGGTTCCTTAGCGAGTGCTATGGCGCCAGTGTTGTCACACAATATCTCCAGTGGGTCCAATGCACTTGGAACCACGCCAAGCTCAGTGATGAAGTTCCTGATCCAAACTCCTTCACTTGACGTTTCTGCAGCAGCCATGTATTCTGCTTCTACTGTAGATCCCGCGATCACGCTTTGCTTGCAGCTTCTCCAGCTCATAGCTCCTCCATTCAAAATATAAACGTATCCTGTCTGAGATTTAGAATCATCCTTGTCGGTGTCGAAACTAGCGTCGACGTAACCTTTTACGACGAGCTGTTCATGACCCCCATAGACTAAGAACATTTCTTTAGTCCTATTTAGATACTTTAGGATGTTCTTCACGGCTGTCCAGTGTTCCACTCCTGGATCACTTTGATATCTGCTCGTCAAACTAAGAGCATTGGACACATTCGGTCTAGTACACAGCATGGCATACATGATAGAACCTATGGCCGAGGCATAAGGCACTTTGCTCATAGCTTCTCTATCATTTACCGTAGCTGGACACTGAGCCTTGCTCAATATCTTACCTGACAACATAGGCACTGAACCTTTCTTTGCCTTATCCATTCTGAACCTTTTCAGAACTTTGTCTAGGTATGTACTCTCGCTTAAAGCTATCAGGCGTCTTTGCCTATCTCTATAGATTTTGATGCCCAATATATAAGCAGCTTCACCTAGGTCTTTCATTGAAAAACACTTGTTCAAATAACTCTTCACATCGTTAAGCATGTTAATGTCATTTCCAATAATCAATATGTCATCCACATATAGTACCAGAAATGTCACCGAGCTCCCACTCACTTTCTTGTAGATACAAGCTTCGTAGCAATTTGGAACAAATCCAAAGCTCTTGATCACTTGATCAAAACGAAGGTTCCAACTCCGAGATGCTTGCTTAAGTCCATAAATGGAACGCTGAAGTTTGCACACTTTATCAGCATCCTTAGGATCGACAAAACCTTCGGGTTGCATCATATACAACTCTTCATCAATGTTTCCCTTGAGGAACGCAGTCTTGTCATCCATCTGCCATATTTCATAATCATGAAACGCAACAATTGCTAATAAAATCCGAATAGACTTAAACATCGCTACGGGAGAGAAAGTCTCATCGTAGTCAACACCTTGAACTTGTCGAAAACCTTTCGCGACAAGCCATGCTTTATAGACGGTAACATTACCATCCGCGTCTGTTTTCTTCTTGAAGATCCATTTGCACTCAACGGCCTTTCGGTCGCTAGGAGGGTCCACCAAAGTCCATACTTGGTTTTCGCTCATGGATCCCAATTCGGATTTCATGGCCTCTAGCCATTTCTCAGAGTCTGGGCTCATCATTGCTTCCTCATAGTTCGTAGGTTCACTGTCTTCTACTAACAAGACAGTCAAGACAGGGTTGCCGTACCACTCAGGAGGGGCACGCGACCTTGTCGACCTACGACGTTCAGTAGCAGCATCGTCCGAAGCTTCATGATCCTTGTCATTAGCTTCCTCTATTGTTGGTGCAGGCGGAACTGGAACAATTTCAGGTGCTGCGATACTCTCCAATTTAAGAGAAGGTTCAACAACCTCGTCTAGCTCTACATTCCTCCCACTCACTTATTTCGAGAGAAACTCCTTCTCAAGAAAGGAACCGTTCTTTGCGACAAACACTTTGCCTTCGGTTCTGTGATAGAAGGTATACCCAATAGTTTCCTTAGGGTATCCTATGAAGACGCATTTCTCCGCTTTGGGTTCGAGCTTGTCCGTCATCAACTTCTTGATGTAGGCTTCGCATCCCCAAACTTTAAGAAACGACAACTTAGGTTTAGCACCAAACCACAGTTCATACGGTGTCGTCTCAATGGATTTAGATGGTGCCCTATTTAAAGTGAATGTAGCGGTTTCTAATGCATAACCCCAAAATGATAACGGCAAATCAGTAAGAGACATCATTGATCGGACCATATCTAATAGAGTTCAATTCCGGCGTTCAGACACACCATTGCGCTGTGGTGTTCCGGGTGGCGTGAGTTGCGAAACGATTCCGCTTGCTTTAAGATGCGTGAGAAAATCATAACTCAAATATTCACCTCCACGATCGGATCGTAGAAACTTAATCTTTCTGTTACGATGGTTCTCCACTTCATTCTGAAATTCCTTGAACTTTTCAAATGTTTCAGATTTATGTTTCATTAAATAGAAATACCCATATCTACTTAAGTCATCGGTAAAAGTGAGAAAATAGCGATATCCACCGCGCGTCGAAACACTCATCGGTCCGCATACATCGGTATGTATGATCTCCAACAAGTCCGTTGCTCGCTCCATCATACCGGAGAACGGGGTTTTGATCATCTTGCCCATGAGGCATGGTTCGCATGTGTCAAATGATTCAAAATCAAGAGACTCCAAAAGTCCATCAGAATGGAGTTTCTTCATGCGCTTTACACCAATATGACCTAGACGACAGTGCCACAAATAAGTAGTATTATCATTATCTACTTTGCATCTCTTAGCCTCAATGTTATGGATGTGTGTTTCATCCCTTTCGAGATTTAGAAGAAATAAACCATTCACAACAGGTGCATGACCATAAAAGATGTTACTCGTATAAATAGAACAACCATTATTCTCCGATTTAAATGAATAACCGTCTTGCAATAAACAAGATCCAGAAATAATGTTCATGCTCAACGCAGGCACATAATAACACTTATTAAGGTTTAAAACTAATCCCGAAGGTAAAACTAAGGAGAGCGTGCCGGCGGCCATCACATCAACTCTTGATCCGTTGCCAACGCGCATCGTCACCTCATCCCTCGCAAGCCACCGTCTATTCCGTAGCTCCTGTTTCGAGTTACAAATATTAGCAACTGAACCATTATCAAATACCCAGGCACTACAACAAGGGCTAGTAAGGAAAACATCAATAACATGTATATCAAATATACCTTTGATGGTGCCAGCCTTCTTGTCCGCTAAGTACTTCGGACAGTTGCGCTTCCAGTGACCCTTGTCCTTGCAATAGAAGCACTCAGTGTCCGGCTTGGGTCCAGACTTGAGCTTCTTCTCAGGAGGGGCAACGCGCTTGCCGCCGCCTTTCTTGAAGGGCTTCTTTGCACCCTTACCTTTCTTGAAGGTGGGGGGCTTGTTGACCATCAACACATGATTATCCTTCTTGATGTCCACCTCCGCAGCCTTCAGCTTTGCGAAGAGCTCGGTGATCGTATCAGTGGAACCAATCTGATTATGAGTCACTACAAAACTTTTGTAGCTGGGAGGGAGTGATTGCAGAACCCTGTCAATCTTGAGCTCCTCTGGAATCTTGCAGTCCAGTTGCTCAAGGCGTTGAGTGTAGTCCGACATCTTAATGGCGTGCTCACTAACGGATCTCCCTTCCTCCATCTTTTAGTTAAAGAATTTCTCAGAGATCTCATATCTCTCAGAACGGGCCTGAGTCTGAAACATAGTTTTCAGCTCCTCAAGAATCTCAAAGGGCCCGGGATAGTCTTCAAAACGATTTTGAAGGTCCGATACCATAGCAAACAACATGGTGCTCTTAATCACACCATAATCATCTTTGCGCGACTGATAGACAGCTTTCTCATCAGCCGGCGCATCTACAGCAGGGGCGTCACCTAACGCATTTTCTAGGACATAGTCCTTTTGACCGCCAGAGAGAATGATTCTCAGATTGCGGAACCAATTGGTGAAGTTAGACCCATTGTTTCTATGCTTTTCCTTCTCAGCAAAAACATTGAAGTTGAAGTTGGACTTAGCCATTTGATCTACAATATTTGCAAGTACAAATTAGACTATGTTCATGATAACTAGTTCAACTTTTAATCAAGTTACTAGATGAACTCCCACTAAATTCAACATCCCTCAAGTTGTTTAGTGAACATGATCCAAATTCACCACACCTAATCCGATCTTCACGAGAAGAGATGTGGTTTCAATGGTGGACAACGAAGCGTCGATCATATCATTCATATAACTCATGTTTAACCTTTCGGTTCATGTGTTCCTAGGCCATGTCTGTACATGCTAGGCTCGTCAAGTCAAACCCAAGTATTTCCGCGTGTGCAAAACTGGCTTGCACCCATTGTATGTGAACGTAGAGTCTATAGCACCCGATCATCACGTGATGCTTGGACACGACGAACTTTCGCAACGGTGCATACATGGGGAGAACACAGTTTTATCTTGATCTTTAAGTGAGGAATCATCTTATAATGCTACCGCCGCGATCTAAGCATAATAAGACACATAAAAGGATAAACATCACATGCATATAACTTTATGTGGCATGGTATAGCCAATCTTCGCGCAATGATCTCCATCTTGTGCGTGCCGGCATGATCTCCATCACTCCACCATGATTGCCTCCACCACAAATAGCAACTCCAACTATTGCTAACTACTTAGCGATAAAGTGAAACTATTACATGGCGTATAAGAAGTTGACACATAGGTCATACACAATTATAAAGACAACCATATGGCTCCTGCCGGTTGTGTACTCATCAACATGCAAGTCGTGAAACATTACAAAACATGATCATCGCATACAATATACACATCACATCTTGGGCCATACCATATCACAGAAAACACTCCCTGCAAAAACAAGTTAGACGCCTCTACTTTGTTGTTGCATGTTTTACGTGGCTTATGGGAGTAGCAATCTAAGAACGATTCTTACCTACGGAAAGCCACAACGGTGATATTATGGTTGCCAAACTCCGGTGTAAATCCCATGACAACTATAGTGAGATAAACTGGCATCCACCAGCCGCAAGTGTGGAACAAGCCACACGTCAAGTGCGGAGCCGGTCTCGCGAACGACGTCGCGTAAGGTTGGCCTGGACCGCTTCAATCTCACTATCCCGCGTCATAAGAAGAACACAAACAAGAGGCTTGCAACAGAAAACATCAACGCCCGCAACAACCATGTTGCGTTCTACTCGTGAAACACATCTACGCATAGATCTAGCTCTGATACCACTGATGGGTTTCGCAGCATAGTAAATCAAAAAAAATTCTACGGATGCGAACGGGAAAGCGAAGATCTAATCTAGGAGATGCAAACAACGAGAGAGATTAGATGATATCTTCATACCCTTGAAGATTCGCATAGCGGAACGTTCGTCGGAACGTGGGTGATGTAGTCGTACTCGCTTCTCCTCCTCGCGATCCGCTCCGATCTAACACCGCAAGTGGCGATGCCTCCGAGAGATGCACACGTGCAGCACCTCGACGTCTCCTCCTTCCTCGGTCCAGCAAGTATGGTGGAGAGACGGATTGGATCTACAACGCGACGACGCGGTGCAAGTGGTGGAGAGTTTCTGCAGCAGGGCTTCGCCTACACGCAGTCGGGAGGGAGAGAGAGAGGAGGGCACCAGGGCTGCTAGGCTTGAGGGGAAGGTGTGTGGGGGTGGTGCGCCCCCAGCCCTCTTTATATAGAGGGGTGGGCGGCAACCCTAGCCCCTCCCCCAAGCCTAGGCCGGCGGCCAAGTAGGGAAGAGTGGGGGGCAAGTTTCCCCCCCTCCTTCTAGAAGCTCCAATTAGGGTTTCCCCTTGTTTGGCCGGCTGGGCCCTATGGGGCCTTGTGCCCCTGGCCCAATGCGGCTAGGGCACTCCCTCATAGGCCCATGCCCCCTCCCGGTAGGTGGGTCCACGTTGGTCCCCCTCCGGAAGGTTCTAGAAGCTTCCGGTACAATACCAATTAACCCGAAACAATTCCGAACTCCAAAAACTGCATTGCCTTATATGAATCTTATTCTCCGGACCATTTCGGAACCTCTCGTGATGTCCCGGATCCCATCCGAGACTCCGAACAAAAACTCATAAACCAATTATCCAATCTATCCTAGCGTCGAGGCACGTTAAGTGTGTGACCCTTCGGGTTCGAGAACATGCAGACATGATCTTATATCAATAATCAACAGCGGGGTCTGGAAACCCATATTAACTCCCACACATTCATCGATGATCATATCGGATGAACCACGATGCCGGCATTCAATCAATCCCATATATATATTCCCTTCGTCTCGCGATATTTTACTTGCTCGAGATTTGATCGTCGGTACCGTCATACCTAGTTCAATCTCGTTCACAGCAAGTACTTTACTCGTTCCGTAATCCGATATCACTTTGTGATTAACTCCTTAACCACATGCTTGCAAGCGGTGTTGATATCGATTACCGAGTGGGACCGAAGTATATCTCTCCGACTTGGGAGGGACAAATCCCATCTCGATACATACAACCCAACAGGTACTTTCCGATCACCTGAGAGACACCTTTATGATCACCCTCTCATAGGATGACATTTGATGACCTCAAAGCTTTCTTCCGATACCAGGGAGTTGTATTATCTCATGGTCTAAGGAATACAATATTTGACATAAGAAAAGCTTCGCAAAGATGAACACGATGACACGATCTAATTGCTCTGCTTAGTTTGGGTCTGTCCACCATATCATTCTCCCAATGATATGATCTCATTATTAATCGACAACTCATGTCTATGGTTAGGAAACCTTAACCATCATTAATCAATGAGATAGTCCATAGAGGCATACTAGGGACACGGTGTTGTTCACAAACCACACAAGTATTAAAGTTTCCGCGTAATACAATTCTAGCATGGAATATAAACTTTATCATGAACAAGAATTATAATAATAACATCTTTATTATTGCCTCTAGGGCACAATTCCAACACTTGCTGAGTATGCTCGTACTCAACGTATCTTCTTAACCCTTGCTAGATTCTGAAGCCAGTATAGACGACGTCTACATCACGATATGCTCCAGGAATCATCGCCAGAAGCTAAGGCTCTTCAATGAAGTCAAGAAAGTCAACATATACACCCACTTAAGTGAAGACGAAGTTACTGATTAGATAGGAATATAATCTCTAGCCATAGAACCTATTTCTGTAATGTATTGCAATAACAGCAATGCTAGACCATTAGTTAAAATACTATTCTTATTAGTATGATAGTTTTTGAGATGTTTATTCCTGATTCTTCTTTGTAAGAAGTTTCGTTCTTTTTATTTAACCTAGAGTGTTCTCTGGATCTTGTGTAAAGAGTTGAGTTATAACCTATAGTCATGTCTTGGACCTGCTGTGTTTCTGTTGTACCACTCTGAGGGATGTAATACTAGTGAACGGTGTTTCATTGGTGTTATGTCAAGGACTATAGTGTAATACATCATGCAGTGGTATGCTGGGTCGCCGCACCGGTGGCGCAACGTAGCCGGCCTCGTAGAGCAGGCGCGCCTCCCACGCCTTCAGGGTGCGCCGCTCGAAGCCATTCGCCACCGCACCGTCGCTGGGGTACCTCTCGGCCATGGCTAGGGGAGGAGAGCCGCGAGAAAGAGTTCGCCGAAGTTCAGGCTGGTGGGCTGGGGGAGGCTGTGAGAGAGTGTGAGGTTCTTCGGCGAGGGGTACGGCTTATAAAGGCCGAGGCGGGCGGCGAGGGCGGGAGGGGTGTAGTGGCGAGGACGGGAAAATGGGAAACAACGGGAAGTTAGTGCCCGCCGATCCGTCGCGGGAGCCGAGGCGACGACGGTGGAGCTGTAATTCGGCGACACGTGGCCGACGCGACGGGCAGTTAATGTCCGGCGATCGCCGCGTGGTTCCGAGGATGACGACGACTCGGCTTCCGCCGCTGACTCGGCGGGTCCACGCGCCATTTTTTTTGCCGAGTTCGCTTCTTCCGGCTTCCCAGGGCGTACCCGAAAACCTGGGTTCGGCTTAGGTAGTCCGGACCAAAATTGACTCAAATCCGGCCGAAAACAGGTTCTGGGTACGCGACTAGGCCATTTTCAGCGTTCGGACCGAAATTCGTCCGGATCGGTGTCCTAGATAGCCGAGTGGAGATGCTCTAACACTCGTCGTTTTCATGTTTTATGGCCAGTTAGGACCTACTCCCTCCGTCCGTAAATAAGTGTACATCTAGCACTCAAAATTTGGTCCAAAAAGAGTGTACATCTACAATACCAAGACACTAAATAAATGCAATTACCTCCTCGTAATCACTCCTCCATCTCATCCTCCAATCTCTAGTCTTCTCATCCACATCATCCACCAATCCTCATTCTTCTCTTTTCTTGATAACTAATAAAGCCTTATAAAAAAAGAGAAAACACTAATTTGTCTAATACTACCTCCGTTTCAGGGCTTAAGGCGCACACGCTTTTCAAAGCAAAGTTTGACCGAAAGAATTGAGCAACAAAATCTTGATTATATTGTATATAATTAGTACCGTTGGATTCATATTGAAAAATACTATTCAGTGATACTAGTTTTATACGAAAACTCTTTATGTATTTAGAGTAATTCTTGGTCAAAGAAAAAACACGCAAAACGAGGACGCCTTAAGCCCTGAAACGGAGGGAGTACTCTCTAGATGTCCACTTATTTGCGGACTGAGGGAAGTACGTAGGGCCGGCCCCAATGGCAGAGCGTGTGCCTCGCCAAATTAAGTGATTGGTCGATGTGCTTACTGTTAGGAATCAATTATTAACTAAATAAACGGTTAGATTCCAATAGAATATTCATTTTGTCCAACCGCTTGTATATAGCGAACCGTCACCGTGTCTTTTCGGAACCGCTGTGCCTCTTCCGAATCGACACAAAGCATGTAACCGACTATATATTCACGACTGTTGGGTACTATAAAAACCTCCAGTCACTATCAATGAAAGTACTCATTTCCTTTCAATCTTTCTGTCTCTCTTCACGTCATCAGCACTTGCTCTGCCCAGAGTGAGTAGGCCTAAGAAGAAGAACAGAGAAAAGAAATTTTACGGGAAAAAATATGATGGAAGAAGAATTATGTCTAGTGGATAGTGCTACCACTAACACAATTTTAAGGGAAACAAAATACTTCCAAACTCTTACTAAGAGAAAGGAAGATGTTATGACCATAACTGGGAGTAACAAAGCAATTATTGGTTCGGAAAGAGCCACATTCACACTTCCTATGGGTACTAGTATTGTAATTCAGAATGCGCTCTTGTATCCTGAATCTACACGTACCCTTATAAGTTTCAAAGATATCCGATCAAATGATTTCCATCTTAAAACTGTAAAGATGGATAAGAAAGAATATTTGCTTTTAACAAAAAGCAACGGATATGAGGAACAAACTCTTGAAAAATTTCCTTCATTTTCTTCCGGATTATACTTTACATACATCAAACCCGTACCTTATGTTGCGTGCAAAATAATTTTTCAAAATCTTGATAAATTCAAGACTTGGCATGATCGTCTTGGTCATCCTGGAATAGGTATGATGAGAAAAATTATTAGCAATTCTGTTGGTCATAATTTACCAATTAAAAGATTTCCCAAATCATCAGATTTTTTATGTACTGCATGTGCTACGGGAAAATTAATAACTAAGCCATCCCACCTCAAGGTGAAAAATGAGTCACTCAATTTTCTTGAAAGAATTCAAGGAGATATATGTGGTCCAATACAACCTTTATCTGGACCATTTAGGTACTTCATGGTGCTAATTGATGCGTCCACTAAATGGTCACATGTGTGTTTATTATCCACACGTAATCATGCCTTTGCCAAATTAATTGCTCAAATTATCAAATTACGAGCAAATCATCCTGAACATAGGATACAAACAATAAGAACAGATAATGCGGCTGAATTTAGTTCACGCGCATTTAATGATTATTGTATGGCTTTAGGTATCCATCTAGAACATTCAGTACCTTATGTGCATACTCAAAATGGTATGGCCGAATCTTTAATCAAAAGAGTAAAGCTAATTGCTAGACCACTATTGCAGAATAGCAATTTACCAACCTCTTGTTGGGGACATGCGGTTTTACACGCCGCAGATCTGATACAAGTCAGACCAACTGCATATCATGAAACTTCCCCGTTTCAAATAGTACGAGGCAATCAGCCAAGTATTTCCCACCTGCGAAAATTCGGTTGCGCTGTATATGTGCCGATATCACCACCGCAACGTACCTCCATGGGCCCCCATAGAAAATTAGGAATTTATGTGGGATATAACTCTCCGTCAATTATAAAATATTTAGAACCCCTAACAGGGGACCTGTTTATAGCCCGGTACGCTGATTCAATTTTTGATAAGGATCATTTCCCGGCATTAGGGGGAGAAACAAACCACAATGAATGCCAGGAAATAGATTGGAATGTGACAGGCATCCAATCCTTAGATCCACGTACTAAAGAATCTGAATCTGAAGTTCAGAGAATAATAGATTTGCAACACTTTGCAAATAACTTGCCAGATGCATTTACTGATCACAAAGGTGTCACTAAATCTTATATCCCTGCAGTTAATGCACCAGAACGAGTAGAGGTACCAAATAAAACTACTCAACCCCCAATTACAAATAAAAGGGGGAGAAATCTGGTCACCAGGGAAAAGGATTCTCAAATGCCACCGCGGAAACAAAGAAAATCACTAAATGCAAATCGACTTGAAGTTGATAGACACCAAACAGATGTTCAACATCAAGAGCCCATCATAAATGTGCACACAAATTCTAATGCTGGGACATCGAAACAACCAGACTCCGTTGTTATGGGAAATCACACGGTGCCTGAGGTAATCAATGAAATCTCCATAAACTATATCGATTCGGGAGAATCATATAATAGAAATACTACACTTGTCGACACATATTTCTCCTCTAAAATTGCTAAAACCCTTCAATTGGATCCAGAGCCAACATCTATGAAAGAGTGCCTGAAGCGCTCAGATTGGCCTAAATGGAAGGAGGCAATTGAGGCAGAACTGCACTCGCTTAATAAAAGAGAGGTATTCTCTAAAGTAATACCTACTCCTCATAAAGTTTTCCCCGTGGGAGCTAAATGGGTTTTCGTTCGAAAAAGGAACGAAAATAATGAGGTGGTGAGATATAAAGCGAGGCTAGTAGCACAAGGGTTTACGCAGAGACCCGGTATCGACTACGACGATACATATTCTCCTGTAATGAGTGGAATTACGTTTCGATACTTAATATCATTGGCAGTACAGATGAATTTATCAATGCAGTTAATGGATGTAGTGACCGCTTATCTATATGGATCACTCGATGCAAATATTTATATGAAAGTCCCTGATGGACTTAAAATTCCGAATCCAAACATAAATCGCAACATGTATTGTGTAAAATTACAAAAGTCACTCTATGGCTTAAAGCAGTCGGGTAAAATGTGGTATAACCGGCTTAGTGAGTTCCTTATCCATAAAGGATACTCAAATAATGATGATTGCCCATGCATTTTTATAAAGAAATCCTCAAAGGGATTTTGCATCATCTCAGTTTATGTTGATGACCTCAACATCATTGGTAACGCAGCAGATATATCTGTAGCATGCAATCATTTAATGACGGAATTTGAGATGAAGGATTTGGGAAAAACCAAATTCTGCTTAGGTTTACAACTTGAGCACCTTCCCTCAGGAATACTCGTTTATCAGCCCGCATATATTCATAAAGTTTTGGAAAAATTCAATATGGATAAATCATATCCATCCAAAACACCCATGGTCGTCAGATCCCTTGATAGAGAAAAGGATCCCTTTAGACCTAGGGATGATAACGAAGATGTATTGGGACCTGAGTTTCCATACCTTAGTGCTATAGGAGCACTAATGTACCTTGCTAATTGTACTAGACCGGATATTGCCTTCGCAGTAAATTTGCTGGCTAGACATAGTGCAGCTCCAACAAAACGCCATTGGGCTGGTGTAAAGAATATCTTCAGATATTTACAAGGTACTAAAGATCTTGGTTTATTCTATCAGAAAAATCAAGATATGACTTTGACTGGCTATACTGATGCTGGTTATCTTTCTGATCCCCATAATGCTAGATCACAAACAGGGTTTGTATTTTTATATGGTTGAACTGCTATTTCATGGAAGTCCACAAAACAGACTCTTGTAGCAACTTCCACTAACCACTCTAAAATAATTGCATTATATGAAGCCTCACGAGAGTGTGTATGGCTTCGCAGAGTGATTAATCATATACAAACATCATGTGGTATTGGTTCATTAGAATCACCAACTATTATCTATGAGGATAATGCCGCATGTGTTACTCAAATGCATATGGGATATATTAAAAGTAATATTACAAAACATATTGCTCCAAAACTGTTCTTTCCTCATGAATTACAGAAAAATGGAGAAATTAATATTTTGCAAACAAAGTCATGTGACAATCTTGCAGATTTGTTCATAAGTCTTTACCAACATCTGCATTTCAAAAATGCATTCATGGCATTGGTATGAGACGACTTCGAAATTTGCAAAGTTCAGGGGGAGAAATCTCCTAGAACTGAACTTAGTATTTAATATCCGATAACAATATATTGTACTCTTTTGTATGAGTTCTCCAATGGATTTCTCATATAAATTTTATGGTACAATTGTTATACCAACGGTATATCGGATTCCTATATTCTCCTTATATTTTCCACAGGATTCTGGAGGACATATGTTATACAAGATCAAGTTTTCAAGTTAAAGAACAATCAAGATATTCTAGCACTCAGGACATTACGATGGATTCAATATCTCAAAGACGATCAAAGTATTCAAGACTCTCCGACGTCCAAAATATATGATGATTCTCAAGACAATGAAGATAGAAACAGCGTTGTCCAAGGGGGAGTGTTAGGAATCAATTATTAACTAAATAGACGGTTAATAGATTCCAATAGAATATTCATTTTGTCCAACCGCTTGTATATAGCGAACCGTCACCGTGTCTTTTCGGAACCGCTGTGCCTCTTCCGAATCGACACAAAGCATGTAACCGACTATGTATTCACGACTGTTGGGTACTATAAAAACCTCCAGTCACTATCAATGAAAGTACTCATTTCCTTTCAATCTTTCTGTCTCTCTTCACTTACTACTGACCATTCAACGTATGCCACTACGGGGTCTCACTGGTTCACACTTCATCGCAGCCAAAAGAAAAATAATGCCCCCTTTCTTAGGTGGGTCGTTCCCTTTTTCTGTATGCTAAGGCCCAGTTTTTTTGGGGTTTCTTCAAGAAGCCGTCCTCCCCCAGCTTTCTAGAGAAGCCGGTCTAAAAAAATTGCGAGGCTTCCAAAATAGTCAAGTCTAAACAAATTTGAAAGTCTCGCAATTTTTTTGAACCGGCTTCCCGAGAAAGCTGGGGGTAGGACAACTTCTGGGAGAAGCCGCCAAAAAAACTGGGCCTAAGTGCCAACTCCTTTCTTAACTCGCCCCTTTCTTTGAGAGCTTGCTCGATCTCCGTTCGTCGTACGTATCCTTAATCGCAAAGCTTCTCTCGTGCGCGTAGAAGAAAAAAAAAGGTTTATTGGCCGTGGCGACCTCGGCGCTGCTATATACTACTCTCTCCGTTTTAAAATACTCGTATAAGATGTTTTAGGTTTGTAAAAAAAATATATCTAGACTTATTTTAGTGTATAGTTTCGTTTTAAATATGAATGAACCTATGCACTAAAATAAGTCTAGATATTTTTTTTTCACAAACCTAAAACTAGAAGCAGCGGCCGTTTCAGGCTGCAAGCCGACGACAGTGACGCGCTGGATCGGCCGCGAATGCACACTCACGCGGTTGAGTGCACGCCGGCGGCATGCGACGCCACTAGGAGGAATTCGAATTCCGGGGGCCGGAGTGCACGGCGGGCGGAACGTTGCCACGCCACGCTGTGGTCGGCACGGCACGGCACGAGTCCGTCTGAGAGAGTGTCCAGGTCAAGCCAAAACTTTGACGAGACGCGGTTGCCAACAAGGCCACGTCTGAAACCCGCTGGCTCGATCAACAGAGGACAAAAGAGACGCTACCTGCGGTCCTGCCCTGCCGCGTCACCACACTTGGAGTATCGAGCCGATCGTCGCGACAGGCGCCTAATCGTACGTGGTGTGAGCTAGCGGTTCATCTGTCGGCATTCACGTTTCGAGCTACGAATCTCGATCGTACAGTGCCTGAATCCTGATCTGCGTGTTCGTGCTACATCGGCATAAGCCTGCACTAAGCTACACACAGTACGCCATGTGCTCCCACATGTAGAGTACTGCTAGCTGCCCGGAAAAGCGGTTGGTCGGTGTCACGTACGTATCAGATTACTATTATTCGGTATATGCACATCCTCTCAAGATTCCAAGATCTGGTTCGACTTTTCCTGGTAGTATTAGTCGTGACACGGAGTTATGGTCTACTAGATCAGAGGAAATCATTTTTCCAAGGTGCGATCGATCCTACTGCCGCCCGAATTATATGCTACTAACACGGGAGATGATTAGTAGTATAGTCGTCGTACCTAAGATGGGAACCGTGACTCGTGACACGACGCAGCCACTCGGCGAGAACTAACCAAAGGTACCGTTTCACAGAGAAAGACCGGCACGTACGTTAGCGCCAAAAGACCCATCCAGAGCGAGTGCGTCGTTTTGGCACCCGTCCTCCATGGATGGACTTTTTCAAAACTAACGAAAAATTCAAATTTGAAGTTAAAAAAAAACGAAAAAAATACAAGGCTGTAGTCAATGATTTATTCTAACAGTACGTAAAACTTTATTACGAAATACCGAATATTCTATCCTAGAAAAAAATGACAAAAAATGCAGATCTAGGAGTGCGAACAGTGCAACTTTTGAATCATCCAAAAGTTGTATAATTTGTCTTTTTTTTTTCTGAGCCTAAAACACAAAGCATTTTACATGAATATTTTGCATGTCTGTAGTGTACACAGTTTACTACATCCATATATTTTTTCTTAATTTTTGGAAACTTTAAAATCATGTTTTCGAATTTTTAAAATAAAGTACCAAAGCCATTTTCCGCATCCAGAGCTCCGTGACAGTTCACGGCCACTCTTCAAAAAGACGGTTTTTCATTCTTTATTTATACTATTTATTTGTGTTTTTTTAAGAATGTTAAGACCATGACTACGTACTAGCAAGGTTCTCTTCATCCGTGTACCAACGGCTCTCCTAGTATATTGTCTGTGTTTGTGTTTGTTGCTGTGTTATTATCATTTATGATGGTGATCTGAAAAAAACCATTTATGATAGGTTTTAACCGATTTTGGTGACTAATATTTTGCATGCCCGTAGTGTACACAGTTTACTACATCCATGTATTTTTTTCTTAATTTTTGGAAACTTTAAAATCATGTTTTCGAATTTTTAAAATAAAGTCATCCAGGAAGAACGGGTGCCAAAGCCATTTTCCGCATCCAGGGCTCTGTTTCTCTAGCCGGTCATACCACCGGTCCGTTTAGTGTGCGACGTGTGACAATTCACGGCCACTCTCTGAAAAGACGGCTTTTCATTCTTTATTTATACTATTTATTTGTTTTTTTAAGAATGTTAAGACGATGACTACAAACTAAAGGTTCTCTTCATTCGTGTACTAACGGCTCTCCTAGTATCCTGTCTGTGTTTGTGTTTGTTGCTGTGTTATTATCATTTATGATGGTGATTAAAAACAATCATTTATGATGGTTGCTCCGACGGTCTCTTAGAGGCTTCGCACGCTAATTTTCTGTCTGACTAATATAAGAAGCTCTAATACGAAGATTTTAACCGTTTTTGGTGATGGATGTGCGAGGACCACATTGTACTTTTGGCTCGCGCTAGTTTTTATAGTCATCATAGGGGTGATCAATAATCTTATTTGTAACTTTTTATTACTTTTATATGATGTTGATGATTTTTTAATAAATAAGTGGATTTTTAGAAAAAAAAACTAAGATATCATTCCACAAAGAAAGACGCAAACAAGATTGCCAAACCTTTGGTCCCGAATTTTTTTTGTGACTGTCAGTTTTCCGTTTTGGCGGCACGACGGGCGATAGACCGGAACGCTGCCGTGGCCCGCGGGGGAAAGAAATCGTTTCTTTCTAAAACGAGTCAGGACAGCGTGGTAAACGGTGTCCAGCCGCGCTAACTGCATCATTTCCGCGAACACGCCAGCTACGCCTTCTGGGCCCGACGTGCGCCCCCAGCCGCCGAACGAGTCAAACCCAACCGACTGGTAGACCCACACCGCGTCCCGGCCCCACCCTACAGCGACACTCCGGTCCCCGCGCTTATTAACCCCCGCGCTCTCTGTCTGTCACACCCAGACCCGAAAACCAAATCGACATCCCGGCCCCCAACCTTCCTCGGCTCGCCTCGTCGTCAACCTCGCCGCCTCCGCCAGCCTACCGCGTCACAAAAAACCCCGCCGAGTGAGAATTCCCCCTTCCATCCCGGATAAGCACCACCGCCACCGCCGAATCCCGAATCGAGCAGGAGAGAGCACATCCGTCGTCCATGGAGCTGTTCACGCACGCCAAGGCGGTCCGGCTCAAGAGCCGGCACGACAAGTTCCTGTACGCGGACGAGGACGAGCTGCACGTCACGCAGGACCGCAACGGATCCTCCCCGAACGCGCGCTGGACGGTCGAGACCGTCCCGCACGCGCCGGGCGCCATCCGCCTCCGCAGCAGGTACGGCCGGTACCTGGCGGCCTCCAGCGAGGCGTTCCTGCTGGGCATGACGGGCCGCAAGGTGCTCCAGGCGTCCCCGGCTCCTGGGGGCAGGCCCGACGCGTCCGTGGAGTGGGAGCCCGTCCGGGACGGGTTCCAGGCGCGGTTCAAGTCCCGCGCCGGCGGCGGGCGCGGCAGCGGAAGCAAGTACCTGAGGGCGAACGGGGGCGTGCCGCCGTGGCGGAACTCGGTCACCCACGACGTGCCGCACCGCACCGCCACGCAGGACTGGGTGCTCTGGGACGTCGAGATCGTGCAGGTGCTCACGCCCGGCCCGGCCACGCCGGCTGGCGCCCAGTCCAAGCCCGCGGACGTCGTCCACGCGCCGGATTCGCCGCCCGCGCCCAAGCTCAGGCCGGCCCCGACGCCGCACGAGGCGCACCACCGGCCCGCCAAGTCCCACCCGACCCCGCCGCCGCATCCCGAGTACGTGTCGTCGCCGCCACCGCAGTACGCGCCTCCGCCGCCGCCCACGACGAAGTCGGAGCCCAAGCTCTCCAAACTCGAGGTTCGTCGGCGAATCAATAGCTCCTTCTATTTGCGCGTCTGACTCTGAATAATTGACCCGCTTACTTAGGAATTGGTCTCCATCCCGTCTCCACGACGCCATTGACTTTGTTGCACAATGCTCGTTCCGTGCTCGTCCAATTGCGTAGACTTTAATTGTTTACAGAATATGCGAATCTGAAATGCAATTTAGGAAGGTTCGTTTTGAAACACTAATCGTGCTTAGAGGAAATAGGGTATTTTTTTCCCCAATGCATATGCATATCAACTGTTTCCCAATAGTTGTGTTCTAGGTAGGCTTCACAATGCTGGCATCAGTTTTGTCACATGATCCAGGTACCAGTGTTGCTTTGTTTTGGATATATTCTCATAAAGTAGCTAGCCTTTCTGCATTTGTTTGTGACAGGTAGTTAAGTGCTGGCCTTTGTGTTTGTTGGATGCACGCAAGTCTGTTTCTCACGTTTGTCTCATGTGTGACGTTCTTGATATCTTCTGAAATGTTGCTGCCATTGGAAGCAATTTTCATTGTGAAGCCTCATGCTGACGCATTCATCCAAACGTTCAGTTGCAAATCTGCTAACACATTCACTGGCAAATCTTTTGTTGCTCTGTTTTCGTTTTCTTAGTGTTGTCGAGTGCATCTTCTTTTTCAGTTCTATATAATTGACGAAGACATATAGTATGAATTTTTCAGGGTTCTACGTTTTATCTTGAAGAACTTGCACAATGCATCTAATCTTATCTTTTGGTATTTTGACATCACTCGTAACATTTACGGTCTGTGAGAAGAAGTTTAACATTGGACTTTCTTGTATTTTCAGTCTTCCTATACTTTCTCCGCCGCATTGCACAAGGTGGACGGCCGCACAATTCATTACCACATTGCTGATGATAACGGCGACGTAGAAGACGATATTGAGACACACTCATTCACATTTAATGGCTCCAGCTTGGAGGAGCTTACCGACAAGTTACAAGAGGAGACGGGCATCGATGATCTAATCGTCTGCACACGCAGCCCTATCAATGGGAAGCTCACTCCTCTCCTTCTGCGGCTGCCACCAAACAATGCTGCAATGCATATTGTCCTCGTCCGCGAGTCCGCAAAAGGTGTGTTTTACTCCTACTTATTGTTTGCAACATTCACATTCCTTGATTGCGCAAATTGTACTTGCTACTTCTTTAACATGAACTTGTCACATGTAGTCTCTTTACATTGAGAATTTGGGGCTTCTGTGATGATTTAGGCTTCTAGGGTACTTCAGTTTTTTGAATTGGGAGTTCCTGTTACATAAAGTCGATGTTTTGCATTTTATCATTGACTCATGTCAACAATCAATTTTGACAGTTATGATAGCTGTAATAGTACTGTGTATCAAGAGTAAGTAATAGACACAACAATACTTCAGCTGTTCATGAAGTTCCACTGCACATCCATTGCAGTTCAGTCCAGTCCAGTGGTTTGTGAGTAGATTCAGTTTACTGTAGATGAACACCCTTTGTGAAGTCCTTCCACATATCGACAGTGTCTGTTATCAATGGACAGAGTAGAGCGTCTAAACACAATGTAGTACTGACTACCGAGCAATTCTGTTCGTCAGGTCATGAGTCATTCATTAACCATCGCGTGTTTATTTCTGAATCTTTTGGTTTTAATCAAACAATTCGTTAAGGAACTGATATAATAATTATAGCTGAACTACGGAGTGTTCTATCCTTTTTGTATCTCAGCTTAGCTGTTCTAGTCAGGATATGAAAACCATCTCTCCACATACAGTTCTCTTAAAGCCTATCTGGTACATGGGTTATTGTAAAACTGCATGTCTGGGGGTTCTCAGACCACATTATGATCTGGATCCATTTTAGCTTCATCTAATGATCTTCTCCATTCTGAATTTCAGTGGCGAAAACCTTTCCGTGGCCATACGGCTCATAAACTCTGGAGCCAAGGCAGGCGGAGCGACGGAGTGGTGGATTGTACATCTGGTCAAATACTTTGTTCTTTTGGAACTATACCGGTTATTCTGGGCGTCAGAAGCAGCTAGCGTAGTGCTTCCAGCCAGGATCCCCTTTCTTGTGTGTGTAAAGTGTTAGATTAAATCTATATAAACCGGCAGAGATATATATTGATCGTGCGAAGAACTGGAGAGATGTTTATAGTACTCTATAGACTAGTTGGGGTCTTATACTTGAAATTTTTATATTCGCTTGGTTTATTTAATGATTGGAGATATTGCTGTCCATGAATATAATAGCCTGGAAGACTCGGTAGTCTCATTTCCTCAGTTGCAGTCCGCCTGTATGCGTATTCTGTAGTAGTAGTAGTGTAGACGTCTGACTTGGCTTGTTTTGGAGACGTCTGACTTGACTTTTTTTTTTTTGATCTGACTTGACTTTTGGGTTAGGATGACTTGGTCTCAAGCGAATTCCCTCCGGTCCATATTAATGATGCACCAAACGTTGCTAAGGTACCAGGGTTGTATCTAGATTCAGTTCTAGCAGATACGTATACCGTATACACCAAAGGTTGCTAAGGTACGTCAGGGTTGTTTGGATCGTACTACTCGTAAGCATCTGTTGGGGGCATGTATCAGCATTTTTGGACTGATATAATCGTTGTCGACAAGGGATATTCACACAGTGGAAGTATGGGAGTGACCATAACTCGTTTATTTCGATCTTTCTTGTGTGTTTGGTGCTTGCATGTAGGGTTGCAGGCGGCACCCGCTTGCCCCGCTTGCCACATTGAGGACTTCTACAGTACCCAGGTCCGCCGTGCCGAGGATATGGCTTCCCGGACACCAATCGGTATCAGCCAGGTGCGCCAGCTCTGAATCTGATTTGAGATCCTCGTGGCGAGAAACTCTAGGGCCGATGCGTGCAGATAGCTAGTTATTTTTTCGCGCCGATTCTAGATAGTTTGGCGCTATCCAACCGAAGCATCATGCTCAAGTGCACACCGGTACTAGTACGTGACACACGCATCGTGCATTTGCTTTGTGATGACTGCTACGGATAACTGAATTCCGCGTCGGTCGTAAAGCGCGCGCCGCCTTCTCCTTCTTACTTCTCTCTCCCTTTCCCTTTCCTTTTTTCCTTGTGTCGTCAAACCTCAAAAGAATGGCACAGTTCGAGAAAAAAAATGAAAAGCACGTCGAGATTGGATTTAACAGGTGGTGCTGCTGCTGCAACTTTGGAAGACAAGCGACGCCAGAGCATCCTGGCGCCGGCCGGGCCACCGGCCACGTTGCCATTTAAATTTGGCAGTGATGACTGCTCCGGTCCGGCGCTCAAATCGTTTTTTAAATCGCCCCATTGATTGGCGTCGTCGTTGTCCGGTGAGCCGTGGCCGACGACCATCAACACACGGACGGCTTTTTCAATTTTTTATTATTATTACGAAGTCCATGACTGCTAGGCAAGTAGGAGTATTGTGCTCCTACGAAGACTCCGCTTGTTGGCTTGTTGCGACGGCCATCATTACTCCTAATCACCCCGCACAGAGAACCTAATGATCCGTCCTTGTACTACCCCCTAACCCGTCTTCACGTGGAGCTCAAAAATTCAACGGACGCATTCTAATTCGGACACCTCGTCCTCGCTTTCACCGCCGCAAAGGTCGTCGCTAAATTAAACTCGGAATCAAGACCCTACCTTGTGATGAGCGGGTTTACGTCGGCATCAGCGAGCATGAGCGCATTAAACCAGAGCGGCAGCGACGGCGAGTGGGCGGGGAGGGAGCGCGACCACGGCACAGGCAACGACGAACAGGCACGCGCCCGTCTGGTTTCGCTTCAGCGGCGCTCGACCACGGCACAGGCACAGGCAGTCCCGTCTGGTTCGTCGTCGTTGCCGTGGTCGAGCGCATCGAGCTGACTTTGGCGCTTTGGCTTTTCCTTTTCCGTTGCGCGTCCGTGTCACTGTCGATCGTAGCAACGGGACCTGCTTTCGACAAAGCGCGATGGGACATGGGGTGTTTGTGTTTCAGGCCCAGGTCCAGCTTTCTTTAGCTGACACACAGTTTCTTGTAGCAAGCAGGATTTTATCATCTAGTAGCTCTCTCGCTACCTGCATTTAGCGTGCCCAATGTTAAAAGCATGACTAGATGACACGCAACTATACTAAAAAAAACTTTATGAGTACAATGCGTGGCCTCCATCGACAGAACCAACTATGACTAGTACAAGAAAGACAAGTTGGTTGTCCATATAACACTTGAATGTTGTGAGGTGAGGTGCCGTGTTTCTTTATCCAAATTGTGAACAAGATAGAACGGTAAAGTTCTTTTGATTAGATAAGATATCGACGTCTTTCATTCCAATTCGTGTCTCAATCTTAACAAAAAGTTATACATATTTGGTTTTCGACCGACCAACTATTTCAAAAATTAGTGTTGTGTGAGGTTCTGAATTTGGCTATGTAGATCACTTTTTCTTCCCATGCTCTTTGATGCGAATTTTGAAAAAAAAGTACATAGGATCACATTTCCAGAAAAGATAGGTTTTGATATGGACCATGTGTAGGGTATTATCTAATGACTACGTTCGTTTATACAACCCAATACTATTGCTCGCATTATCCCCATCTCAGCCATCTCCTTTCTAGCCTCCAACTCACCCTTCCACACCGACTGGCCACACCTCAATGCTCGCCCTACAACCTTCATCCAATGCCATATTACGTGCCTTGTTGTATGCTCCCTTACTACGTATGAAAAAGAAAAGGGCACCAAGCGCCCTGTCCCTCAACGCCAGCCGTTAACACATGCGTTAAATATGGTTTGATTGCTAGCCTTCCGTGAGGTTCGCTGCTGATCAAAATGGTTGGCCGAAGGAAAAAAGAGATGGAGCGCCAGATGTTTCGTTTTGCGACGACGCTGGCTAATTTCGTGGGATCGGCCGGAAATCTGGCAAAACGGTCAGGAATCTGAACCTAGCATTCGTTCTTAGCATCCGCAGCCTAGCGTCCGTTCTTAGTGTCCGCATTGTATGCGCCCTTATAGCGACATGCCATGGCACTATGTCAATATCATGGTTGTGGACAAACCTTATGTTTTCCCTCTCTCTAGAAAATAAAGGCAACCCTTTCTACCGCTCCCTCCTCGCTACTGCACAAGTCCCTTCCTCCTCTACTCTGGCATCCCGCAAAAACCACTACTAGAAAATCGCGTTGAATTTGTGCATTGCATCGTCATCATCATGCATTGTTTGCATAAAACTATTTCGCAAAGCCCGTTTTGTTTTCTAAAACGCCCCACCTCTATTCAAATATCAAAGCCCGGCCTCCGGATTATTTTTGTTTGAACGCTATCGGTCTGCAAAAGATGCTTTTAAATTAAATAAAAATATTTATTAATTAGTGGGGGCAGTCGAACGGGCCAACCCGACCCGAACGACCACCCCCGTACTAAACAAATCGGTCCACCCTGCCAGCCCTACCTAAATCCTAAAGCTACCCAAGCAACTCTACCCAGCCCCCCCTCCACCTCACCCCGACCAGTCCTACGCTGCCACCTCACCCTATCCCCTCCCCTCTACCTATCCCATGCCGCCACTTGGCCCAGCCACTCTCTCCTCTCTCCCCTGTGGCCCACCTAACCCCCACCCCCTGGCCACACAGCCACACGCACGCACACCGATCCCCACATCCGATCCCCACCGACAACCCCCACCCCCTGGACCCCACCTCTCCTCACGCGCGTGCCCCCTCTCTCCCTTCTCTTCTCTCCCACCCCCGGCGACCCCCGTCAACCGCCGGAGCCGCCGCGCGCAGCCGTCCTCCTCCTCCTCCAGCTAGCCGCCGCCTGCAGATCCTCCGCCGCCTCGCCGTTCGCCCTCGCCGCGCCCCGCATCCTCCGCCGCCTCGCCGTTCGCCTCGCCGCGCCCCTGCATCCTGCACCGCCTCCGCAGCGCCGCCTCGCCGCACCTGCCCTCCCCCGCCTCCGCCTGAGCCGCCAGCGCCGCCCGAGCCCCGCCGCCGGCCGCGTCCGGTCTCGCGCGTCCCCGCGGCCGAGCTCGCGCCTCCCCGCCTCCGCGGCGTGCTCCCCGCCAGCCCGCCTCGAGCAGTACCCCGCCACCATCGCCCCTCCCCGGCGCTCCACCAGCCGCCTCCCCGTCGGCCCCCGCTCGACCCCGACCCCAAGCGCCTCCCCCGCTCGCACCGTCTGCCTTGCCCGCCGGCCTTCCCCTCCGTCGCCGGCCAGCCCGCCTGCTCCACCCCGCCCGCGAGTTCCGCGCCCCGCTCCGGCCAAGCTCGCCGCCGCGGCCGCAGCTCCCGCCGCTGCCTGCCGTCGCTCCTGCACCGCCCCTCCCTCACCGGCTCGTCCCGCCGCGTCCGGCCGCGCCTGGCCCACTCGCCCGCCGACGACGACCCCTGCCCTCCTCCACACCTCGCCGCGTCCCTGGCCGCCCCGACCGCCTGTGGGCCCCGCGCCTCCGTGTTGTCTCTCTGCCGAGTCGCTCGGGTGGGCCTTGTTTGCGTGCTGGCCCCGCAGGTGCTTGGTGCATACCAAGTTCTGCAGTGGCTCTCGCGCCCAGGGTTCTTCTCGACAAGATCGTCATCGAAAGAGGAGCCGCAAGCCCAAGATCATCGAGAGGGAACCGGGTACCTCGGACCAAGAACGTCGTCATGGAACGCCAAGATCTTCCGAGAAGCCCTGTACCATGTGCCGACGTCTGACCAAGCTCGCCCACGAGACTGTTGTCGTCGAGGACTCGCAAACCTCGGTGGACCCCCGAGACCTACGCCGCGGAACAACAAGGCCTTCGAGGTGGAACCGACAAGATCTGCAATCACGGACGCGGGAAACACCCCCGGAACTCCAAGATCGCCATGGGACGACAAGCACTCCGCCCGGACACCAAGTTCTTCACCCCGAAGCCAAGACCGATCCGACTTGGGGACCCGACAAGACCTTCGCGATAACGAGAACGGCATCGACCCGGAAGAAGCCGATGCGCCCCGACACCGACCCAAGTTCTGCTCCCCGGACACTGAGTCCGCCGAGGCCCCGGATGCGCCAAGACCTATCCCTGAGCCGAGAACGACCTCGCCGAACCCTGAACCCTGAGACCGACCCCGAACCCCGGAACCCAAGATCGTCGAGCCCCCTCTGATGTGTGACCCCTTTTCCTCGAACCCTATTTTATAACATAACAACTTGTTGCATATTGAATTGTCATCTCGCATGCATATCTGTGGTTTGGGGGCCTTATGCCGATTCACCTAATAATTAAATATGGGGCCCATATGCGGGCAAATCTAGTCTCATATCGACCTCATTTAAACTTGTGTAGCGAACCGGTATCTTATCTTGCCTTGTCAAAACAACATTTAAAAATGCAGGGTAGCTAAACAACATGAACCACCTAATTAATTGTCGGAACCCCGGTTCCGCTTAAGATGACCTAATTGCATCGCACCTTTGCCATGCCATGCATCATACATGCATCATGCCGATCTTCTGCCGTTGTATTAAATATTGCATCCGGTGTTTCTTCTAGTGTTTTGCTTCTTCGCGGATAAGGCCGTTGAGTTGATGTGAGCGTCGCCCCGATCTTCGGTTGAATCTTCCGGCAATGTTTTCAGGCGAGCATCTCCCCCTTTCTACCTATCTTACTTTGCTAGTATTTACTTCCCTCCTGTTGATCTATTGCTATCTGTGTTGCGATGCTCTAGATTTCGTACCCGTGATATCCCTCGCAGCCATATATAGCCTTGGACACATCCTATTACCTGTTGTTTGGTAGATAGTTGGACCCGCGTGTCGTAGTCGCTTGCTCAAGTGTTCTGCTTGTCGTCAAGAACCACCTTTGTTGGAGAATTGCCGCATGTTGACGTTGGAGATGATCATGGTTCATTTATTGTTCACCTTAATTCCTGTTTAACAACTAAAATTGAATTAAGCAGAGGCATCGGTGGGTGATAGGTAAGATTTGGTTTCCGACCGCCCACTTGTGTCCCGTAGGACCCGAGTTCTTGACACCTGTTCCGAGATCGAGCGCGCTAACCACAGTTGGGGAGATATGGGCCCCCCATTGATTATTACCTGATTTCAAAGTATTGTACTGGGGGCCACAAACTAGTTTGAGGTTTTATTTACTATCCTGTACTTATGCCATGTTTACCGCTTTCTTTACGTTTGTGCGAGGTACTGCACACTGTACTGTTTAGGATCGGGACACGTTTTCGCGGTGTCGACAGTCCCCGTTTGGGGGCATACTGTCGCTCACTGCCGTCCACCCAAACCCTGAGTCCGTCTCGGAGACCGGCCGACTCCGTTGCGGGTGTCGACTCGGTGGGGTGGCCCCCATGTACTTGCTTTGGGTCTGGGAACGTCGTGACTTAGGCCCCGCCGACATACCGATGGGTGTATGTTAACTGATCTGGCAAAAAGGGTCAAAGTGACTGTGGATACTTTGGTGCACCCCTGCAGGGTTTAATCTTTTCGAGAAGCCGTGTCCGCGGTTATGGACGACTTGGAGCACAGTGCTTGATCATAGACAACTATAACTAAAGTTTATTGTTATAAATTGACTTGTATCCGATTTGACTAGTAATCAGCTTCACTACAACGGAATGGCTCAATAAAAGTACCAACAACGGCTGGGTTTTGGGGTTATCTCATGCTAATTGTATCTGACTAGTAAGTGTTGCCACTATAACGGAATGATTAACTAAAAGTTCCCACTGCTTACTTTATCAGGATGATTATCTAAACCTGACTAGTAATTGCTGCAACTATAACTAAATAAATAAAACTGCCAACTGTGTGAGTTCCTCGGTTGACTTCCTCGTTTGGTCTCGAGGGGGAAACGCCAGGATGGGTTTGTTTGATGATAGTATAAGGTTGGATCCGAATAGGTCCTTCTCACCCCTCTCTGATAGCCGTCAGCTGTATCGAGTCTCTATAGGTTGTTTAGTGCATGCTGCCGCTGCCGCTCAGTCCACCATACCTAAGTAGGCGAGGACCGCCGAATTCTAGTCTCGCCGTGTACTGGCCTCAGTACTGACGCTCCTCTTTTTCCTTTGCCCTTTGTCGGCACCCCTTTTGTTTAAGCAGGTTTTGAGATCGACGCCGTTAGCAGGGTTACCCTTCCGGCTTGGCCTGGGCAGGGTTATGGACGCCATTGGTTATTCTTCAGGGCTCTTAGCCCCATTTGCATCTTGTCCGTAGCTGGACGCTCTATCGTTTTCAAGGTGATTTGGATCTTCGTATATTATATTTGTATTCTTGACTCTTTGAGTCGCTGTTATATATATCTGTTCTGTGGGTCCCATCGAGGACTGTTGTGTAATGTTATTACTTTGTTTTCCACCCGCACGCAAGTGCCTGGTGGGCACCTTCGAATCGTTTCTATGCGGGTTTGGCGGGTTTCGCTTAAACTTGCATAGGGCCGATTCTGAGGGTGTTACAGAGTGGTATCAGAGCACAGCAGTTGCGATACCCCACAAGTCCAGCCTGTAGGATAACCTAGCTAACGGCCGAAGTAGAGTGTCAAAACTATTTTGCAAATCGGTTGGATAGTTCTGATTAGGTCTGATTTTACTCCTTACCCCTCTGCTATTCTCCTCTTACCTCTACGTGTTTTGAATCCGCTCTCTTCTCTCTCTTCGAGTCCAGGAATTCTCGTGGTTGGGTTTCCGTCGTACCTTCAGGGTTTCGCTTCCTTCTTTGATAATGGTGTTGCTACATCGGGGGTTCAAGCTGCCTGATGAATCCGTCTACGGTGTCACCATTCTTTATTCCCTGTTTGTGCCTTCCGGTGTTTTCCGACGCGACGACATCCTCTACGCCAGATCCGATGCAGAGTCTGCATCACTCCTTTGTTTCCGAACCTCGCTTGTCGAGATCTTTAGTCTGAATCCTGAGAGTTGGTTGCATGATCTGTCTATTCGTGTACATAGTAATGCTTTGAGTGCGGGATGGAGTCGCGACCATACCACTACTCTTATCATTCGCTTATGTACCTTGAATGGTGGATCGATGCAACTCTACTCCTTCCATGGAAATTAGATGTGGCCTTACCTTTAACTTCGTCCGTTGTTTATCCGGAGTGTTCTCTTGACGAACAGGAACAACGACCTCTTGTTAGTGGTGTCGCGAGGATCGACACGAAGCGAGAAGACGCAGATCGCCGACCTTTCCTTCCGGTACCATGAGGCGGATCTCGAGGGCGAGATCCCTTGTTAGTGGTGTCGAAATGTGGCATCCCGCAAAAACCACTACTAGAAAATCGCGTTGAATTTGTGCATTGCATCGTCATCATCATGCATTGTTTGCATAAAACTATTTCGCAAAGCCCGTTTTGTTTTCTAAAACGCCCCACCTCTATTCAAATATCAAAGCCCGGCCTCCGGATTATTTTTGTTTGAACGCTATCGGTCTGCAAAAGGTGCTTTTAAATTAAATAAAAATATTTATTAATTAGTGGGGGCAGTCGAACGGGCCAACCCGACCCGAACGACCACCCCCGTACTAAACAAATCGGTCCACCCTGCCAGCCCTACCTAAATCCTAAAGCTACCCAAGCAACTCTACCCAGCCCCCCCTCCACCTCACCCCGACCAGTCCTACGCTGCCACCTCACCCTCTCCCCTCCCCTCTACCTATCCCATGCCGCCACTTGGCCCAGCCACTCTCTCCTCTCTCCCCTGTGGCCCACCTAACCCCCACCCCCTGGCCACACAGCCACACGCACGCACACCGATCCCCACATCCGATCCCCACCGACAACCCCCACCCCCTGGACCCCACCTCTCCTCACGCGCGTGCCCCCTCTCTCCCTTCTCTTCTCTCCCACCCCCGGCGACCCCCGTCAACCGCCGGAGCCGCCGCGCGCAGCCGTCCTCCTCCTCCTCCAGCTAGCCGCCGCCGCCTGCAGATCCTCCGCCGCCTCGCCGTCCGCCCTCGCCGCGCCCCGCATCCTCCGCCGCCTCGCCGTTCGCCTCGCCGCGCCCCTGCATCCTGCACCGCCTCCACAGCGCCGCCTCGCCGCACCTGCCCTCCCCCGCCTCCGCCTGAGCCGCCAGCGCCGCCCGAGCCCCGCCGCCGGCCGCGTCCGGTCCCGCGCGTCCCCGCGGCCGAGCTCGCGCCTCCCCGCCTCCGCGGCGTGCTCCCCGCCGGCCCGTCTCGAGCAGTACCCCGCCACCATCGCCCCTCCCCGGCGCTCCACCAGCCGCCTCCCCGTCGGCCCCCGCTCGACCCCGACCCCAAGCGCCTCCCCCGCTCGCACCGTCTGCCTTCCCCGCCGGCCTTCCCCTCCTTCGCCGGCCAGCCCGCCTGCTCCACCCCGCCCGCGAGTTCCGCGCCCCGCTCCGGTCAAGCTCGCCGCCGCGGCCGCAGCTCCCGCCGCTGCCTGCCGTCGCTCCTGCACCGCCCCTCCCTCACCGGCTCGTCCCGCCGCGTCCGGCCGCGCCTGGCCCACTCGCCCGCCGACGACGACCCCTGCCCTCCTCCACACCTCGCCGCGTCCCTGGCCGCCCCGACCGCCTGTGGGCCCCGCGCCTCCGTGTTGTCTCTCTGCCGAGTCGCTCGGGTGGGCCTTGTTTGCGTGCTGGCCCCGCAGGTGCTTGGTGCATACCAAGTTCTGCAGTGGCTCTCGCGCCCAGGGTTCTTCTCGACAAGATCGTCATCGAAAGAGGAGCCACAAGCCCAAGATCATCGAGAGGGAACCGGGTACCTCGGACCAAGAACGTCGTCATGGAACGCCAAGATCTTCCGAGAAGCCCTGTACCATGTGCCGACGTCTGACCAAGCTCGCCCACGAGACTGTTGTCGTCGAGGACTCGCAAACCTCGGTGGACCCCCGAGACCTACGTCGCGGAACAAGAAGGCCTTCGAGGTGGAACCGACAAGATCTGCAATCACGGACGCGGGAAACACCCCCGGAACTCCAAGATCGCCATGGGACGACAAGCACTCCGCCCGGACACCAAGTTCTTCACCCCGAAGCCAAGACCGATCCGACTTGGGGACCCGACAAGACCTTCGCGATAACGAGAACGGCATCGACCCGGAAGAAGCCGATGCGCCCCGACACCGACCCAAGTTCTGCTCCCCGGACACTGAGTCCGCCGAGGCCCCGGATGCGCCAAGACCTATCCCTGAGCCGAGAACGACCTCGCCGAACCCTGAACCCTGAGACCGACCCCGAACCCCGGAACCCAAGATCGTCGAGCCCCCTCTGATGTGTGACCCCTTTTCCTCGAACCCTATTTTATAACATAACAACTTGTTGCATATTGAATTGTCATCTCGCATGCATATCTGTGGTTTGGGGGCCTTATGCCGATTCACCTAATAATTAAATATGGGGCCCATATGCGGGCAAATCTAGTCTCATATCGACCTCATTTAAACTTGTGTAGCGAACCGGTATCTTATCTTGCCTTGTCAAAACAACATTTAAAAATGCAGGGTAGCTAAACAACATGAACCACCTAATTAATTGTCGGGACCCCGGTTCCGCTTAAGATGACCTAATTGCATCGCACCTTTGCCATGCCATGCATCATACATGCATCATGCCGATCTTCTGCCGTTGTATTAAATATTGCATCCGGTGTTTCTTCTAGTGTTTTGCTTCTTCGCGGATAAGGCCGTTGAGTTGATGTGAGCGTCGCCCCGATCTTCGGTTGAATCTTCCGGCAATGTTTTCAGGCGAGCATCTCCCCCTTTCTACCTATCTTACTTTGCTAGTATTTACTTCCCTCCTGTTGATCTATTGCTATCTGTGTTGCGATGCTCTAGATTTCGTACCCGTGATATCCCTCGCAGCCATATATAGCCTTGGACACATCCTATTACCTGTTGTTTGGTAGATAGTTGGACCCGCGTGTCGTAGTCGCTTGCTCAAGTGTTCTGCTTGTCGTCAAGAACTACCTTTGTTGGAGAATTGCCGCATGTTGACGTTGGAGATGATCATGGTTCATTTATTGTTCACCTTAATTCCTGTTTAACAACTAAAATTGAATTAAGCAGAGGCATCGGTGGGTGATAGGTAAGATTTGGTTTCCGACCGCCCACTTGTGTCCCGTAGGACCCGAGTTCTTGACACCTGTTCCGAGATCGAGCGCGCTAACCACAGTTGGGGAGATATGGGCCCCCCATTGATTATTACCTGATTTCAAAGTATTCTACTGGGGGCCACAAACTAGTTTGAGGTTTTATTTACTATCCTGTACTTATGCCATGTTTACCGCTTTCTTTACGTTTGTGCGAGGTACTGCACACTGTACTGTTTAGGATCGGGACACGTTTTCGCGGTGTCGACAGTCCCCGTTTGGGGGCATACTGTCGCTCACTGCCGTCCACCCAAACCCTGAGTCCGTCTCGGAGACCGGCCGACTCCGTTGCGGGTGTCGACTCGGTGGGGTGGCCCCCATGTACTTGCTTTGGGTCTGGGAACGTCGTGACTTAGGCCCCGCCGACATACCGATGGGTGTATGTTAACTGTTCTGGCAAAAAGGGTCAAAGTGACTGTGGATACTTTGGTGCACCCCTGCAGGGTTTAATCTTTTCGAGAAGCCGTGTCCGCGGTTATGGACGACTTGGAGCACAGTGCTTGATCATAGACAACTATAACTAAAGTTTATTGTTATAAATTGACTTGTATCCGATTTGACTAGTAATCAGCTTCACTACAACGGAATGGCTCAATAAAAGTACCAACAACGGCTGGGTTTTGGGGTTATCTCATGCTAATTGTATCTGACTAGTAAGTGTTGCCACTATAACGGAATGATTAATTAAAAGTGCCCACTGCTTACTTTATCAGGATGATTATCTAAACCTGACTAGTAATTGCTGCAACTATAACTAAATAAATAAAACTGCCAACTGTGTGAGTTCCTCGGTTGACTTCCTCGTTTGGTCTCGAGGGGGAAACGCCAGGATGGGTTTGTTTGATGATAGTATAAGGTTGGATCCGAATAGGTCCTTCTCACCCCTCTCTGATAGCCGCCAGCTGTATCGAGTCTCTATAGGTTGTTGTAACACCCTCAGAATCGGACCTATGCAAGTTTGAGCAAAATTCGCCAAACCCGCATAGAAACGATTCAGAGGTGCCCACCAGGCACTTTCGTGCGGGTGGAAAACGAAGTAATAACATTACACAACAGTCCTCGATGGGACCCACAGAACAGATATATATAACAGCGACTCAAAGAGTCAAGAATACAAATATAATATACGAAGATCCAAATCACCTTGAAAACGATAGAGCGTCCAGCTACGGACAAGATGCAAATGGGGCTAAGAGCCCTGAAGAATAACCAATGGCGTCCATAACCCTGCCCAGGCCAAGCCGGAAGGGTAACCCTGCTAACGGCGTCGATCTCAAAACCTGCTTAAACAAAAGGGGTGCCGACGAAGGGCAAAGGAAAAAGAGGAGCGTCAGTACTGAGGCCAGTACACGGCGAGGCTAGAATTCGGCGGTCCTCGCCTACATAGGTATGGTGGACTGAAGCGGCAGCGGCAGCATGCACTAAACAACCTATAGAGACTCGATTCAACTGGCGGTTATCAGATAGGGATAAGAAAGACCTACTCGGAACCAAGCTGATACTACCACCAAACAAACCCATCCTGGCGTTTCCCCCTCGAGACCAAACGAGGAAGTCAACCGAGGAACTCACACAGTTGGCAGTTTTAGTCATTCTGTTATAGTTGCGGCACTTTACTAGTCAGGTCTAGATAATCATCCTGATAAAGTAAGCAGTGGGCACTTTTAGTCGACCATTCCGTTATAGTTGCAGCAATTACTAATCAGATACAGATAGCATGAGATAAACCCAAAACCCAGCAGTTGTTGGTACTTTTATTTAGCCATTCCGTTGTAGTTGCATTACTTACTAGTCAGGTACAATGGTCGCAAGCGACAATTCAAACAAGCAATTGTGGGCAGTATTATTAGTCATTCCATTATAGTGAAGCTGATTACTAGTCATTATGAAGTCAATTTATAGCAATAAACTTTAGTTATGCTTGTCTATGGTCGAGATACTGTGCTCCAAGTCGTCCATAACCGCGGACACGGCTTTCAGAAAGTTTTACCCGGCCGGGGTGCACCAATAGCAACACACACTCGATCAACCTCGGAAAAACCAAATCAAAACCCAACGAGGCTTTCACGACAAAGCAATCACAAGATTCAGAAATATTTCAGGGGGCCACCCCTTTGAGTAGAACCCGCAACGGAGTAAGCAAGCTCCGAGACGGCCTCAAGGTTTGGGTAGACGGCTGTGAACGACTAGGAACCCCAAACGAGGCTTGTCGACACCGCGGAATCGTGTCCCGCTCCAAAACAGTACAGTGTGCAGTACCTCGCACAATCATAAATAAAGCAGTAAAACATGGCATAAGTACAGGATCGTAAATAAAACCTCAAACTAGTTTGTGGCCCCAAGAAATAAGACTGAATCAAGCTCTGGCTAGGGGGGGTCCCATATACC
Organism: Avena sativa; assembly: GCA_916181665.1. Taxonomy (NCBI): domain Eukaryota; kingdom Viridiplantae; phylum Streptophyta; class Magnoliopsida; order Poales; family Poaceae; genus Avena; species Avena sativa. Next base: position 302,813,060 of record OV702282.1, read on the forward strand.
TCCCGGATGTGGATAGCGCGATAAATCAAGGAACAGGTATCAAGTACTCGGGGTCCTACGGGACACAAGTGGGCGTTCGGAAACCAAATATTATCTATCACCCACCGATGCCTCTGCTTATTTCAATTTTAGTTGTTAAACAGAAATTAAAGTGACGATAAGTAAAACTAGAATCATCTCCAACAACAACATGCGGCAATACATCAACAACTGTGGCACTTGACGACACGCAACAGCACTTGAGCAAGCGACTACGACGCGCAAGTCCAACTATCTACCAAACAACAGGTAATAGGATGTGTCCAAGGCAATATAAGGCTGCAAGGTATATCACAGGTACGAAAACTAAAGCATCGCAACACAGATAGCAATAGATCAACAGGAGGGAAGTAAATACTATAAAAGTAAGATAGGTGGAAAAAGGGGGAGATGCTCGCCTGAAAACATTGTCGAAGGGTTCAACCGAAGATCGGGGCGAAGCTCACATCAACTCAACGGCCTTGTCCGCGAAGAAGCAAAACACTAGAAGAAACACCGGATGCAATATTTAATAAAACGGCAGAAGATCGGCATGATGCATGTATGATGTATGGCATGGCAAAGATGCGGTGCAATTAGGTCAAGATTAAGCGGAACCGGGGTCCCGACAATTAATTAGGTGGTTCATGTTATTTAGATACCCCGCCATTTAAATGTTGTTTAGCAAGACAACAGATGGAACCGGTTCGCTACACATGTTTAAATGAGGCCGATATGAGACTAGATTTGCCCGCATATGGGCCCCATATTTAATTATTAGGTGAATCGGCATAAGGCCCCCAAACCACATGAATGGATGCATGCATGAACAATTTATATGCAACAGTTATATAGGTGACATTTATAAATTAGGGTTCTCGGATAAGGGGTCACACATTAGGGTTCTCGACGATCTTGGGGGTTCCGGGGTTCGGGGTCGGTCTCGGGGTTCAGGGTTCGACGGAACGGTCTCGGACTAGCGGGGTAGATCTTGTCGCATCGGGGTCTCGGTGTCCGGGGAGCAGTACTTGGGTCGGCGTTGGGGCGCATCAGACTCGTCAACGCGAAGGTCTTGCCGGGTCCCACGGGGTCGGTCTTGCCGTTGCGGGGGTCTTGACGGGTCCGCGCCATCGCGTCGGTCTCGGCATCGGGGTGAAGTACTTGGCGCTCGGCGTCCTTCGGTATCCGTGAGGTAGTTCCTGGAGTCCCGGACGGAGATCTTGTCGATGGTCTTGGCGATCCGGGGAGAAGGCCTTGGCGGCGACACGATGTTCTTGGTGATCCTTGTCTGATTTGTCGTGACTGCCGAGGAAGATCATGTCGGTCTCGAGTGGTTTGTAATAATCTCTTACCGCGCACGCGCGATAGTAGAGCTATACCAAACGGACAGACAAAAGCGAGGGCGCTAAGCTCCATCCAGGCATTAACCCAAACACCTTGCAGGAGAGAGGCATCGACAACAACAACACGCAGAGGAAACCGTTCCTTGGTATGCAGTAGCACAGACAGAGAAGGCGGCTGCACAGACGAGACACCGGAAGGGCGGATAGGATGCCGATGAGGTAGAGGAGGGCGTCGCGGTGGCAGAAGGGAGAGGCGAGATGGGCGGGGCGGCCCGACGGCGGCCAGGGGGAGACCGGATGGAGAGGGCCGGGTTGCGGTGTCGCCGGCGGGAGCGCGTGGTCCGGCGAGAGGCGGCGCACGGGGCCGCGCGAGGAGGGGAAGGCGGTGCAGGGCGCGGCCGGCGCGGGGCTGGCGAGGTGAGGCGCCAGGGAGGGGGAGGGGTGGTCGGCGCGGAGGTGGAGAAGAGCTTGTGGGGGGGCGCGGTCGGAGCTCGTGGCCGCGGCGAGGCTCGCCGCGCGGAGGCGGGCAGGCGCAGGTGGTAGGCGGTGCTGCAGGCGGGGAGCAACGCCGGCGGGGACGCGCGGGAGCGGCGCTGCTCGCGCGCGGGGCTGGGGGGCGACGGGGCCTGGCGCGGTGCGGGGGAGGCGGCAGCGCGGCAGAGGAGAGGGCGAGCTGCGGAGGGCGGCGCCGCGCCGGACCGGGAAGGGGAAGGTGGAGCGGCGGCGAGGGTTGGCGTGCCGCGCGCGCTGGCGAGGTGGGGGGAGGCGTGCGGGAGCGGGGCGCTGGGCGGCTGCGTGCGGGCTCAGAGAGAGGAGAGAACGCGAGGAAGAGGAACAGGAATAGGGGAGTGGTGGGCCGGACGTGGGGCCAGGGGCAGGCGGGTCCCACAGGGCAGGGGAGGGGCTGGCATAGGCGTGTGGTGGGTGAGTGGGCAGGTGTGTGTGTGGCTGTAGTGTGTGCGTGTAGGCAGGGAGAGAGAGAGGGAAAGAGGGATGGGGGTTGGGTGATGTGGCAGAGGGTAAATGGTTGAGGGAGATGGGAGAGATGAGGTGGCGAGGTTTGATTGGTCAGAGTGAGGTGGCCAGGGGTGTGGGTAGGATAGTTGGTTACTCTAGGATTTAGGAGCGGGACAGGTTGGGCCGTTTTATATTTTCTGGGGTGGTCGTTCGGGTCGCTTCGGCCCGTTCGACTGCCCCACTAAAATAATTATAATTTTTATTTGTTTTAGTAACTCCGTTTCCAAACCGATAGCGTTCAAACAAAAATATTCCGGGGACCCGGTGTTTGGCGTTTGAATAAAAGACGGGGCGTTTGGAAAACAAATCGGGCTTTGCGAAAATAGTTTTTGACAAACAACATATGGTGATGACGATGCAATGCACAAATTCAACGCGATTTTCTAGTAGTGGTTTTTGCGGGATGCCACAATTCGACACCACTAACAAAGGATCTCGCCCTCGAGATCCGCCTCATGGTACCGGAAAGAAGGTCGGCGATCTGAATCTTCTCGCACTTCGTGTAGATCCTCGCGACACCACTAACAAGGGTTCTTCTTCATCTTGAAATTGGCGACACCACCAACAAAGGGTCGTTGTTCCTGATCGTCGAGAGAACACTCCGGAGAACAAAGGACGAAGGTAGAGGTATCAAACGATAAGGCCACCTCTAACTTCCATTAGAAGAGGGAAAAGTTACATTGATTCGCCCGTTCGATGTACAGAGCGACAATAAGAGTCGAGTAGGGTGATCAGTCCATCCCTGACCCAAACTATCAACTCTATACATGCGTAGGAGAATCAGGCAACTCGACTCTCGAGATTTAGACTGAAGATCTTCAGAGGCGGTATCCGGAACAAAGGGATGATGCCAGCAGGAATCGTATGAAAGACACAATGATTAGGTTCCGCGGTGGTTCCATTGGCATGAACAACACATGCTCAAGGTATACTCCAACTTCACCAATGCTCGTCCTTCTCATATGTTTTTCAACGTCACTGATATCCAGCAAGGAACACATGTGGATAAGGAGCTCAAGAACAAAAGATTGGAGGAAGGGTACAACAGACAAGTTGCAGATTGATGATCGTAGCACCTCCGTTACAAAAGGAAGAAAGTGAAACCCTGAAGGTACGACGGAAACCCAACCACGAGAAATCCTGGACTCGAAGAAAGAGAAGAGAGCGGATTCAAAACACGTAGAGGTAAGAGGAGAACAGCAGAGGGGTAAGGAGTAAAATCAGACCTAATCAGAACTATCCAACCGATTTTGCAAAATAATTTTGGACACTCTACAGCGGCCGTAAGCTAGGTTATCCTACAGGCTGGACTTGTGGGGTATCACAACTGCTGAGCTCTGATACCACTCTGTAACACCCTCAGAATCGGACCTATGCAAGTTTGAGCAAAATTCGCCAAACCCGCATAGAAACGATTCAGAGGTGCCCACCAGGCACTTTCGTGCGGGTGGAAAACGAAGTAATAACATTACACAACAGTCCTCGATGGGACCCACAGAACAGATATATATAACAGCGACTCAAAGAGTCAAGAATACAAATATAATATACGAAGATCCAAATCACCTTGAAAACGATAGAGCGTCCAGCTACGGACAAGATGCAAATGGGGCTAAGAGCCCTGAAGAATAACCAATGGCGTCCATAACCCTGCCCAGGCCAAGCCGGAAGGGTAACCCTGCTAACGGCGTCGATCTCAAAACCTGCTTAAACAAAAGGGGTGCCGACGAAGGGCAAAGGAAAAAGAGGAGCGTCAGTACTGAGGCCAATACACGGCGAGGCTAGAATTCGGCGGTCCTCGCCTACATAGGTATGGTGGACTGAAGCGGCAGCGGTAGCATGCACTAAACAACCTATAGAGACTCGATTCAACTGGCGGTTATCAGATAGGGATAAGAAAGACCTACTCGGAACCAAGCTGATACTACCACCAAACAAACCCATCCTGGCGTTTCCCCCTCGAGACCAAACGAGGAAGTCAACCGAGGAACTCACACAGTTGGCAGTTTTAGTCATTCTGTTATAGTTGCGGCACTTTACTAGTCAGGTCTAGATAATCATCCTGATAAAGTAAGCAGTGGGCACTTTTAGTCGACCATTCCGTTATAGTTGCAGCAATTACTAATCAGATACAGATAGCATGAGATAAACCCAAAACCCAGCAGTTGTTGGTACTTTTATTCAGCCATTCCATTGTAGTTGCATTACTTACTAGTCAGGTACAATGGTTGCAAGCGACAATTCAAACAAGCAATTGTGGGCAGTATTATTAGTCATTCCATTATAGTGAAGCTGATTACTAGTCATTATGAAGTCAATTTATAGCAATAAACTTTAGTTATGCTTGTCTATGGTCGAGATACTGTGCTCCAAGTCGTCCATAACCGCGGACACGGCTTTCAGAAAGTTTTACCCGGCCGGGGTGCACCAATAGCAACACACACTCGATCAACCTCGGAAAAACCAAATCAAAACCCAACGAGGCTTTCACGACAAAGCAATCACAAGATTCAGAAATATTTCAGGGGGCCACCCCTTTGAGTAGAACCCGCAACGGAGTAAGCAAGCTCCGAGACGGCCTCAAGGTTTGGGTAGACGGCTGTGAACGACTGGGAACCCCAAACGAGGCTTGTCGACACCGCGGAATCGTGTCCCGCTCCAAAACAGTACAGTGTGCAGTACCTCGCACAATCGTAAATAAAGCAGTAAAACATGGCATAAGTACAGGATCGTAAATAAAACCTCAAACTAGTTTGTGGCCCCAAGAAATAAGACTGAATCAAGCTCTGGCTAGGGGGGGTCCCATATACCTCCCGGATGTGGATAGCGCGATAAATCAAGGAACAGGTATCAAGTACTCGGGGTCCTACGGGACACAAGTGGGCGTTCGGAAACCAAATATTATCTATCACCCACCGATGCCTCTGCTTATTTCAATTTTAGTTGTTAAACAGAAATTAAAGTGACGATAAGTAAAACTAGAATCATCTCCAACAACAACATGCGGCAATACATCAACAACTGTGGCACTTGACGACACGCAACAGCACTTGAGCAAGCGACTACGACGCGCAAGTCCAACTATCTACCAAACAACAGGTAATAGGATGTGTCCAAGGCAATATAAGGCTGCAAGGTATATCACAGGTACGAAAACTAAAGCATCGCAACACAGATAGCAATAGATCAACAGGAGGGAAGTAAATACTATAAAAGTAAGATAGGTGGAAAAAGGGGGAGATGCTCGCCTGAAAACATTGTCGAAGGGTTCAACCGAAGATCGGGGCGAAGCTCACATCAACTCAACGGCCTTGTCCGCGAAGAAGCAAAACACTAGAAGAAACACCGGATGCAATATTTAATAAAAGGGCAGAAGATCGGCATGATGCATGTATGATGTATGGCATGGCAAAGATGCGGTGCAATTAGGTCAAGATTAAGCGGAACCGGGGTCCCGACAATTAATTAGGTGGTTCATGTTATTTAGATACCCCGCCATTTAAATGTTGTTTAGCAAGACAACAGATGGAACCGGTTCGCTACACATGTTTAAATGAGGCCGATATGAGACTAGATTTGCCCGCATATGGGCCCCATATTTAATTATTAGGTGAATCGGCATAAGGCCCCCAAACCACATGAATGGATGCATGCATGAACAATTTATATGCAACAGTTATATAGGTGACATTTATAAATTAGGGTTCTCGGATAAGGGGTCACACATTAGGGTTCTCGACGATCTTGGGGGTTCCGGGGTTCGGGGTCGGTCTCGGGGTTCAGGGTTCGACGGAACGGTCTCGGACTAGCGGGGTAGATCTTGTCGCATCGGGGTCTCGGTGTCCGGGGAGCAGTACTTGGGTCGGCGTTGGGGCGCATCGGACTCGTCAACGTGAAGGTCTTGCCGGGTCCCACGGGGTCGGTCTTGCCGTTGCGGGGGTCTTGACGGGTCCGCGCCATCGCGTCGGTCTCGGCATCGGGGTGAAGTACTTGGCGCTCGGCGTCCTTCGGTATCCGTGAGGTAGTTCCTGGAGTCCCGGACGGAGATCTTGTCGATGGTCTTGGCGATCCGGGGAGAAGGCCTTGGCGGCGACACGATGTTCTTGGTGATCCTTGTCTGATTTGTCGTGACTGCCGAGGAAGATCATGTCGGTCTCGAGTGGTTTGTAATAATCTCTTACCGCGCACGCGCGATAGTAGAGCTATACCAAACGGACAGACAAAAGCGAGGGCGCTAAGCTCCATCCAGGCATTAACCCAAACACCTTGCAGGAGAGAGGCATCGACAACAACAACACGCAGAGGAAACCGTTCCTTGGTATGCAGTAGCACAGACAGAGAAGGCGGCTGCACGGACGAGACACCGGAAGGGCGGAGAGGATGCCGATGAGGTAGAGGAGGGCGTCGCGGTGGCAGAAGGGAGAGGCGAGATGGGCGGGGCGGCCCGACGGCGGCCAGGGGGAGACCGGATGGAGAGGGCCGGGTTTCGGTGTCGCCGGCGGGAGCGCGTGGTCCGGCGAGAGGCGGCGCACGGGGCCGCGCGAGGAGGGGAAGGCGGTGCAGGGCGCGGCCGGCGCGGGGCTGGCGAGGTGAGGCGCCAGGGAGGGGGAGGGGTGGTCGGCGCGGAGGTGGAGAAGAGCTTGTGGGGGGCGCGGTCGGAGCTCGTGGCCGCGGCGAGGCTCGCCGCGCGGAGGCGGGCAGGCGCAGGTGGTAGGCGGTGCTGCAGGCGGGGAGCAACGCCGGCGGGGACGCGCGGGAGCGGCGCTGCTCGCGCGCGGGGCTGGGGGGCGACGGGGCCTGGCGCGGTGCGGGGGAGGCGGCAGCGCGGCAGAGGAGAGGGCGAGCTGCGGAGGGCGGCGCCGCGCCGGACCGGGAAGGGGAAGGTGGAGCGGCGGCGAGGGTTGGCGTGCCGCGCGCGCTGGCGAGGTGGGGGGGAGGCGTGCGGGAGCGGGGCGCTGGGCGGCTGCGTGCGGGCTCAGAGAGAGGAGAGAACGCGAGGAAGAGGAACAGGAATAGGGGAGTGGTGGGCCGGACGTGGGGCCAGGGGCAGGCGGGTCCCACAGGGCAGGGGAGGGGCTGGCATAGGCGTGTGGTGGGTGAGTGGGCAGGTGTGTGTGTGGCTGTAGTGTGTGCGTGTAGGCAGGGAGAGAGAGAGGGAAAGAGGGATGGGGGTTGGGTGATGTGGCAGAGGGTAAATGGTTGAGGGAGATGGGAGAGATGAGGTGGCGAGGTTTGATTGGTCAGAGTGAGGTGGCCAGGGGTGTGGGTAGGATAGTTGGTTACTCTAGGATTTAGGAGCGGGACAGGTTGGGCCGTTTTATATTTTCTGGGGTGGTCGTTCGGGTCGCTTCGGCCCGTTCGACTGCCCCACTAAAATAATTATAATTTTTATTTGTTTTAATAACTCCGTTTGCAAACCGATAGCGTTCAAACAAAAATATTCCGGGGACCCGGTGTTTGGCGTTTGAATAAAAGACGGGGCGTTTGGAAAACAAATCGGGCTTTGCGAAAATAGTTTTTGACAAACAACATATGGTGATGACGATGCAATGCACAAATTCAACGCGATTTTCTAGTAGTGGTTTTTGCGGGATGCCACAGTTGTTTAGTGCATGCTGCCGCTGCCGCTCAGTCCACCATACCTAAGTAGGCGAGGACCGCCGAATTCTAGTCTCGCCGTGTACTGGCCTCAGTACTGACGCTCCTCTTTTTCCTTTGCCCTTTGTCGGCACCCCTTTTGTTTAAGCAGGTTTTGAGATCGACGCCGTTAGCAGGGTTACCCTTCCGGCTTGGCCTGGGCAGGGTTATGGACGCCATTGGTTATTCTTCAGGGCTCTTAGCCCCATTTGCATCTTGTCCGTAGCTGGACGCTTTATCGTTTTTAAGGTGATTTGGATCTTGTACATTATATCTGTATTCTTGACTCTTTGAGTCGCTGCTGTATATATATCTGTTCTGTGGGTCCCATCGAGGACTGTTGTGTAATGTTATTACTTTGTTTTCCACCCGCACGCAAGTGCCTGGTGGGCACCTTCGAATCGTTTCTATGCGGGTTTGGCGGGTTTCGCTTAAACTTGCATAGGGCCGATTCTGAGGGTGTTTCATCTACATACATGATGCTTTAGCAGCGAGAGAGGGTTAGTGTTGGAAATTAATATGCCCCAAAACAATAATAAAGTTGTTATTATCATATTTAGTTTTTATGATAGGTTGTTATTATTCATGCTATAATTGTATTGATCGGAAACTAAATATGTGTGGCAACACCATGTCCTAGTAAGCCTCTACTAGACTAGCTCGTTGCTTAAATAATGGCTAAGGTTTACTGGCTAAGGTTTACTGACCATGTGAAATGGATCGTATGGGCACCTAGAGGGGGGTGAATAGGTGCTAACCAATTTTTAATACTTTTTCAATTTTAGGCTTGACACAAAGTAAATTCTCTAAGTATGCAACTACGAGAATTTCCCTATATTTAACCCTAACTACTAAGTACGTAAAAGAGGAGCGAGGAAACCGTAGTGGAGCACGCGGAGACGCAGGGATTTGTTTTACCGCAGTTCCTTCCTTGTTAAGGGAAGTACATCTGCGTTGGAGGGGTGGGCGGTTCTAAGACCACCACGCCACAATAGGCCTCACCCTATTCTCCGATGGATCTCGTCATGAGAGGCCTAATCCACCTTCTCCACTATTGGATCCCTTCGAGGCGGGAACCGGTGCCTTTTACAACACTATCGGGGCACACACCCACAACCGAATTGGGGGCTCCCGAGATGACAACAAGCTGCCACAAGAACAAGGTTTATCAATATAAACAAAAACAAGGATCTAGGTATTTGCAAGAAATACTGGATCGGGGGTTCTCCAAATGAATGGAGAGGAGATGAAGCGCTTGATTGCTGATGATGAAGATCGAGTTCTCCTTCTTCGATTCCCCAAGGGATGGGGCCTTTGGGTGGATCTAGGTGGAGCTCTCTTGGATGAAGCTTTCAGATCTGATCTGGTCTTTTTCGAATGAATCAAGAGTTCTGGCAGGAGGGGGAAGGCTGACTTAAATATACCCCCTCCCCAGATCTGGCCGTTGCACAACTTTGGGGGCGGATAATCCGCCCCCCACTTGGGGCGGATTATCCGCCCCCTGGGAAAACTCCGCCCCAAGGGCGGGTTCTCCGGGGGAAACTCCGCCCCCTCTCTGGGGCTGGTGCCTGCGAAACTTGGTGAAGATCTTGGGGAGGGGGCGGATAATCCGGCCCCCCTGTGGGGCGGATTATCCGGCCAGGCCGGAAAGTCCGGCCAACACTCCGCCCCCTCTCTGGGGCTTGCTCCTTGGCGATGAGCAGGGGGCGGACTATCCGCCCCCCCTGAGGGGCGGATTATCCGACGGGGCCGGAAAATCCGGCCAAAACTCCGCCCCCCTTCTGGGGCTTGCGCCTACTTGGGAAGAGGGAAGGGCGGATTATCCGCCCCCCAAAAACAGAATCCTTTTCCCTTTTTCTCATAGGTAGCTACAACACTTCAACACACATTAAATAATCCTTGATATTGTTATCTAACACACAAAACACTAGGAATTATAAAATGTTCTTTCAATCTTCCCCTTTTTGGTGTTAGATGACAATATTAGGATTTGCAATGAAACCGGCAAATGCCACCTCAAATAATGGAAGACGCTCCCCCTAGATGTGTGCGTATTTAAAATTTGTATTTGAATACAAATACACACACTAGAGAGAACACAACTTCCATAACAAAGATAATTGAAACAAGGTGGTTTGGGAAACAAGGTCATACCACCGGGATGAGAATATAGCCAAAAATATAGTTTGTTTGATAGCCTCCAAACACATCCCAATCAAATATGCCTCCATAGATAAATCCAGAATTCCATGAGATCCACAATAGATAAATCCAGAAATCCATGAATACCACACAACGTACCAAACTTAGTGAAACACGACAAAGTCTTACATAATCAAACGCAAATAGCAAATGAGTTCACGCTAAAAAGGCACAAGCAAGCAAATAAAATGACTGAAAGAAGGATGCTTGCGCCCAACCCTTGCAAATCCACGAGACCTAATAGAACTACTTCTCCCCCTTTGGCATCGAAACGCCAAAAAGGAAGAAGAGCGATGATAACGCCCATAGAGATCACTCCTCCTCATCCTCGTCGTAGTCATTCCCGTCCCCTTCCTCTGCATCATACTCATCATCATCGTCATCAGCTGGAGGAGTGGGTGCCCTCGGTGGGGGAGGAAAGAGGCAACTCTCGAGCTCGCCATAGTTGATCCCTGAGGTGTTCCACTGAGCATACGGATCCGGAGCAGTGGGAGGAGGTGGATGGCCAGTGGCACCTAAGACATGGTGGAGAATAAGCTGCTGCGTGTGATCCCTCTCATGATCCCTGCGGTACGCCTCATATTGGCCCTTGTGAGTGTCAATGCCCATGCAAAGAATGTGCCGCTGGAACCAAGTGAGCTGCTTAACCTAGCGTGCCATTGGGGACACCGTGGAACGACGACCACTAGCCCGAGCATCACGCATGAAGGACTCCGGGGCAGTGGAAGGGTGATGGGTCTTCTGAGCCTTGTTGTAGATTTTCTTGGGCTTGTGAATTCCATCCAGACAGAGCCAAAATCCTCATGTGGCAACATATGCTTGACGAGCATCATTATGAAAGGAGCATAAGGAATAGAGAGCCTTTTGATCATAGCATCTGTAATCTCATGATAAATATAGTCCATGACATCCAGTTTGTAACCGGTGGCTGATCCAGAGTTAGTGGCACACTCGTGAGAAAAAGCAAGAAGTGGAACCAGGTGGCCACGGATCCTGTCATTGTTGCCACCACTTGGAGCGATGCAGTCCCTAAATATGCCAACAAGGGCTGCATATAAGGGAGAGAGACCAGCGAAAGTACCAGCAACACCATCAGAGGAAAGGCAAGGAGCAAGTGCAGTATCCTTGGATGGCTTCAGAGGAGAAATGATACGGTGGCCCGAAGGAGTGTCACGGCCATGGAATGCATAACCAAGGACCTGCCCAAAGGTGCGAAAGTCTGACTGAATCATGGTGGTCCCTGTCATCCACTTCATGGTACGGCGCTCATCACCGCAAATCACCAGAGTTGAGAAGAACTGCCGCACCACAGAGGAATCATAGTTGCATTGGATAGTCATGAGGTGGCGCAGCCCCATCTTGTTGGTCACATCTAGTGCCTCAATGATCCTTGTCTTGGATTGAGCCTCAGTCAAATTGATGGGACGCATGGGGCGAAGCTTGAGAGTAGCATAGACATCATCATGGATAGCCCAAAAGTGGGCATTCCAAAACATAGAGTCGTCGGGGGGACCATCACTGTCAGCCTCATCATAATAGTCAGTCTGGCGAATGGTGGCATACTGAAGACTATCCATAGCCTTGTAATTGGGCCGAGACTGTTTGCCCTTGCGAGATGCGGTCCTCTTAGTTTTCTTACTTGCCTCTGCCATCCGTTCAGCCTCTCTTGCTGCTCTGCTGACCTTGGTCTCGTCAATGAACTTCCCGTCTGCAGTAGGCTTGAGATAACGGGCATGGGAATGACGGACGAAGGTCTTGGTCGTCTTGGAACCACCTGTGAAAAGCATTAGAGGGATAGCATGGAGATAAGCATACACACAAGTCTAGGAGAAAAACACGGAGAAAGAGTAGCAATGCAACCCATAACCAATGATGTGTATTTGCAGAAGCATAACCAAAACAGACCGGATTTTACTCTCCAGGCCAGATTATCCGGCCCTGGCAGGGGCGGATAATCCGCCCCCCGCAGAAATTTTCTGGATCGGCTCAGATCTACCATGGCAAAACAGATCGGGTACTAGGGTTGCAATTCTACTGATTCTAGCATGTAAGGAACAACACCAAGGACCTTCTACAACGAGATTTCCACCAAATAAAATGCATCCCATACACAAGGAGAGAGATGAGGGAGTTACCCTCATTCATTGGATGAAAATCGCGGAGGAGAAGATACCCGGAGGAGAGGTGAAGAAGATCCGGGGAGAGCCCAGAGAATCCGGTGGTCGAATCGACTCCGGGAGAGGCGGATGCTCCGGCGGCGGCTGGGGGGGCAGAGGTAGGGTTGGGGGAGGACTGGCTGCTCTGTTTGAGCCTGCCCTCCCCGACCCATCCTATAAGGGGCTGATTTTGCCCGGGGCGGATAATCCGCCCCCCACTTAAGGCGGATAATCCGCCCCTTACAGATTCATGCCAGAGCAACCTAGCAAACCTCTCGATGGTGTTTTAGAGGACTTGTGTGCAAGAATAGATGGTTCAAGGAGGGAGAGAAAGGCTTGGGTTGAGAGCATCAAATTGAGATGGTACTACACACCCAAATTTGCAAGAATCAAATCAACCAAAAGCCAAATTTGAGTGTGTTTCCATAAGAACAGGAGAGATGCAAGAAAATCCAACGAGACCCATGAGAAACCAACTCTTCTCGAGGAAGAGGGCGGTGGCCGAAGCCACCATGTTGGAGCGCATGGCATGACACCGCGAAGATGTATCTTGAGTTCAAAACCAATGCTCATCGATGACCCACATATCACAAAATGATATTAAGAGAAATGATTTTACTTGCTTTCGGCATTATGGGGGAGGGTTGGCCCAATCAATTAGGACCACACTCCCCCTATGTCTATGCCCGCATCTAAACCAAATACATGAATAAGAGCAAGTGAGTGTGCAAGGGTAGTCAAGCCAAGCTCCTTGAATCTATGATATTTAGCTCATTCCTCAAATAACAAAATCTTGCTTCATCAAGAGGCTTCGTGAAAATATCAGCAAGTTGGTTCTTCGTTCTCACAAAGGATAGTGCAATATCACCCCGAGCAACATGATCCCGAATAAAGTGGTTGCGAATCTCTATATGTTTTGTTCTTGTATGTTGCACGAGATTGTAAGCAATTTTGATAGCACTTTCATTGTCGCATAATAGGGGCACTTTGTCACAATTGACACCATATTCCTTTAAAGTTTGCCTCATCCATAACAATTGTGTACAAGCACTTGCAGCAGCAACATATTCAGCTTCGGCGGTTGAGAGTGAAATACAATTATGTTTCTTTGATGACCAACACACTAGAGACCTGCCCAAGAATTGACATGCACTAGAGGTTGATTTCCTATCATCTTTGTCACCAGCCCAATCTGAATCAGTGTAACCACATAGAGAGAAACTTGAACCCTTGGGATACCATAACCCAAAATTTGGGGAATGAACCAAATATCGGAAGATTTGCTTGACCGCCACTAAGTGGATTTCTTTAGGAGCGGCTTGGTACCTTGCACACACTCCTACACTTAACACGATATCGGGCCTAGATGCGAAGAGGTAAAGGAAAGAGCCGATCATGGATTGGTATACCTTTTGATCCACGTCTTTACCCTTGGGATTGAGCTCAAGATGACACTTTGTTTGCATTGGCGTAGCAACGCCATTGAGATCCGTCATCTTGAACCTTTTGAGCATGTATTGGATGTACTTAGCTTGATTAATAAAGGTTCCCTCTCTAAGTTGTTTGATCTCAAATCCAAGAAAGAACCTCAGCTCACCCATCATGGACATCTCAAACCTGTCAGTCATAAGCTTTGAAAATTCATTGTTAAAAGCTTGGTTAGTAGAGCCAAAAATAATGCCATGTACATAAAGTAAGCATACAAAAAGCTCCCCATTAACCTTCTTAGTAAAAAGAGTGGGATCGATTTCCCCAACTTCGAATCCACGGTCTAGCAAAAGCTCTTTAAGGTGCTCATACCACGCACGTGGGGCTTGTTTAAGGCCATAGAACGCCTTATCGAGTTTGTAGACATGGTTCGGGAATTTGGGGTCCTCAAACCCCGGGGGCTGCTTGACATATACTAACTCATGTAGAGGACCATTAAGGAAAGCGCTCTTAACATCCATTTGTTGTAATTTAAAATTATGATGTGCTGCATATGCAAGAAGGATACGGATGTACTCAAGACGAGCCACAGGAGCATAAGTCTCGCCAAAATCAATTCCTTCCACTTGAGAGAATCCTTGAGCCACGAGTCGTGCTTTATTCCTCACAACAATGCAATTTTCATCTTGTTTGTTCTTGAAGATCCACTTGGTGCCGATAACATTGCGGCAATCCTTTGGTTTTTCTACGAGCTTCCAAACTTTGTTGCATTCGAAGTTATTTAATTCTTCATGCATTGCAACAACCCAATCGGGGTCTTCAAGAGCATAAAAAACCTTCTTCGGTTCAACCATGGAAATGTGAGCTTGATGATCACAGAAGCTTGCAAGTTCTCTTCTAGTGGATACCCTTCGTCGTAGATCACCAACAACCTTATCAAGAGTGTGACCTCTTAGTTCAAGGTTCCGATCAGCACGAGCCTTGCGACGAGCCTCAATGTCCTTATTGTTTCTAGAAGGAGTTGATTCAGTATTTGTATCCTTGTCTTGATTACTGCCCTGCCCTTGATCTTGGTCTGCGTTAACACCAGAAGATTGCTGCTGAACATTTTCTGGGATGTGAAGTACCAGAGTCTTCTTCCTGAGAATGCCTGACAGGAGTTGGAGACCCAGGGCCGAATAATCCGCCCTCGGGGGCCGGAGAATCCGGCCTGGGAGCTTCAGAGTTGTTGACTTCTCCTTCGGATCCTCTGGAACGAGTTGGAGTGCCAGGGGCGGATTGTCCGCCCCTTGGAGGGGGCGGATAGTCCGGCCTGGGACTACCAACTTGTCCAGGGGACAGATGATCTTCAGCAGATTGCGGTGTTGGTGCAGGATTTTCTCCAACAGTAGGAGCTTGTTGATCTTGTGTAGATGAGGGCTCCACATGTGTGGAGCATTGTCCTTCCCGATCCGCCACAAGGGGTTCCTCAATGGGGCGGAAAAATCCCACGCCCATTCTTCTTATGGCATCTTGGGGTATTTCAACATCTGCATCACAAACATCAACTTGCCCTACAAAGGAGCCGTTATTTTCATCGAACTCCACACTACAAGATTCTACAACAATCCCAGTGAGCTTGTTGTAGACTCTATAAGTGTGGGATTCGGCAATGTAACCAACAAAAATACCTTCTAAATCCTTGGACTCAAATTTTGACAAACGGACACCTTTAATAAGAAAGAAACACTTACACCCGAATACCCTCAAGTATGAGATATTGGGCTTGTTACCGGTAAGTATTTCATATGGAGTCTTGTCCAAAATCTTTCGAAGGTAGAGCCGGTTTGATGAGTGACAAGCAGTGGATATGGCTTCAGCCCAAAAATTATAAGGAGACTTGAATTCAGCCAGCATAGATCTTGCCATATCCATCAAAGTCCGGTTCTTCCTCTCGGCTACACCATTTTGTTGAGGGGTGTACGCAGCGGAATATTGATGTATAATCCCCTCTTCACTAAGAAACTCATTTAAAGTGTAGTTGTTGAATTCGGAGCCGTTGTCACTTCTTATTGCCAAGATAGGAACATTGTGTTGACGTTGAACTTCATTGGCAAAGTCAATGACAATTTGTTGAGTCTCACTTTTCAGCTTGAAGAAATAGACCCATGTATATCTTGAGAAATCATCGATAATGACCAAGCAATATTTCTTCCCACCAAGACTTGCATGAGAAGGAGGACCAAATAAATCCACATGAAGTAATTCCAAGATCCTCTTTGATGACACAATAGTCTTCCTCTTGTGGGGAGAGTCATGCATTTTTCCTTCTACACAAGCCCTGCAAACACGATCTTTGGCAAAAGAGACATTGTCTTTTAGTCCAAGGATGTGGCCACCCTTCTGGAGACTTTGCAAAGTTCTCATGTTGACATGGGCTAAACGGCTATGCCGTAGCAAGCCCACGTCGGCCTTTCCGAATAGACACATCGGACCCGAAGTGGTTTTCCCCGAGAAGTCCACCACATACAGGTCATTTTCGACGTATCCAACGAAATCGACCTTTAGAGACTTGCTCCACAAGAGTACCACCAAATCATCATCGATAAAAACAGCAAAACCCATCTTGCCAAGGGCACGAACAGAAAGAAGGTTGTAACCGAGGGTCTCAACAAGCATGACGTCCACGAGAGAGATATCGTGGGCAACCACAACCTTGCCAAGACCCAATACCTGAGATTTAGACTTATCACCATAGGATATTGTGATATTATCATGATTTGGACGCATCTCCGTGATGATCTCCTTGCTTCCGGTCATATGACTAGTGCAGCCACTATCCAGCACCCATTTCGACCCACCGGAAGCATAGCCCTGCAAGAAAATTACTTCTTGGTTTTAGGTACCCATTTTTCAATGGATCCTTTCATGTTAGTAACAAGGGTCTTTGGGACCCAAATAGACCAAGCAATATATTCATCAAAAGGACCGACATAATAAGCATAAACATCGCCATAGTCATCACAAAAGAGTTCATAATTCGGATTGTGAGACCCTGCAAAACCAATATTATTAGTCTTGTCTTTTGTGACATTCTTCTCAGCGGTGCTTGTCTTTAATTGCACATTCTTGGTCTTGTTCTTCTTGGTTTTATTCTTCTTGGACTTGGTGACATACCCAAGTCCCTCTTTACCATGATTTGACCTTTGCTTGCCAAGGACTTCATCAAGCACACCTTTGTCCTTGGTAGTGATGTCCTTGATCACTTCTTTTTCCACACTAACATTTTTCTTGTTACTATATGTTGAGTTGGACGAGCTAGGAGTATCATATTTATCCAATCGACTTTGAAGCTGATCATGTGACTCATTGAGAATAGAGAACTCATTTTTCAACGCCTTGTGAGCATTGTCAAGTTTCTCCAATTCCTCGGAGAGTCTATCATGAGCAGCCCCAAAGTTAATCCTTTCCTTCTTTAACTTCTTTGCTTTGGTGACTGCATTGTCACATTCCTTAACAAGTTTAGTCACAATTTATTCATGTGACTCTTCCATACACTCAAGCCTCTCTTCAAGAGAGACCCGAGCTTCTTCTTCTTCAAGAGCATTTTTTAGGGATGCAATTTCCATTGCATCCTCCCTTTCAATTCTGCCCTTTTCTTCGAGGAGTGCTTCGTTTTGGGCCAGCTGATCCATAAGAGCTTCAAAACGAACTTTGTGCTCACCTTGCAAGTTAGTGTAGAAGTAATCCAAAGCAATAATCTCTTCTTTAACCTTAAGACTAGTAGGATCATCCATGTCAATCATAGCCTTAGGAAAAGAAGAGTTAGAAGAAGTTACCTCGGAGCTTCTTGCCATGAGGCAAGTAGCATTCTTATTGGTGATGTTTTCGTTCAGAGAGTCGAAGAGAGATGTTGATGTATATGTGGTGGCTATAGCAGCCACCTCTTGAGAGTTATCGTCCTCATCCTCATCTTCACTTCGTGATGAATATTCTTCTTGAGCCACTAGAACAATCTTCGGTTGCTTCTTGAAGGGAGCATTCTTCTTTACAAACTGTTTCTTGCGTGGAGCCTTTGACTTGTCCTTGAAAATAAGTCTTCCTCCATTATCTTCCCTACTTTGATATGGACATTCAGCTACAAAGTGCAGCCGGTCACCACAATTGAAGCATGTTCTCAGCCTGGGACCATTTTCTTTTCTTCCATAGGCTCCACTCTTGCGATCTAGTTTAGCTTTAGCCTTGGCTGGATCTTTCCAAAATTTTCTTGCATAAAGAGCCAAGTATTGTCCATGGATTCTTTTTATATCCTCGGGACAGTCCAGACCTTCTACCACATATTCATCATGATCAATCACACTAGTCTTCAAGGCCATGTTGACCCCCTTTTGCATCCCCATAGCTCGAGCACGAGCATCTTTGGCATTATTGGCAGCCACTTTGAAAGCGGCCATTTCTTGCATTACCTCATTGGATGACATGAGGTGATAGTTATGCCTACCTTGGAGACTTTTCAAATCTATGGGCTCAAATGGCATAAGAGCACTGACATACTTGCGCTTGATCCAAGCATCATCAACATGAGTTGCACCGTGGTTTCTGAAGGTTGTGGCTATTGCCTTGAGCCTCCTATACATGTCCTCGTGGTCTTCTCCATCCAGCATATAGAATCCTTCAGCTTCATTGCTCAAAGCATCATATCTATTCCTTCTCATACTTTCATTTCCGATGAAGAGCTCGGTGAGGGCATCCCAAGCTTCTTTAGTTGTGCTAAGATGCTGAATGTGTGGCATGTCTTTGTCACCCACACCAAGCTGTATCATGTGTAGAGCTGTAGCGTTGAGTTGGCTATCGACCACTTCTCTTCTTATGAGATTGTTGGGGTTTCCAACATGAAGACCATTTTCTATGATCTTCCACAACTCTATGGAGGAACTGCACACATGAGATTTCATCAAAAATTGCCATTGAGAGAAAGTAGATGCAGAAAGTTTGGGTGGATCACCCCTATTATGTATATGTGGGTGAGGGATAGGTGGATCGGGGGAATACACATGAGAAACCTCATTGTATCCATCCTTACCGCTATCCTTTTTCGAGGAGGAGCTCTTGCTAGTATCATCACCAACCACTTCGTTATCTTTGGAAACAGTTTTACCCGTTTCCTTGGATTGCGGAGTGGTATCCTCAGAGTTAGATGGAGGTGATGCTGCGGATGTGGAGAGACGCATTATCAATTGACACATCTCTTCCATCTTAGCCTCCATTGAACTCACCAAGGTTGTTTCCAACATCTTGAGATCGTTCATGGTGACTACCTCCGGAGCATCACTCCCATCTACCTTGGAACCCATACTTCTCTTAGGCGGTTAATCCTGAAATAAGAGCCGAGGCTCTGATACCAATTGAAATGGATCGTATGGGCACCTAGAGCGGGGGTGAATAGGTGCTAACCAATTTTTAATACTTTTTCAATTTTAGGCTTGACACAAAGTAAATTCTCTAGATATGCAACTATGAGAATTTCCCTATATGTAACCCTAACTACTAAGCACGTAAAAGAGGAGCGAGGAAACCGTAGTGGAGCACGCGGAGACACAGGGATTTGTTTTATCGCAGTTCCTTCCTTGTTAAGGGAAGTACATCTGCGTTGGAGGGGTGGGCGGTTCTAAGACCACCACGCCACAATAGGCCTCACCCTATTCTCCGATGGATCTCGCCACGAGAGGCATGATCCATCTTCTCCACTATTGGATCCCTTCGAGGCGGGAACCGGTGCCTTTTACAACACTATCGGGGCACACACCCACAACCGAATTGGGGGCTCCCGAGATGACAACAAGCTGCCACAAGAACAAGGTTTATCAATATAAACAAAAACAAGGATCTAGGTATTTGCAAGAAATACTAGATCGGGGGTTCTCCAAATGAATGGAGAGGAGATGAAGCGCTTGATTGCTGATGATGAAGATCGAGTTCTCCTCCTTCGATTCCCCAAGGGATGGGGCCTTTGGGTGGATCTAGGTGGAGCTCTCTTGGATGAAGCTTTCAGATCTGATCTGGTCTTTTTCGAATGAATCAAGAGTCCTGGCAGGAGGGGGAAGGCTGACTTAAATATACCCCTCCCCAGATCTGGCCGTTGCACAACTTTGGGGGTGGATTATCCGCCCCCCACTTGGGGCGGATTATCCGCCCCCTGGGAAAACTCTGCCCCAAGGGCGGATTCTCCGGGGGAAACTCCGCCCCCTCTCTGGGGCTGGCGCCTGCGAAACTTGGTGAAGATCTTGGGGGGGGGGGGGGGGGATAATCCGGCCCCACTGTGGGGCGGATTATCCGGCCAGGCCGGAAAGTCCGGCCAACACTCCGCCCCCTCTCTGGGGCTTGCGCCTTGGCGATGAGCAGGGGGGCGGACTATCCGGCCCCCCAGAGGGGCGGATTATCCGGCGGGGCGGAAAATCCGGCCAAAACTCCGCCCCCCTTCTGGGGCTTGCGCCTACTTGGGAAGAGGGAGGGGCGGATTATCCGCCCCCCAAAAATAGAATCCTTTTCCCTTTTTCTCATAGGTAGCTGCAACACTTCAACACACATTAAATAATCCTTGATATTGTTATCTAACACACAAAACACTAGGGATTATAAAATGTTCTTTCACCATGGACATGTAATGTCATTTGATAATGAGGTCATATCGTTAGAATAATAATATCATGGACATACCCCAAATTAATTTGATCGTATCACTAAGTTTATTTGTTGTAGCTTTCTAAATGTCAAGTATCATTTTTTTAGACCATGAGCTCATCTTCCTCCCTAGTACCAGAAGAATACTTTATAGGCATCAACAATAACTTTGTAATTTGGTGATCATAAAGATGTTCTTCAGATATCTCAGAAGGTGCTTGTTGGGTTGCATGGATAAGAACTGGGATTTATCACTCCATGTGATGAAGAGATATCTCCAGACCCTCTTGGTAACACAACATCCTAAGTAGCATGCAAGAATGTGACTAATGGGTTTAGTCACAAGTATGTTATATCAGGGAACAAGTAAAGAGAGCTTGTCAGTAAGGAGATTGAACTAGGTATGGTGATACCGACGATCAGATCTCGAGCAAGTTACATATATCGAGACAAAGGGAATTGTATACAGGATTGTTTGAATCCACGACATCTTGGTTCAATTGATTGTAGACCTTCGTAGAATATATGAAAACTATTTTGAGCATTCGTGGTCCTGCTATTGGTTATTTATCGAAGAGGTTGTCTTAGTCACGTCCACATGTTCTTGAACCCATAGGGTTACACAATTAACACTCAATTTCGCTAGGGTAGAAATGAGATATTAAGATGGTGATATCGAATTTTTATTCGGAATCTTGGATTGGATTCAATACATCACAAGGAGCTTTGGAATGGTCTGAATATTAATGTGTCCCCAAGTGCCTTGTCCCGAAAAACCCACATGGACCGAGGGATGTCCCACATGCCCACATGGACAGGTGCACCACCCCCCAAGGCCCATGCGGCTAGACCAAAGGGACAAGGATAAATCCCTGGAAAATAGGGGCAACTTGGAGGGCCAAATCCCCCTTGGCCATCGGCCCTAGGGCTTGGAGGAGGGGCCTTGAGTCGGCACCTCCTCGCCCCTATATAAAGATAGGTGCGTGGGGGCAGCAAAACATGAAACCCTAGCCTCTGCCTCCTCTCTAGATGCTCTGAATCATCGTCCCTCATCGAGCTTAGTGAAGCCCTACGGGATTTATACCATAAATTCCACCACCATACCGTCGTGCTACCGGAGTCGATGTTATCTATCTCACCACCTCGTCTTGATAGATCAAAATGGAGGATAAACCATCAAGTCGTACATGTGAGGAACTCGGAGATGTCGTTCGTGCGGTGCTGAAGATCGGATCGGAGTGAAGAAGTACGAACATCATCCATGATCTGAAGATCATGAGTTCTCGTGTTCTACAAGGGTATGTAGATCTAATCCTTCTCGTTGATAGCATCTCGTAGAGCAGATATTAGTTTTATTCACTTATCATAGTAAATGTTTTTGTTTTCCATGATGCGAATTCCATCAGTTAGGACCCCCGAATCCGTGTTGCAAGCATATGGGCAGGTCTAATATGGTTTATTGTTGTTCTTCGATGGTGGTGCTATGGTGGCAATTGAGGCGTCGCGCGAAGTAAAACAAATGTTTCCCCACCTCTTGGTCTATCTTGTCAGCGAAGGTTTCGTGAAAGCCACAAAGGAGGGCGATGGATCATTTGGCCGCTATTTTTCTAAGTTGCATTGTTGTTTATAGGTGTTGTACGTGTCTTGGCCTGTCGTCTTCTTCTTTCAACGACGAGGTTTGACTTCTTCATGGAGCTCGTGAACTTATGTCTGGATCTGGGTTTAGTCGTCCAACCCCCTGGGCGGTTTCTTCTCCGAGACAATGATATGTTTGTCAAATTACTATCGCCAATTCTTTCGGGCTTCAACCAAGTACTTCCGAGCAACCATGTCAGTAACTGTTCACTGAGCTCCAACATCTTTCAAAGGTCCAGATGGAACATCGAGAGTCGGGTGCAGGAGGAAGACGACGTCGATTTCTCCATGGGCTCGTGTCTTATATTCTATTTCTTTCGAGATGGTCTTGTTGGGCTTGATTAAGTATTTTTGCTAAAAGAAATGCTTGATTAGCTTTTTTTCCCAAGATGGTTGCTCTTTTGAAAGTTTGGCCTTTCTGGGAAAGAAGAAAACCCTACATTTGTGCATCTGTTTATCCTTCTTTAACGTTTGGGTGCACACAGCGCGTACGCGTTGGGTATACGAGTCGTTGAAATTTCCCGATATGTCCCGTCTCAAAATACGAAAACAAAACGCCACGAGGCCACGAGGACAGCCCCGAATCGCATTCCCACTGGCCCCACTGCCCATGTGCTGACGTGATAACGACTCGTGCCACACTCTGCTGGCACTGGCCACAGCGCACAGCTGCAGAGTGCAGAAGCAACCATCCCCCGGTCGCCGCTCTGTTCCCATTCCCCCCACCTCCCTCGCTCGATCCTCGACTCGATCGAACCAACCAGCCTGGATCGCGAGGCGCCGGAGCCCAGATGCCCCCGCGTCTCCATCTCCTGCTCCTCCTCCTGCTCGCCGCCCTCCCGCCGCCGGCCGCGTCCCAGCTCGGCGACCACGCGGCCCCTCCTCCCCCGCACCCGCACCCACACCCGCTTCGGACCAGGACCGGCGGCGGTGGCGGCGGGACTGGGAGCAACAACAACGTGCTCACCACCGCGCTCGTCTCCGCCGCGTCGCTGCTCGTCGTGCTCCTGCTCTACCTCTGCGTCGCCATCGCCGTCCGCCGCTACCGCGCCCCGCGCCCCGGCGGCCAGGAGGAGGGCCCGTCGCTCACCCAGTCCTCCCGCGCCGCCGCGTTCCTCCGCCGCCACGGACTGAACCACAACCGCCCGGCGTTCACCTACGAGCAGCTCCGCGCCGCCACCGCCGGGTTCGACGCCGGGCGCAAGCTCGGGGACGGGGGGTTCGGGACGGTCTACCTCGGCTACCTCCCGCCCTCCGGCCGCCCCGCCGCCGTCAAGCGCCTCCACGTCCCGCCCTCCCCGGGCCCGTCCTTCCCCTCCGCCGCCGCCGCCATCACCAAGTCCTTCTGCAACGAGGTGCTCATCCTCTCCGCGCTCCGCCACCCGCACCTCGTCCGCCTCCACGGCTTCTGCGCCGACCCGCGCGCGCTCCTCCTCGTCTACGACTTCGTCCCCAACGGCACCCTCTCCCACCACCTCCACCGCCGGGGCACCGCTCCACAGCCTCCGCCGCTCCCCTGGCGGACCCGCCTCGCCATGGCGGCCCAGATCGCGTCCGCGCTCGAGTACCTCCACTTCGCCGTCAAGCCCCACGTCGTGCACCGCGACGTCACCTCCTCCAACATCTTCGTCGAGGCCGACATGCGCGCGCGCCTCGGCGACTTCGGCCTCTCGCGCCTCCTCGCGCAGCCCGACGCCTGCTCCACGGCCACCGGCCGGGAGGTCGTCGTGTGCTGCACCGCGCCGCAGGGCACGCCAGGGTACCTCGACCCGGACTACCACCGCTCCTTCCAGCTCACCGAGAAGAGCGACGTCTACAGCTTCGGCGTCGTGGTCCTGGAGCTCGTCACGGGGCTGCGCCCGGTGGACGTGCGCAGGGAGCGCCGGGACGTGACGCTCGCAGACTGGGTGGTGTCCAAGATCCAGATCGGCGAGCTCAGGGAGGTCGTCGACCCGCCAGTGCTCGACGAGAGCCCTGCCATGATGCCGACCGTCGAGGCTGTCGCAGAGCTGGCATTCCGGTGCGTCGCCCCGGACAAGGATGACCGGCCCGACGCACGGGAGGTGCTGGCCGAGCTGAGGAGGATCCAAGGGATGCTTCCTCCTGAATTGTCCAGCCACAAGGGTTCTTGACTCATATCGAGCAGATGAGAACTGTGCAAGCACTGCACAATCTCTGGCGTTGTTTGATGGTTGTGGTTCCAATGCCAACATCCTGGATAAAGGATTGGTGGCATTGATCCTTGCATTTGTCGAAGACAAGTGCTTCATGGTGCGTGGAGAGGTTATAGATTTATCGAGCTCAATTGTAAAAGGATAACCTGTCGGTTCAGTGAGCTGATAGAAGTAGTATGAGCAAGCTCTTCTGCCATGTGTTTGGCAGTAGCTTGTGGTCAGGGAACAGGAGTCTTGACTCTGTTCTTGCCAAAATGAAGACCAGTATGCTGTTTTGTCAAGGAATTGATGGTATAAAAATCCCATTGGGTCCTTGTCAGATCGCAAGTAGTGACACTTTTCTTCTGAAGATGGTAACTGCCTGAATCGGACAGTTGACTTCCTGAAGAAAATACTCAGTATTCTCTGCACATGCTAATTTTCCAGGGATTTCCCCCTTTGATAACCCCATGCTTTGTGAAGGTCGGCGAGCCGCCGGTGCTTGACGAGTGCCCTGGCGCGATGCCAACCATCGAGGCAGTCGCAGAGCTGGCATTCCGGTGTGTCGCTCTGGACAAGGATGACCGGCCTGATGCTCGGGAGGTGCTGGCCGAGCTGAGGATGATCCAGGGATGTTTCCTCCTGAATTGTCCAGCCACAAGGGTTCTTGACTTGGACCGCTCGGATCAGAATTGAGCTAGCACAAAGTCTCTTGACGTTGATGTTTGTGGTTCCAAATTCCAATGCCGACCTCCTAGCTGAATAAGGTTTGGCATCATCCTTGCATTTGTTGAAGACAAGTGCGTCATGGCGGATGACCAAATATCACATTACATGCATCTACAGGAAGAACACAGGCGTCACAATCCAAGGTGCGTGAGGTTAGAGATTCACCGGGCTCAATTGTACTCCCTCCGTTTCATAATATAAGATGTTTTAGCTTTGTGAAGGAAATGTATCTAGACTACTTTTAGTGTGTAGGTTCGGAGTGAATCTCTATGAATCTACACACTAAAAATAGTTTAGATACATTTCCTTCACAAAGCTAAAACATCTTATATTTTGAAACGGAGGGAGTACAAGGATAATGCGTTTGTTCTGTGAGCTGATGAAGTAGTATGAGCAAGCTCTTCTGCCTTGTGTCTGGCGGTAGCTGTGGTCATTGAGCAGGAGTCTTAACTCTGTTCTTGTCAAAATGAAGGCATGTAAGTTGTTTATCCAAGGAATTGATGATAAAAAACATCCCTTTGGGTCCTTGTCAGATAGCAAGTAGTAGTAGCCTTTTTTTCCTGGTGATGGTGACTGTCCTATCTGACAGTTGACGGCCTCAGGAAAATACTCAATAGTACATTCGTTTCTCTGCTCTTGTTAATTTTCCAAGGATTTCCCCCTTTCATACCCCTGATGCCTTGTGGAGCTTGTATGTGCCTCGCTGGCTCCTCATATTCAGTCTCGTGGTTGCTTCCCAACAGAAGTATTCTGGTAAGCGCCGCGTGTTTCTTGTTCTGAACCTGTTTATACACCAACCTGTGTTGTGGAGCGCATTGTTGTTGCTCAGAGTGTGTGGAGCTTTGTCTCCTGATTATAAGCTTGAGCATGTGGCTAGTTTCTGGATCATCGTCGGAAGGACAATGACTTGAAATCAAATGAAATGTGCATAGAGCAGGCTAGGGAGTAGTGTTCTCTTCTATGCGCCATGGAAGCTTTCGTGCCTGAAGTGGATCGTATTACCACAATGTTGAACAGGAAGCTGCAGGAGCTACGTGCTCGGAGTCACCTTGTAAGACCTGAACTGGGAAGGAAGGAACAATTAAAAAGTAGTGACAGCTTTTCTTCTGAAGATGGTGATTTTCCTATCCGACAGTTGACTTCCCGAAGAAAATACTCAGTATTATCTGCACATGTTAATTTTCCAGGGATTCCCACCCTTTGATAACCCTGCTTTGTGAAGGTCGTCGAGCCGCCGGTGTTTGACGAGTGCCCTGGGGCGATGCCAACCATCGAGGCAGTCGCAGAGCTGGCATTCAGGTGCGTCGCTCTGGACAAGGATGACCGGCCCGACGCTCGGGAGGTGCTGGTCGAGCTGGGGATGATCCAGGGATGCTTCCTCCTGAATTGTCCAGCCACAAGGGTTCTTGACTTGGACCGCTGAGATCAGAATTGAGCTAGCACAATTCCTCTCGCTGTTGATGTTTGTGGTTTCAATGCCGACCTCCTAGTTGAAGAAGGTTTGGCATCATCCCTGCATTTGTCTAACACAAGTGCCTCAGGGCGGATGACTGGATAGCACATTACATTCATCTACAGGAAGAACACATCCGTTCGTTTATTCGCGAGACATGTCGCAATCCAAGGCGCTGTGAGGTTGTAGGTACACTGAGCTCAATTGTAGAAGGATCCGTGTTTTTGTTGCATCTGTGTGCTGATGAAGTAGTATGAACAAAGTTCTTCTGCCTTTTGTGTTTGGCGGTAGCTTGTGGTCATGGAGCAGGAGTCTTAACTCTGTTCTTGTCAAAATGAAGACTAACAAGCTGTTTTGTCAAGGAACTGATGGTATAAAACATCCCATTGGGTCCTTGTCAGATCGCAAGTAGAGTAGTAGCCTTCTTTTTTCCTGACGAGTGATGACGGCGATTGTCCTATCAGACGGTTGACTTCCTCAGGAAAATACTCATCAGTAGTGCATTCTTCCTCAGCTCAAGTTAATTTTACAGGGATAACCCTGTGTTTTGTGGAGCTTATGTGTGCCTCAGTGCCTCACCGCCTCCTCATATTCACATTTTCTTGTGCTTGCTTCCCAACAATAATGTTCTGGTAAGAGCTGCGTCGTTTTGTTCTGAACCTGGGTCTGCACCGAGCTGTGTTGTCGAGTGCATTGTTGTTGCTCAGAGTGTATTGAGTTCTGTCTCGTGATTAGAGGCTTTAGCGTGTGTGGCTAGTTTCTGGATTATCGTCGGTAGGACTGTGACTTGAATTGAAATGTGCCCTAGGCTGGTCTGTTTGGTTAGGGTCTTAGGTTGCATAGGCTGGGGAATAGTGTTCTGTTCTATGCTCGATGGAAGCTTTTGTGCAAGGATATGCAGCTTCCTGAAGTGGATCGTATTACCACAATGTTGAACAGGAAGCTTCAGGAGCTACGTACTTGGAGTCACCTTGTAAGAGCTGGACTGGGATTCTGGGAAGGAAGGAGGTGTTCCGAAGCTGCTGAAGATATCTGCAGGAAGAACACATCCATTCATTTTTATTTTCTTTCTCTGAGACATGTCCAATGAAAGGTGCATGGAGAGGTTATGGATATGGATGACCGCAATTGTAGAAGGATGTTGGTTCTGTGAGCTGATGAAGTAGTAGTATGAGCCATGTTTTTCTGCCTTAGGTTTTAAAAAGAAAGCTCTTCCACCTTGTGTTTGGCAGCAGCTTGTCATCACGGAGCAGGAGTCTTGACTCTGTTGTTCTTGCCAAACTAAAGGCTGGTAAGCTGTTTTGTCTAGGAGCTGATGGACATCCCATTGGGTCCTTGTCAGATCGCAAGTAGTGTCTTGTTTTCTGCTCATGTTAACTTTTCCAGGGATTTCCCGCTTTCACAACCCTTAGCATTCACATTTTCTTGTGGCTGCTTTCCAACTCTAATGTTCTGGTAAGAGCTGCATTTTGTTCTGAACACTGACTCCACGTCTATCTGTTTTCTCGAGTGCATTGTTGCTCAGAGTGTGTGGCTAGTTTCTGGATCATCGTCAGATGGACAAGGACTTGCAATGAAACATGGAGTGTGCACCTTGGCTGCTCTGTTGAGTTAGCACTTAGCAGAGGCTGGGGAGTAGTGTGTTGGATAGATCTCAACGTGACTGGGCCCAACGGCCCAGCACGCCCCCCTAACTGCGCCTTGATCGGAGGCGCCCATCCTTATCTAGGACGGTGGGCCCCTGTCGCCAGCGCTATATAAAGTGGTGGGGAGCCGGCAGCACGTCCTACGAGGTTAGCCGTGCCCTAGCCGCCCCACCTACAAGCCAATCCGATCTAGGCTAGTGCTGCGTCGACGGGAAGCTCCACCGCCGCCACCCTAGTCGCACACTCACCACTCTCATCCCGTTTCCACCCATGGCCAATGACGGAGGCTCTAGCTCCGGCACCAGTTCGGGCATTCCCTCTGGCTCATGTTTGTCAAGCCAGGGAGCAGGTAGAGCTCATCTCTCTCTCTCTCTCTCTCTCTCTCTCTCTCTCCGTTCTCGATCTACGAAGGTAATGTTCAAAGCTACTGTCAGATCTAGACTAGATCCGTGATTAAAGTATTTTAACATTGGTATCAGAGCCATGTTTTAGTTGCTAGATTTTACAGTGCTTTTTGGTAGAAAGTGAAAGGTTCAAAAGGAAATAATTAGATCCAAAGTGCGCCTGCCCTATGGCCGCGCCGTTCCTCTCGATCAAGATGGGCATCCATTGTGGAGACATCTAGAAGAAGAACACACCCTTCGGGGCAAAGCAAAACCCTAGATCTAAAGCCCCAAAAAGATCCCCAAAGAAAAGACAGTCAAAAAAAGGGGAAAAGAGGTCCACTCCGGCCATCACCGGAAAAGTCTCCGCCCCACACCTCGGCCACTTGACGACGGTGCACCCACCCTCGGGTGGATGCACACATCGGCAAGGAGCAAGGTGGGGGGCGCCGCCGCAGTTTCACCATGGACCAAGCAAGCAACACAAAAAAAGGGAAAAGGAGCAAAAGGCTCCACCACCGCCCCTCTTGACGGTGGTGCGCCCACCCTCGGGTGGACGCACCGCCGGCAAGGAGGACAGGGGGGGGGCATGGCTCACGGGAGCCGAGGCAGAGGGAGGGGCGCGCCGTGGCGGCCACCTCGCCTCTCCTCGGCCACGCATAAGAGGACAGCCGCGCGAGCTCCCTCACCCGCTCCGGCCGCCGGCTGCCACCGCCACGCGTGGGGCATGCCGCCGCCACCGCGCGGGGTCGAGGAAGAGGGAGGGGCCCGCTGGGCGGCGCCGCCTCGCCTCGGGGCCGAGCAGCACGCGCGGAGTGGGGAGAGAAGGGGCGCAACCGCCTCAACTAGGAGGGGCGCAGCCACCTCGGCACGCGGGCCCGACGCGCCGCCGCCGGCGCACCCGCCGCGGGGCCGCCGCGGTGAGCACGCGGCGCCGCCGCAGAGGGGTGGAGCGGGTCGCACGCGGGGCAGCCGGCCCGAAGGACGCGGCGGGAGGCCGCGGACCACGCGGGGCGGCCGGCGCGTGAGACGCGGCGCCGCCGCGGTGGCCACGCGGGAGAGGGGCTGGGGGAAAGTGGGCTAGGGTTTGGCTGGGGGCGCGGGGGGGGGGGGGGGGAGGGTTTAAACCCTCCGAAACGGGCGCCCCACCGCACGATCTAGGGTAACCCCGATCGACGGCCGAGATCAAGCGCGAGCGCGGACGGATGGACGCTGGCGGGCCCTGCTGGGCCTAGCGAGTGGGCCGCGGGCGTGCGGCAGGCCGCGGGCCAGCTGCTCGGCTGCTGGGCAGAGCGCGCACGAGCGGCACCTAGCTGGCGAGCGCGTGAGCAGCAGGTTGGCCGCTAGGCCGCTGGACAGACAGTTTTTTTAATTTCTGTTTTATTTTTTACAGAGTTGTTTTTTAATGTTTTTTGCTTAGTTTTAAGCAATATTTGCATAGTTTTCTCTAGCCATCTTACTTTTATGTCTATTTTGACTAGAGAAAGCTACAAAGGCAGAATTTTTTCTGCAAAGTATAAGTTTCATGAAAGTCATTAATGAAAGTTTCCGCTGCAAATAGTCATTTTAAATTGCAAATGTATGGTTTAAATTGCAACAATGCAATAAAAGTTGATTAAATCTTGACATAAAGATGTGATTAAAGTGATTATGCCTCATGCTATTAATTGACCAACGTTATTAATAATCATGACCATAATCTTTTCCTATTAAGTATTAAAGGTGCATTTAAATTTATTTCTGCCCAACGGTGATGTAATTTTAAATAGCACGAAACGATTGCATGCTTAATTTATACCAACGTTGAATTAACGCATACAGTTGTTTTTACTTGGTGATCTCACATCTTTTGTGATTTTCAGGAGGTCTCAACCTCATGGCATGTTTGAAGGACATCCCGCTCCTAAGGGGGGACAACTACTCCGAATGGAGGAAGAAAGTTGACTTGGCGTTCGTATGCGCCGAAGTGGATTGGGTGGTTGACACCAAGCAACCAGTCAAGCCCGCTGACCCGGTCAGGGGGGCTGCTGAGGAAAGTGCTGACTTTGAGAAAAGGAAGAGGGACCATGCTCCATTGGAGCTGGCCTACTCTATTGATAACCAGAAATGGGTGAACGCCAACAAAAAGTGTCTGGCCTTCGTAAAGAACACAATTGAGAACGCAATAGTGGGCTCAATTGGAGAGTGTGCTATCGTGGGCGAGTATCTCGCCAAGATAAAGAGCCAGTTTACTGGCTCTTCAAAGATGTATGCGACCCAGCTGTTAAAGCAGCTGGTTACTGAAAAGTATACGGGAGGACCCCACGGAATAAGAGAGCACATCTTGAGGATGTCAAACATGGCAGCGAAGCTCAAGCCCATGGATGAGGACCTCGAGCTAAAGCCATCACTCTTGGTGCACCTAGTGATGGCCTCACTTCCACAGCCTTTTGAAAACTTTGTAATAGACTATAATATGTCCCCTGAAAAGTGGGACATAGAAAAGACCATTGGGATGTGCTCCCAAGAATAGGAAAGCCTGAAAGCCCTTCACGGCGGTTCTCTGAACTTCGTGAAGGACAATAGGAAGAGAGGCTTCACAGGCGGCAACCATGGTGGCTCACCCTCCAAGCCCCATGGCAAGGGTCCAATGCAGCACCAGTACCAGCATCACCAGTCCACCCCTAGGGAGAAGGATCAGTGCCATCACTGTAAAAAGCCAGGCCACTACAAGAAAGACTGCCCGATTTGGCTAAAGTACATCATGGCCAAAAATGGTAAAGATATTGTTTCTTTTGTTAATGAATCCTTGTATGAAAAGTTTACTAGATCCACTTGGTGGATTGATTCTGGAGCAACTGTTCATGTTGCCAATTCTTTACAGGGGTTCCATTCGACAAGGACCACGCCAAGAAGAGAAAGACACATTGAAGTGGCGAATGGAATAGAAGCAGAAGTGGAGGCCATTGGTGACGTCCCTCTAGAGCTAGCTGATGGCTCTTTGCTTTTGCTCAAAGATGTGCTTTTCGTTCCTTCATTACATAGGAATTTAATAAGTGTTTCCTGTTTGGACAAAGATTCTTACGAATGTTATTTTGGAAATGGCAAGTGTGCCATTTGGTTGAAAGACAAATGTGTGGGTGTTGCTACATTATTTGATAAGTTATATTTGTTATCCCTGCATGAGAAAGTTCTTTCTGTGTGTGATGTGAATGAAAAAGTTTCCTTGTCGAACAAAGAACAAAAGAAAAGAAAGCGAACTCTTGACTCATCGAAACTATGGCACTGTAGACTAGGCCATATTTCGAGGGGAAGAATAGAAAACCTCGTTAAAAATGACATTCTTCCTCCGTTAGAGTTCTCCGACATAGAACAATGCATAGATTGCATTAAAGGAAAGTATATCAAGCAAATTAAAAAGGGTGCAAACCGAAGCATAGCTACACTAGAAATAATCCACACGGATATTTGTGGACCGTTTCCGGTGAAAAGTGTGGATGGCTATGATTCATTCATAACATTCACGGATGATCACTCCCGGTATGGTTATATTTATCCAATTAAAGAAAGATCTGAAGCATTGGATAAATTTAAAATTTTCAAAGCCGAAGTAGAAAATCAGCACGATAAAAGAATCAAAATAGTTCGGTCCGATCGTGGGGGGGAGCACTACGGTCGGCATACTCCATATGGTCAAGTACCAGGACCCTTTGCACGGTTCCTGCAAGAAAATGGAATAGTCGCCCAGTATTCTATGCCGGGCGAACCTCAGCAAAACGGAGTAGCTGAAAGGCGCAACCGTACCCTTATGGATATGGTGCGCAGCATGATGAGCTATTCCACCCTCCCATTGGGATTGTGGATGGAGGCGCTTAAAACCGCCATTCACATTCTCAACAGAGTACCAAGTAAGTCGGTGCCCAAAACACCGTATGAATTGTGGACAGGCAGAGTCCCCTCTCTGCACCACTTGAGGGTCTGGGGGAGCTCAGCTGAGGCAAAAGTTTTCAATCCAAACATTGCAAAGTTAGACCCCAAAACAGTATCTTGCCATTTTATTGGCTATCCAGATAAGTCCAAAGGCTATCGTTTCTACTGTCCCGACAGATACACAAAGTTTGTAGAAACGAGACATGCAGTCTTCTTGGAGGACGAATTGATGAGGGGGAGCACGGTAGCTCGGCAAATTGATCTTGAGGAGAAGAGGGTGCATGCACCTAATCCGATGATTCAGGAGCCATTTTTCTCGCTACCTGTTGTGCCACCATCTACAACCCCTGAGGTTGTGGTGCCAGCACCTGTTGTGACTCCACACGTGACAACAATGGGCGAAAGTTCGGAACCTGTCCATCAGGAGCCACCTGAACCCACTGTTGAGCACGAAAGGGAGCCAGAACAGCCACCTACTGTAAATGTACCTGAACCCGAGGCAAGAAATGAGCAAGAGTCTGATGAACTCAGACGGTCTAAAAGAGAACGAAGACCAGCCATTTCCAAAGAAATCTACAAAGTCTACAATGTAGTTCATATGGAGGGCGATCCTACCTCAAATGAAGAAGCCATGAGTAGCCCTAACTCAGCCAAGTGGGTAGAGGCAATGGAAGATGAAATGAAATCGATGAGTTCCAACAATGTTTGGGACTTAGAGGAAATTCCCAAAGGAGCCAAAACAGTAGGATGCAAGTGGGTCTACAAAACAAAGTATGACTCCAATGGGAATGTAGAAAAGTACAAAGCTAGACTCGTGGCAAAAGGCTTTACGCAAAGAGAAGGCGTAGATTACAATGAGACTTTTTCTCCGGTCTCATGTAAGGACTCCTTCAGAATCATCATGGCACTAGTTGCACATTTTGATTTAGAGTTACAACAAATGGATGTCAAGACGGCATTTCTAAATGGAGATTTAGAAGAAAATGTTTACATGAAACAACCCAAGGGTTTTTTCATGGAGGGGAAGGAACATTTGGGATGCCGCCTAAAGAAATCCATTTATGGGTTAAAGCAAGCCTCTAGGCAGTGGTATTTAAAGTTTAATGATACCATTAAAAGATTTGGATTCAAAGAAAATGTTGAGGACAATTGCATTTATGCAAAGTTCAAAAGTGGGAAATATATTTTCCTAATTCTATATGTGGATGACATTCTGCTTGCTAGCAGTGATGTTAGTCTACTACTAGAAACAAAGAAATTCTTGTCATCAAACTTTGACATGAAAGACCTTGGTGAAGCATCTTATGTTTTGGGCATAGAAATTCACCGAGACAGAAAGAATGGAGTGTTAGGACTGTTGCAGAAAGCGTATTGTGAAAAGATTTTAAAGAAATACAATATGCATGCGAGTAATTCAACACCTGCTCCCATAGTCAAGGGCGACAGTTTTGGGAAATCCCAATGTCCAAAGGACCAATATGAGATCGATCAAATGAAGTCAGTACCATATGCTTCGGCTGTTGGAAGCTTACAGTATGCACAAGTGTGCACTCGCCCTGACTTAGCATTTATCACCGGGGTACTCGGTAGATATCAAGAGAATCCAAGCATAGAGCACTGGAAGATGGTAAAGAAAGCTTTGCGCTATGTGCAAGGCACAAAAGGCCTTATGCTAACATACAGAAGATCTGATTCCCTAGAGATAAAAGGGTATTCAGATGCAGATTTTACGGGAGATAAAAACGACCGAAAGTCCACGACAGGGTATGTCTTTACTCTCGCAGGAGGTGCTATTTCGTGGAGAAGCGCCAAACAGTCGATAGTTGCATCATCTACGATGTATGCAGAATTTATAGCATGTTATGAGGCCATGGGACAGGCGTTATGGTTAAAGAAATTCTTACCCGACTTGAAAGTGGTTGACTGCATCAGCAGGCCACTAAAGATGTACTGTGACAACGAGCCCGCAGTATTCTATGCTCACAACAACAAGTCGAGTAATGCTTCAAAGTCTATAGATATAAAGTATTATGTTGTGAAGGACAAAGTCCAGGATCAAACTATAAGTCTCGAGCATATAAGGACAAAGGATATGCTTGTGGATACGCTAACGAAAGGCTTACCACCCAATGTGTTCAAGGAGCACATAGCCGGCATGAGTTTAACGGGAAGCCTATGATTCCTAGACTATAGAGGCCCAAAAGTAACAGAATTTGTTTCGGAACATGAAGGTATATAGTAGCTGTCTAATTCTATCGGCAATTGAGCTGAGACGATGAAACATGCTCTATGTCTCATTCTGTGATGAAATAAGTAAAGAACAAGGTTAAAAGTAAAGTCGAGATCTAGGGGGAGAATGTTGGATAGATCTCAACGTGACTGGGCCCAACGGCCCAGCACGCCCCCCTAACTGCGCCCTGATCGGGGGCGCCCATCCTTATCTAGGACGGTGGGCCCCTGTCGCCAGCGCTATATAAAGTGGTGGGGAGCCGGCAGCATGACCTACGAGGTTAGCCGTGCCCTAACCGCCCCACCTACAAGCCAATCCGATCTAGGCTAGCGCTGCGCCGACGGGAAGCTCCACCGCCGCCACCCTAGTCGCACACTCACCACTCTCACCCCGTTTCCACCCATGGCCAATGACGGAGGCTTTAGCTCCGGCACCAGTTCGGGTATTCCCTCTGGCTCATGTTTGTCAAGCCAGAGAGCAGGTAGAGCTCATCTCTCTCTCTCTCTCTCTCTCTCTCTCTCTCCCCGAAGGTAATGTTCAAAGCTACTGTCAGATCTAGACTAGATCCGTGATTAAAGTATTTTAACATAGTGATATATTCGTTTCTATGCGCCATGGAAGCTTTTGTGGAGGCCATGCAGATGCCTGAGGTGGATCTTGTTACTGCAAATGTTGGACATGAAGCTTGTACTGTACTGGGAATGAAGGAAGGAACAGCTCGAAGTGGCTATAAAAAAGAGTTGATCTGCTGAAGCTGCGGAGGAGAACTGATGATGATGCGCGTGTACACGTTAGGTGAAGCTACCGACAGTACCTGGAGAGGAGGAAGAAGACAGGCGAGAGACGGGAGAGCAGATAGTTTTCTGTGTTTATTCAGCCTGAACATTTCTTCAGCTTACAGCGGGGCTTTAGAAGCGGCTGGTGCTGGTTCGTCGACGGGGTGACGCGGTGTCGCACAACGAGATGGCGGCAGTAACGTGCGATACTGCTGTAGACGTCGGTGTGGCATGGTCATGGAGCGAGGTAGTAGCTGATTTACCCGGTGTGTTTAGGGACAAGTCTGCATTTTGTATTAGCTCAACGCGTTTGACACGGAACTAGTAGGGCACAGAAAGCTTTAATCTAGCGATATGAACTGCGAGAATGGAGGTTGTGTCACTTTCCTGTTTGTTTCAAAGCGTGTTATATCTTGGATCGGACAAACATATTCCACTGAACCAAGTGCACGGCATCAGTTTTGCAAAACTGAGGGAACGTTGACCTTCCAAACACAGGAGCGATGCAGTTGCAAACTTTTTTTTTTTAAAAAAATGGGCACATTTATTAAATGTTTAATGTTTACACCTGGCCTCTGCATAACCAAGATGCACACAGCCACACGAACGACAGAAGTAAGGTAGAAAGTAAACAAGAGTTGCAAACTTAGAGGGCAGAAACTTAACTGAGAGAAAACTGACGGTAAAAACGACTGATGTTCAACTGCGGAAGCAAGAGCATCTCTGGCAGACATTGTAAAACTCAAGGAAACTGAGAAATAACCGTCGTTTTTCGGTTCCCCATCGAAAAAGTGGCCCGATTTGGATATTTTTTTTACCCTAACACTATTCATGCTCGGGCAGAGGATGCTGACAGTGAAAATAGTCCTGATAGTAGTGATAGTGATTTTGATGCTAAGTTTGATTCTTGCATTAGAGGTCCGGCTTCTCTTGGGAGATTGAATAGACATAGAATAGGCTGTTTCTACTGGTAAAGATAGAGGTATAGGTAGACGTAGAGTTCAGTTTCCTGTTTTTTGTAATTTAGGTAATAATGTTGATTGATTTTTATGGCTGGCTTTATCTGGAACTTAAGAGGTGTGGGGGACTTTGATACTAGAAGAAATGTTAGAGATTCTGCTAATGATTATGATGTTTCTTTTATTGGCCTATGTGAACTTAAAAGAGCAGTGTTCCTTAGCATTGGCTTAATTTTATGTCTGGTAGGAGAACTTTTACTTGGCATGTTGTTGGTTCAAGAGGGTTGGCTCGGGACGGGGTATGGCTTTGGGGGCTAGATGATGACAAGTTTGATATCTTAGAGTTAAGTGAGGGGTTATGTTTTATTAGAATGCTACTTAGAGATAAATTTCTGCTGGAATTTAGTTTTTGTTTATGGTCCTCCTCACAATAGGGATAAAGAAGCCTTCATGATTGAACTGGTGCAGGTTTTTAATTGTAGTACTTTACCTTTCTTAGTAGGAGGTGACTTTGATATTATAAGGAAAGCTAGTGGAATTGATAAAAGAAATAAAGTATCTAAATGGTCCTTTTTATTCAATTCTATTATAGAACATTGGGAGCTAAGAGAGTTAGAGATTTATGGTAGATGTTTTACTTGGTGAAATAACCAGAAGGATCCTATCTTTGAAAAATTAGATACATTTCTGGTCAGTACAGAATGGGAGCAGAATTATCCTTTGTCTTCTGTCAGGACTCTTCCTAGGTACAAATCAGATCATGTTCCTTTGGTGGTTGATTTTGGGCTTAATAGGCCAAAAATAACTAGGCCATTTAGATTTGAACTTTGATGGCTTCTTAGACCTGACCTAACAGAGGTGGTTAAGAAAGTCTGGTTGTCACATTATAGAGGTAGAAATTTGGTTGATATTTGGCAACACATATTAGAAAAGTTGAGAAGTAATTTGAAAGGTTGGAATTATAACTGGGAAGGGGCTATAAAAGGAAGAATAAATCTCTTTTAGAGAAAATAGATACTATAGATAAGAATGGTGAGATGTTTGGTTTGTCTGTTAATGATTACAATGATTTTTTATAGAGAATCAACTTAATAGTATTTTAAAGGAAGAGGAAGTGAAGTGGTTTCAGAGATCTAAAGAAAAGGAACTCCTGAAAGGAGATGCTTTGACTACTTTATTTATTGCTAAAGCTAGTGGCAGAAAAAAAAGAAATAGAATTATCTCTCTTAGACAGGAAGAGAGGTTAATTCAAGGGGACTAGAAATTGCTTTTATATGCTACTTCTTTCAACAAAATCTTGTATGGTAGTGGTGATAAAATTAATATAGTAAGGTTGGGTTTCCCTATACCTTGTGTTTTAGACGACGATGATTGTGTTTCTCTAACTACCCCTTTTACTTTAGAAGAAATCAAGTTTGCTGTTTTTCAAATGAAACATAATAAAGGTTCTGGTCTTGATGGGCTGCCAGCTGAATTTTATCAAAAATTCTGGGCGCTTGTTAATCCAGATTTTTTTGCTTTTATTTAGATAATTCTATGATGGGAGCTTGGGCATTTCTAGGTTTATCTTTCGAGTTCTTATTACTTTGATTCCAAAGTGTCAGGGTGCTAGTAAGCTATAGCCTTATAGGCCCGTTTGCCTGTTAAATTTGGTCTTTAATTTTTTTACCGAAGTGGTTGATGACTGCAAGAGCATAGCCACAATGTAGCTAGTTTTCGAGGTAAGAGTATTAAACCACATCGAGCTATTTGGTAGAGGTATTTGTACTCCTCGTCACTATCTATCAAGGATTACTTGTAAGCTACTCTTGATCTCAAGTAAGAATATTTAAAGAAGGTTGTTTTGTGCGTAAAGTAAAGATTAAAGAGTAAATTAACAAGGCGACAAACGTGTTGTAGAAAGTAATAAAACTGCAGTAAGACGAAGTATTCTCAAAGATTCTAGCAACAAGGATCCATTAAGAACTCTTTATTCCTCCTCCAATTGTTCTGCAAGGTGTTGAGCTATTGTATGCTTCTCCACGGTCCTTGAAAAAGGAAGTGGATCCACATAAGGAGGTCTCTTCCTTGGTGGGTCGATTACCACTCTAGCTACTGCTTGCACTTCAACTAGTTTAGGTGGCAAATTATATTGAAGCCAATCATTTTTGGGTGCTTTAATGTGTTCTGTAAAAGAATGAAGGATTTGTAGAATAATATCTTTATCAGAATTAAACTTATGAGCAGTTTCTTCTACTTTACTAGTTTTTATAAGCACTGAGACAATCATATTCTACTTCTATTCCTCCTTCGCCTTCAACCAAAACCCCAAGTTTCTCTATTATAGAGAATTGTTTCTAGAAGTGCCCAATCTTGTGTTACAGTGAATTCCATAAAAGCTCCACCCAAAGCTAGATATATTTCATTTTTATTATCTTGATTAAGTCCTCCATAGAGAATATGTAAAACATAGCATTGTAGTAGATCACGATAGGGACATTTATTAATCATACTTCTATACCTTTTATAGGCTCTTACCAAACCTTCACCTGGGCAATTGTTCAAGTTTGTAATTTCACATCTCGCTCCAGTTGAATCTTTTTTCAAGTAGAATGGCAATTAAACGAGGGTTAACCTCGTACTCTTTAGTGCTTTCACTCGGGAATTATTTCAAATAGGATCTATTAAACCTCTTGAGGTATTCCGTTGCGTTGAGCTTGTTCATATGCCCCAGCACAGTCATGGAATTTATATGAAACTAGTAAACAACTTTAGTAAAACAAATAATAAATTAACAACTAAGAACAAAGATCAAAAGCGCTTAGATCTCCGACAACGGCGCTAGAAAAAGCTTTGATGACTGCAAGAGCACATGCATAATGTAGCTAGTGAAAGTGCAATGGACGTCGCCTAGAGGGGGGGGGGTGAATAGGCTTTTAAAA
Organism: Avena sativa; assembly: GCA_916181665.1. Taxonomy (NCBI): domain Eukaryota; kingdom Viridiplantae; phylum Streptophyta; class Magnoliopsida; order Poales; family Poaceae; genus Avena; species Avena sativa. The sequence goes on from OV702282.1 coordinate 302,852,315, forward strand.
TTATTACGGTTTAGGCTCAAGTAAATGCGGAATAAAACTAACGTTTAATTTAAGCACAAAACCTAGCCACTAGGTTCACCTAAGTGTACCAACAACCTATGTTAAGCAATACAATCAACAAGGTGATAGCAAGATATAAATACTTCAAGCACGATGGCTATCATAATATAAAGTGCATAAGTAAACGGCTCAGTTGAGAGATAACCGATGGACGCGGAGACGAAGATTTATTTCCCGAAGTTCACTTCCAAAGAAGCTACGTCTCCGTTTGAGAGGTGCGATGGTGCAATGCTCTCCGAACGCCACAAAAGGCTCACCTCGAGGTGTGGTGGCTCGATGCTCTCCCAACGCCACACAAGCCTCACCCCGGATGCGGAAGCACACAACTCACCGACACCATAAAAGGCTCACCCTATTCTCCCGAGTGCGCACCACAAAAGGCGGACACTCGCTCCACTATGGGACGCTTGAGGGCGGTCACCGAACCCATACAAGATTGGGACTAACTCCACAAATCAATTGGAGGCTCCCAACAATAAAGCCACAAAAGGATACAATGCCACAAAAGGCCAACAAAGCCACAAAAGGCTACAAGACCATAAAAGGTCAACAAGACCACAAAAGGTCAACAATCCAACCACACAACCGTCTAGGGTTCCAAGAACCCAAGAGTAACAAGCCCACAAGCTTGTACTTGCCGAATCTCCGAGGAGAACTCAAACCTATGCAACAAATGCAAGAGGCAAGTCCTTTTCTCTCAAATTCCACCAAAGCTACAAAAGCTATTGGGGGAATAAGAGAGGAAGAACACAAGAGGAGAATACAAAACTCCCCAAGATCTAGATCCCAATGATTCCTTCACAAAGAAGAGATTTGGCTTGGGGGGATTGTAGATCTAGATCTCCTTTCTCAAATCCCTCAAAAAGATGCAAGAATCATAGGAAGGGAAAGGGGAGAGGGAAAGCTTCTTCAAGGTCAACAATGGAGGAGATAGAGAGAAAGCCAAGAACCAAGAAGAAAAGCTAGTGCCCACGAAGGGGAAGAGGAGCCCCTTTTAAAGGGCTCCCAGATCTGCCCATTATGGGCATTCGCGACGCTGGCCGAAACTTCCGGTGGGAGGCCAGAAGTGTTGGAATTATGCCCTAGAGGCAATAATAAAGATGTTATTATTATAATTCTTGTTCATGATAATGTTTATATTCCATGCTAGAATTGTATTAAGCGGAAACTTTAATACTTGTGTGGTTTGTGAACAACACAGTGTCCCTAGTACGCCTCTATGGGCTAGCTCATTGATTAATGATGGTTAAGGTTTCCTAACCATGGACATGAGTTGTCGATTAATAATGAGATCATATCATTGGGAGAATGATATGATGGACAGACCCAAACTAAGCGAAGCAATTAGATCGTGTCATCGTGTTCATCTTTGCGAAGCTTTTCTTATGTCAAATATTGTATTCCTTAGACCATGAGATAATACAACTCCCTGGTATCGGAAGAAAGCTTTGAGGTCATCAAACGTCATCCTATGAGAGGGTGATCATAAATGTGTCTCTCAGGTGATCGGAAAGTATCTATTGGGTTGTATGTATCGAGATGGGATTTGTCCCTCCCAAGTCGGAGAGATATACTTCGGGCCCACTCGATAATCGATATCAACACCGCTTGCAAGCATGTGGTTAAGGATTTAATCACAAAGTGATATCGGATTATGGAACGAGTAAAGTACTTGCTGTGAACGAGATTGAACTAGGTATGACGGTACCGACGATCAAATCTCGAGCAAGTAAAATATTGCGAGACGAAGGGAATATATATATGGGATTGATTGAATCCTGGCATCGTGGTTCATCCGATATGATCATAGATGAATGTGTGGGAGTCAATATGGGTTTCCAGACCCCGCTGTTGATTATTGATAGAAGATCATGTCTGCATATTCTCGAACCCGAAGGGTCACACACTTAAAGTGTCTCGACGCTAGGATAGATTGGATAATTGGCTTATGAGTTTTTGTTCGAAGTCTCGGATGGGATCCGAGACATCACGAGAGGTTCCGGAGTGGTCCGGAGAATAAGATTCATATAAGGCAGTGCAGTTTTTGGAGTTCGGAATTGTTCTGGGTTAATCGGTATTGTACCGGAAGCTTCTAGAACCTTCCGGAAGGGGACCAACGTGGCCCCACCATCTGGGAGGGGGCATGGGCCTATGAGGGAGTGCCCTGGACGCATTGGGCCAGGGGCACAAGGCCCCATAGGGCCCAGCCGGCCAAGAAGGGATAAACCCTAATTGGACCTTCTAGAAGGGGGGGGGGAGGTTTCCTTGCCCCCCACTCTTCCTCCTTGGCCGCCGGTTTTGGACTTGGGGGAGGGGCTAGGGCTGCCGCCCACCCCTCTATATAAAGAGGGCTGGGGGCGCACCACCCCCCCCACACCTTCCCCTCAAGCCAGTCGCCCTGTTGCCCTCCTCTCTCTTCCCCTCCCGACTGCGTGTAGGCGAAGCCCTGCTGCAGAAACTCTCCACCAATTGCACCGCACCGTCGCGTTGTAGATCCAACCCATCTCTCCACCATACTTGCTGGACCAAGGAAGGAGGAGACGTCGAGGTGCTGCACGTGTGCATCTCACGGAGGCACTGCCACTTGTGGTGCTAGATCGGATCGGATCGTGAGGAGGAGAAGCGAGTACGACTACATCACCCACGTTCCGATGAACGTTCCGCTGTGCGAATCTTCAAGGGTATGAAAATCTAATCCAATCTCTCTCGTTGATTGCATCTCCTAGATTAGATCTTGGCTTACCTCTGTTCGCATCCGTAGAATTTTTTTGAATTACTATGCCGCGAAACCCTTCAGTGGTATCAGAGCTAGATCTATGCGTAGATGTGTTTCACGAGTAGAACGCAACATGATTGTTGCGGGCGTTGATGTTTTCTGTTGCAAGCCTCTTGTTTGTGTTCTTCTTATGACGCGGGATAGTGAGATTGAAGCGGTCCAGGCCAACCTTACGCGACGTCGTTCGCGAGACCGGCTCCGCACTTGACGTGTGGCTTGTTCCACACATGCGGCTGGTGGATGCCAGTTTCTCTCACTATAGTTGTCATGGGATTTACACCGGAGTTTGGCAACCATAATATCACCGTTGTGGCTTTCCGTAGGTAAGAATCGTTCTTAGCATCTACTCCCATAAGCCACGTAAAACATGCAACAACAAAGTAGAGGCGTCTAACTTGTTTTTGAAGGGAGTGTTTTCTGTGATATGGTATGGCCCAAGATGTGATGTGTATAATGTATGCGATGATCATGTTTTGTAATGTTTCACAACTTGCATGTCGATGAGTACACAACCGGCAGGAGCCATATGGTTGTCTTTATAACTGTGTATGACCTGTGTGTCAACTTCTTATACGCCATGTAATAGTTTCACTTTATCGCTAAGTAGTTAGCAATAGTTGTAGTTGCTATTCGTGGTGGAGGCAATCATGGTGGAGTGATGGAGATCATGCCGGCACGCACAAGATGGAGATCATTGCGCGAAGATTGGCTATACCATGTCACATAAAGTTATATGCATGTGATGTTTATCCTTTTATGTATCTTATTATGCTTAGATCGCGACGGTAGCATTATAAGATGATTCCTCACTTAAAGATCAAGATAAAAACTGTGTTCTCCCCAAGTATGCACCGTTGCGAAAGTTCGTCGTGTCCAAGCATCACGTGATGATCAGGTGCTATAGACTCTACGCTCACATACAACGGGTGCAAGCCAGTTTTGCACACGCGGAAATACTTGGGTCTAACTTGACAAGCCTAGCATGTACAGACATGGCCTCGGAACACATGAACCGAAAGGTTAAGCATGAGTCATATGAATGATATGATCGACACTTCGTTGTCCACCATTGAAACCACATCTCTTCTCGTGAAGATCGGATTAGGTGTGGTGAATTTGGATCGTGATCACTAAACAACTTGAGGGATGTTGAATTTAGTGGGAGTTCATCTAGTAATTTGATTAAAAGTTGAACTAGTTATCATGAACATAGTCTAATTTGTACTTGCAAATATTGTAGATCAAATGGCTAAGTCCAACTTCAACTTCAACGTTTTTGCTGAGAAGGAAAAGCTTAAAAACAATGGGTCTAACTTCACCAACTGGTTCCGCAATCTGAGAATCATTCTCTCTGGCGGTCAAAAGGACTATGTCCTTGAGAATGCGTTAGGTGACGCCCCTGCTGCTACTGCGCCGGGATGAGAAAGCTGTCTATCAGTCGCGCAAAGATGATTATGGTGTGATTAAGAGCACCATGTTGTTTGCTATGGAATCGGACCTTCAAAATCGTTTTGAAGACTATCCCGGGCCCTTTGAGATTCTCGAGGAGCTGAAAACCATGTTTCAGACTCAAGCCCGTTCTGAGAGATATGAGATCTCTGAGAAGTTCTTTAACTGCAAGATGGAGGAAGGGAGTTCCGTTAGTGAGCACGTCATTAAGATGTCGGGCTACACTCAACGCCTTGAGCAACTGGACTGCAAGATTCCAGAGGAGCTCAAGATTGACAGGGTTCTGCAATCACTCCCTGCCAGCTACAAAAGTTTTGTAGTGACTCACAATCAGATTGGTTCCACTGATACGATCACCGAGCTCTTCGCAAAGCTGAAGGCTGCGGAGGTGGACATCAAAAAGGATAATCATGTGTTGATGGTCAACAAGCCCCCCACCTTCAAGAAAGGTAAGGGTGCAAAGAAGCCCTTCAAGAAAGGCAGCGGCAAGCGCGTTGCCCCTGCGGAGAAGAAGGTCAGGTCTGGTCCCAAGCCGGACACTGAGTGCTTCTATTGCAAGGACAAGGGTCACTGGAAGCGCAACTGTCCGAAGTACTTAGCGGACAAGAAGGCTGGCACCATCAAAGGTATATTTGATATACATGTTATTGATGTTTTCCTTACTAGCCCTCGTTGTAGTGCCTGGGTATTTGATACTGGTTCAGTTGCTAATATTTGTAACTCGAAATAGGAGCTACGGAATAGACAGCGGCTTGCGAGGGATGAGGTGACAATGCGCGTTGGCAACGGATCAAGAGTTGATGTGATGGCCGTCGGCACGCTCTCCTTAGTTTTACCTCCGGGATTAGTTTTAAACCTCAATAAATGTTATTATGTGCCTGCGTTGAGCATGAACATTATTTCTGGACCTTGTTTATTGCAAGACGGTTACTCATTTAAATCGGAGAATAATGGTTGTTCTATTTATATGAGTAACATATTTTATGGTCATGCACCTATTGTGAATGGTTTATTTCTTCTAAATCTCGAAAGGGATGAAACACACATCCATAACATTGAGGCTAAGAGATGCAACGTAGATAGTGATAATACTACTTATTTGTGGCACTGTCGTCTAGGTCATATTGGTGTAAAGCGCATGAAGAAACTCCATTCTGATGGACTTTTGGAGTCTCTTGATTTTGAATCATTTGACACATGCGAACCATGCCTCATGGGCAAGATGATCAAAACCCCGTTCTCCGGTATGATGGAGCGAGCAACGGACTTGTTGGAAATCATACATACCGATGTATGCGGACCGATGAGTGTTTCGACGCGCGGTGGATATCGCTATTTTCTCACTTTTACCGATGACTTAAGTAGATATGGGTATATCTATTTAATGAAACATAAATCTGAAACATTTGAAAAGTACAAAGAATTTCAGAATGAAGTGGAGAACCATCGTAACAGAAAGATTAAGTTTCTACGATCCGATCGTGGAGGTGAATATTTGAGTGATGATTTTCTCACGCATCTTAAAGCAAGCGGAATCGTTTCGCAACTCACGCCACCCGAAACACCACAGCGCAATGGTGTGTCTGAACGCCGGAATCGAACCCTATTAGATATGGTCCGATCGATGATGTCTCTTACTGATTTGCCGTTATCATTTTGGGGTTATGCATTAGAAACCGCTGCATTCACTTTAAATAGGGCTCCATCTAAATCCGTTGAGACGACCCCGTATGAACTATGGTTTGGTGCTAAACTTAAGTTGTCGTTTCTTAAAGTTTGGGGATGCGAAGCTTACGTCAAGAAGTTGATGCCGGACAAGCTCGAACCCAAAGCGGAGAAATGCGTCTTCATAGGATACCCTAAGGAAACTATTGGGTATACCTTCTATCACAGAACCAAAGGCAAAGTGTTTGTCGCAAAGAACGGTTCCTTTCTTGAGAAGGAGTTTCTCTCGAAAAAAGTGAGTGGGAGGAAAGTAGAGCTGGACGAGGTTATTGAACTTTCTCTTGAGTTGGAGAGTAGCGCAGCACCTGAAATTGTTCCAGTGCCGCCTGCACCAACAATAGAGTAAGCTAATGACAAGGATCATGAAGCTTCGGACGATGCTGCTACTGAACGTCGCAGGTCGACAAGGTCGCGTGCCCCTCTTGAGTGGTACGGCAACCCTGTCTTGACTGTCTTGTTGGTAGAAGACAGTGAACCTACGAACTATGAGGAAGCTATGATGAGCCCAGACTCTGGGAAATGGCTAGAGGCCATGAAATCCGAATTGGGATCCATGAGCGAAAACCAAGTATGGACTTTGGTGGACCCTCCTAGCGACCGAAAGTCCGTTGAGTGCAAATGGATCTTCAAGAAGAAAACGGACACGGATGGTAATGTTACCGTCTATAAAGCACGACTTGTCGCAAAAGGGTTTCGACAAGTTCAAGGTGTTGACTACGATGAGACTTTCTCTCCCGTAGCGATGTTTAAGTCCATTCGGATTTTATTAGCAATTGCTGCGTTTCATGATTATGAAATATGGCAGATGGATGTCAAGACTGCGTTCCTCAATGGCTACATTGATGAAGAGTTGTATATGATGCAACCCGAAGGTTTTGTCGATCCTAAGGATGCAGATAAAGTATGCAAACTTCAGCGTTCCATTTATGGACTGAAGCAAGCATCTCGAAGTTGGAACCTTCGTTTTGATCAAGTAATCAAGATCTTTGTATTTGTTCCAAATTGCTACGAAGCTTGTATCTATAAGAAAGTGAGTGGGAGCTCGGTGACATTTATGGTACTATATGTGGATGACATTGATTATTGGAAATGACATTAACATGCTTAACGATGTGAAGAGTTATTTGAACAAGTGTTTTTCAATGAAAGACCTAGGTGAGGCTGCTTATATATTGGGCATCAAAATCTATAGAGATAGACAAAGACGCCTGATATCTTTAAGACAGAGTACATACATAGACAAAGTTCTGAAAAGGTTCAGAATGGATAATGCAAAGAAAGGTTCAGTGACTATGTTGTCAGGTAAGATATTGAGCAAGGCTCAGTGTCCAGCTACGGTAAATGATAGAAAAGCTATGAGCAAAGTGCCTTATGCCTCGGCCATAGGTTCTATCATGTATGCCATGCTGTGTACTAGACCGGATGTGTCCAATGCTCTTAGTTTGACGAGCAGATATCAAAGTGATCCAGGAGTGGAACACTGGACAGCCGTGAAGAACATCCTAAAGTACCTAAATAGGACTAAAGAAATGTTCTTAGTCTATGGGGGTGATGAACAGCTCGTCGTAAAAGGTTACGTCGACGCTAGTTTTGACACCGATAAGGATGATTCTAAATCTCAGACAGGATACGTTTATATTTTGAATGGAGGAGCTGTGAGCTGGAGAAGCTGCAAGCAAAGCGTGATCGCGGGATCTACAGTAGAAGCGGAATACATGGCTGCTGCAGAAGCGTCAAGTGAAGGAGTTTGGATCAGGAACTTCATCACTGAGCTTGGCGTGGTTCCAAGTGCATTGGACCCACTGGAGATATTGTGTGACAACACTGGCGCCATAGCACTCGCTAAGGAACCAAGATATTATCCAAAGACCAAGCATATCAACCGCAAGTTTCATATAATCCGAGATTATATAGCAGATGGAGATCTGAAGATTAGCAAAGTACATACAGATCTGAATGTCGCAGATCCATTGACTAAACCTCTTCCACGTGTAAAACATGATCAACACCTTAGTGCCATGGGTGTGAGATTGTTGCCAAATGTAAACTAGATTATTGACTCTAGTGCAGGTGGGAGACTATTGGAATTATGCCCTAGAGGCATTAATAAAGATGTTATTATTATAATTCTTGTTCATGATAATGTTTATATTCCATGCTAGAATTGTATTAAGCGGAAACATTAATACTTGTGTGGTTTGTGAACAACACCGTGTCCCTAGTACGCCTCTATGGACTAGCTCATTGATTAATGATGGTTAAGGTTTCCTAACCATGGACATGAGTTGTCGATTAATAATAAGATCATATCATTGGGAGAATGATATGATGGACAGACCCAAACTAAGCGAAGCAATTAGATCGTGTCATCGTGTTCATCTTTGCGAAGCTTTTCTTATGTCAAATATTGTATTCCTTAGACCATGAGATAATACAACTCCCTGGTATCGGAAGAAAGCTTTGAGGTCATCAAACGTCATCCTATGAGAGTGTGATCATAAAGGTGTCTCTCAGGTGATCGGAAAGTACCTGTTGGGTTGTATGTATCGAGGTGGGATTTGTCCCTCCCAAGTCGGAGAGATATACTTCGGGCCCACTCGATAATCGATATCAACGCCTCTTGCAAGCATGTGGTTAAGGAGTTAATCACGAAGTGATATCGGATTACGGAACGAGTAAAGTACTTGCTGTGAACGAGATTGAACTAGGTATGACGGTACCGACGATCAAATCTCGGGCAAGTAAAATATCGCGAGACGAAGGGAATATATATATGGGATTGATTGAATCCTGGCATCGTGGTTCATACGATATGATCATCGATGAATGTGTGGGAGTCAATATGGGTTTCCAGACCCCGCTATTGATTATTGATAGAAGATCATGTCTGCATGTTCTCGAACCCGAAGGGTCACACACTTAACGTGTCTCGACGCTAGGATAGATTGGATAATTGGTTTATGAGTTTTTGTTCGTAGTCTCGGATGGGATCCGGGACATCACGAGAGGTTCCGGAGTGGTCCAGAGAATAATATTCATATAAGGCAATGCAGTTTTTGGAGTTCGGAATTGTTTCGGGTTAATCGGTATTGTACCGGAAGCTTCTAGAACCTTCCAGAAGGGGACCAACGTGGCCCCACCTGCTGGGAGGGGTAATGGGCCTATGAGGGAGTGCCCTGGCCGCATTGGGCCAGGGGCACAAGGCCCCATAGGGCCCAGCCGGCCAAACAAGGGGAAACCCTAATTGGAGCTTCTAGAAGGAGGGGGGAAACTTGCCCCCCACTCGTCCCTCCTTGGCCGCCGGCCTAGGCTTGGGGGAGGGGCTAGGGTTGCCGCCCAACCCTCTATATAAAGAGGACTGGGGGCGCACCCCCCACACACCTTCCCCTCAAGCCTAGCCGCCCTGCTGCCCTCCTCTCTCTCTCCCTCCCAACTGCGTGTAGGCGAAGCCCTGCTGCAGAAACTCTCCACCACTTGCACCGCGCCGTCGCGTTGTAGATCCAATCCGTCTCTCCACCATACTTGCTGGACCGAGGAAGGAGGAGACGTCGAGGTGCTGCACGTGTGCATCTCTCGGAGGCATCGCCACTTGCGGTGCTAGATCGGATCGGATCGCGAGGAGGAGAAGCGAGTACGACTACATCACCCACGTTCCGACGAACGTTCCGCTGTGCGAATCTTCAAGGGTATGAAAATCTAATCCAATCTCTCTCATTGATTGCATCTCCTAGATTAGATCTTGGCTTCCCTCTGTTCGCATCCGTAGAATTTTTTTTGAATTACTATGCTGCGAAACCCTTCAGTGGTATCAGAGCTAGATCTATGCGTAGATGTGTTTCACGAGTAGAACGCAACATGGTTGTTGCGGGCGTTGATGTTTTCTGTTGCAAGCCTCTTGTTTGTGTTCTTCTTATGACGCGGGATAGTGAGATTGAAGTGGTCCAGGCCAACCTTACGCGACGTCGTTCGCGAGACCGGCTCCGCACTTGACGTGTGGCTTGTTCCACACATGCAGCTGGTGGATGCCAGTTTCTCTCACTATAGTTGTCATGGGATTTACACCGGAGTTTGGCAACCATAATATCACCGTTGTGGCTTTCCGTAGGTAAGAATCGTTCTTAGCTTGCTACTCCCATAAGCCACGTAAAACATGCAACAACAAAGTAGAGGCGTCTAACTTGTTTTTGAAGGGAGTGTTTTCTGTGATATGGTATGGCCCAAGATGTGATGTGTATATTGTATGCGATGATCATGTTTTGTAATGTTTCACGACTTGCATGTCGATGAGTACACAACCGGCAGGAGCCATATGGTTGTCTTTATAACTGTGTATGACCTGTGTGTCAACTTCTTATACGCCATGTAATAGTTTCACTTTATCGCTAAGTAGTTAGCAATAGTTGTAGTTGCTATCCGTGGTGGAGGCAATCATGGTGGAGTGATGGAGATGATGCCGGCAAGCACAAGATTGGGAAGAAACCTAAATTGTCGTTCCTTAAAGTTTGGGGTTGCGAAGCCTATATAAAGAAGTTACAGCCGGATAAGCTTGAACCCAAAGCGAAAAAATGCGTCTTCAGAGGATACCCGAAGGAAACTATTGGGTATACCTTCTATCATAGATCCGAGGGCAAAATCTTCGTTGCCAAGAATGGATCCTTTCTAGAGAAGGAATTTCTCTCGAAAGAAGTGACTGGAAGGAAAGTAGAACTCGACGAGGTTGTTGAACCTTCTCTCGAACTTGCGAGTAGCGCAGCACCAGAAGTAGTTCCTGTGGCGCCTACACCAATAAGAGATGAAGCTAATGATGATGATCATGAAACTTCGGTTGAAGTTGCTACAGAACCTCGCAGGTCAACGAGAACTCGTACCACTCCTGATTGGTACGATCCCGTTATGAGTGTCATGTTGGTGGACAACACCGATGACCCTGCGACATATGAGGAAGCAATGATGAGCCCTGATTCCAATAAATGGCAAGATGCCATGAAATCCGAGATTGGATCCATGTACGAAAACCAAGTATGGACTTTGGTGGACTTACCGGATGGTCGGAAGGCTGTCGAGAACAAATGGATTTTCAAGAAGAAAACAGATGCTGATGGTAATGTTACTGTCTATAAAGCTTGACTTTTCGCAAAAGGGTTTCGACAAATTCAAGGAGTTGGCTACAATGAGACTTTCTCACCAGTAGCAAAGCTGAAGTCTGTGAGGATTATGTTAGCAATCGCTGCATATTATGATTATGAGATATGTCAGATGGATGTCAAAACGGCGTTCCTCAATGGAGACATTGATGAAGAGTTTTATGTGATGCAACCCAAAGGTTTTGTCGATCCTAAAGATGCTAACAAGTTATGCAAACTTCAACGGTCCATATATGGATTGAAGCAAGCATCCCGAAGTTGGAATCAACGTTTTGATAAGGTAATCAAAAGCTTTGGTTTTATACAAACTTATGGAGAAGCTTGTATTTACAAGAAAGTGAGTGGGAGTTCTGTAGCATTCTTAATACTATATGTAGATGACATATTGTTGATTGGGAATGATGTAGACCTTCTTAATAGTGTCAAGGATTATTTGAATAATATTTTTTCAATGAAAGATCTTGGCGAAGCAGCTTACATATTAGGCATAAAGATTTATAGAGATAGATCGAGACGCCTAATATCATTGTCACAAAGTACATATTTGGACAAAGTTCTAAAGAGGTTTGGAATGGAAGATAGCAAGAAAGGGTTCTTTCCCATGTTGTCCAATACGACCTTGAGTAAAACTCAAAGTCCAGCAACGGCAGAAGATAGAGAAAGGATGAGTAAGACTCCCTATGCCTCAGCCATAGGATCTCTAATTTATGCCATGCTATGTACTAGAACCGATATTGCATATGCCGTTAGTTTGACTAGCAGATATCAAAGTGATCCAGGGGTGGATCATTGGACAGCAGTCAAAAATATCCTTAAGTACTTGAGAAGAACTAAGGATATGGTTCTTTCTTATGGAGGTGATGAACAGCTCGTTGTTAACGGTTACACCGATGCTAGTTGGAACACCGATCCGGATGATTCTAAATCTCAATCTGGATACGTATTTACTTTGAATGGTGAAGCAGTTAGCTGGAGGAGTGCAAAGCAAAGCGTCGTGGCGAGATCTTCAACTGAATCAGAATACATAGCATCTTCGGAGGCTTCACAAGAGGCGATATGGATGAAGGAGTTCATTATAGAGCTCGGTGTGGTTCCAAGTGCGCTGGACCCAATGTATATCTATTGTGATAACATGGGCGCCATAGCCAATGCGCAAGAACCAAGGTCACACAAGAAGCTGAAGCACATCAAGCTACGTTTTTACACTATTCGAGAGCATGTCCAAGATGGTGACATACAGATTTGCAAAGTACACACAAATCTGAATGTGGCGGATCCGTTGACTAAACCTCTCCCTAGGGCAAAACATGACCAGTACCAAACCGCCATGGGTGTTCGATATATTACCATGTAATCTAGATTAGTTGACTCTAGTGCAAGTGGGAGACTATTGGAGATATGCCCTAGAGGCAATAATAAATGTAGTTATTATTATATCTTTGTGTTTATGATAAATGTTTACATTCATGCTATAACAGTATTAACCGGAAACATTAATACTTGTGTGATTTGTAAACTAAAATAGAGTCCCTAGTAAAGCCTCTTTATAATACTAGCTTGTTGGTTAATAGATCATCATGGTTTCCTGATCATGAACATTGAGATGTTGTTAACAACAAGATCATATCATTAGGAGAATGGTATGATGGACATACTCCTATAGATAAGCGTAGCATAAAGATCAAGTCATTTTAATAATTCAACTGCTATAAGCTTTCTGATACATAGTAACCTAATTCCTTCGACCATGAGATCATGCTAATCACCATCACCGGAAGGATGCTTTGATGACGTTAAACACCATACCGTAACTGGGTGGCTATAAAGATGGCATTGAGTGTTTGGAAAGTATGGGTTGAGGCACATGGATCAAGATTGGGATTTGTCCATCCATATGACGGATAGATATACTCTGGGCCCTCTCGGTGGAATGTCATCCAATTAGCTTGCAAGCATGTGACTGGCTCACAAGGGATCACATACCACGGGAACGAGAAAAGAGTACTTATCGGTGACGAGGTTGAACTAGGTATGCAGAGATATCGACGATCAAAACCTCGGATAAGTAAACTATCGTGAGACAAAGGGAAATTGGTATCGTATGTAAGTGGTTCATTCGATCGCAAAGTAATCGTAGAAATATGTGGGAGCCATATGAATTTCCAGATTCCTCTATTGGTTATTGATCAGAGAAGTGTCTCGGTCATGTCCGCATAATTCACGAACCGTAGGGAGACACACTTAAGGATTCGATGTTGTTTAGTAGATATGGAATGTTGACAGGGATACCTAATGTTGTTCAGAGTCTCGGATGGGATCCGGGATATCACGAGGAGATCCGGAATGGTCCGGAGAATAAGATTCATATAAGGAAAGTCCTATTTCGGAGTTCGGGAAAGTTTTTGGTGATTTCATCGGAGAGGTTCTAGAAGGGTCTAGAAAGTTCACCGGTCCGAAAGGAGAATGGTCCATGAATGTGTCATGGGTAAGTGGAATTATTGGATCATGTCCAAGGTCACTTGGTGTTGGCATATGCAAGAGATAAATAAAGCTCTAAATTGAAAGTCAAATGGGAAGTTTGAAAAGTCAAACTGGAACAATGGTTTCCTAGTGGGAGAAGAAACAAGTCCTTCTCTCAATCCAACTTGGGTTTGGGTTTGGATTAAAACCCACCCTCCCAAGGCTGCCCCTCCCTCTCATAAATAGAGGGGGAGGGCTGCCCCAAACAACACAAGTTCCAAGCCCTCTCCACGAGCCCAGCGCCGCCGCTCGCCGCCGCCGCCGCCCTAGCCGCCGCTGACACCTCCTCCTCCTCCCGGATCTCTAAACCCTAGTTTTTCGGGAAACCCTAATCCACCATAACTCGCATTCGGCTTAGGCGAAGCCTTGCGGGATCTTCCCTCTACTTTCGACACCACGCTGTCGTGCTGCCGGAATCGCGAGGGAGAACTACAACCTCCGCTGCCTGCTGGAACAAGGGAGAGGAAGGTCTTCATCGAGTACCGAACGTGTGACCGACTGTGGAAGCGCTGCCGGAACGCATCGCCGGAAGGATCGTCTACGCGATCTTGAGATCGGCAAGTGTACGACTACATCACCCACGAGAATCTGCTCTCGTTAACCGCTTTGGAATCTTCGAGGGTGAGTTCTTCTATCGACTCGTTGCTACAATCTAGTAGATAGATCTTGGCTTGTTTGTGTGCATGCGGTAGATTTTTTTTCCATGCTACGAACCCCTACAATTTTGTCCAATATGACAGATCAAAGTGACATATTCACCAATACCTAAATATTTTGCGTTCATGTGGAAACATTCATAAAAGGTACGCGCGAGCATCGTAAAATACTAAAAACCAACCACTACTCATGCAAAAACATAAGATACATATGCTTAAAAAATTCATGCATCAGTGGTCAATGATACATTTACTCTAGTGGCTGATAAAGTTGTTTCCCCTATTCAAACCGCCTACATAAAGAGTAGATTTATTCTCGATGGTGTGGTTCTTCTACATGAAACTTTGCATGAGTTAAAAATGAGGAAAATTTGTAGTTGTTGTATTTCAAGTATATTTTGATAAAGCCTATGATAAGATCGGTAAGTGTTTACTAGAACAAATTCTTATCTTTAAGGGTTTTCCTCCTTTAATTGTCATTTGGGTTATGTCTATAGTGAATGATGGTAAGCTAACTGTGATGGTCAATGACCAAACAAGACTTTATTTTAGTACTTAAAGAGGACCGAGATAGGGTGATCCTATTTCTCCTATTCTATTTAATATTGTCGTTGATGTGTTATCCATTCTTATTCATATAGCTCAAGAGCAAGGTTTAATTAAAGGTGTGATCAGTCATTTAGTTCCTGATGGTGTATCTATGCTCCAATATTCAGATGATACCATCTTCTTTACGCTTGTTTAGAAAGTGCAAGGAACCTAAAACTTATTATGTGCCTGTTTGAACATCTTTCTGGTTTAAAATTTAACTTTCATATGAGTGAATTAATTTGTTTAGGAAGGGATTTGGAGAGAAAGGAAGATTGTACTACTATTTTTCTTATATAGAAGGACACTTGCCTTTTAGGTATTTAGGGATTCCTGTTCATATCAAAAGACTGAGAAATAGTGAGTGGAGACCTGCTGGGGATAAGATGGAAAATAAACTTCATACTTGGTAAGGAAACTTTTCGTCTTATGGTGAAAGATTATATTTGTTAAGAGGTTGTCTTGGTAATCTTCCTTTATATAGGCTTTCCTTTTATGAAATACCAAACGGTCCAAAGAATAGGATGGAGTTCTTCATGAAAAGACTTTTTTGGCAAGACAAAGAAGGTGTGACAAAGTATCATCTTATGAACTAGGAAGATATTGGTCAGCCACAACATATGGGTAGTTAGGGGTAGTAGATTTAGAATTTATGAACAAGTGCTTATTGAGTAAGAGGTGTGGAAACTAGAAAATCCAGAAGGAGTTTAGTAGGATTTGGTTAGGAAAAACTACTTAAGAAATTGTTCCCTCTCTCAATGTTCTAGAAAATATATCTAAGCTCATTTTTGGCAAGGCTTCGTTCTGTAAAAAAGTTGTGGGTAATGGTGAAAATAACATTTTTTTTGGAAGATGTCTGATTAGGAGATAAGCCTATTAGAGTAGTTTTCCTTAGAATGTATCTTCTTACTTTTAGTGTTAATTTTACTATGGTCAAAGTTTGTGCTGAAGGCTTGGGTGTATTAGATTTCACAGAAACTTGTATGGAGAAACTGCAACTATGTGAGTGGATCTAAAAAATATGTGTGGCTCTGCTTCTCTTAATGATGAAAAATATAGTTATTGGAAAAAATGGTGTTTTTTCTGTTAAATCTATGTATACTTCCTTGAATACTTATCAGATTAATGTTCCTTATAAGAAATTTTTGGCTTGCTAGGGTTCCGTTTAGATTCAAAGTTTTTAGCTGGCTATGTTATAGAAGAAGTGTGCTTTCTAAGAGAACCTGGTTAAGAAGGATGGCTAGGAAATGATCAATGTAGATTTTTTCATTGTAAAAAGACTATAGACCATCTTTTCTTTGAGTATGCCTTGGCCAAATATATTTGGATGTGAATATCTGTGCTTTTAATTTACAGAATATTCTAGGTAATATATTCCAGTAAAGATATTATTATGAGCTTTTAGAAGAACTAAGAATATATTACTTTGTAGAAGTGACAAATAGATGGTTAGTTCATTGTAAAAGTATTACATTGATACTAGTTTTGTCACAAAGTAAAAATTAAGTTTATCTCTATCTAAACTAAGGGTGGCACAATATGATGGAAAGTAAGTTCCATAATGGATTTGGACGAGTTGCAAAGTTAAGACATTATGGCAGATACTACAACAAAAGGCTAAGTATATGACTACTATAATAGCAGCAAAAGAGGGCATTTGTGTCAAGTAGTTTGTTATCAAACTAGGTGTGGTTCACAGCGGGATAGTACTATGACGATATATTGTACGGCAATATTATAAACATGTTTTAACCCCAAGGAACTAAAGGTCTCACCAAAGGACCAAATTTATACAAAGCCACCTCATTAGAGAATGAGTGATGCGTAGAGACGCAAAGACATGCAATTACACACGAACCTGTCAGATCCGGAGATCAGTTGACCACTAGCAATCGTGTAAATACAACACCGGAAAGCCATAGGTGTTGAATGCACAAAGGTTTGAAACTAGATTATTGACTCTAGTGCAAGTGGGAGACTTTTGGCGATATGACCAAAAGGCAATAATAAAGTGGTTATTATCATATCTTCATGCTTATGATAAATGTTTACATACCATGCTATAATTGTATTAAACGGAAACATTAATACTTGTGTGATTTGTAAACATAAAAGAGTCCCTAGTAAAGCCTCTTGTTAAACTAGCTTGTTGGTTAATATATGATCATGGTTTCCTGATCATGAACATAGAGATGTTATTAACAACATGGTCATATCATTAGGAGAATGATGTGATGGACATACTCCTATAGTTAAGCGTAGCATAAAGATCAAGTCATTTAATATAGTTCACTTGCTATAAGCTTTCTGATACATAGTAACCTAATTCCTTCGACCATGAGATCATGCTAATCACCATCACCAGAAGGATGCTTTGATGACATAAAACACCACACCGTAACTGGATGGCTATAAAGGTGGCATTGAGTGTTCGAAAAGTATGTGTTGAGGCACATGGATCAAGATTGGGATTTGTCCATCCATATGAGGGATAGATATACTCCGGGCCCTCTCGGTGGAATGTCATCCAATTAGCTTGCAAGCATGTGACTGGCTCACAAGGGATCACATATCATGGGAACAAGAAAAGAGTACTTATCAGTAACGAGGTTGAACTAGGTATGCAGAGATACCGACGATCAGACCTCGGATAAGTAAACTATCGCGAGATAAAGGGAAATTGGTATCGTATGTAAATGGTTCATTCGATCACGAAGTAATCGTAGAAATATGTGGGAGCCATATGAATTTCCAGATTCCTCTATTGGTTATTGATCGGAGAAGAGTCTCGATCATGTCTGCATAATTCACGAACCGTAGGGAGACACACTTAAGGATTCGATGTTGTTAGTAGATATGGAATGTGAGTAAAGAGACCGAATGTTGTTCGGAGTCTCGGATGGGATCCGGGATATCATGAGGAGATCCGGAATGGTCTGGAGAATAAGATTCATATAAGGAAAGTCCAATTTTGGAGTTCAGGAATGATTCCGGTGTTTTCACCGGAATATTCTAGAAGGGTTTAGAAGGTTCACCGATCCGGAAGGGGAAGGGTACATGGATGTTTCATGACAAAGTGTAATGGTTGCATCATGTCCTAGGTCACTTGGCTGGACACTTGGAAGAGAGAAATCAAACTCTAGTTTGAAAGTCAAAAAGGCAGTTTGAAAAAGTCAAATCCCAACATGGTTTCCGAGTTAGGGAGGGTTTCCACCTGGGTTGGGAACACTCTTGGACGCCCCCCACCTATATAAGGAGGGGTAGGGGTGCACCCCAAGGTATCCCCCTTGCCATAGGCGCCCAAGAAACTCTAGGTTGGCCGCTGCCCCCTCTCTAGTTGCGACCAATCTAGATCTCCTCTAAACCGCTACCGACTAGCTAAACTCTAGTTGCTAGCTACCTCTAAACCTCGGCCCTCTAAACCCTAGATCGTCGGGGCTCCCTATACTCCACCATACTCGCTCCAGCTTAGGCAAAGCCTTGCGGGATCTCCTCTCTACTTCCGACACCACGCCGTCGTGCTGCCGGAATCGCGAGGAGAGAGCTACAACCTCTGCTGCCTGCTGGAACAAAGGAGAGGAAGGTCTTCATCGAGTACCGTACGTGTGACCGACTGCGGGAGCGCTGTCGGAACGCGGCGCTGGAAGAATCGTCTACGTGATCTTGAGATCGGCAAGTGAACGACTACATCACCCACGAGAATCTGCTCTCGTTAACCGCTTTGGATCTTCGAGGGTTAGTACTCTATCAACTTGTTGCACCGATCTAGTAGATAGATCTTGGCTTGATCATAGATTAGATCTTGATTGTGTGTTCATGCGGTAGAATTTTTTTGTTTTCCATGCTACGAACCCCCACAGTGGTATCAGAGCCTTGTCTATATTTAAATCTGTTGCGCGAGTAGAACACAATGGTCATTATGGGCGGTGGTGCTTTTATTATCAATTGATTCTTGTGTATTTTGCATCTTGCGGTATGGTGGGATGAAGCAGCGCGGGCTAACCTTACATGACATCGTTCATGATACTTGCTCCACGCTCGACATGCAACTTGTATTGCATAAGTGGCTTTGCGGATTTCTGTCTCTCCCATCATAGTAAAGATTCAATTTACAACGGGCACTTGATAGTTCAAGCATCAACGTTGTGGTTCTTGTTCGTAAGTTAGAACGACACTTATTGAAAGCCCCAAACCACGTAAAACATGCAAAGAAAATTAGAGGCGTCTAACTTTGTTTTGCAGGGGTGTGCTGTGATGTGATATGGCCATGATTGTGATTATATATGATGTATGCAATGTTTCTTATTGTAAGTAGACAACCGTCAGGAGCCATATGGTTGTATTTTAATTTCGTCTAGACCTGTGTGTCTATTATTCAAAGTAGTTGTAATAGTTGATGCTGGTGGACGACAACCATGGAGCGGCGCCATTGACCTTGACGCAACGCCGGTGATGATGGAGATCATGTTCGTGCTTGAAGATGGAGATCGGAAGCACAAGAAGAAAGGCCATATCATATCACATATTTTGAATTGCATGTGATGTTAATCCTTTTATGCATCTTGTATTGCTTAGTTCACGACGGTAGCATTATAAGATGATCCCTCTCAAAAAATATCAAGTTATAGAGTGTTCGTCCTTAGTAGGCACCGTTGCCAAAGCTCGTTGTTTCGAAGCACCACGTGATGATCGGGTGTGTTAGATTCTGACAGTGTATATAATGGGAGCAAGCCAGATTTGCTCATGTGGAAGCTAATGTTTGATCTTGACGAGCTTAGCATGTACAGACATGGTCTCGGAACACGGAATACCAAAAGTTAAAGAATGAGTCATATAGATGATATGATGAACATGATGATTGTTCGCCTTTGAAACTATATCATGTCACGTGATGATCGGACTTGGTGTAGTGAATTTGGTTCGTGTGATCACTAAAACAATGTGAGGGATATTGTTTTGAGTGGGAGTTTGATAGAAATATGATTAAAAGTTGAACACTATTTATCATAAATTAAATCAAATTAAATTTGCATAGTTGTTGTAGTCATTGGCATCCGTTTACCACCTTGCGCTTAGCTATAATTGAGATAATAGAACTATAGAATTCTGGTTAGTTACTTTACGAACTGGTATCGTATTGTTTTGAAGTGTTAATCTAAAGTTTAAAATTCCTATTGCAAACTTTCAGTAAGTTCCGGTTACTCCGTGAAGTTTAATAATTGGGATTAAATCAAGAGTGACAATTCCAGTTTTAGTAATATAAGTATCATGTTTGTCTCCATGATTCTTGATATTCAAAAGATTGTTTTAATATCAAGGTTATCTAGGATTTGAAAGAGTTGTTTCAGAAACCATGATGTGTGAAAGATATTATGATGTCTGAAATGATGTTTTGGTTGCAACATGAGAGAGTATAATATGGTAAAGTTTATGTTCTCATATTTGATGAGAATTTGAAAAAGGTTGGAGACGCTTATTGTCCTAATCCTCCAAAAGATTTTGGAGAGCAACATTATACCCGCGATTCATCGTTATAAGCTAAAAGTAGCTTGATCATGAATAGTTCCATGATAAGGGTGAATATTTGATAAAATGTTTACTACACTAAAAGATTACTAAAGAATGGAATTTGAAAGAACACCAAGTATTTGATGATGGTGATCTACTTCAAAGTACAAGTCCAAAGACATTGGTTTTTAACTATACATGCTTTGGACTATGTGTCATGTGTATGGCTCCACTATTGATGTTGATAGATTCTTTCGAACAGAAAAGGAAATACTGAAAGAGAATCTCAGAAATATATGGCAGAAAATAAAAGACTAGAATTGTTCAGCTTAGGTATATAGAGGATATACATGTTATGGCTATATTATTTGCTTATTAAACAATGTGGTTCTTAAGTATCGGATACTGAATTTGTTGGTGTAAATCGTCATACGAAACAACACAATTCATGAACTACAATGGCCTAAGTAACTAGCAAAAGAATATGTGATGATGTTCATCGAGAACAAATAAAGGGTTGTTGTGTTGCTCGTTAACATCAAAGCTTGCCTTCAAGATTTGTTTTATCAGGTATTATGAGAACAAAAGGGTTGTTCAAATAATTGTCGTAATCCATAAAAGATGGATGATTTACAAATATCGTTGGATAAATCACATCCATAAAAATATTGCTAAAAATGTCGAAAGACAATTGATAAGAAAGATCACTTAGGAAGTGACATCGCCGTTTAAATTATATTGGAAAGAAAACATGAAGAAACTCCATGTGGATGGAATTTTGGAGTCTTTTGATTTTTGATCAAATAACGCTTGTGAAATTTTCCTAGAGATAATTAAAACTCCGCTCATAGGCCAAAGGGAACGGATGACTAGCTTATTGGAACTTGTACATATTGTTGTATGAAGTCCATTATGTGTAGTCAAGAGCGATAGATTTCAACTTCATATGATTTCTCTACAAAATTGAGTGAATATATGAATATTTACTTAATAAGGATGAAGTATGAAACATTTGAAAAGTTTAAAGACTTTCAAGATGAAGTGCAAAATCAATGTAACAAGAAAATAAAGAATTTATGATAGGATCATAAAGGAAGATATTTGAGTTATAAAGTTTAGCATAACACCTAAGATTTGAGGAATCGTTCCATGGATTTGCGTTTCCCGAAACACCATATGAGTATGGAATAATCGAGATATGCAATGAAACCTTGTTTGACATGGTAAGATCAAAGGTGTAATTGATAAAACTGCCATTATATTTTAAAGACTAAAGCTTTAGAGACTACCGTTTTTCCACTGAAAAGAGCTCCATCATAATCCGTTGAAATGACACCATATAAAGTTATGGTTTGGGATAAAACCCAAGTTGTCCTTTCTTAAACATTGGTATGCTATGCATAAAAAAGATGTTTGCAACCAAAATCGGATGAACTTATCTTTGTATGTTATTTTGAATAATCGTTGAGTATTCCTCCATAACACCAAAGACAAAAATGTTTGTCGCTTAGAACGTCAAGTTTCTTTGAGAAAGGAATTTTTTGTGAAAAGTTAAGTGGGAGGACAATAGAACTTTGATAAGGTTAAAAGAACCTTAGCTATATGTGCAAAGTTGCGCAACGCTGAAAAGTGTTCCGGAGGTAGCAGCAATGCTCATGGCTCACATTTCTCAAAGGTTGTGGTCACGGAGGTCTAAGTTCCTATTGAAACAAGTAGGTCGGGTAACCAATCAAATACCAAGATTTGAGAGTTAAATCATTATTTGATAATAATGATCTGACTACATGGAAAGAAGCGATGATGGGCCCTGACTCCGTCAAATGGTTTGAAGCCATAAAATCTGTGATAGTTCCATATACGAGAGATCAAGCTTTGAACTTGAAAGACCCTCTGAAAAGGTGCAATACCTTACAGTCGTATTTGGATCTATAAAGAAATAGACATGGATGTTTCACATCTATGAAATTATAGACATATCGAGAAAGAGTTCACGACAATGTTCAAAGATTTGACTATGACAAGATCTGATCTTTCATTAAGCGATATTTAGTCTAGACAGATTAATGTAGCAACCACTATATATAATTTTGTTATATGATAGTTGAATAAACAAAACAAGTTCTTCCAATAGAATGGTTACCTAGGACGTGTGCATGACACGGTCCAAAGGGTTTTGTTAATTCAAAGGATGCTAAAAGCATATGCAAACTTCAATGGTTGAAGAAGCATCGCGGAGTTGGAATCTTCACTATGATGAAACTATTAAAAGAGTTTAATTTCATCGGAGACGATGAAGATGCTTGCATTTGAAAGAAATTAAGTGGGAGCGCTAAGACATGTTTCTAATAGATTATGTGGAAGACATATTGTTGATTGGAAATGATGTATCTTTTTATTGACACAGGTTAAGAATTTCATGTCGATGAAAGGCTTAGGCAGAACCGGAATATTTGGCATCAATGTCTATATGGATAAATTGAGACGCTAATATGGTTGTGTCAGAAGTACATAGATGAGATATTGAATGATTTCAATATAGAAACTACAAGAAAGGTTCTTGTTGCACATGAAGGATTGAATAAAGATTCAAGTATTTTTGATACTTTATATATAAAATCACAAAGAGTACTTTATCAATCATGCTATGATGTGTACAAATCCAGATATGTCCTATGCTCTAAATGTTATGAGCGTATACCAGAATGATTCATAAGATGATTATTGGACGATAGTAAAGATATTATTATGATCTTTTAGAAGAACTAAGAATATTTTATTTTGTAGAAGTGACGAATAGATGGTTAGTTCATTGTAAAAGTATTACATTGATACTAGTTTTGTCACAAAGTACAAATTAAGTTTATCTCTATCTAAACTAAGGGTGGCACAATATGATGGAAAGTAAGTTCCATAACGGATTTGGATGAGTTCCAAAGTTAAGACATTGTGACAGATACTACAACAAAAGACTAAGTATATGACTGCTATAATAGCAGCAAAAGAGGGCATTTGTGTCAAGTAGTTTGTTATCAAACTAGGTGTGGTTCACAGCGGGATAGTACTATGACGACATATTGTACGACAATATTATCAACATGTTTTAACCCCAAGGAACTAAAGGTCTCACCAAAGGACCAAATTTATACAAAGCCACCTCATTAGAGAATGAGTGATGCGTAGAGACGCAAATACATGCAAATACACATGGATCTGAAAGTGTCGGATCCGGAGATCAATTGACCACTATCAATCATGTAAATACAACACCGGAAAGCCATAGGTGTTGAATGCACAAAGGTTTGAAACTAGATTATTGACTCTAGTGCAAGTAGGAGACTGTTGGAGATATGCCCAAGAGGCAATAATAAAGTGGTTATTATCATATCTTCATGCTTATGATAAATGTTTACATACCATGCTATAATTGTATTAAACGGAAACATTAATACTTGTGTGATTTGTAAACATAAAAGAGTCCCTAGTAAAGCCTCTTATTAAACTAGCTTGTTGGTTCATATATGATCATGGTTTCCTGATCATGAACATAGAGATGTTATTAACAACATGGTCATATCATTATGAGAATGATGTGATTGACATACTCCTATAGTTAAGCGTAGCATAAAGATCAAGTCATTTAATATAGTTCACTTGCTATAAGCTTTCTGATACATAGTGACCTAATTCCTTCGACCATGATATCATGCTAATCACCATCACCTGAAGGATGCTTTGATGACATCAAACATCACACCGTAACTGGGTAGCTATAAAGGTGGCATTGAGTGTTCGGAAAGTATGTGTTGAGGCACATGGATCAAGATTGCGATTTGTCCATCCATATGACAGATAGATATACTCTGGGCCCTCTCGGTGGAATGTCATCCAGTTAGCTTGCAAGCATGTGACTGGCTCGCAAGGGATCACATATCATGGGAACGAGAAAAGAGTACTTATCAGTAACGAGGTTGAACTAGGTATGCAGAGATACCGACGATCAGACCTCGGATAAGTAAACTATCGCGAGACAAAGGGAAATTGGTATCGTATGTAAATGGTTCATTCGATCACGAAGTAATCATAGAAATATGTGGGAGCCATATGAATTTCCATATTCCTCTATTGGTTATTGATCGGAGAAGAGTCTCGATCATGTCTGCATAATTCACGAACCGTAGGGAGACACACTTAAGGATTCAATGTTGTTAGTAGATATGGAATGTGAGTAAAGAGACCGAATGTTGTTCGGAGTCTCGGATGGGATCCAAGATATCACGAGGAGATCCGGAGAATAAGATTCATATAAGGAAAGTCCAATTTCGGAGTTCGGGAATGATTCCGGTGTTTTCACCGGAATGTTCTAGAAGGGTCTAGAAGGTTCACCGATCCAGAAGGGGAAGGGTACATGGATGTGTGATGACAAAGTGTAATGGTTGCATCATGTCCTAGGTCACTTGGCTGGACACTTGGAATAGAGAAATCAAACTTTAATTTGAAAGTCAAAAAGGCAGTTTGAAAAAGTCAAATCCCAACATGGTTTCCGAGTTAGGGAGGGTTTCTGAGTTAGGGAGGGTTTCCACCTGGGTTGGGAACACCCTTGGACGCCCCCCACCTATATAAGGAGGGGTAGGGGTGCAACCCAAGGTATCCCCCTTGCCCTAGGCGCCCAAGAAACCCTAGGTTGGCCGCCGCCCCCCTCTCTAGTTGCGACCAATCTAGATCACCTCTAAACCGCTACCGACTAGCTAAACTCTAGTTGCTAGCTACCTGTAAACCTCGGCCCTCTAAACCCTAGATCGCCGGGGCTCCCTCTACTCCACCATACTCTCTCCGGCTTAGGCGAAGCCCTACGGGATCTCCCCTCTACTTCCGACACCATGCCGTCGTGCTGCTGGAATCGCGAGGAGAGAGCTACAACCTCCGCTGCCTGATGGAACAATGGAGAGGAAGGTCTTCATCGAGTACCGTATGTGTGACCGACTGCGGGAGCGCTGCCAGAACGTGGCGCCGAAAGGATTGTCTACACGATCTTGAGACCGGCAAGTGAACGACTACATCACCGACGAGAATCTGCTCTCGTTAACCGCTTTGGATCTTCGAGGGTTAGTACTCTATCAACTTGTTGCACCGATCTAGTAGATAGATCTTGGCTTGATCATAGATTAGATCTTGATTGTGTGTTCATGCGGTAGAATTTTTTTTGTTTTCCATGCTATGAACCCCTACACTTGCTACCCTCCATGTGGTTGTTATTATGAACCCTAATTAGGGTTTCCCACTACTCTAGGGTTCATCCCTTGTGCTAGGGTTCTTCTCTTGATACTATGATTATTCAAGATGATGAAGTTGCTTTATGTGATTACCTACTGAATCTAGGTTGTGTAGAATTCATTGCTATATTGAGATTGTAAATGATGACTATGGTTTCTGACAGTGAACTGTTGTCTGAATTTTATTTATTGTCATATACTTGATTGGCGATGCTATGGCTAGGATTTAGATTGAGATTGATTCATTGGTTCGGATTGAAATGCTTTAATATGAAAGTATCAGAGTTGGATATCTATTTTAAATGTTATTTGATGAATTCTGATGATAACATTTGTAGATGAACATAAACAATTCCTAATTGTTGTTTTTGGAAAATGACTAATCATCTCTTTGAGAATATTTGGCTATGAAGCATATGTATATGGATTACTTAGTTAGTATGGATTTTTTGACACCCTATATTGAATGGTACACAATTCCTGTCTGACACTAAGTTTTTCCTAAACTGTACTTTGAACTGGCTTGTATTGTAAGAATTGAAGAACTCTATCAAATACATTGTTATACTTGTTGAATATATTGTCCTATGATGCTGGTCTGAGGCAAATCTAGGTAAAAACTGATGTTTTTACCTGCTTCCTCCTTTCTCATGTGTTCCATGATAGATAGTTCTAAGCAAATGATTCCTATAGCATTTAGGAAGATGATTTGATAAACTTCATAAGAAGTTTTATGATTGATTCTTCTTTGTGAGATAAATTTACAAGATAAAGCTACTACCGAGGTGCTACCTTTCTTTGGAATGTGCCTAGTAGTGGTTAACCAATGAATTTATTTGCATCTAGTTTTAAAACTAGAGAATACCATCTTAGATCATTGATGCATAGGCTGAGATCTTAGCTATGGATTTGAACATAATCTATATGTGGCTATTTGTTATATCCAATGATGAGATATACACCCCACCTAGGTGTATCTCTGAGGATTCAACTTATCCAACAGATATTGCTTATTGAATGGATAAGAACAGATACAAAGCACGTTTGCTTTATAGATCACCAACCTGCTAGTAGTTGGTGAAGAGATGTGGTTGCTGCCTTGATCTAGACTTAATGATGAGCTTGCAGATTTTCTTCTGGAACCTCTACTTCTCCTTGGCCTGGCTCTGCACTTCCTGAAATAGGCTCTGCTCCTCCTAGCTCCTTCTAGCTCCTGTGTGGCCTTGTTGTCCTCCTAAACCACCCCTTCCATTAAGTCACCATCTTGTTATTGATCTGTTAGGTTTTCTGTGGTGAATGGTTGGTTGATCTTTTGGAAATCTAGCTAGCAAGATCTAATGTGGTGTTGGTAGTGTTCTTGATGGCCTGGTGGTGATCTGGGATAAAAAGAAACTGACGATAGTAGCTAGCATCTGTGATGCGGTTGTGTTACCTCTTTTATGTGAATTAGGTTGCTGCTGTTGTGTTGACAACACACAGTATGCATGTAGTGACCATGCTGCTTATCAGTGGGCTCCATTTGACTCAAGTTTCAATGGTTGAGATATTTTGCTGTGGATTGGTTCGAATGGCAGTTGGGTATTATCCTGGTATGGCTATTTTCCTCTACTATAATGGTGAAACTTGCCCTAGGCCAATGATGTTGTTCCGAGGCCAATATTTTGATAAGAACATATTTAAACATTGGTGAAATTTGCCCCTGTTACATTTGAGCTGCTCAATGATGCAATTTAAACAGTGCATTTCACTGTTCATGGCTGAGAACAATCTATCTAACATTAATCCCTTTTCTTTCTTTTGTTTGTTTCTGTGTTCACAGGTACAAAATCATTCATTGAAGATTAAGAAGATTAGACTAGGAATTAGATAGAAATTAGTTTAGGTTTCCTTTATTTATTTCATTGTAATCTTTCATTTATTCACTTTGTAAAGAATCTTTGTAATATCATTCTTTTATTCAATAAAGTTTCCTATTCTTTGAAACTTATTCCTGTTTTGTATTTGTTTGATATATATTTGTATTTGTATTTTTGTAATTGAATAAAGGAAAGAAATAAGAAATTCTTTATTATTTAAATTATTCTTTTTGTATTCTTTATTTTTCTCA
Source organism: Avena sativa (assembly GCA_916181665.1). Lineage (NCBI taxonomy): Eukaryota > Viridiplantae > Streptophyta > Magnoliopsida > Poales > Poaceae > Avena > Avena sativa. The sequence continues at coordinate 302,880,118 of OV702282.1, forward strand.
TTATTGTTTAATAAATATTATATATTCAAACAATATTAACTAAATCATTTTGGAAAAAAATTAAATACTAATTACTTCTAATTTTCAAATCTTTTCCAAATGATTTAAATCTAAACTTGAATTCAAATTGTTCCCCAAAAATCCTTTAAATTCCTAAAGATCATGTCAAAATTTATAGCAATCACTATAAAGAGCTAAACCTACCTCAAAATAGTGAAAAAAACTCTGATCTCTTTAGGGTTTTGTTTGGCGAAAAATTTATCCTGATTTTACAGATGAATACATGCAAATGTAAAAATTCCTATTTCTACCATTCGTTAGTTCCTAAATGCTAGGATGTTAGAGCACACCCTCTCTAATGATGGCCAACCACTTATGTTTATAGGAAACCAAACAAATTCAAGAATATGGTTTTCACTCGTTTCTATGTGGCCATGCCCCAGGGGCTGCCCCCAAGGAGCTCCAAATTTGGGCTAGGCAACCAAACGTGCCCTAGGTTCATAAGTTTTCTTGCACATAAATCCTTTTGTATTTTTTGTAATCTAAAGAGAAGAACGATCACGAAGAGCGTACTTCATCAATAGTTGATTGGAGGAGAAAAATAGAAAGGAATATAGGTATGGGTATCGAATAAACTCTAGCACGGGGACTATAATGAAAAGGAAAGCTATCTATAGTTGGATCTAGCGGAAGAGAGGGTGGATCTAGTGAGGAAGGATATGAAACATGTGATGTATGTGGATTCGATATCAAGAAAACTGAAGACCAATCGAAAATCTTAGTCGGTGCGCCTCTATGGCACGTCGACTTAGCTAAACTTCCCCTTGGGCAGCCCGTGTCGGATTTGGCCCCCCGTTGACCACTGAGTAACCTCCGCACGCGAGCCACGAGAGGAGAGAGAGGTCCGCGAGCGCCTTGAGGCGGAGCGCTGCAATGCGGATTACATGGCTTACCTTCACCGCTGGTATCCAGAGTGTGTCGAAGAGGAGCGTCGTATGTATGAACTCTACAAGCTTGGGAAGACCGATGAAGCCAGGCCATCTGGCACGTCGGTCATCGACCTAAGCTCCGACGACGCCGAGTCACTCAGACGAGTCACTGGAGAATGTGCTAAACAAGTATTTCCCTAGCGACGAGGAATTTTAGTTTAGATTTCATTTAAAGTTATGTAAATACAGTTTATGCCAACCCGAAATAATGGGTATCCCCCGGGAAGAGATCCAGTGGACACGGCCAGTAGTTCGAATCGAGTTTGATTGACTAGTTTGAATCAAATTTGCATGAGTTTGTAACCGAATCTTTTTTAAGGAGTTAAGTTTAAGAAGTCAGGCTAGAAATAGCTAATTTTTAGAGGAGAAAATTTGAGGAGTTATAAGATAGGAGGCCATATATACACCTCTAAATTTTAGGGATCGGCTAGACGTGAGAGGATGGGAGCAAATCGTGAAACAACGAAAGCGCAATGTGAACACAGCACGGCAGGAACGGAGCACGGAGGAAGCCACCGACCGAATCGGATGCCAACACCAAAACCTCGTTGCAAAGCATTCCTTTCTATCCAGCCTACCAGCGTCTTCCCGGTGAGGCGGTGAGGTTCGATTCGGCGGGCCCTTTTGCGCGCTTTCGAGATGCTTCGCCTCCGTCAGGGTCCATCCACCCAAGACCCAACCGGCCAATCAAAGTCCCAATTCGCATGCCCGGCCAGCCGACACGCATGTCCTACCAGGCTACCACCACCTTTCTCTTCACACGCCACGTCTCTCCTCGCGCCGGCCGGCTATAAGTACACGCGCCCGCCGCCCAGAGACGCCATTAGCCAGCCAGCCAGTTACCTGCTCCATTACCCCATCATCACCAACTGCCCGCTGCTTTCTTCCTCTCTTTCCCCTGCGCGTCACCGTCGCTACAGAGCGATCAAGATGAGCGATCCCAAGTACGCCTACCCCTACCCCGCGCAAGGTATGGCGATTGTAGCTTGCCTCGAGTTCTGAAGGAGGATCGAACTGCATCGTGTATATGTGCTGATATGGTGATGGGGATTCCCTTTCTTGATGGTCTCTGTGTGTTCTGGTTGTGCAGGGTACTACCAGGGAGGGCCGTACCAGGGTGGCCCGTACCAGGGGCCTCCGGTGATGGCGCCGCCGCAGTACGCCGCGCCGCCTCCCCGGGCGCAGCCCAGCTTCCTCGAAGGCTGGTGCGTGCTAGAATTTCTTCTCCCCCGCTACTTTTTTGATCATAAGCCAACGTACTCACCCAATCTGTGATTTCGCTTTGTGATGTACAGTTTGGCTGCGCTGTGCTGCTGCTGCCTGATCGACGAGTGCTGCTGCGACCCCTCCATCATCTTCGTCGGATAAACCCAACGGAGGGATCGACCCCGGACTGCATCCTGGGCGCGGCAGATGAGTCAGTGAACTGTACAGGACAACAAAATGGCGCCAAGGATTTACCAGCTTAATTACCACGCCACGATCTACATATGTTCTCTTATATGTTGTTAACATGTTATCCCACGATGTCTGGTGCCTAATTATATGTGTATCTCGTCTCCAGTTAATTAGCAACACGAGTGCTTGATCGATCATCCTGTCTTGTTTTTCTTTACCCGTGCGTCTCCCTTCTCCCATCCCCACCCCTTCTAATGTATGTACCCTGTCAGTGTTGCAAGTGCGCTCGTCGTCGTTGAACCGTTTCGCCAGTGCATTCGATTCAGATTGCTTTTGTAATCCGAGATTATACATATAATTATGTTCAGCAATGAATCGTGACTGTTATTATTCTCTGATTGGGTGGGCATAAGTAAAGGTAGAGCTCTGAACAGCGGAGAATGACAGTGAAAGGCAACAAACACTTGCCAGAAGAATTAATGCTAAAGCAAGATTTATCCAGATTGCATAAAGCAAGCGATTCGAGCATCAACAATGAAAAAATTGTGTATGCGTTTCACACGATCTCTAGAAAGGGCGAGCGAGTGAATTAACATTTCTAGAAAAAAGAAGAACGAGCTGCTGCCTGCCTTGCTCTAATGGTGCGACAGCGAGTCAGCGACGGCACATCGCCGTCACCGTCGCCCGTGGGGTCTCTGGACAAAATGGGATTCCGATAGGGAGGGCCGATCGATGTGGTGGGAGCAGTTGTTAGTCGGTTGAGAGCCGATCAAACATTACTGCACAACAGAAAGTTGGATGGGTTGATAATGTGTATGGTTACACTTACACCACATAATGAGTCGACATGGACCACTTGGTGAAGAACCACGGGATTTTTTTTACGTAAGAAAAACTACAAGTTACATAGATACTCCCTTGGTCGGAAAATAAGTTACTTGAATTTATTTATTTTCACATACTAATATGAAAGTAAACTGCATTTAAAGATGCCCTCTGCATCTACTACCTTTTGCATCCTCTCATCGTTCCTCTAAAAGACACACCAAAGATCAATATGCATGGGCTGAACTAACCTTGAAGGTTTTGGACAGGCGCTTCAGTCGGTTAACCCAAACGGAAAACAAATTTTAAAAGTGTTTACGAAATTCAAAAGCACATCCTTTCTCTTGAGAATGTTTTACATGTCCTCAAACATTTTATGAACGACGAAAAACATATATGGTATCCTAGGCAGAAAAAATAGAAGATTGTCTCGCGTGAGCAAAAAAATAGAAGATCGTCTCGTGAAAAGTCATTTTGTAGCACTGAAATTGTCTTTCTTATGTAGGTTGCAAAAATATTATTTTCATGAAACTTTATATGCGTGCATCGCATATATAGATCTACATCCGAGGTTTTTTTTTTCAGAATTATTTGATGTTTTAAAATATATCTTTTCAAAATAATGAGGATCAGAATGAATTTCCCGGCCGCTGCATCTGGAGCCCGCTACTTCGTAACCAACGACACTTCCAGCAACCCTTTCTCCTTCCTCCCACCGCTCTCCTCTCCCCATCTCTCCACCTAGATTCCTTCCTCCCCGGGGCTGTTTGGCCCCTCCCCCTCTCCTCTCCGGCGATGGCCGGCGTCGAGACTGGGTGAGGGACCCACCCCTGTATAGTTTAGTTGTAGTTGTCTTGTCCCTGGTGGCGTCTGAGGGTCGGTTGGTGGACTCCGGTGGCCAGATCCACCACGCCTCGTCGCTCCTCCGCCTCGATGTTCCCCGTCGGTGGCAAGCGGTGGTCCAGAGGAGCGGTTCGAGCGAGTGCATCCCTCTGAATAAGGCCTCCTTTGGGTGCTTCAGGCAGATGGGCTCGGATCTCCCCTCTCCCGATGTGGTCCCTCTTCTCTCCTCTGCGGTGCTCTCATGGGGAGAGCCGAAGGCGGCGGATGTGAAGACCACTACTCACCCTTGTAATAAGGTCCATGTGCTGGTACGTCATCACCTCTATCATCTATGCTTGCCTCCCCGAGCCTGTGGCAGGCGCTCGGGTCACAGTGAGTCGAGTTATCTGCTATGGTGTTGGCGTGCCCCTGCTATTCCTACTCTGCTGCTGGCTTTGCCTCTCTTCTTCTCCTCGAGCACCAAGGTGGTGAAGGGGGAAGAGAAAGGCGAAGTTGACGCTGGGCTGGAGTGGCGCCGGAGTACAAGAACCAACTTTTCTGGGAGCACCTTCTCGGCATCTACTGACAAGATGCTGAAATTTCTTGCCAAGATGGCTTTCTTCACGCCGGTGAGCTCCGGCAAGTCTTCTACCTCTGTCGGGAGGCCCTGTTCGAGCTTAGACGTTGAGGGCTTCGCCGGGCCAGGGGCAAGTGGTTGCGTCCCGCCTCTGTCCATGGCTGCAACGAGCTGAGCTCCTTGCTCCACAATGGAGAAGAGGAGGGACTTGATTGTAATTTCCAATCTCTCAGCAAGGTCCTTTCTACATATGCCAAGGACCTATGTATTATTTTCTTATTTCATGAGGTCCTTTGTAATCATTGTACCCCTCCATTGTTATATTAATGCATGGTTTTAGCCCCTTCTGGGGCGCTCCGCCGTTCAAAAAAAAAAGAATTTCCCGTTGCATATGCCCTACCTAGATGCTTGGCCACGTGGGCCTATTTAATTCCATGTGAGTGGGAGCATACAAAACATGTACCGGAACACTACCGATCGTCTCTTTTTTCCTGTCATACTTGTGTATAATTTCACTCACATTCCTTTTGCCTTCTTCCTCGACAAGTGTGGGTGGATTGGATCATAAGGGTACACGCCCATGGGAGGATTGCAGGGGAACGGTAAAAATCCGCTATATTAATATAGTAAACACACCAATAAAAGAGTTCGAACAAAGAAAAGCTGGAGCAACAACATAAACATGTCTAAAGAAAAAGAAATAAAGACAACGGTGAATCGACAGAAAGTGATGACTTGCAACCGCTGCGCCCTCCAACTTATGCCCACCACGCTCCCAAGCACCCCGTAACGCCGAGTATCAAGCATCACCTTCAAGAAGGGAAGCACCATCGACACGAAACTGCTGCCCGCACCAGCTGATCCTAGGGTTCCTTGACCCTCAGAGTAAAGTGGACAGAGGCTTGACCCCTCTAGGAAGGAATGGTGCCACTCGTAGGTGGCACTGCGCCACGGTCGGAACGACCCGAAGAGATTTCTCCCGCCCCTTCCCACAAAAAAACCCTGGCACAAGGGTGCAACACCATCAAACTTTGCCACCCACCAACAATCGCCACCACGATCTGGAAGTCACCAACACCGTCGCTTCGTGAACACTGGCGCACGACCTGTAGGACAGATACACATGACATCGCTGGACCGAGGGACAGCAGCCTCGCAGCCGCGTGGGAGTAGCCCATTTCCACCGCCGAGAGGCGGTCGTCGACCAGACAGAGCATCGAGGGCACACCAGGCCTTGGCGGGGCCCAACCAGTCCCAGATGAGCTCATAAAGCCCTGGCCGCCCTGCAGCAACAAGCGAGGCACGACGCTGTCGTCCCCAATCTAGCACCGTCGTCGCCTCCACCTCCAGCAAGCACAACCACCACTGTACCCGGTCCGTCCAAGCCCATCTAGGCCCGCCCACCCATCTAGGCTCGAAGTGGCCAGATCTGGGCCGGGACTGCCTCCGGAGGAGCTTTGTAGACATGGCGCTCTGCCATGCCGACGCCGCCACCAGCAGTCATCCGGCCACGCCGGACCAGTGCCTCCCGAGATGTACCGCCGCTAGGGGAGGCAGATCCCCGACCCTCTCACCATGACGCGGAGAAGGACAAGCCGCCACCAGCGTCGCCCGGGCTTCGCCCGATGACCCTTGCCAACGGCGGCGACGAAGGGAAGGGTGGAGGGGGAGACGGCCAAATATGGGGATGAGCCCATCGCGGCGAGAGCTCGGTTTCTCGAGGATTTTTTTCTTTCGTTTTTCCTGGGGACTCTCGTGACGTGACAAAATCAACATGAACATGCCAGTGGCACGCAAATGCATTTGATTTCTCCTGTCCAACACTAGTACGCCTCAACCTTACGAGCTACATGCATGTGATACGCTTAATCGGAACAAATTTGTGATTTTTTACTACATATCTGTCGACAACAACATCTCTAGCAGATACTGTAAACGCACATATCGTATAAAATTTTACACGATGGAATAGATACACACTAAGCTGTATATTTAAAAATCACAACTTTGGCGCCAGATCATACATACGGAGAGGTTTTGATCATCGAAGGTCATTATATATATATATATATATATATATATATATATATATATATATATATATATATATATAAAATAAAAAATTGGATGCCGCGCACTACATCCAACCTACCCTAGCAGCTGCCGGCGGTACCTACTCATCGGAACGTCTATATGGCGTCGTCATTGGTCGCCTACTCCTTGTCGGGGTCGGAGCTGTTGTCGGAGTAGTCAACAACGAAGAACCCGAGCCAGGTCTGGTGCTCGCGGGCGGCAGACGCGGCGGAGCTCGCGCAGCTCAATGTCGCGCTCGTCACGGTGGCGCTTTGCACGCTCCAACACGTCGGAGACGAGGGTCGCGAGGCGAAGTTTGCGAATTAAACTTTGCCTCGCGGACCGCATCGTCCTCCTCCAAGCCAGAGTCCGCCTACTTCTCGTCGCTCTCCTTGTCGGAGATGTGGCCCCACCGAGCGAGAGCGGGCGCGTGAGCGGGAGGCGGCGCGGGCCCGCGTTCGTGGTAGCCCGGGAGCTACCCGGCTCCGAAAAGTGTGTGGCAGGCGCGGACCCGAACCCGGCCCACGCCAGTGAGATCACGTGGGATCGCACGAGGGCGTCACGCGCGCCTGCTCGGAGCGGCACTGGCACACCTTATCCTTGCTCGAAGGCGGTGCAGGGGCTCGGGCCTTGGAGCTCCCTGATACGCCGTAAATGTATCTACAATTTTTGATGCTCCATGCTTGTTTTGTATCAAGTTTCTTATATTCTGTCTATAATTTGAGGCATTTTTATACATTTTCTGGAACTAACCTATTAAAAAGATGTCGCGGTGCCAGTTGCCTGTTTTTTGCTGTTTTTGGTTTCAGAAAAGCTAGTAAGGAAATATTCTCGGAATTAGACAGAACAAAAGCCAAATTCAATATTTTATCGGAGCTAACACGAAGACCGAAGGGGGGGGACGAAGAGGCGCCACAGGGCGGCCACACCATAGGGTGGCGCGGTCCCACCCTAGGGCACGCCGGCCCATGGTGTGGGGCCCCTGGCCCTCAATCGACCTTGCCCCTTTGCCTATAATAGCACCCCGATGCAGAAATCCTAAGCACCCGATCAGAAATCCACGAAACAGTCTGTATCCGCCGCCACCATCATCCCTAGAACGGGGGCTCTGAAGCTCTTCCATGCACCCTGCCGGAGGGGAGAGATCATCCCGAAGACCTTCTTCATTATCATGCCAGCCTCCGGAGTGATGCGTGAGTAGTTCACCCTTTAACTATGGACCCATACAGTAGCTAGATTGTTGTTTCTTCTCATTTGTGCTATCATGTTTAGATCTTGTGAGCCCCGTTCATGATCAAGATCATCTATTTGTAATCATACATGTTGTGTTTTCGGGGATCCGATGGATATTGAGATACTATGTCAGATTAATTATTGATTCTATCATGTCTATGTTATTTGTGATCTTGCATGCTCTCCGTTGCTAGTAGATACTTTGGCCAAGTAGATGCTTGTAACTCCAAGATGGAGTATTTATGCTCGATAGTGGATTCATGCCTCTAGTAATCTGGGAGAGTGACAGAAACTTCTAAGGTTGTAGATGTGTTGTTGCTACTAGGGAGAAAACAGCAATTCTTTGTCCATGGGGCAATTGTATTATTTACTTTACACATTTTGCTTAATGCAATTATCTGTTGCTTGCAACTTAATACTAGAAGGGGTTCGGATGAAAACCTGAAGGTGGATTATTAGTCATAAATGCAGTTAGATTACGGTCTATGTATTATGTTATAATGTCCAATCAAATCTCGTAAGAGTCAAGATGTCTAGTATATGCATTGTTATGCTTTCTCAATCTATCAATGCCCCACTGTAATTTGTTCATCCAACATGCTATCTATCTTATGCTAGTGAACTATGGACCACGATCCATTCTTTATGATTGATATACCATCCACTGTTTACCGTTACCGTTTACTTACTACAAGCAATTATTATATTCCACACTATATGTTTAATCCTTTGTTTTCAGCAAACCGGTGAGATTGACAACCTCACTGTAAGTTGGGGCAAAATATTGTGGGTTGTGTTGTGCAGGTTTCAAGTTGTTAGCAACACCTTAGAGTTGTTTCCTTACTCCTACTGGTTCGATAACCTTGGTTTCATAACTAAGGGAAACTTGCTGCTGTGCTGTGGCATCCCGCAAAACCACTACTAGAAAATCGTGGTGTTTTTGTGCATTGCATCATCATGACCGCATGCTCATGTCATCATGCATATTATTTTTGCATAAAACTATGTTGCAAAAGACTATGTTGTTTTCTAAACTAGCCCTCCTTCTATTTCAAATCAAACCCTCGGTCCGACCGAATCTTTTATTTGTCTAAAAACAATTTACGAAAGTGTTTTTAAAATAAATAAATAATTTTTGTGGGAAGGCAGCCCAGTCGGCCAGGCCCAAAGGCCCAGCCAACAGGCCACCTATAACCCACTAAACCAAACCCTAGCTCTAAACCCTAATCCCACTCCCTCACCCCTTCCCAGCCGCCAGCCTCCACCCCACTCCCCACACCCGCCGCCACCCTCTGGAAAAACACGCACACCCTGCAAGCCACATCCCGCCTGCCGCTTGCCCGACCCCACCCCTGCCGCGTCCAACCAAGCCAGTGCCTCGGGATCTCCGCCCTGGCCCCACCCCGCGAACCCCGCATCGCCCCTCTCTCTCGCTCACATCCCTCTGCCCTGCACGCCCCCGCTCGATAACCCCCCCGCCACCAGGCCTTCCTCACCATCGACAACCGCCGTCGTGGCGCCCTCCCTCCAATATCTGGTCGCAGCGCCGGCCTCGCGGGAGACCTCCTCGATGTCGGCCAGGCACGATCCCCTCCCTCTGTCCGCTTCCCTGACCTCGCCCTCGAATGCTACCCCTGCAACCAGCGGCTTCCTCCACATCTCCGGCCACGCCACGGCCGTCCCTGCTTCACCCTGTCATGGTCGTCGCCTCCCCAGTGCGCCGCCGCCACAGGCGACCTCCTCCTCGCGCCGGCCTTCCTCCATCCCGCGTCAGGTCGTTGGCCCGCCTCTGACCTGCGAGTAGGCTCTGCCTGCCTCCGTCGCTTCGAAGCCCCCCCCCGTGGTGGCCTCATCCCCACCTTCCCGCGTTACCGTCGGTCCTCCTCGCCTCGCCTTGTGTCTCACCGCCGCCACGCTCGTGGCCGCTGCCGCTGCAGCTGCGCATCCTGCACGTCCTCCTCGTCCCGCGTTCGTCTCCGACCGCCGGGCCAGCGACCCCGCCTCCTTCTGCGTGCAGCACCCCTGCGAACCGCACGCGACCGCGGCCAGCTTCCTCGATCCTGCGAGCCCGTGCTGTCCTTTGACCTCCTTATCTCAGATAGCCTCATGCCCGTGTCGCTGTGATGGGCACCGTTTGCGTGCTAGCCCTGTAGTTGGTCGGTGCGGACCAAGTTCTGTAGTGGCTCCTGTGCCCCGAGTTCTTCTCGATAAGATCTTCAGCGACACTCAGAGCACAAGACCGATACAAAGGAACCCGAAGGAATGGAGGCGGGGACTATATCAGTCAAGGTCATCCGGTGGCTCTGGAACGCCAAGTACTTCTACACGGGACCGAAGACCGTGGACGCCAAGTTTCCGGATTCAAAGGCGTCGAGACCCTGAACCCGAAGACCGCAGATGCGATAAGTACTTCTTCCCGGATCTGATGCCCGAGAACCCGGACGCCCAGGTCATCGACACGGATACGCCAAGTACTTCCTCGAGGACGCCAAGTTCTTCACCCCGAATGCCAAGACCGACTCGATGGCGCGGACCCGACAAGATCTTCGCAACGATAAGATCGACACCGACCAGGACGAATCCGATGTGCCCCGACGCCAACCAAGTCCTTCTTCTCGGATGCGACAAGATCGACTTCCGTTGTCCGAGACCGATCTCGTCGAGCCATTCTACCGTCGAACCCTGAGACCCGACCCCGAACCCCTCGGAGCCCGAGTTCGCCGAACCCTAAAGTGATTCCCTATCCGAGACCCCATTATTTTTATAATATGACATTATCAACTGATGCATATTAAATTGATCATGCATGCATACTTGTCTGTGGTTTGGGGGCATTATGCCGATTCACCTCATAATTAAATATGGAGTCTATATGCGGGATATCTTTGTCTTATTCCGGCCTCCATTTAAATTGGTGTAGCGAACCGATGCCATGCTTCGCCCTGTTATTACAACATTTAAAATGCGGGGTATCTAAACAACTAGAACCATATATTTAATTGTCGGGACCCCCGGTTCCGCTTAATATTGCCTAATTGCATCGCACCTTGCCATGCCATACATCATACATGCATCATGCCCGATCTTTTGCCGTAGTATTAAATAGCCCATCCGGTGTTTCTTCTAGTGCTTTGCTTCTTCACGGATTAGGCCGTTGAGTTGATGCGAGTGTCGACCCGATCTTCGGATGAACCTTCGACAGTGTTTTCAGGCGAGCACCTCCCCCTTTTCTACCTATCTTACTTTTATAGTATTTATTCCCTCCTGTTGATCTATTGCTATCTGTGTTGCGGTGCTCTAGTTTTCGTACCTGTGATATCCCTTGCAGCCTTATATTGCCTTGGACACATCCTATTACCTGTTGTTTGGTAGATAGTTGGACCTGCGCGTCGTAGTCGCTTGCTCAAGTGCTGTTGCGTGTCGTCAAGTACCACAGTTGTTGGAGTATTGCCGCATGTTTAATGTTGGAGATGAACAAGACTTTCATTATTGTTTAATAACTAAAATTGAAGTAGGTAAATGCAGAGGCACAGGTGGGCAATAGATGTTATTTGGTTGTTAACCGTCCACTTGTGTCCCGTAGGACCCCGAGTTCTTGACACCTGTTCCGAGATCGAGCGCGCTAACCACAGGTGGGGTGTATGGGCACCCCCATCGATTAGTACCTGATTTCAAAGTATTGTACCGGGGGCCACAATTAGTTTGGGGCTTTATTACTATCCTGTACTTATGCCATGCTTTACTGCTTAATTTAAATTGTGCGAGGATCACCTGTACTGTTTAGGATCGTGACACGTTTTCGCTGTATCGACAAGCCCAGTCACACTTTCGGGTTCCCAGTCGTTTACAGCCGTCTACACAAACCCTGGGTCCGTCTCGGAGACCGGCCGACTTCGATACGGGTAGCTTAGTGGGGTGGCCCCCCGTGCTTGCTTTGGGTCTGGGAAACGTCATGTCCGAAACCCCGTCGACATACCGTTGGGTGTATGTTTTGTGATCTTGTACCTACCTGATATGACAACAAGGGTGTAGGTGCGTGTGGAAACTTTGGTGCACCCCTGCAGGGTTAAATCTTTTCGAGAAGCCGTGTCCGCGGTTATGCACGACTTGGAGCACAGTTCTCGATCATAGACAACTATAACTAAAGTTTACTGCTATAATTTGACTTGTATCCGATATGACTAGTAATCAGCTTCACTGCAACGGAATGGCTAAATAAAAGTACCAACAACTGCTGGGTTTTGGGATATCTCATGCTTATTGTATCTGACTAGTAAGTGTTGCAACTACAACGGAATGGTTAACTAAAATTGCCCACTGCTTATTATATCAGGATGACTATCTATACCTGACTAGTAATTGCTGCAACGATAACTGTATAAATAAAACTGCCAACTGTGTGAGTTCCTCGGTTGACTTCCTTGTTTGGTCTCGAGGGGGAAATACCAGGATGGGTATGTTTGGTGGTAGTATCAGGTTGGTTCCGAATAGGTCTTTCTTACCCCTCTCTGATAGCCGCTAGTTGTATCGAGTCTCTATAGGTTGTTTAGTGCATGCTGCGCTGCCGCTCAGTCCACCATACCTATGTAGGCGAGGACCGCCGAATTTTAGCCTCGCCGTGTACTGGCCTCAGTACTGACGCTCCTCTTTTTCCTTTGACCTTTGTCGGCACCCCTTTTGTTTTAGCAGGTTTCGGCGTCGTTAGCAGGGTTACCCTTCCGGCTTGGCCTGGGCAGGGTTATGGACGCCATTGGTTATTCTTCAGGGCTCTTAGCTCAATTTGCATCTTGTCCGTACTCGGACGCTATATCATTTTAAAGGTGATTTGGATCTTTGTATTGTATATCTGTATTCTTGACTCTTTGAGTCGCTGTTGTATATATATGTTTTGTGGGTTCCATCGAGGACTATTGTGTAATGATATTACTTCGTTTTCCACCCGCACGCAAGTGCCTGGTGGGCACCTTTGAATCGTTTCTATGCGGGTTTGGCGGGAAGCGCTGAAACTTGCATAGGGCCGATTCTGAGGGTGTTACATGTGCTCATCATACATTCCTCTTAGGGTTCCCAACGAGCTCTACATATCTGAGCCATCAAGCACTTTTCTGGCGCCGTTGCCGAGGAGATAAGGACAGCATCAATCTCTTCCTCCTCGTCAATCACTTTTTAGTGAGAAAGAAGATTCTCGCAAGGAGAGTCTCTCACAAACAATCTCTTTACTTTGTTTTTATTTTGCTTAGTTTCTTTTGCTTTGTTTGGTTTGTTTATTTTTATCAAAAATATAAAAAAATAGTTTCTACTATAGTTGTTATTTTTATTGGTATGTTATTGTCTTGCTTTATCATGCTTTCTATCAATGGTTGGTTTCTTTAAAACTAGATCTTATTGGCAAGATGGGTTCACGGAAGAACAAAAATATTATGAGGAACACCGCTTGTCACAAAAAGGGAAACGCTTATGAGAACAAATTAATAAATTGTATACCATTACTACAAACGTGTGCTCTACTTATAATTTTACTTATTGCTTTGATAAATCTTGTTGCTATAGGAGGTATAAACACCTCCCTTTTCAATATGAGTATAATGATAATGTTACCATATCTTCTTATGATAAGGGAAATTATGACTTTTATGATATAGAACAAATTGAAGAATTTATTGCTTGGACGGGTGCATTCGAACTTGCTTATTTGCTTGAAAATAATGATGATGCACCTTATAAATATGAGGTTTATGATATACTTAAATTTTGCTTTGATAATTACAAGGAAGAAAATGGCTATATTCTTAAATATATTAATAGATGATCTCCACCAACGGAAGAGACTAATGCCTTGTAGGAGCCTATGGAAGAAGAAATTGCTGAAACTGGAAGCTCATTGGATGAAAAAGAGAAGGAGACTGATGATCAAGAGGAGGAAGAATGGAGCATCTACTCATGTCTACCTCCCAATAAGAGTAACTCTTTAACTAATACCTTATTTGATCGCCCTCCATGCTTACGAAAGGAGGATGAGTGTGATATTTATATTGTTGATTTTGTTCATGATTCTACTGAAAATCATTATGAGAGAGGAAAAAATGGTTGTTGGAATTCTCATGTTACTAAAACACCTCTCTTTATATTTGAAAGTTTCGGAGTTGCTCTTGTTTTATCTACCCATTCTTATTACTATGTGCTTCTTTGATTTATTTTCTTACAAGATTCCTATTATAGGAAGTGGGTTAGACTTAAATATGTTTCATATTTGCTCCTTGATGCTCTCTTTTACTTCAATTCATATTTCTTATGTGAGCATCATCGAAATTATCATGCCTATCTTAATGTCTATAAAGAAAGAACTCTTGGGAGATAACACAATTTTTTATTTCAGTAAGTTTTTTTGTTGAGTCTTGGAAGTTATTGCCTCTGTAATAACCTATACTTATCCTTTTTGTGTGGTTTTTAAACAGATTTTTGTGCTTCACTGTAAAAAATCGTGAAAAATCTCAATACATCGTACTGAGTTGTAATTTTCTGAGATTATGCCCCAGGATATTATCCAACTTTTGTTAGTTTAACACTTTTATATTTGAGAAAAATAAGTTCTTCAAAAAAATCGGTTTTTATATGCTGGTCTGTTTTGACAGATTTCTGTCATTATTTGCATTTGCCTCTTAATCGGTTTATTTTGAGTTCTCTTTGATTACTTGAGCTTTTTAAAAGGAATTGATACAGTAGATTGTGTTTTAATGGAAGTTTTACTTGTGTTGAAACTAAATCCAAAGGCTTATTATCTTGAATACACTAATGTTGCTAATGAAGATTGTGTGAAGTTTTGTATGAAGGAAATTTTCAAGTGTAGGGGTGAAATGGATCGTATGGGCACCTAGAGGGGGGTGAATAGGTGCTAACCAATTTTTAATACTTTTTCAATTTTAGGCTTGACACAAAGTAAATTCTCTAGATATGCCACTACGAGAATTTCCCTATATGCAACCCTAACTACTAAGCACGTAAAGAGAGGAGCGAACGAACCGTAGTGGAGCACGCAGAGACACAGGGATTTGTTTTACCGCAGTTCCTTCCTTGTTAAGGAAAGTACATCTGTGTTGGAGGGATGGGCGGTTCTAAGACCACCACGCCACAATAGGCCTCACCCTATTCTTCGATGGATCTCGCCACAAGAGGCCTGATCCACCTTCTCCACTATTGGATCCCTTCGAGGCGGGAACCGGTGCCTTTTACAACACTATCGGGGTACACACCCACAACCGAATTGGGGGCTCCCGAGATGACAACAATCTGCCACAAGAACAAGGTTTATCAATATAAACAAAAACAAGGATCTAGGTATTTGCAAGAAATACTAGATCGGTGGTTCTCCAAATGAATGAAGAGGAGATGAAGCGCTTGATTGCTGATGATGAAGATCGAGTTCTCCTCCTTCGATTCCCCAAGGGACGGGGCCTTTGGGTGGATCTAGGTGGAGCTCTCTTGGATGAAGGTTGCAGATCAGATCTCAACTTTTTCGAATGAATCAAGAGATCTGGCAGGAGGGGGAAGGCTGGCTTAAATACCCCTCCCCAGATCTGGCCTTTGCACAACTTTAGGGGCGAATAATCCGCCCCCTGGGAAAACTCCGCCCCAAGGGAGGATTCTCCGGGGGAAACTCCGCCCCCTCTCTGGGGCCGGGGCCTGCGAAACTTGGTGAAGATCTTGGGGGGCGGATAATCCGGCCCCCTCCAGGGGCGGATTATCTGGCCAAGCCGGAAAGTCCGGCCAACACTCCGCCCCCTCTCTAGGGCTTGCGCCTTGGCGATGAGCAAGGGGAGCGGACTATCCGGCCCTCCTGAGGGGCGGATTATCCGGCGGGGCCGGAAAATCCGGCCAAAACTCCACCCCCTTCTGGGGCTTGCGCCTGCTTGGGAAGAGGGAGGGGCAGATTATCCGCCCCCCAAAGGCAGAATCCTTTTCCCTTTTTCTCAAAGAGAGCTGCAACACTTCAACACACATTAAATAATTCTTGATATTGTTATCTAACACACAAAACACTAGGGATTATAAAATGTTCTTTCAATCTCCCCCTTTTTGGTGTTAGATGACAATATTAGGATTTGCAATGAAGCCGGCAAATGCCACCTTAAAAAGAAATACGCTCCCCCTAGATGTGTGCATATTTTAGAATTTGCGTTTGAATACAAATGCACACACTAGAGGGAACATAACTTACATAGCAAAGATAATTGAAACAAGGTGGGTTGGGAAACAAGGTCATACCACCGGGATGTGATTATAGCCAAAGAGTATAATTAGCTTGATAGCCTCCAAGCACATCCCAACAATACCAACAAAATTGATGCATACATTATATAGGCCCACGATTCCGTATGCAATCAAACTTGCTCCATAGATGAATCCAGAATTCCATGAGATCCACAAAAGATAAATCCAGAATTCCATGAACACCACACATAGTACCAAACATAGTGGAGCACGGCATAGTCTTTTGGTCCACGTCTTTACCCTTGGGATTGAGCTCAAGATGACACTTTGTTTGCATTGGAGTAGCCACACCGTTGAGATCCGTCATCTTGAACCTTTTGAGCATGTCTTGGATGTACTTAGCTTGATTAATAAAGGTTCCCTCTCTAAGTTGTTTGATCTCAAATCCAAGAAAGAACCTCATCTCACCCATCATGGACATCTCAAACCTGTCAGTCATAATCTTTGAAAATTCATCGTTAAAAGCTTGGTTAGTAGAACCAAAAATAATGTCATCTACATAAAGTTGGCATACAAAAAGCTCCCCATTAACGTTCTTAGTAAAAAGAGTGGGATCGATTTGCCCAACTTCTAATCCATGGTCTAACAAAAGCTCTTTAAGGTGCTCATACCACGCACGTGGGGCTTGTTTAAGGCCATAGAGCGCCTTATCGAGTTTGTAGACATGGTTCAGAAATTTGGGGTCCTCAAAACCCGGGGGCTGCTTGACGTATACTAACTCATGTAGAGGACCATTAAGGAATGCACTCTTAACATCCATTTGCTGTAATTTAAAATTATGATGGGCTGCATATGCAAGATGGATACAGATGGACTCAAGACGAGCCACAGGAGCATAAGTCTCGCCAAAATCAATTCCTTCCATTTGAGAGAATCCTTGAGCCACGAGTCGTGATTTATTCCTCACAACCATGCCATTTTCATCTTCTTTGTTCTTGAAGATCCACTTGGTGCCGATAACATTGCGGCAATCCTTTGGTTTCTCTACGAGCTTCCAAACTTTGTTGCGTTCGAAGTTATTTAATTCTTCATGCATTGAAACAACCCAATCGGGGTCTTCAAGAGCATCAAAAACCTTCTTCGGTTCAACCATGGAAATGTGAGCTTGATGATCACATAAGCTTGCAAGTTCTCTTCTAGTGGATACCCTTCGTCGTAGATCACCAACAACCTTGTTAAGAGTGTGACCTCAAGGTTCCGATTAGCACGAGCCTTGCGACGAGCCTTAATGTCCTTATTGTTTCTAGGAGGAGTTGATTCAGTATTTGTATCCTTGTCTTGAACACTGCCTTGCCCTTGATCTTGATCTGAGTTAACACGAGGAGGTTGCTGCAGATCTTGTTCTTCAGGGCCGGATAATCCACCCCTTGGAGGGGCCGGACTATCCAGCCTGGGAGATGAAACACCAGTGGCTTCTTCCTGAGCATGCCTGACAGGACTTGGAGACTCAGATCCGGATAATCCGCCTTCGGGGGCCGGAGAATCCGGCCTGGGAGTTTCTTGGATGTTGTCTTCGCCTCCGGATCCCCTGGAACGAGTTGGAGTGCCAGGGGCGGATTGTCCTCCCCTTGGAGGGGGCGGATAGTCTGGCCTGGGACTACCAACTTGTCTAGGAGACAGATGATCTTCAACATGTTGTGGTGTTGGTGCAGAGTTTTCTCCAACGGTAGGAGCTTGTTGATCTTGTGTAGATGAGGGCTCCACTTGAGTGGAGCATTGTCCTTCCCGATCCGCCACAAGGGGTTCCTCAATGGGGCGGAAAAATCCCACGCCCATCCTTCTTATGGCATCTTGGGGTATTTCAACATCTGCATCACAAACATCAACTTTCCCTACAAAGGAGCCGTTATTTTCATCGAACTCCACACTACAAGATTCTACAACAGTCCCAGTGAGCTTGTTGTAGACTCTATAAGTGTGGGATTTGGCACCGTAACCCAAAAAAATACCTTCTAAAGCCTTGGACTCAAATTTTGACAAACGGACACCTTTAATAAGAAAGAAACACTTACACCCGAATACCCTGAAGTATGAGATGTTGGGCTTGTTACCGGTAAGTATTTCATATGGAGTCTTGTCCAAAATATTTCGGAGGTAGAGCCGGTTTGATGAGTGACAAGCTGTAGATATGGCTTCAGCCCAAAAATTATAAGGAGACTTGAATTCAGCCAACATAGATCTTGCCATATCCATCAAAGTCTGGTTCTTCCTCTCGGCTACACCATTTTGTTGAGGGGTGTACGCAGCGGAATATTGATGTCTAATCCCCTCTTCGCTTAGAAACTCATTCAAAGTGTAGTTCTTGAATTCGGAGCCGTTGTCACTTCTAATTGCCAAGATAGGAACATTGTGTTGACGTTGAACTTCATTGGCAAAGTCAATGACAGTTTGTTGAGTCTCACTTTTCAGCTTGAAGAAATAGACCCATGTATATCTTGAGTAATCATCGACAATGACCAAGCAATATTTCTTCCCACCAAGACTTGCATGAGAAGGGGGACCAAATAAATACACATGAAGTAATTCCAAGATCCTCTTTGATGACACAATAGTCTTCCTCTTGTGGGGAGAGTCATGCGTTTTTCCTTCTACACAAGCCCTGCTAACACAATCTTTGGCAAAAGAGACATTGTCTTTTAGTCCAAGGATGTGGCCACCCTTCTGGAGACTTTGCAAAGTTCTCATATTGACATGGGCTAAACGGCGATGCCATAGCCACTCCACGTCGGCCTTTCCGAATAGACACATCGGATCCGAAGTGGTTTTCCCCAAGAAGTCCACCACATACAGGTCATTTTCAACGTATCCAACGAAAGCGACCTTTAGAGACTTGCTCCACAAGAGTACCACCAAATCATCATCGATAAAAACAGCAAAACCCATCTTGCCAAGGGCACGAACAGAAAGAAGGTTGTAACCGAGGGTCTCAACAAGCATGATGTCCATGAGAGAGATATCGTGGGCAACCACAACCTTGCCAAGACCCAATACCTGAGATTTAGACTTATCACCATAGGAGACTGTGATATTATCATGATTTGGACGCATCTCCGTGATGATCTCCTTGCTTCCGGTCATATGACTAGTGCAGCCACTATCCAGCACCCATTTCGACCCACCGGAAGCATAGCCCTGCAAGAAAATTACTTCTTGGTTTTAGGTACCCATTTTTCAATGGGTCCTTTCATGTTAGTAACAAGGGTCTTTGGGACCCAAATAGACCAAGCAATATATTCATCAAAGGGACCGACATAATAAGCATAAACATCACCATAGTCATCACAAAAGAGTTCATAATTCGGATTGTGAGACCCTGCAAAACCACTATTGTTAGTCTTGTCTTTTGTGACATTCTTCTCAACGGTGCTTATATTTGATTGCACATTCTTGGTCTTGTTCTTCTTGGTTTTATTTTTCTTGGACTTGGTTACATACCCAAGTCCCTCTTTATGTGAGCATCATCGAAATTATCATGCCTATCTTAATGGCTATAAAGAAAGAACTCTTGGGAGATAACCCAATTTTTTATTTCAGTAAGTTTTTTTTGTTGAGTCTTGGAAGTTATTGCCTCTGTAATAACCTATACTTATACTTTTTGTGTGGTTTTTAAACAGTTTTTTGTGCTTCACTGTAAAAAATCGTGAAAAATATCAATACATCGGACTTAGCTGTAATTTTCTGAGATTATGCCCCGGGATATTATACAACTTTAGTTAGTTTAACACGTTTCGATTTGAGAAAAATAAGTACTTCAAAAAAATCGGTTTTTACATGCTGATCTGTTTTGACAGATTTCTGTCATTATTTGCATTTGCCTCTTAATCGGTTTCTTTTGAGTTCTCTTTGATTACTTGAGATTTTTAAAAAGGAATTGCTACAGTAGATTGTGTTTTAATGGAAGTTTTACTTGTGTTGAAACTAAATCCAAAGGCTTATTATCTTGAATACACTAATGTTGCTAATGAAGATTGTGTGAAGTTTTGTATGAAGGAAATTTTCAAGTGTAGGGGTGAAATGGATCGTATGGGCACCTAGAGGGGGGGGGGTGAATAGGTGCTAACCAATTTTTAATACTTTTTCAATTTTAGGCTTGACACAAATTAAATTCTCTAGATATGTCACTACGAGAATTTCCCTATATGCAACCCTAACTACTAAACACATAAAGAGAGGAGCGAAGGAACCGTAGTGGAGCACGCGAAGACACAGGGATTTGTTTTACCGCAGTTCCTTCGTTGTTAAGGGAAGTACATCTGCGTTGGAGGGGTGGGCGGTTCTAATACCACCACGCCACAATAGGCCTCACCCTATTCTCCGATGGATCTCGCCACAAGAGGCCTGATCCACCTTCTCCACTATTGGATCCCTTCGAGGCGGGAACCGGTGCCTTTTACAACACTATCGGGGCACACACCCACAACCGAATTGGGGGCTCCCGAGATGACAACAAGCTGCCACAAGAACAAGGTTTATCAATATAAACAAAAACAAGGATCTAGGTATTTGCAACAAATACTAGATCGGTGGTTCTCCAAATGAATGAAGAGGAGATGAAGCGCTTGATTGTTGATGATGAAGATCGAGTTCTCCTCCTTCGATTCCCCAAGGGACGTGGCCTTTGGGTGGATCTAGGTGGAGCTCTCTTGGATGAAGGTTGTGTAGGGGTTCGTAGCATGGAAAACAAAAATTTTCTATCGCATACAAACAAACAAGCCAAGATCTATCTACTAGATTGTAGCAACGAGTCGATGGTATAACTTACCCTCGAAGATTCCAAAGCGTTTAACGAGAGCGGATTCTCGTGGGTGATGTAGTCGTACTCTTTCCGATCTCAAGATCGTGTAGACGATCCTTCCGGCGCCACGTTCCGGCAGCGCTCCCGCAGTCGGTCACACGTTCGGTACTCGACGAAGACCTTCCTCTCCCTTGTTCCAGCAGGCAGCGGAGGTTGTAGCACTCTCCTCGCGATTCCGGCAGCACAACGGCGTGGTACCGGAAGTAGAGGGGAAATCCCGCAGGGCTTCGCCTTAAGCCGGTGCGAGTATGGTGGAGCTTATGAGAGAGGCTATTAGTGGTCTAGTAATTAGACACACCAATTAGAAGGCTCTAAATCGCTGGCTAAAGCAATTAGAAGCTCTAAACCAAAACGGCTCTAAACCTGAGATTTAGAGGTGGAAACTTGTGTGTCTAGGAGGGGAGCCCTGCCCCTCCTTATATAGATGGGAGGGGGCTGGCGCGCCAGGG
The DNA here is from genome assembly GCA_916181665.1 of Avena sativa. Classification (NCBI taxonomy): domain Eukaryota; kingdom Viridiplantae; phylum Streptophyta; class Magnoliopsida; order Poales; family Poaceae; genus Avena; species Avena sativa. Next base: position 302,901,547 of record OV702282.1, read on the forward strand.
GAGGGAGGGAGTCCCTCCCCAACTCGGCCTAGGCTGGCCGCCGGCTTGGAGGAGAGAAACTCCTCCTCCAAGTCGGTTCCAACTCCTCTTGCTTGTTTCCCACAGTTTCTTGTTTTAGCCGTTTGACTTTCAAACTGGACATTTGACTTTTCTGTTTTAGGATTCAATTTAATCCTATATTTGGGACAGCAAGAACACTTAGTACATGATGCAATCATTCCAATATGTAATGACACATTCATGTACCCCTCCCCCCCCCGGAGTGCCGGACAATCCGGAACCTTCTAGAACATTCCCGATGAAAACACCGGAATCATTCCCGAACTCCGAAACGGGACTTTCCTTATATGAATATTATTCTCCGGACCATTCCGGATCACTCGTGATATCCCGGATCCCATCCGAGACTCCGAACAACATTCGGTCTCTTTCTCATAATACCATAACTACTCAAAACAACGTCGAATCCTTAAGTGTGTCTCCCTACGGTTCGTGAATTATGCGGACATGATCGAGACACTTCTCCGAACAATAACCAATAGAGGAATCTGGAAATTCATATGGCTCCCACATATTTCTACGATTACTTTGCGATCGAATGAACCACTTACATACGATACCAATTTCCCTTTGTCTCACGATATGTTACTTATCCGAGGTTATGATCATCGGTATCTCTGCATACCTAGTTCAACCTCGTTACTGATAAGTACTCTTTTCTCGTTCCCGTGATATGTGATCCCTTGTGACCAAGTCACATGCTTGCAAGCCAATTGGATGACATTCCACCGAGAGGGCCCAGAGTATATCTATCCGTCATGTGGATGAACAAATCCCACTCTTGATCCATGTGTTTCAACCAATACTTTCCGAACACTTAATGCCACCTGTATAGCCACCCAGTTACGGTGTGGTGTTTGATGTCATCAAAGCATCCATCCGGTAAAGGTGATATGCATGATCTCATGGTCGAAGGAATTAGGTTACTATGTATCAGAAAGCATATAGCAATAGAACTATTGAAATGACTTGATCTTTATGCTACGCTTGTCTATAGGAGTATGTCCACCATATCATTCTCCTAACGATATGATCTTGTTGTTGATAACATCTCAATGTTCATGATAGGGAAACCACAATCATTAATCAACCAACAAGCTAGTGAAGTATAGAGGCTATACTAGGGACTTCAAATTAAGTTTACAATTCACACAAGTATTAATGTTTCCTTGTTAATACTATTATAGCATGAATATAAACATTTATCATAAACACAAAGATATAATAATAACCATATTTATTATTGCCTCTAGGGCATATCTCCAACAGTCTCCCACTTGCACTAGAGTCATCTAATCTAGATTACATGGTAATATACCGAACACCCATGGCAGTTTGGTGTTGGTCATGTTTTGCTCTTGGGAGAGGTTTAGTCAACGGATCCGCCACATTCAGATCTGTGTGTACTTTGCAAATCTTTATATCTCCATCCTGGATATGTTCTCGAATAGCGTGAAAACGTAGCTTGATATGCTTCAGCTTCTTGTGTGACCTTGGTTCTTGCGCATTGGCTATGGAGCCCATGTTATCACAGTAGATAGACATTGGGTCCAGCGCACTAGGAACGACACCCAGCTCTGTAATGAACTCTTTCATCCATATCGCTTCTTGTGAAGCCTCTGAAGCAGCCATGTATTCCGATTCAGTTGAAGATCTCGCCACAACGCTTTGCTTTGCACTCCTCCAGCTAACTGCTGCACCATTCAAAATAAATACGTACCCAGATTGTGATTTAGAATCATCTGGATCGGTGTTCCAACTAGCATCGGTGTAACCATTAACAACGAGCTGTTCATCACCTCCATAAGAAAGAACCATATCCTTAGTTCTTCTCAAGTACTTAAGGATGTTTTTGACCGATGTCCAATGATCCACTCCTGGATCACTTTGATATCTGCTAGTTAGACTAACAGCATATGCGATGTCGGGTCTAGTACATAGCATGGCATACATTAGAGATCCTATGGCTGAGGCATAGGGAGTTTTACTCATCCTTTCTCTATCTTCTGCCGATGTTGGACTTTGAGTTTTACTCAAGGTCGTATTGGGCAACATGGGCAAGAACCCTTTCTTGCTTTCTTCCATTCCAAACTTCTTTAGAACTTTGTCCAAATATGTACTTTGTGACAATGATATTTGGCGTTTCGATCTATCTCTATAAATCTTTATGCCTAATATGTAAGCTGCTTCGCCAAGATCCTTCATTGAAAAACTATTATTCAAATATTCCTTGACACTATTAAGAAGGTCTACATCATTCCCAATCAACAATATGTCATCCACATACAGTATTAAGAATGCTACAGAGCTCCCACTCACTTTCTTGTAAATACAAGCTTCTCCATAAGTTTGTATAAAACCAAAACTTTTGATTACCTTATCAAAACGTTGATTCCAACTTCGGGATGCTTGCTTCAATCCATAGATGGACCGTTGAAGCTTGCATACCTTGTTAGCATCTTTAGGATCGACAAAACCTTTGGGTTGCATCATATAAAACTCTTCATCAATGTCTCCATTGAGGAATGCTGTTTTGACATCCATCTGCCATATCTCATAATCATAATATGCAGCGATTGCTAACATAATCCTCACAGACTTTAGCTTCGCTACAGGTGAGAAAGTCTCATCGTAGTCAATTCCTTGAATTTGTCGAAACCCTTTTGCGACAAGTCGAGATTTATAGACAGTAACATTACCATCAGCATCTGTTTTCTTCTTGAAAATCCATTTGTTCTCGACAGCCTTCCGGCCATCCGGTAAGTCCACCAAAGTCCATACTTGGTTTTCGTACATGGATCCAATCTCGGATTTCATGGCTTCTTGCCATTTATTGGAATCTGGGCTCATCATCGCTTCCTCATATGTCTCGGGGTCATCGGTGTTGTCCACCACCATGACATTCATAACGGAATCATACCAATCTGGAGTGGTACGAGTTCTCGTTGACCTCCGAGGCTCTGTAGTAACTTCAACCGAAGTTTCATGATCACCATCATTAGCTTCCTCTCTTATTGGTGCAGGCACCACAGGAACTTCTTCCGGTGCTGCGCTACTCGCAATTTCGAGAGAAGGTTCGACAACCTCGTCGAGTTCTACTTTCCTTCCAGTCACTTCTTTCGAGAGAAATTCCTTCTCTAGAAAGGATCCATTCTTGGCAACGAAGATTTTGCCTTCGGATCTATGATAGAAGGTATACCCAATAGTTTCCTTCGGGTATCCTATGAAGACGCATTTTTCCGCTTTGGGTTCAAGCTTGTCCGACTGTAACTTCTTTACATAGGCTTCGCATCCCCAAACTTTAAGGAACGACAATTTAGGTTTCTTTCCAAACCATAATTCATACGGTGTCGTTTCAACGGATTTAGACGGTGCCCTATTTAAAGTGAATGCGGCTGTTTCTAATGCATAACCCCAAAATGATAGCGGTAAATCTGTAAGTGACATCATAGAACGAACCATATCTAAGAGAGTTCGATTACGACGTTCGGACACACCATTACGCTGTGGTGTTCCCGGCGGTGTCAATTGTGAAAGTATTCCGCACTTCTTTAAATGCTCGCCAAACTCGTAACTTAGATATTCACCTCCACGATCAGAACGTAGAAATTTAATCTTCTTGTTACGTTGATTCTCTACCTCACTTTGAAACTCCTTAAACTTCTCGAAAGTTTCGGACTTATGTTTCATGAAATAGATATACCCATATCTACTCAAGTCATCCGTGAAGGTAAGAACATAACGATAACCACCGCGCGATGCTACACTCATTGGACCACACACATCGGTATGTATGATTTCCAATAAGTCCGTAGCTCGCTCCATCATACCAGAAAATGGAGTCTTAGTCATTTTACCCATCAGACATGCTTCGCATCTTTCAAGTGATTCAAAATCAAGTGATTCAAGAAGTCCATCAGAATGGAGTTTCTTCATACGTTTCACTCCGATGTGACCAAGACGACAGTGCCACATATAGGTCGAATTATCGCTTGATTTCAAACGTTTAGCTTCAATATTGTTGATATGTGTATTTCCACTATCGAGATTCAATAAGAATAGACCATCTATCAAAGGTGCATGTGCGTAAAACATATTACTCATATAAATCGAACAACCATTATTCTCTGACTTAAACAAGTAACCGTCTCGCAATAAACAAGATCCTGATATAATGTTCATGCTCAACGCAGGCACTAAATAACAATTATTTAAGTATAAAACTAATCCCGATGGTAGATGAAGAGGTAGCGTGCCGACCGCGATCACATCAACCTTTGATCCGTTTCCCACGCGCATCGTCACCTCGTTCTTCGCTAGCTTCCGTTTATTCTGCAGCACCTGATTCGAGTTACAAATATGAGCAACCGAACCAGTATCAAATACCCAGGCACTACTACGAATACTAGTGAGATACACATCAATAACATGTATATCAGATATACCTTTCTTCTTGATGTTGCCGTTCTTCAAATCCGCCAAGTACTTTGGGCAATTCCGCTTCCAGTGACCTACTCCCTTGCAGTAAAAGCACTCAGTTTCAGGCTTTGGTCCAGCCTTGGTTTTCTTCGTCGGCGTGGTAACTTTCTTACCACCCTTCTTGAAGTGTCCCTTTTGCTTAGACTTGCCCTTCTTGAATTTGGTGGTCTTATTGACCATCAACACTTGGTGCTCTTTCTTGATCTCCACTTCTGCAGATTTTAACATAGCAAATAGTTCTGGCAACTCTTTGTTCATGTTCTGCATGTTGTAGTTCATCACAAAATTCCTGTAACTTGGTGGCAATGACTGGAGGACGCGGTAAACCCCCAAAGCATTAGGAATCACTATACCCAAGCTTTGAAGTTTGTTTGCGTGCCCAGACATCTTAAGCACATGCTCACTGACGGAGCTGCCCTCTTCCATCTTGCAGTTAAAGAACTTTTCAGAAGCCTCATAGCTTTCAATTGTCGCATGAGTCTCAAAAATCAATTTGAGATCCTCGACAATATCATATGGGTCTGACTCTTCAAACCTTTTCTGAAGCTCCGATTCTAAACCATACAAGATAGCACACTGAACTATGGAGTACTGATTCTTCCGAGCGAGGTAAACATTCTTTACTTCATCGGGAGCATCAGCTGCAGGTGGGTCACCCAGCGGTGCATCCAGCACATAGGTCAAATTACCAGCTGTGAGGACAATCCTCAAATTGCGGAACCAATCCGCGAAGTTGCTTCCATTGTTTTTCAACTTTTCTTTCTCTAGGAACGCATTAAAATTGATGGTAGGGGCTGCCATTGATCTACAACATATTTGCAATAGTTTAGACTAAGTTTATGACAAATTGAGTTCAAATTAATTAATGAAATTAAACTAGGTGAACTCCCACTCAAAACAACATCCCTCACATTGTTTTAGTGATCACACGAACCAAATCCACTACATCAACACCGATCATCACGAGAGTTGATATAGTTTCAATGGCGAACAATCATCATGTTCATCATATCTACTATATGATTCATGCTTTACCTTTCGGTAATCCGTGTTCCTGAGACCATGTCTGTACATGCTAGGCTCGTCAAGATCAAACCTTAGCCACCGCATAAGCAAATCTGGCTTGCTTACGTTGTATACACTTGCGGAATCTAACACACCCGATCATCACGTGGTGCTTCGAAACAACAAGCTTTAGCAACGGTGCTAGCTAAGGGCGAACACTTTATGATTTGAAATTCATGTGCATGAGGGATCATCTTATAATGCTACCGTCGTCTACTAAGCAATACAAGATGCATAAAGGATTAACATCACATGCAATTCATAATATGTGATATGATATGGCCTTTCTTCTTTGTGCTTCCGATCTCCATCTTCAAACACGAACATGATCTCCATCATCACCGGCATTGCATCAATGTCAATGACGCTCCACCATGGTTGTCACCCACCGGCTTCAACTATTACAACTACTTTGAATAGACACGCGGGTCTTAACAGAAATTAAAGACAACCATATGGCTCCTGCCGGTTGCCGACTTACAATAAGGAACATTGCATACATCATATATAATCACAATCATGGCCATATCACATCACAGCACACCCCTGCAAAACAAAGTTAGACGCCTCTACTTTCTTTGCATATTTTACGTGGTTTGGGGCTTTCAATAAGTGTCGTTCTAACTTACGAACAAGAACCACAACATTGATACTATCATTGTTGATTACCCGTTGTAAATTGGATCTTAACTATGCTAGGAGAAACAGGCACCCGCAAAGCCACTTATGCAATACAAGTTGCATGTCAAGCGTGGAGCAAGTCTCATGAACGATGTCATGTAAGGTTAGCCCGGGCCGCTTCATCCCAACATACCGCAAGATGCAAAGTACACAAAAAGCAATCTACAATAAAAGCATCAACGCCCACAATGACCATTGTGTTCTACTCGTGCAACAGATCTACATATAGACACGGCTCTGATACCACTGTAGGGGTTCGTAGCATGGAAAACAAAAAATTTCTATCGCATACAAACAAACAAGCCAAGATCTATCTACTAGATTGTAGCAACGAGTCGATGGTATAACTTACCCTCGAAGATTCCAAAGCGTTTAACGAGAGCGGATTCTCGTGGGTGATGTAGTCGTACTCTTTCCGATCTCAAGATCGTGTAGACGATCCTTCCGGCGCCACGTTCCGGCAGCGCTCCCGCAGTCGGTCACACGTTCGGTACTCGACGAAGACCTTCCTCTCCCTTGTTCCAGCAGGCAGCGGAGGTTGTAGCACTCTCCTCGCGATTCCGGCAGCACAACGGCGTGGTACCGGAAGTAGAGGGGAAATCCCGCAGGGCTTCGCCTTAAGCCGGTGCGAGTATGGTGGAGCTTATGAGAGAGGCTATTAGTGGTCTAGTAATTAGACACACCAATTAGAAGGCTCTAAACCAATTAGAAGGCTCTAAACCGCTGGCTAAAGCAATTAGAATCTCTAAACCAAAACGGCTCTAAACCTGAGATTTAGAGGTGGAAACTTGTGTGTCTAGGAGGGGAGCCCTGCCCCTCCTTATATAGATGGGAGGGGGCTGGCGCGCCAGGGGAGGGAGGGAGTCCCTCCCCAACTCGGCCTAGGCTGGCCGCCGGCTTGGAGGAGAGAAACTCCTCCTCCAAGTCGGTTCCAACTCCTCTTGCTTGTTTCCCACAGTTTCTTGTTTTAGCCGTTTGACTTTCAAACTGGACATTTGACTTTTCTGTTTTAGGATTCAATTTAATCCTATATTTGGGACAGCAAGAACACTTAGTACATGATGCAATCATTCCAATATGTAATGACACATTCATGTACCCCTCCCCCCCCGGAGTGCCGGACAATCCGGAACCTTCTAGAACATTCCCGATGAAAACACCGGAATCATTCCCGAACTCCGAAACGGGACTTTCCTTATATGAATCTTATTCTCCGGACCATTCCGGATCACCTCGTGATATCCCGGATCCCATCCGAGACTCCGAACAACATTCGGTCTCTTTCTCATAATACCATAACTACTCAAAACAACGTCGAATCCTTAAGTGTGTCTCCCTACGGTTCGTGAATTATGCGGACATGATCGAGACACTTCTCCGAACAATAACCAATAGAGGAATCTGGAAATTCATATGGCTCCCACATATTTCTACGATTACTTTGCGATCGAATGAACCACTTACATACGATACCAATTTCCCTTTGTCTCACGATATGTTACTTATCCGAGGTTATGATCATCGGTATCTCTGCATACCTAGTTCAACCTCGTTACTGATAAGTACTCTTTTCTCGTTCCCGTGATATGTGATCCCTTGTGACCAAGTCACATGCTTGCAAGCCAATTGGATGACATTCCACCGAGAGGGCCCAGAGTATATCTATCCGTCATGTGGATGAACAAATCCCACTCTTGATCCATGTGTTTCAACCAATACTTTCCGAACACTTAATGCCACCTTTATAGCCACCCAGTTACGGTGTGGTGTTTGATGTCATCAAAGCATCCATCCGGTAAAGGTGATATGCATGATCTCATGGTCGAAGGAATTAGGTTACTATGTATCAGAAAGCATATAGCAATAGAACTATTGAAATGACTTGATCTTTATGCTACGCTTGTCTATAGGAGTATGTCCACCATATCATTCTCCTAACGATATGATCTTGTTGTTGATAACATCTCAATGTTCATGATAGGGAAACCACAATCATTAATCAACCAACAAGCTAGTGAAGTATAGAGGCTATACTAGGGACTTCAAATTAAGTTTACAATTCACACAAGTATTAATGTTTCCTTGTTAATACTATTATAGCATGAATATAAACATTTATCATAAACACAAAGATATAATAATAACCATATTTATTATTGCCTCTAGGGCATATCTCCAACAGGTTGCAGATCAGATCTCAACTTTTTCGAATGAATCAAGAGATCTGGCAGGAGGGGGAAGGCTGGCTTAAATAACCCCTCCCCAGATCTGGACGTTGCACAACTTTGGGGGCGGATTAACCGTCCCCCACTTGGGGCGGATTATCCGCCCCTTGGGAAAACTCCGCCCCAAGGGCGGATTCTCCGGGGGAAACTCCTCCCCCTCTCTGGGGCTGGCGCCTGCGAAACTTGGTGAAGATCTTGGGGGGCGGATAATCCGGCCCCCTCCAGGGGCGGATTATCCGGCCAAGCCAGAAATTCCGGCCAACACTCCGCCCCCTCTTTGGGGCTTGCGCCTTGGCGATGAGAAAGGGGGGCGGACTATCCGGCCCCCCTAAGGGGCGGATTATCCGGCGGGGCCGGAAAATCCGGCCAAAACTCCGCCCCCCTTCTGGGGCTTGCGCCTGCTTGGGAAGAGGAAGGGGCGGATTATCCGCCCCCAAAGGCAGAATCCTTTTCCCTTTTTCTCAAAGAGAGCTGCAACACTTCAACACACATTAAATAATCCTTGATATTGTTATCTAACACACAAAACACTAGGGATTATAAAATGTTCTTTCAAGGGGAAGAATGATATGACGAGATGAAGAATGGACAAAATCCCAAGCTTGGGGATGCCACCCGTGTCACCCCAAGAAATATTCAAGAGGTACAAGCATTAAAGCTTGGGTATGTCCAAGGCATCCCCTTCTTCATCAATAAAAATCTCAGTTATTCTTTCTAGACACTTTATTTTTATTGATTCATGCACTGTTGTGTTGTTCTTGGAGCTTCTTTGTTTTTATTTTTAGTTTTCTTTTGTTTGGTTTGCTGCACTAAATTAGTTGTACCCCCGCATTTTTATTTTGTTTCAAATAAGTTGATTGGTGTTGGAAAAGAGTAGAAAGTTTCATGCTATTAGTGGTACAAAAAGAAGCTTGTTTTGACTGTGGCTTAGACTTTATCATATCATGTTAGATGTTGCTTTGACCTTATGCTTAGTGATTATTGATGTAGCATGACTTGTTCCAAACAATTGAGATTTCTTAATGTGCCTTAAAAAAATCATGCGTTGTTTTAGCATACAAAAGCATAATAGTGTGGTATTCTCCTTTGATGCTTTATTTGGGTTAACTTGGCATATTCTTACACCATGTTATGACTATGAACCAGTCGCCTTAGCCTCTATGATCATTTAGTTTTTGACTTGTGATATCACTATATACTTTGATTAATAATGTTTTGTCGCTTTTCATGATTATGACCATTATTGCTCTCTTAGTTGATCGCTCCTAGTCTTTTGCTAGCCTCCACTTGTACCGAGTATGAGCTCTACTCGTGCATCCAACTCCCAAGAAACTAAGTTATTCCAAAAAGTCCACTATAAATTCCTATGCATGGTGTGTTACACCATTTCAAGTATATTCGCTTTTTTACCTATCTTCCAAATTAAACTTTTGTTATGTGAAAATTAGTGATTAAAGCTCTCACAAACTTGATGTCACACTTTATTTCTTGCACTTAATAAACTTGAACCATTGTACCCATCTATGTTGCTTATATGCTTACAAATTATAAGTTGAGAGTTAGCAGAACCATGTTGTCATGGGGAACGCTTTCAACATTGCACTTATTCTATTCAGTTGATATCATGTTCTTTTGTTTATGGATCCCGACTGTGTGAAATAAAAGGGGAGCTTGTAAGCTCATGGAGTTTGTATATGTGTTAAAGAAATGCCAGGGCGGATAGCCTAAGCCATGCCTAATCATGGTGGAAACTTACAGCGTAACCATAATGAGCATTCTGTGAAGAATCCTCAATAAAAACCTATGCAAATAGCAAATAAAAAGATTGCTGAGATGCTTATTGTTTGTTGCCTTGTCATTTTGATATGGGATAGCTCCTGTGTCATGGGCAGGAGGTACCCCGTTGGCGGTTCTCTATGATACACATATACTTACAATGACAAAAATTTGCTTGTGACCAAAGTTGAGTAGCATGAGGTTCGGTACTCGTACGCAAGGGGCATGTGATTTTTAACTTATAACTTCTCAAGCATATACTCATATTTGTGTCACTTTAACCTTAATCACTCCAGGATGCCAATGATAGGGGCAATGAGAGCCGAAAGCTAATAAGTACCATAATTTTTGGAATCTCTTTATGAAACTTGAAATCCCTGCTTCCCTCTGTGAAGGATCTTTCTTTTTTACTTTTTTTGTTGAGTCTCCATCTTCTATCTTTATGCACCAATTAAGAGAGCATAGTTGTTATTCTTAATTTTATGTGCATTGTCCTAAAACTTATTGATTGATCCATTATGTTGGTATTGCTTGTTCTTAAATTATTTGTATCTAGTCATCATTATGAACTTTGAAGGTATCCTTTGTATTTATGTTTTGCTATTCCATGAAGGACAAGCTGAATACCACTCTTGCTATGTTTTCTATATGTGAAACAAACAAGTGTCTTTCAATGCATTGTTATTCATAATCTTTTGTTTGTACCTTTTCATGTTACAACTTAGTTGCTATGTCTTATTGTTAGAATTACATCTTTCATGTTCATGTTTAGAGTACTATGATCCCAGCTATCAATGTTTTATAAATAGTCTGATCAAGATTGTGATGGTGCATATCATCTCAAAAATTATTCTTTTTATCACTTACCTACTCGAGGACGGGTAGGAGTTAAGCTTGGGGATGCTTGATACGTCGTAAACGTATCTATAATTTTTGATGCTCCATGCTTGTTTTGTATCAACTTTCTTATGTTTTGTCTACACTTTCAGGCATTTTTATACATTTTCTGGAACTAACATATTAACAAGATACCGATACCGCAGTGCCAGTTGTCTGTTTTCTGTTGTTTTTGGTTTTAGAAAATCTAGTAAGGAAATATTCTCGGAATTGGACGGAACAAAAGCCAAAGACAATATTTTACCGAAGCGAACACGGAGACCGAAGGGGGACGAAGAGGCGCCACAGGGTGGCCACACCATAGGGTGGTGTGGGCCCACCCTAGGGCACGCCAGCCCATGGTGTGGGGCCCCTGGCCCTCAACCGACCTTTCCCCTTTGATTATAAAAGCACCCAGATGCAGAAATCCCAAGCACCCGATTCAAAAATCCACGAAACATTCTGTAGCCGCCGCCACCATCGTCCCTAGATCGGAGGGATCCAAAGCTCTTCCCGGCACCCTGCCGGAGGAAAGAGATCATCCCAGAGGCCTTCTTCATTACCATGCCAGCCTCCGGAGTGATACGTGAGTAGTTCACCCTTGGACTATGGGTCCCTGCTTGCCTCTCCTCCTGAAGCTTTCTGAGGCCGATAGTGGAGCACCCAAGGGCTGTGCCTGCCTTTCTCTCTCTAAGTTTCTCTTTCGTTTAGGTGGATGTTGCTTCGTGTTTATATCAACGGATCCCTTTGTAAAAAAAAAGTTACGACTGAATTTGCCATTGTGTCTACTCGTTTAATAACCTACCCTCCGTTTTAAAAATATAAGACGTTTTAGCTTTTGTGAAATGAATGTATCTAGACGCTTTGTACGTATAGATTTACTCCGAACCTATACACCAAAAGGCGTGTAGATACATTCGCTTTATAAAAGTTAAAACATCTCATATTTTGGAACAGAGTAGTTTGGTAAATTAGGTAACTAGATTAACAGTGTGCAAGCGAACTATAGCTTCATGAATATTAGGGTAATCTTTTTGTTAACTGAAACAAATGCAAATCTGCAACCTGAAACTTCTTTCTCAGCAAAGCTAATGCATCTTTGCTCAGGTGATGCAGTGGTCTCGCTGGACAGTATCACAGACTGAAATCTAGTTATTGCTGGTGACCAACAAGCTGCTGCCGCACACTTCGTTTCCCAGGGGAAGGGACGCCGGCACCGGCTGCCTGCCAGTGCAAGCGTGGGTTAGCAAGCAGGACTGACCAGGTCTGCCCCTCAGCTCATCTCATCTCTGAATTAGTGAATGTGAATGGCTACTTGATTTTGGACCGAATTGCAGGTTTGTCATGTCGTTGTTCACCGGCGTATCTGTCGTCACTGAAGGCAAGCACTGCACCACGTTGGCCATCAACGCCGGCACGGACAGCGGGTACCATCTGCTTGTGGTCAAAGACTACTCGCGTACCGTACAAGAGATACCCAACGGCGATATGATCGGCTCCGATGCATTCATGGTAGGAGGCCATCAATGGTGCATTTACTACAGTCCTAACGGTTACGACCCGAGTTCTGCCGACTTCATCTCCTTCTATATTTGCCTTTGTGTTGACAATGATGAAGTGGAAGATGCCGCGGAGGCCAAGTTTGGGTTTAGCTTCGTCGACCAGGTTGAGTATCAAAAGGCGATGTACATTCGTACAGCAAAAACTTACAGCTTCTCCAGCAAAGGTCATCTCTATGGCTGCTTTCAGTTTATGAAAAGAGATGCCCTTGAACGGTCGGCTAATCTGAAGGATGATTGTTTTACCATCCGGTGTGACATTATGGTTTGCAAGGACCCGAACACCGGTGATGCCGTTGATGCCCTGTTTGACGTACACCAGCATTTTGACCATCTCCTTCAAAATAAAGTGGGTGCTGATGTGACATTTGAGGTCAACGGCGAGATGTTTGCTGCACACCGTTGTGTGCTTGCAGCCCGATCAAAAGTCTTCATGGCACAACTCTTTGGCCCCATGATGAAGAACAATACGTCCAGTGTCATACAGATCAAAGACATGGAAGCAAAAGTGTTTGCGGCTTTGCTTAGCTTCATCTACACAGATTCATTCCCTGGGATGGAAATGGACAACAACATGGAGGAGGAAGGAGGACAAGATGAGAAAGAAGACATGTGGCTGCAGGACTTGTTTGTAGCGGCGGACAGATATGATCTCCAGCGGCTCAAGCTCTTATGTGAAGAGCAATTGGCTGATTATTTATGTGTGAGCTCCGTGGCATCCACTCTTGCTCTAGCTGAGCAGCACTACTGCCACCGGTTGAAGGAGGCATGCTTGAAGTTTATCCAAGTCCAGTCTCTCCTGTGTTTGAAAAAAGTAATGGCGACTGATGGCTGGGAGCGTATAGTTACGACCTATCCCTCTGTTTTGAAGGAGATCATTGCCAAGGTTGCATCCAGTCAGAAGGACAATAAGTAAAGCAGTAGAGGATGTAATGTCGCTGCAAGCAACACTATTTACACATATATGGGATGGGATCTTTAGGTAGATTGTAGTCTGCGTGTCTGTAATGCAAGACCTGGAGTAACACTTTTGTTTCATCATGTCGTTTGCCTATATGTTGGATCTATGTGGAACTAGAAAAATCAAACATATGGCTAATATGGAGTTGGATGGTTCCCTAGCTAGACATTTCTTTGTTGTTTTGTGCTTTCCCTGTCATGTAAAAAAACTTTTTTGTCGCTTACCAAAAACTATGCTGATGTTATCTTGGGGGATTTGGAATACTTGATCATGGGTGGAGATTTTGCAAAGTCCAAAGATGGTTGCTATCAATTTTTTGTAAAAAAAATTCCTATTCCCTATACAGTTTGTTACTGTAGGTGTAAGTGCAATCTGTCCCCAAAAAGGAAATCATAGATGTCATCAACATTCAAGTCAACAACTTGACTCAGGTCTGCTGTATCTCATGTTTTCTTTTTCCCATCATGGAAGCCGCAGTAAAACTGACTCCTGTTGCTAGTTCCTGCCACAGGACTTGGTATGTGAGTTTGCAAAGCTGACTCCCATCTAGCTGGTAAAAGAGACCGAGAAGGCCGTCAGCGATCCTAATGTACCCACCATGTTGGATAGATCTCTCCCACGTTCGGGCCCAACGGCCCGAACGGAGTCCCTCATCACGCCCTAATCGGGGGGCCCAACCCTATCCATGGTTGTGAGCCCCTGTCGCCAGTGCGTATATAAAGAGGTGGGGGGCCGGACGCACACGGTACGAGGTTCACCGTGCGCCGCAGCCACCCACCAACACACCCACCGATTAGGATTCGCACTAGGCCGACGGGAAGCTCCGCCGCCACCGCTCTCAACCACCCACGCTCACGCCGTCGCCCCTTTTCCCATGGCCAACGACGGCGGGTCTAGCTCCGGCTCTGGCTCCGGAATCCCCTCCGGTTCCTGCTTGTCAAGCCAGGGCGCAGGTAGTCTCTCTCTCCCTCTCAGATCTACATGTTCAACTACTACAGAGCATCTACCAAGGTTAGGCTAAATCTAACAATGGTATCAGAGCAACTTAGATGCTAGCTTCTTTGGTAGAAAAGTAAAAATGAAAGAAAACACTAGAGCCAAAAGTGTGCCTTGCCCCTCTGGCCGCGCCGTCCCCCTCGATCCCTATGCGCATCGGCAAGCCGAGGCATAGGGAAGAAGGACACACCCCTTCGGGGGCAAAGAAAATCAAAACCTAACCCCATCTCGTCCCCAGATCCCAGCCCAAGTAAAGAAAAACAAAGATGAAAGACCCTTTTTCCCCACCCGCATGCAAAAGCCACGAAAAGAACAGCCTCAAAACCCCAAACCCTATATCTACGATCTGAAAGTTGCACCGGCCATCGCCGGCAAAAGGACCGTCCACTTCGGCCACTTGACGGCGGCGCGCCCACCCACGGGTGGATGCGCACGCCGGCAAGGAACCAAAGGGGGCGCCGTCGTCTCTGAGGGGGTGCACCGCCTGTTCTAGAGTCAATAGGGTGGTGGAAGAGGATGGACAAAGGGGAAAAAGGTGGTGGCGCTGTAGAAAGGAGGGGACCGTCACCGGCACAACTGCCGGACGGACGACCACCTCCCCTCTCCAACGCCGCCGGAGCAGAGCTCACCGCCGATCCCGCCGCTCGCGGGCTCGTGGGGCATAGGGAGGGGCGCGCCGCGCGGCCACCTCGCCTCGCCTCGGCCTCGCACGCGGGCAGCCGCCACAGACCAGCCAGAGGGAGGGGCTCGCCGGAGGGCGGCCGCCTCGCCTCGGCTTAGCGCGAGCTGCGCCGCCGGAGCCAGAGGGAGGGGCTCTCCATAGGCGGCCGCCTCGCCTCGGCACCGCGGAGACGCGCCGCTTGGGTGAGGGGCATGGGGAGGGTGAGGGGCCACGGCCGCCTCGACCGCTGCTCCACAGCGCCGCCGCACCGCGAGGTGCACGCGTGGCGGACGCGCCGCCGACGCGGGGTCGACGCGGGGCGAGTGAGGTGAGAATGGTGGCTAGGGTTTGAGGGGGGCCGCCGACCGCCGGTTTTGATGCCGTGAAAATCGCTCCTGGCCGCTAGATCTAGGGTAACAACCGCGAACGGCCGAGATCAAGCGGCGCGGGCGGCTGGGCGCTGGCGGGCTAGGCGGCCAGGCCGCGGGCTGCTGGGCCGCGTGCCGTTGTGGCCATGCGCGAGCGCACGCTGCAGCGCGCGGGCGACAGCTAGCCAGCGAACGCGCGCGGGCGGGGCAGGCCGCTAGCGGGCCAAGTGGGCCTAGCTCGCGCTGGGCTGGCGGCGGCAGATAGCGGCAGCGCACTGGCAGGCTGCTGGGCTGCTGCGTGCCAGCCAAGGAATTGGCCCAGTAGGGCGGTTTTTCCTCTTTTTAACCAGTTTTCTCTGTTTTTAATTATTACAGAGTTGTTTTTAATGTTTTTTTGCTTAGTTTTAAGCAATTTTTGCATAGTTTTCTCTAGTCTTTTTACTTTTATGTATATTTTGACTAGAGAACGTTACAAAGGCAGAATTTTTTTCTGCAAAGTATGAGTTTTATGAAAGTCATTATTGAAAGTTTCCGCTGCAAATAGTTATTTTAAATTGCAAATGTATGGTTTAAATTGCAACAATGCAATAAAAGTTGTCTAAATTTTGACATAAAGATGTGATAAAGTGATTAAAAATGATTATGTCTCATGTCATTAATTGACCAACGTTATTAATAAACATGACCATAATTTTTTTTTCGATTGAGTATTAAAGGTGCATTTAGCTTCATTTCTGCCCAACGGAGATGTAATTTTAAATAGCACAAAACGATTGCATGCTTAATTTATACCAACGTTGAATTAACGCATACAGTTGTTTTCCTTGGTGATCTCACATCTTTTGTGATTTTCAGGAGGTCTCAACCTCATGGCATGTTTGAAGGACATCCCGCTCCTAAGGGGGGACAACTACTCCGAATGGAGGAAGAAAGTTGATTTGGCGTTCGTATGCGCCGAAGTGGATTGGGTGGTTGACACCAAGCAACCAGTCAATCCCGCTGACCCGGTCAGGGGGGCTGCTGAGGAAAGTGTTGACTTTGAGAAAAGGAAGAGGGACCATGCTCTATTGGAGTTGGCCTACTCTATTGATAACCAGAAATGGGTGAACGCCAACAAGAAGTGTCTGGCCTTCGTAAAGAACACAATTGAGAACGCAATAGTGGGCTCAATTGGAGAGTGTGCTACCGTGGGCGAGTATCTCGCCAAGATAAAGAGCCAGTTTACTGGCTCTTCAAAGATGTATGCGACCCAGCTGTTAAAACAGCTGGTTACTGAAAAGTACACAGGAGGACCCCACGGAATAAGAGAGCACATCTTGAGGATGTCAAACATGGCAGCGAAGTTCAAGCCCATGGATGAGGACCTCGAGCTAAAGCCAGCACTCTTGGTGCACCTAGTGATGGCCTCACTTCCACAGCCTTTTGAAAACTTTGTAATAAACTATAATATGTCCCCTGAAAAGTGGGACATAGAAAAGACCATTGGGATGTGCTCCCAAGAAGAGGAAAGGCTGAAGGGCCTTCACGGCGGTTCTCTGAACTTCGTGAAGGACAACAGGAAGAGAGGCTTCACAAGCGGCAACCATGGTGGCTCACCCTCCAAGCCCCATGGCAAGGGTCCAATGCAGCACCAGTACCAGCATCACCAGTCCACCCCTGGGGAGAAGGATCAGTGCCATCACTGTAAAAAGCCGGGCCACTACAAGAAAGACTGCCCGATTTGGCTGAAGTACATCATGGCCAAAAATGGTAAAGATATTGTTTCTTTTGTTAATGAATCTCTGTATGAAAAGTTTACTAGACCCACTTGGTGGATTGATTCTGGAGCAACTGTTCATGTTGCCAACTCTTTACAGGGGTTCCATTCGACAAGGACCATGCCAAGAAGAGAAAGACACATTGAAGTGGCGAATGGAATAGAAGCAGAAGTGGAGGCCATTGGTGACGTCCCTCTGCAGCTGGCTGATGGCTCTTTCCTTTTGCTCAAAGATGTGCTTTTCGTTCCTTCATTACATAGAAATTTAATAAGTGTTTCCTTTTTGGACAAAGATTCTTACGAATGTTATTTCGGAAATGGCAAGTGTGCCATTTGGTTGAAAGACAAATGTGTGGGTGTTGCTACATTATTTGATAAGTTATATTTGTTATCCCTGCATGAGAAAGTTCTTTCTGTGTGTGATGTGAATGAAAAAGTTTCCTTGTCGAACAAAGAACAAAAGAAAAGAAAGCGAACACTTGACTCATCGAAACTATGGCACTGTAGACTAGGCCATATTTCGAGGGGAAGAATAGAAAACCTCGTTAAAAATGACATTCTTCCTCCGTTAGAGTTCTCCGACATAGAACAATGCATAGATTGCATTAAAGGAAAGTATGTCAAACAAATTAAAAAGGGTGCAAACCGAAGCATAGCAACACTAGAAATAATCCACATGGATATTTGTGGACCGTTTCCGGTGAAAAGCGTGGATGGCTATGATTCATTCATAACATTCACGGATGATCACTCCCGGTATGGTTATATTTATCCAATTAAAGAAAGATCTGAAGCATTGGATAAATTTAAAATTTTCAAAGCTGAAGTAGAAAATCAGCACGATAAAAGAATCAAAATAGTTCGGTCCGATCGTGGGGGGGAGTACTACGGTCGGCATACTCCATATGGTCAAGTACCAGGACCCTTTGCAAGGTTCCTGCAAGAAAATGGAATAGTCTCCCAGTATTCTATGCCGGGCGAACCTCAGCAAAACGGAGTAGCTGAAAGGTGCAACCGTACCCTTATGGATATGGTGCGCAGCATGATGAGCTATTCCACCCTCCCATTGGGATTGTGGATGGAGGCGCTTAAAACTGCCATTCATATTCTCAACAGAGTACCAAGTAAGTCGATGCCCAAAACACCGTATGAATTGTGGACAGGCAGAGTCCCCTCTCTGCACCACTTGAGGGTCTGGGGGAGCCCAACTGAGGCAAAAGTCTTCAATCCAAACATCGCAAAGTTAGACCCCAAAACAGTATCTTGCCATTTTATTGGCTATCCAGATAAGTCCAAAGGCTATCGTTTCTACTGTCCCGACAGATACACAAAGTTTGTAGAAACGAGACATGCAGTCTTCTTGGAGGACGAATTGATGAGGGGGAGCACGGTAGCTAGGCAAATTGATCTTGAGGAGAAAAGGGTGCATGCACCTAATCCAATGATTCAGGAGCCATTTTTCTCGCTACCTGTTGTGCCACCATTTACAACCCCTGAGGTTGTGGTGCCGGCACCTGTTGTGACTCCACACGTGACAACAATGGGCGAAAGTTCGGAACCTGTCCACCAGGAACCACCTGAACCCACGATTGAGCACTAAAGGGAGCCATAACAGCCACCTAGTGTAAATGTTCCTGAACCCGAGGCAAGAAATGAGCAAGAGTCTGATGAACTCAGACGGTCTAAAAGAGAACGAAGACCAGCCATTTCCAAAGAAATCTACAAAGTTTACAATGTAGTTCATATGGAGGGCGATCCTACCTCATATGAAGAAGCCATGAGTAGCCCTCACTTGGCCAAGTGGGTAGAGGCAATGGAAGATGAAATGAAATCGATGAGTTCCAACAATGTTTAGGACTTAGAGGAAATTCCCAAAGGAGCCAAAACAGTAGGATGCAAGTGGGTCTACAAAACAAAGTATGACTCCAATGGGAATGTAGAAAAGTACAAAGCTAGACTCGTGGCAAAAGGCTTTACGCAAAGAGAAGGCGTAGATTACAATGAGACTTTTTCTCCGGTCTCATGTAAGGACTCCTTCAGAATCATCATGGCACTAGTTGCACATTTTGATTTAGAGTTACATCAAATGGATGTCAAGACGGCATTTCTAAATGGAGATTTAGAAGAAAATGTTTACATGAAACAACCCAAGGGTTTTTTCATGGAGGGGAAGGAACATATGGGATGCTGCCTAAAGAAATCCATTTATGGGTTAAAGCAAGCCTCTAGGCAGTGGTATTTAAAGTTTAATGATACCATTAAAAGATTTGGATTCAAAGAAAATGTTGAGGACAACTGCATTTATGCAAAGTTCAAAAGTGGGAAATACATTTTCCTAATTTTGTATGTGGATGACATTCTGCTTGCCAGCAGTGATGTTAGTCTACTACTAGAGACAAAGAAGTTCCTGTCATCTAACTTTGACATGAAAGACCTTGGTGAAGCCTCTTATGTTTTGGGCATAGAAATTCACCGAGACAGAAAGAATGGAGTGTTAGGACTGTCACAGAAAGCGTATTGTGAAAAGATTTTAAAGAAATACAATATGCATGCGAGTAATTCAACACCTGCTCCCATAGTCAAGGGCGATAGTTTTGGGAAATCCCAATGTCCAAAGAATCAATATGAGATCGATCAAATGAAGTCAGTACCATATGCTTCGGCTATTGGAAGCTTACAGTATGCACAAGTGTGCACTCGCCCTGACTTAGCATTTATCACCGGGGTACTCGGTAGATATCAAGAGAATCCAGGCATAGAGCACTGGAAGATGGTAAAGAAAGCTTTGCGCTATGTGCAAGGCACAAAAGGCCTCATGCTTACATATAGAAGATCTGATTCCCTAGAGATAAAAGGGTATTCAGATGCAGATTTTGCGGGAGATAAAGACGACCGAAAGTCCACGACAGGGTATGTCTTTACTCTCGCAGGAGGTGCTATTTCGTGGAGAAGCGCCAAACAGTCGATAGTTGCATCATCTACGATGTATGCAGAATTTATAGCATGTTATGAGGCCATGGGACAGGCGTTATGGTTAAAGAAATTCTTACCCGACTTGAAAGTGGTTGACTGCATCAGCAGGCCACTAAAGATGTACTGTGACAACGAGCCCGCAGTATTCTATGCTCACAACAACAAGTCGAGTAATGCTTCAAAGTCTATAGATATAAAGTATTATGTTGTGAAGGACAAAGTCCAGGATCAAACTATAAGTCTCGAGCATATAAGGACAAAGGATATGCTTGCGGATCCGCTAACGAAAGGCTTACCACCGAGTGTGTTCAAGGAGCACATAGCCGGCATGGGTTTAACGGGAAGCCTGTGATTCCTGGACTATAGAGGCCCAAAAGTAACAGAATTTGTTTCAGAACATGAAGGTATATAGTGGCTGTCTGATTCTATCGGCAATTGAGCTGAGACGATGAAACATGCCCTATGTATCATTCTGTGATGAAATAAGTAAAGTACAAAGTTAAAAGTAAAGTCGAGATCTAGGGGGAGAATGTTGGATAGATCTGCCCGAACGGAGTCCCTCATCGCGTCCTAATCGGGGGCGCCCAACCCTATCCATGGTTGTGGGCCCCTGTCGCCAGTGCGTATATAAAGAGGTGGGGGGGCCGGACGCACACGGTACGAGATTCACCGTGCGCCGCAGCCACCCACCAACACACCCACCGATTAGGGTTCGCACTAGGCCGACGGGAAGCTCCGCCGCCACCGCTCTCAACCACCCACGCTCACGCCGTCGCCCCTTTTCCCATGGCCAACGACGGCGGGTCTAGCTCCGGCTCTGGCTCCGGAATCCCCTCCGGTTCCTGCTTGTCAAGCCAGGGCGCAGGTAGTCTCTCTCTCCCTCTCAGATCTACATGTTCAACTACTACAGAGCATCTACCAAAGTTAGGCTAAATCTAACACACCAAGCTCATAGAATGGAGCAAGGAGCTCAGGGTTCTCCGAGTGGTAAACATCAACCTTTCATATTTTTGTTTTACGTTTGCTTCGATTTTCTCCAAAACAATTTAACTTTGTCTGGCTGGTTGAGGTAGCGAAGGTTTGATTTCTAACGGAGTACAAATCTTCTTGTTCTTCCCTATTTGTGCAGAGATCTCATAACTCGATTTATGGTTCCATTAAAAAGACAATGACTACTCCAAGTACCAAGAAGATAACGAACCAAATAAATTAGAACACTGACAATTGGCGGAAAGTTACATGTAAGGTAACACAGGTGGTGTGTACCCTTTCTTTTTCGTTGCCCAACTCAGCTCCTGAGTGCAGTTTTTTCTGCTGGTGATCTTTGATGCTTTTTGCGGTATCAGAGTACACGATCGAAACAACATTTGATGGCATAAAAGATCTTGAAAGGCAAGACAGATCTTGGCAACAAAGGATGTCAAATGCTAGGGAAGCTCTTGCTCAAAGGGAACTTCCAAGATCTTGATTCTAGAACCATATCAACCACCTAGAGCTGAAATTTTTAGTTTACTCACTGTATTTCGTTGCCCTTTTTTTGCTCTCTATTTATGCAGCTTTCTGTCACATCTTTAACCATCCTATCCAGTTTATGCGTTGGTAGTAACACAATATTCATGAGTAATGGTATCTACGTCTGTGGCTGAGTTCATCTTCCTGCGCAGGCACAACCGACGAAAGATATTTCACACAAGAAACTTATGGCACAAACCAGCTCAAATTCAGACGGAACGACGAGCAGCGTCAGTTAGGTCAAGAGAGAAAAAAACGAGCAAGTGTTCTGACAGGTAGCTTATCAACTACCATCTACACAATCCATGACATGGCTACCTAATATATATTTACTGCAGGTTGAAGCAAATGGAATGTAAGAACAATAAAGCTACGCCAAGAATTGGAAAGAGACTGGTGCTGACAAAATCAGTGAAGCATACTACTGGGTGCAAGATATATTAACAAAAATATTTCCAGTGTTCATAGGAAAATACTACTGGCGCAGCTTGTCGGCGACATGAGGCGCTGGCTGGAGGCGTGGTTCTCGGGGGATGACGGTGCTGTTGGGGGGTGCTGCTGTGGATGGGCACTGAGATGGGTAATGCTAATGCTGCAGCTTGTGCTTTGGAGAATGGCACTTGAGAGAGGTGATGCTTCCCCTGGTGCTGTCAAAGTAGTTGGGGAGGTTCCGAAGATTGACGCCCAGATATGGCTGATGCCTCCACTGATGCTGAGAACACCGAGATGACGCTGAGATTCAGTACAGCGGTACAAACATACATATCCTTGCCATGATATTTAATTGCGTCTTTATCTTGGTACCCATTTATTTTCAACTGATATTCGGTAGTACCTCTCTGTCCCAGTGCAGGCCTCTTGGTTTCTGTCATTGGGGGTAAATAGATCCTTTTAGAGAGTTCTTCCTGTGCTCCTGTGTAATTTAACCACGATCGCTTTTACTCTTGAGGGTTGAGAATGCGGTGTGCCTGGAAATTGTTTCATGCTTGTTCTGCTGATGCCTGATAGTTACCGGGAAATATCCTGGTTCAGATTCAGATAGCGCCTTGCAATGTAGCGCCTTCAGCAAGTGCGGCAGACAGGTGAACACAGTTTGCAAGGGCCAGGACACAGGCGGACGAAAGGTGCGAGGTTGGTTTGGTGGTGCCCGCCTGTCAATGGCACCGACTGGATTAGTTCACGCATGATTTCTACTCCCTCTGTTTGGAAATATAAGATGTTTTAAATTAGTGAAGCTAATATATCTAGACATCTTTTAGTGTATAGGTTCAAATGAATCTACACACTAAAAGGTGTCTAAATACATTTAGTTCGCAAATCTAAAACATCTTATATTTCTAAAATGAGGGAGCAGTACAATGCCCGGCTGCCTTGCCCCCATCAACATTCTGCATAGCTGCTTATCTCTAGCACTCGTCGTTTGTATGCATATATAAGGGATGCCAGTTCCTTCCCAAGTGCTAAAATTGTGGTATACGTATGTGCTAGTACTACACACTTTTGTATGCTGCGTGTACCTACAGAATAAAAGATGTTCAGCTGTTCGATGAGACTTGCTGCTTCTCTTCTCATTAAGATCACTGGTTATGCCTGAATTTCTAACTTTAGCAACTAACCATCAGGCCGACACTAAACAATTCATGTTTACACAAGATATACTTGTGTGTTGAAAATATCCGAATTGATGGCCATGTTGTAGTTTCTATAAATTTCTCTAGAACTCATTTCAGACGCATAGGCCCTCAGGCCTCAGACATGCAGACGGTCTAACAGATATTCTTTAGTCGGCAAATAACATCAGTAAAAAGGAAACACATTTTCGTTAACTGCTAAAGAACTTCAAGTTCAAACTGATGAAAAATAGCCAGCACTAACATCCACCCTATGGTGATGGGATCGATGGGTATGGAGGCCTTCTTCCATTTCATCAGGCAAAAGTACCACGAAAAGCATCTTCTGAGCTAACGATAAATTACATGGTTACTTGTACCACCTCAATTAGTAAAATCTCTTACATCTACAATACACAGGCGGACGAAAACAGGTGTCACGCAAGACTTGGGAGTACAAAAACGGGCGCGGGCGTATGTTCCCTTTTGTACATTACAGCTACAGCAGCTACATCTTCCTCGGTACAAATGCTGATCTACTTGGGAGAGGTGAGTTTGCTGGTGTCGCTGGACGAGTCCCCGCTCACCAGTTCGTGGAACGCTTCCACTTTCACGGGCGGCACTCGCATGCCGTATGAGCCCCTGCATGCAGCGCCGCGGGGTCAAGTGACGAAGCAGCAGATGGAAAAGCGACGAAGAACTGGAGACACTTACATTGCTTGAGACGCTTGTATGAACTGCTGCCCTAACTGGGCGTTCTGGTTTCCAGGCATTGTCATCTGCGCAGCTAGTTGGGCGTTCTGGTTTCCTGGCATCGGCATCTGCCCTAGTTGGGCGTTCTGGTTTCCTGGCATCGGCATCTGCCCTAGTTGGGTGTTCTGGTTTCCTGGCATCGGCATCTGCCCTAGTTGGGCATTCTGGTTTCCTGGCATCGTCATCTGCCCTAGTTGGGCGTTCTGGTTTCCTGGCATCGTCATCTGTGTTAGTTGGGCATTCTGGTTTCCTGACATGGCCAGCTGCTGCTGAAGCTGCTGCTGCTGTTGTTGCTGCTGCTGCTGGAGTTGTTGTTGCTGCTGCTGGTGCTTCTGCTGAACCTGTTGTTGCTGTTGCATCTGCTGCTGCTGGAGTTGTTGTTGTTGCTGCTGCTGAACATGTTGTTGCTGTTGCAGATGCTGCTGCTGGAGTTGCTGCTGTTGCTGTTGCTGATGGTGATGCTGAAGCTGCTGAAGTTGTTGTTGTTGCTGCTGCTGCAATAGCTGCTGCTGCCTTAGCTGCTGCTGCATCTGCTGTTGTCGAGCAAGAGATCCATACGAGCTATCAACCTGTGAATCCATGGTATTCTCAAGCTTCACGTTTACCATGGCCTGGGTTTTGTCCGCCATTGTAAGAGCGCCACGGGGGCTGGTCATTTGGCTCATTTGGTTGCGCCTCAGCCACTGTTGTTGCTGCAGTATCTGGTGCTGCTGTGGTGTCAGATTCTGGTTGTGAATTGTCATTTGGGGAGGGAACTGCCTTGTGAGCTGTCAATTATGCATTGTGACTAAGTGTTAGTATTAGGATGCAAAATGAGAAAATGATGTTATGGTCTCGGACAGAAGACATGCTGGCAAATGCTAACAGTTTCATGTGTGCACATCGACAATAAAAAATAGCAACCATTTTCTTCAAATAGCAGGATTGCACAGTTGTCACAATGGCCAGCCAGAAACAAATATCCACTCTAATCAAGTGAATTCACTGGCACAGTTTAGCCAAAGAGCTTGTTTAGTTGGCTGAAGCCCACCATTCATTGGATGTTGGGTACACGCAGTTCTAATCTAACATAACAAACTGATCCCTTTCAGGAAGGAAAAACATGTGCAGTAGACTACAGAAATAGTTTTAAAAAAGTAAACAATGTTAATACAAAACATAAAGTATGGTTAATCAGCAGTAGTTGCCAACCTGTTGAGCTTGAAGAAGACTATTTTGATTTTGTACTTGTGCATCTTGATGAGTTGGGTGGCTAACCACTCTATTACCCGTCTTTGTAATCTCCGTCAAGGGTCCAATGTTACTAAACATCACATAAAAAAAGAGGGAATCATGATCTCCAGTTTATTTGCTAAACGACATATGCATTGAATATATAGCTCAATTATCATAATAAACCAATTCTAGTACTAGAGTACATCAATTTGTTAAGATGTACAGCTTATTTTTGTAAGAATAATGTCATTATAATCACTTGGCACGTCTTCCCTACTTCTTTTGTTAAATACTTACCTAGTACCTTCCATATTGGACAGAACTGAATATTCTCCCAAGCTAAATTTATGTTAGTTCACACAAAGATTAGTACTCCCTCCGTCCCAAAATAGATGTCTTAGATTTGTCAAAATTTGGATGAATCTATAAGACATCTATTTTGGGACGGACGGAGTAGTTTAATCAGTGACAAGGCGCAGTGATAGTGGTTCCTTGCTAAATGTTGTTAGAGAAACATCTATATTGTTCTATATTGACCGTGTCCTAAAAACACGTATCAACTCGTGGAGTTGGTACAATCTAGCATCACTCAAGAATTATTAGAGGAATAAGGTATTTATGAGGTCATACCATGGATTAGTTATCAATAATAAGATACAACCGCATAAAGTATGGAATCACATATGCCCTACTGGGATGTTTGGCCATATAGGCCAATTTAATTCCATGTGTGCAGGAACATGCAAAACATGTACCGGCAATGGCGGAGCTTCAACATAATTCTAGGGCGGGCCATTAGTTGTAGTGAATATTTTTTATATGCTATTCAACAAATACTTAAGCCTCTAGTTAGAGTAGATAAAAAAATCTGGGCAGGCCATGGCCTGGTTTTGTTTCAGCAAAGCTCCACCACTATGTACTGGAACCCTACCGATCAAAAGACAACTTCTCTTTTCTCCTACCATCCTTGTGTATATATTGTGTCCCTTTCCTTTTGCCTTCTTCCTCGCCAAGTGTGGGTGGATCGTAAGGGTACACGCCCATGGCAGGATTGCAGGGAAGAGGCAAGATCAATGACAACATCCACATGAAAGGAAGTGCAGTCGATTTTTCCCATTCAATACTAGCATGCCTTATATGCATGCCATGCATTAACTAGAGCAAATTTCTTCCCACAAGTGCAAGAGGCAAACATGGACTGTTCTTTTAAAATCAGCAGTTATTCACATTGGACTAATACATCTATCAGCATGTTTGTCAATTTCACAGACTCACAGCAGTAATATAACTTCAGGTAGAAAAAATAACATGGATATTTAAGAAAGTCAAATGGCATACAGTCCTTTTTGTCTACAGAAATACTGGCAAGAACACAAGGTATACAAACAGAGCAGGAAAGATACATGTATACCAAAAAGGGTCACCATACCTGTAGCCAATAGTCTGTAGGAACATCTTAAGGAGCTCGATAGACGAAAATTGTTTCCTGTAGCTGTCAGTTAGAAGCTTCAAACTACGCCCTAGTTTGGAGATGTGCTTAATTATTATTTCTGAAAAAACATCAACAGACACTGCAGTTCCACTTTCAAAGCTTGCATTTGCTAAGTATCGAGCAACCAACTTCCGTGTGATAAGCAACGCTTGCTCTTGACTTAAAGATTTTCCTTCTACTCTGGATCCATCTTTCCCTCTATATTTGTTTCCAGTCTTGTAGTACTCAGGCACCATGCCAAACCTTTCGAGCATTGCAGTGTTGCGACTAACAGGTGCCGGTAAATTATCGAGAACACTATGAACTTCTATGTTGTCGCTCCTAGATATCCCACTCTCTCTAGGAATTGCACTTTCTGGAACACAGTCAGCTGCAAATCGAATTTCTGGGATGAAAGCGTCATCTGTTAAATTACTGAATTCCCCAGAAGTCTTTGATTGTTGGGAAGGGCCATTTTCTAACTTCATGCTGGGACCCTGATCATCCATAAACACAGCCCTCTTCCTTTTATGTACGCTGCACACCTTAAGATAGTTAGACATTCCCTCTGATGTTCTCTTTGGCATTTCCTTGTCATCTGAGCGAAACTTGCCATGCCATGTCCTGAACTTTTCAGCATATTGCTTGTACCATGAGCCAGGTAACTCATCGTGTCGCTTATGCCTTTGAGATAACATTGAACTCTCCCTGCTTGGACTAAATGCAGTTCCAGATTGCATCTGCAGCACAAGAGCAGTTATAACTATCAGAATATAACATAGGAATGAAATGCCTACCATCTTTAGCTAGCAAGTTCCAAACAGAGATGCTACACAGGTTTAACAGAGCAAACTGAAAAGAAATATGCATGTGATTTCCACCAATTAAGGAACATATTCAACAGTCAAGGATGTAAGGAACCATGAATAATTTAAGAGCACCGGGTAACATATGATAATTAAATAAGAAGATTATAACAAGTAGGGTGATAGCAAGGTGGATATTTTATACATGTCCCATCAAGAACGTAACTTCAAACTTTGTGAACAAAATCATGTATGTCCATTCCTACAACTATGGCTTATGAGGTTTTCAGGAAACAAACAAGTCTAGGATCTAAATAAGCAGCAATAACAACAGTCTCTCTATAAGAAAGATAACTGATAAAGAATTACACATGCCATGAACAAACTATGACAAATGTGCTTAACTAGGACAATTACTGTAAGATGTTTGATATAAATAAATGAAAAATATAAGAAAATTATTTATCACACTTAGAGAAGTTGCCCTGTTGCATACACAGAGCATATTAGTCAACAAATCAGGTAAGAAAGAGGATTTTCTAGAAAGATTCACATGTGCCAGCGAATACGACCAAAACAAGCATTAACTGGGGAGTATAACTATACTTGATGATGAGTTCCATCTTCCTGCTCATCTTCCAATGAGAAATAAATATCATCTCCATGAAGCTGAAGATCTGGGATCAACAAAAAAGAAAAGAAATTTGAAATTAATCATCACAGATATTTAGCCCTGACAGCTAGTCAGCTAGAATGACATCCCAACATTCTCTCCAAGTACAAACTTAGGTGCTCGATCATCTCTTATCAACCCCTAGTTATTATCCAAATCTTGGACTAGCGGGTTTTCCAACTTCTTTCTGCAGCTGACACTGGCACAGACATCTAGGATACCCGACAAAACTTAACAAGAGAAGACATAATCTTCACTCAATTCTGCAGTTACAGTTGCAAGTAAGAACACCCCTTATAAGAAACAAAAACATTTAAGATGTGCTAGATTTCACAGCACGATACTATTTCAAATCAAATGACCTCAACAGCCCTCAGATATTACAACACTATCAAATCCACTCAAAATGACCACAGCAGCCCTCAGGCACTACAACAACACTATCAAAATCTCCCAGCGTGGAAGATTGGCTGCTCAGCGCCAACATTTCAATAATCAGTTAATATTAAGTTCGAAAAGCAGGCAGCACCAGGTTGTGCAGCCTAACAAAAACATAGTGATCGATGATGGATACCGCAGCACATTCCAATCCAGACACCACTGAAATGTACATGGCAACAATCCCCGGTGGCCATGAAATCTATAACACAAAGACAACATAACATCCCGCCTACCAATTCTAGCTCAGATTCTTCGTACCACCAGAGACTCATCCCAGCAACGGACCCCCAAATCTCAGCAAGCGAGCGGCGGGAGCAGGAGGAGAAGGGAGAGGAGGAGGCGTCACTCACAGCTGGCGTTGAGGGAGTGGGGGCCGGCGGGGGAGGCACGGGCGCTGGGGAGGAGCGCCGCGGAGGCCTTGTCGAAGAGGAGCGCGCGGACGCGGAGCTGGAGCAGGAGGAGCTGGCGCGGGGGCGAGGAGGAGGATGGGGAGGGGCAAAGGAAGGCGTCCCAGGTGGAGGGAGACGTGAGATGCTGGACGAGGGAGGCGTGCGCGCCGTCTCCGAGCCACGCGCGCCACGCGCCGCACGCCTCCAGCCGCCGCGCCAGCTCGTAGCCGCGCCCGTCCTCGCCCAGCAGCTGTGCCGCTGCCATCCGGTCGGGCCGTCCTATGCGTGTGCGCGCGCGGGCAGAGCGCCGGGATCTCCTCGGTCGTCGCGGGGAGGTAGCTCGGTCGGAGGGGGAAGCTGCTCGGCCGGAGTGGGGGAAGAAGAAGAGGGGAAGGCGCGTGTGTGGGAAATATCGGCCCGTTTGGGCCTGCTCCATCTGAAGCCTAGTAGAGCATGGGCCAGAACGACCCAGCAGGCCTGTGACAAAACTGATAAAGGAAATTAATTCTTTCATGCTTACTTTAACTAGTTATTTAGTAGTAACAAGTTCTTTTTGTGTGTGAGTAGTAATATTTTTTTTGGAAATGGGTGTGAGTAGTAACATGTATAACTAAAGAAGGTAACATGGAATTGTTAACACATGCATGTTCCTTCTTACCCCAAGATAAGAATCGCTAAAACCATAGTACGAGACTGCTGGCTTTACTAGCAATAGGCCGTCTTCCTAAACATGAAGAATCCGTGTTGACATAGTCATATCAAAGAGTGCAATCTAAGTGGAGTGTGGTGAATATCCTAAATGATGAACAACGGTTCATATACAACCAACCATCTTTGTGTTGCTATTTTGTCCAAAAACACGTATCAACACGACATGAAATCCTGAAGCTTCCAAATCCTATGATGTATATGTTTCAAAGGCATCTCAAAATCAGTTCCAGCCAAGTGCGGGTTAATTGTTATACTGGTATGTGGTGAATGCTAATATGAACCCAGAAGCGGTTGGGCTCTACTCCTTTCTCCACCTCGGTTATGCATGATAATTTTTGTGTGAATTGTGATCATGACCGATAACTCTTCTCCTGCTTAAATAGGAATATACTAGATACCTTATGGTGCAACAACCGTGTGATAGATTCTTACATGCAGTTATGTGCTGCCATAAGGAGCACATGGGCACTGTTAGCATCCCCTCCATCAATGAAGTAGTTCCCGATGGACGTTTTGATCATGTCAATGGAAGTTTGACATTCTAGTTTCTTTAGATAACCACATTCTGAGAAGCCTTTGCATTCCCATGTCTCAAATTGCTACATAACATGTAGAGATGGGCCTAAGCAACTATAATCTATGCATAGTATATTCATGTTTTGAACAAAATTAGTAGAATCATAATTTGGCAAAAGCTTTGCCTAGTTATGTCTGTTTGAACATAAAAGGACCAGCAACCCTATTGGGTAAGGATGTGTGACTACACTAACAATATCTCCATCGACCATAGGCATGTAATGCACCGATTTGTGACGGGAAAGGTGTGTCGACATACAAAATGGCATAGCCTCGGGAGAGGCTAAAGGGAAAGGGCCATACATGCATGACAAAAAATTTCAATGCTTTAGATGAAGACGTGTATCGTCTAGGGATCGAAGTGGAAAAGCAAGAAAATGGGTGCACACTACAGCGAATGACAATGTGCTAGAGGGGCGTGATAGACATGGAGGTTAGGGTGTGTTTGGTTGGGGTTTTTCTCAAAGATTCACGTCCTGGAAGCCAGAATCTGAACCAAACCATATTGTGTTCATGATACAGTTGCATAAATAGCTAGAGCAGTAATCATATGATATCATTTTTTACTCCCTCCGACCCATATTAGTTTACTTGGATTTGTAAATATTTGGATGAACCTATATACCAAATAGTGTCTAGATTCATCTAAATCTAGACAAATCCATGTCAACTAATATGGGTCGGAGAGAGTATTTCTAAAATCGCACCATCGCCAACGAGGCTTTGTGAGTCGATGAACAGGCCTGCTGCACACAGCGAGGCACATGTCGATGTGGCACGTCGACCGGGGGACGTCCCCGTGTTGTCTTGGACCAAGATCCGCCGCCTCCCATCGACAAAGTAGGAGAAGAACGGCAAATCCACCACCTCTGGACCAACATCCTCGTTCCAGAAGAACCACCTCGTCCTGGCCGCCGCCGCAAGCGGAGGGAGGAGGGACCAAGGCCAACGCCCTGGCCGGATGAGATCGGAGGACTTTTTCTCCACCACTGCCGCCCGCTCGCGAGAGCAACGCGAAACGGTATCGCTAGCGTGGGGGTTATCTTTTATTTATGTGACCGGTACATATATGTTATACATTGTCAACAAATATTGTGTCAAACAGGTTACATAACTAATAATTTTCTATTAAATCCTAACCCCTAGTTTCAGATCGAACCATCATGCTAATTTAGATCATGTGGATCATCGTAGTGCCTCGAAAAACACCTTCATATTGCTTTTAGTATATAATAATAGATGGATCATCTTCCTAAACATAAACAGGAAGGACCAGTGTTGACATAATCGTATCAAAGAGTGCAATCCAAGCGGAGCGTGGTGAATATCCTAAATGATGAACAGTGGTTCATATACAACCAACCATCTTTGTGTTGCTATTTTGTCCGGAAACACGTATCAGCACGACATGAAATCCCGAAGCCTCCAAATCCTATGATGTATATGTTTCAACGGCATCGAAAAATCAGTTCCAACCAAGTGCGGGTAAATTTTTATACTGGTATGTGGTGGATGCTAATATGAACCCAGAAACGGCTGGGCTCTGCTCCTTTCTCCACCTTGGGTATGCATGATAATTTTTGTGTGAATTGTGATCATGACCGATATCTCTTCTCCTGCTTAAATAGGAACATACTAGATACCTTGTGGTGCAACAACCGTGTGATAGATTCTTACATGCAGTTATGTGCTGCGATAAGGAGCACATGGGTACTGTTAGCATCCCCTCCATCAATGAAGTAGTTTTCGATGGACGTTTTGATGATGTCAATTGAAGTTTCACATTCTAGTTTCTTTAGATAACCACATTTTGAGAAGCCTTTGCACTCCCCTGTCTCAAATTGCTACTACATAACACGTAGAGATGAGCCTAAGCAACTATAATCTATGCATAGTATATTCAGTTTTTTGAACAAAATTAGTAGAATCATAATTTGGCAAAAGCTTTGTCTACTTATGTCAGTTTGAACATAAAAGGAGTTAGGTAAGGATGTGTGCCTACACTAATAATATCTCCATCGACCATAGGCATGTAATGCACCGATTTGTGATGGGAAAGGTGTGTCGACATATAAAATGGCATAGCCTCGGGAGAGGCCAAATGGAAAGGGCCATGCATGCGTGACAAAATTTGTCAATGCTTTAGATGAAGACGTGTATCATCGCGTCTAGGGATCGAAGTGGAAAAGCAAGAAAATCGGTGCACACTACAGGAAATGACAATGTGCTAGAGGGGCGTGAAAGACATGGAGGCTAGGGTGTGTTTGGTTGGGATTTTCCTCCTAGATTCAAGTCCTGGAAGCCGGAATAATCTGAACCAAACCATATTGTGTTCATGATACCGTTGCATAAATAGCTAAAGCTGTAATCATATGATATCATTTTCTATTTCTAAAAGCATCTTATATTTTAAAACGGGGGAGTACTTGCGAAAAAAACAAATAACCACGGAATGGAGGGGGAAACGCTAAGAAGCAAAAGAGAGAGAAACTGGCGTTGGTGCCTTCAGCAAGTTTAAGGACCAAAAGCAGTACTCCCTACTGTCCATATTAATTGATTTTGATTTGTCAAATTTTGGATGAATCTATATGCTAAATAGGGTCTAATTTTTGCAAATCCAAGTCAATTAATATGGATCGAAAGTAGTAGTGTTTTAGTCTGAGAAGTAGAACACACTTCTACAAGTTTCTCTTTGACTTCATTTCACTTCACTGTAAAAGAAAGTCCATTTCCCTTCTTCTGTTCGAAAAGCACGTGCTCATCTCAATCCACTCAAAAATAATCCCAAAGAAAAAGAAGAAAAAAAACGTGGTTAGATGAATCTTATCCGAAGAAGCAGGGGAGCCACGTCAATTCACGCTCTGCTCGCTGTACAGTGAACAAAAGCAATGTCGATCGATCGACCGATGTGATGCTTGCTTCCATGTACGGCAGTTCTATGGTGCATGCACAGAAGAAAAATCAGGACGAAGCGACAAAAAAAATCCATTGTATGACCGCGCATCATATCCAATCCTTTATCCTGGCAAACTTCACATCATCGTTCGTATTTGATACCCACCGGCCGAAAGCCATGCTCGCTCCAAAACATCCAAATGAGACATTTTTT
The DNA here is from genome assembly GCA_916181665.1 of Avena sativa. Taxonomy (NCBI): domain Eukaryota; kingdom Viridiplantae; phylum Streptophyta; class Magnoliopsida; order Poales; family Poaceae; genus Avena; species Avena sativa. Next base: position 302,935,249 of record OV702282.1, read on the forward strand.
TTACAGTATTATATATGACATCTGACCATTGGCAAATATATTGTCTATATAGTTACGGATTACGACTCTATTATTCTATTTTGTAGCTGTTGTTCTAAAAGTTAAATTTTCAGCTTTTCTCCCATGTCTTGATCTATTCTAGTACTCACTCTGACCTATATTAGTTGACTTGAATTTATCAAAATTTGGATGAACCTATATACTAAATACTGTCTAGATTCACCTAAATCTAGACAAATTTGAGTCAACTAATATGAATTGGAGGGAGTACATAATTTGATGAATTAATAAGAATATTATGTTGTTCCCAAGAATAATGCACTGCGGATTATAAAATAATGTTTTTAACATGTCTTAATGGTTGTGTCAGTCTACTTTGATGTATTAATCAATGTATTCATCTAGAGGAGAAACTTTTCTCTTTTGACTCAAAATTAACTTATGATTAGTCAGTTTTACAAGTATGATCATACAAATCTGAAAAAAATGTTGTAATAATTTGCTAATATAAGGGAAAACATATAATAATTGTCCTAGAATGAAAATGAATTTACATGGATGCCATAGTCATATCAACAGTTATCTACGTTGACTGAGGTTGATTTTATAATTTTGTTTGTACAAATCTAAAAAAAATGTTGCAGTAATTTGCTTTTTCGAGATAGTTGTAGTAATCTGCTAGCGAAAAAATGAATCGTACTTGGATCATAGTGTCATGTCAATGGTTTTTTGTATTTCTTGGACCGTGGAGAATTTACAAAATTGGTAATTTTTAGCTCATCATCTACTTTTTTGTTGTCCTAGTGTAAATTTTCCTCCGACAATATGTCTTAAACTATCAAAAAAATATAGTTCTTATGCTTGTTAATCGTTATAAAAAATTAGCTACTCTAAACCTCATATAACTCGGATGGTAGTTTGGACCTTTAATATCTCCACATGGGCATAATTGAACAATTGTTTTTTCTGTGAGTGTACATGTACATGCATTAGTATTGTAGCAATCAGCAATGTGTCCAAAGATTGTGGACGTCTTGTTTTTGCCTGCAACACGTGTTGGTCGACAGGCCAGTCCCGTACCTGAATAGGAGTACACAACGTGCATATGACTATATAATGGTTAACCTGAATTTTTCCTAACCTTAAAACAGACTCTATCTGGATGGGGTACGTCATCATCAATAGACTTATAAGCAAAAGCATGTTAACCTTGCGTGGGGGTTACCTTTTATTTATGTGACTACCCGAATAGGAGTACATAACGTGCATATGACTATATAACGGTCAACCTAGTTTTTTCCTTTAAATTTCAACCTTGAAACAGACTCTGTCTTTTTTTTAGAGCAACACACGTATTTCATTAATAGAAAATTAAGTTACATGATGCAACATACATGCAAACAAAAAGCCATATTGGGATAAACTGATTATCCTGAAACTGTAGATAAAATTCTAAGAAATCAAGAAATACAAAACGATCTCTAAAATTTTCCGCAACCATCATAGCCAGCGGCCGCCGCCCAACACCAGCGCCGCCAAGGCGGACGTCGGGAGAGACGTCAAACCTCCACCATTGCAGGATACAAAATCACATCATCACCAACGAGGCTTTGTGAGTCGATGAACAGGCCTGCTGCACGCAGCGAGGCACATGTCGCTGTGGCACGTCGACCGGGGGACGTCCCCGTGTTGTCTTGGATCAAGATCCGCCGCCTCCCATCGACGAAGTCGGAGAAGAACGGCAAATCCACCACCTCCGGACCAACATCCTCGTTCCAGAAGAACCACCTCGTCCTGGCCGCCAGCGTCATCGCGGATAACAACGAACGTCGGCGACACACCGAGAAACTGTTCTCGCCAGATGTGAAGAACGGCGAGAAGACCAAGCTATCGATTTGAAGGACCAATCAGCACACCTTGCCATCAACTCCGAGACGCCACCCCGAAGGTCGTCCTTGGTGTGGGAGTAGAGTTGGGGCAGATTTATTCCCATGGACACCGCTCCCACCACCCCAACGGCACACCAAAGAAGACAAAACCTAACCCTAACTACTAGAACAGAACGGGGAGGAGGGACCAAGGCCAACGCCCTGGCCGGATGAGATCGGGAGGACTTTTTCTCCGCCGCCGCGGACCGCTAGCGAGAGCAACGCGAAACGGTATCGCTTGCGTGGGGGTTATCTTTTATTTATGTGACCGATACAGATATGTTATACATTGTCAACATATATTGTGTCAAACAAGTTACGTAACTAATAATTTTCTGTTAAATCCTAACCCCTAGTTTCAGATCGAACCATCACGCTAATTTAGATCATGTGGATCAACGTAGTGTCTCGAAAAACACCTTCATATTGCTTTTAGTATATAATAATAGATATGGCATCTTCCTAAACATAAACAGGAAGGACCAGTGTTGACATAGTCGTATCAAAGAGTGCAATCCGAGTGGAGCGTGGTGAATATCCTAAATGATGAACAATGGTTCATATACAACCAACCATCTTTGTGTTGCTATTTTGTCCTGAAACACGTATCAACATGACATGAAATCCTGAAGCTTCCAACTCCTATGATGTATATGTTTCACCGGCATCGCAAAATTAGTTCCAACCAAGTGCGGGTAAATTGTTATACTGGTACGTGGTGGATGCTAATATGAACCCAAAAGCGGTTGGGCTCTACTCCTTTCTCCACCTTGGGTATGCATGATAATTTTTATGTGAATTGTGATCATGACCGATATCTCTTCTCCTGTTTAAATAGAAACATACTAGATACCTTGTGGTGCAACAACCGTGTGATAGATTCTTACATGCAGTTATGTGCTGCGATAATGAGCACATGAGCACTGTTAGCATCCCCTCCATCAATGAAGTAGTTCCCTGGACGTTTTGATCATGTCAACTGAAGTTTCACATTCTACTTTCTTTAGACAACCACATTTTGAGAAGCCCTTGTGTTCCCCTGTCTCAAATTGCTACATAACAGGTAGAGATGGGCCCAAGCAACTATAATCTATGCATAGTATATTCATGTTTTGAACAAAATTAATAGAATCATAATTTGGCAAAAGCTTTGTCTAGTTATATCAGTTTGAACTTAAAAGGACCAGCAGCCGTATTAGGTAAGGATGTGTGCGTACACTAACAATATCTCTATCGACCATAGGCATGTAATGCACCGATTTGTAACGGGAAAGGTGTGTTGACATATAAAATGGCATATCCTCGAGAGAGGCCAAATGGAAAGGGTCATGTATGCGTGACAAAATTTGTCAATGCTTTAGATGAAGACGTGTATCGCGTCTAGGTATCGAAGTGGAAAAGCAAGAAAATGGGTGCACACTACAGGGAATGACAGTGTGCTAGAGGGGCGTGAAAGACATGGAGGTTAGGGTGTGTTTGGTTGGGACTTTCCTCCCAGATTCACGTCGATATTGTTGCATAAATAGCTAGAGCGGTAACCATATGATATCATTTTCTATTTCTAAAAACATCTTATATTTTAAAACGGGGGAGTACTTGCGAAAAAACAAAACAAATAACCACGGAACAGAGGGGGAAACGCTAAGAAGCAAAAGAGAGAAACCGGCGTTGGTGCCTTCAGCAAGTTTGAGGACCAAATTCAGTAGTGTTTTAGTCTGAGAAGTAGAACACACTTCTACGAGTTTCTCTTTGACTTCATTTCACTTCACTGTAAAAGAAAGTCCATTTCCCTTCTTCTGTTCGAAAAGCACGTGCTCATCTCAATCCACTCAAAAATAAATACCAAAGAAAAAGAAGAAAGAAAACGTGGTTAGATGAATCTTATCCGAAGAAGCAGGGGAGCCACGTCAATTCACGCTCTGCTCGATGTACAATGAACAAAAGCAATGTCGATCGATCGACCGATGTGGTGCTTGCTTCCATGTACGGCAGTTCGATGGTGCATGCACAGAAGAAAAATAAGGACGAAGCGACAAAAAAAATCCACTGTATGACCGCATCATATCCAATCCTTTATCCTGGCAAACTTCACATCATCGTTCGTATTCGTACCCACCGGCCGAAAGCCATCCTCGCTCCAAAACATCCGGATGAGACGATTTTTTTTATTATATATGACATGTGACCATTGGCAAATATATTGTCTATATAGTTACGGACTACGACTCTATTATTCTATTATGTAGCTGTTGTTCTAAAAGTTAAATTTTCATCTATTCCAGTACTCTCTTCGACCAATATTAGTTGACTAAAATTTGGATGAATCTATATACTAAATAGTGTCTAGATTCATCTAAATCTAGACAAATTTGAGTCAACTAATATGGGTCGGAGGGAGTATATAATTTGATGAATTAATAAGAACATTATGTTGTCCCCAAGAATAATGCATTGCGGATTAGAAAATAATGTTTTTAACATGCCTTAATGGTTGTGTCAGTCTACTTTGATGTATTAATTAATGTATTCATCTAGAGGAGAAACTTTTCTCTTTTGACTCAAAATTAACTTATGGTTAGTCAGTTTTACAAGTATGATCATACAAATCTGAAAAAAATGTTGTAATAATTTGCTAATATAAGGGAAAACATATAATAATTGTCCTAGAATGAAATAAATTTACATGGATGCCATAGTCATATCGACGGTTATCTACGTCGACCTGAGGTTGATTTTATAATTTTGTTTGTACAAATCTAAAAAAATAATTTGCTGCAGTAATTTGCTTTTTTGAGATAGTTGTAGTAATCTGCTAACCTAGCGAAAAAATGAATCTTACTTGGATCATAGTGTCATGTCAATGGTTTTTTGTATTTCTTGGACCGCGGAGAATTTACAAAATTGGTAATTTTTAGCTCATCATCTACTTTTTTGTTGTCCTAGTGTAAATTTTCCTCCGACAATATGTCTTAAACTATAAAAAATATAGTTCTTATGCTTGTTAATCGTTATAAAAAATTAGCTACTCTAAACCTCATATAACTCTGACGGTAGTTTGGACCTTTAATATCTCCACATGGGCATAATTGAACAATTGTTTTTTCATGTGAGTGTACATGTACATGCATTAGTATTGTAGCAATCAGCAATGTGTCCAAAGATTGTGGACGTCTTGTTTTTGCCTGCAACACGTGTTGGTCGACAGGCCAGTCCTGTATCTGAATAAGAGTACACAACGGTGCATATGACTATATAATGGTCAACCTGGATTTTTCAAACGGACTCTCTGGATGGGGTACGTCATCATCAATAGGCTTATAAGCAAAAGCATGTTAACCTTGCGTGGGGGTTATCTTTTATTTACGAGAAATCTACGTTTAAAACAGTCGGCAGTTTGTAAAACCTGGCAGGCTGATCTTTGCCCCGTTTGATTAAAACAATCGCTGGAGTGGCAGGCGTGAAGTGTGAACACGCGAATCAGAGTCAGCTAAGGTTTAAATTAAAAATTCAAAATGTTTTGTAGATAAAATCATTCATCTGATTTAGGATTCGTTTTCACCGTTGAGTTGGTCGCGACGAGATCTTTAAAAGTAGATCCCATATTGATATGTTTCAATAAAAAAATTGGACCAAAAAGTTATCCACCCTTGACACGAGAGTTATCCATCTAATAGTAGTAAGTTATCCACCATGTAACATATAAGTTATCCACCGTATAAATGGGCTGGGTAGAAGCGTTCACATTTCTGATGTGGGTAACTTTTTGTATTTTTTCATTTCATGAAACATCGGTTGCTCCAAATATTTTAGTTTAGTTAAGTAAATGTGAGATACGGGATAATTTAATTGAGATATGATAGCCTAGGTGTTAGGGTACCAAGACTTCATCGTTGTCGATGCGTTAGCATCAACGAGCGATAAAGGTTCGATATCCTAGCACTCTTCGAGGCTTCGTCACCCATACGATGTGGTAGTGGTGGATAACTTAAATATTATTAGGTGGATAACTTATTACTAATGGATACTTATTCTACAATGTTATAGATAACTTTTTATTTATCTCTATGGGTAACTTTATATAATTTTCAGAATAACTTTAGTTCTTTTTGTGAATATTGTATTTTTAAGAGGTAGTTAGCTCTATTTTAGTTAATTACATGTGCGATAGACTTACTTGATACGGTAGGCTAAGTGTTAAGATAGCAAGACTTTATCGTCGTCGACTCGGTAAAAATAGATCCTAAATCGAAGAAGTCCACATTTATGTTTTCGCATACATAAAAAACTCAAACACAGAATTCATTCGTAAGATGGATAACTTATGTGTTATCTGGTGAATAACTTATATAGTACAGTCTTGATAACTTACGCTGTCATGTATGAATAACCTTTTGGTGAAATTGTTTTTTAAAATATATCAATATAAGATCTAGTTTTGAAGACCTCGTCGTGACTAGTCTAAATGTGAAAACGGATTTTAAATTGGACAAACGGTATGACCTATAAAGTATTTTGAATTTCAGAATTATGTTTTTAATGTTGACGACGTACTCGGTTTGTGTTTTACTCTCTTCATGTACTAGCCGCACTTTTTCTTGCCATTTTCTCATGATTTCACGTGTCAACACGGTTTCAGACAACGGTTTATAGTCCGTCAGATATGATAATCTATCGCCGTTTAGTACGTAGCACAATCCTTTATTTATGTGACTACCTGAATAGGAGTACATAACGTGCATATGACTATATAACGGTCAACCTAGTTTTTTCCTTTAAATTTCAACCTTGAAACGGACTCTATTTTTTTTGAGAGCAACACACGTATTTCATTAATAGAAAATCAAGTTACATGACACAACATACATGAAAACAAAAAGACACATTGGGATAAACTGATTATCCTGAAACTATAGATAAAATTCTAAGAAATAGAAAAATATAAAACGATCTCTAGAATTTCCCGCAACCATTATAGCCAGCGGCCGCCGCCCAACACCAGCGCCGCCGAGGCGGACGTTGGGAGAGACGTTAAACCTCCACCATTACAGGATCCAAAATCGCACCATCGCCAACAAGGCTTTCTGAGTCGATGAACAGGCATGTTGCACGCAGCGAGGCACATGTTGCTGTGGCACGTCGACCGGGGGACGTCCCCGTGCTGTCTTGGACCAAGATCCGACGCCTCCCATCGACGAAGTCGGAGAAGAACGATAAATCCACCACCTCCGGACCAACATCCTCGTTCCAGAAGAACCACCTCGTCCTGGCCGCCAGCACCGTCGCGGATAACAACGAACGTCGGCGACACACCGAGAAACTGTTCTCGCCAGATGTGAAGAACGGCGAGAATACCAAGCTATCGATTTGAAGGACCGATCAACACACCTTGCCATCAACTCCGAGACGCCGCCCCGAAGGTCGTCGCCAGTGTGGGAGTAGAGTTGAGGCAGATTTATTCCCATGGACGCCGCTCCCACCACCCCAACGGTGCACCAAAGAAGACAAAACCTAACCCTAACTACTAGACCAGAATGGAGGAACGAGGCCCCCTTCCTCCTGCCGTTGTCGGAGCGGCAAGCGGATGGAGGAGGGACCAAGGCCAACGCCCTGGACGGATGAGATCGGGAGGACTTTTTCTCCGCCGCCGCTCGCTTGCGAGAGCAACGCGAAACAGTATCGCTTGCGTGGGGGTTATCTTTTATTTATGTGACCGGTACAGATATGTTATACATTGTCAACATATATTGTGTCAAACATGTTACGTAACTAATAATTTTCTGTTAAATCCTAACCCCTAGTTTCAGATCGAACCATCACGCTAATTTAGATCATGTGGATCAACGTAGTGCCTCGAAAAACACCTTCATATTGCTTTTAGTATATAATAATAGATAGGTCATCTTCCTAAACATAAACAGGAAGAACCAATGTTGACATAGTTCGTATCAAAGAGTGCAATCCGAGTGGAGCGTGGTGAATATCCTAAATGATGAACAATGGTTCATATACAACCAACCATCTTTGTGTTGCTATTTTGTCCGGAAACACGTATCAACATGACGTGAAATCCTGACGCTTCCAACTCCTATGATGTATATGTTTCACCGGCATCGCAAAATCAGTTCCAACCAAGTGCGGGTAAATTGTTATACTGGTACGTGGTGGATGCTAATATGAACCCAGAAGCGTTGGGGCTCTACTCCTTTCTCCACCTTGGGTATGCATGATAATTTTTGTGTAAATTGTGATCATGACCGATATCTCTTCTCCTGCTTAAATAGGAACATACTAGATACCTTGTGGTGCAACAACCGTGTGATAGATTCTTACATGCAGTTATGTGCTGCGATAAGGAGCACATGGGCACTGTTAGCATCCCCTCCATCAATGAAGTAGTAGTTCTCGATCGATAGACGTTTTGATCATGTCAATTAAAGTTTCACATTCTAGTTTCTTTAGATAACCACATTTTGAGAAGCCTTTGCATTCCCCTATCTCAAATTGCTACATAACAGGTAGAGATGGGCCTAAGCAACTATAATCTATGCACAGTGTAATCATAATTTGGCAAAAGCTTTGTCTGGTTATGTCTTTTTGAACATAAAAGGAGCAGCAACCCTATTGGGTAAGGATGTGTGACTACACTAACAATATCTCCATCGACCATAGGCATGTAATGCACCGATTTGTGACGGGAAAGGTGTGTCGACATACAAAATGGCATAGCCTCGGGAGAGGCCAAAAGGAAAGGGCCATGCATGCATGACAAAATTTGTCAATGCTTTAGATGAAGACGTGTATCACGTCTAGGGATCGAAGTGGAAAAGCAAGAAAATGGGTGCACACTACAGGGAATGACAATGTGCTAGAGGGGCGTGTTAGACATGGAGGTTAGGGTGTGTTTGGTTGGGGTTTTCCTCCCAGATTTACGTCCTGGAAGACAGAATCTGAACCAAACCATATATATTATGTTCATGATACTGTTGCATAAATAGCTAGAGCGGTAACCATATCATATCATTTGCTATTTCTAAAAACATCTTATATATTTTAAAACGGAGGAGTACTTGTTGCGAAAAAAAAAACATGGAACGGAAGAGGAAACGCTAAGAAGCAAAAGAGAGAAACCGGCGTTGCCGCGTTGGTGCCTTCAGCAAGTTTGAGGACCAAATTCAGTAGTGTTTTAGTCTGAGAACTAGAACACACTTCTACGAGTTTCTCTTTAACTTCATTTCACTTCACTGTAAAAGAAAGTCCATTTCCCTTCTTCTTCTGTTAGAAAAGCACGTGGTCATCTCAATCCACTCAAGAATATAAATAATCCCGAAGAAAAGAAAAACGCTGTTAGATGAATCTTATCCGAAGAAGCAGGGGAGCCACGTCGATTCACGCTCTGCTCTAACTAGGCCGCGAGCCCCGAACATGGACAAGGAACAAAAGCAATGTAGATCGATCGACGCGACGACCCATGTCGTGGTTTGCTTCCACGTATGGCAGTTCGATGGTAGGTTAAGGATTCTTCACAGTTCATCTCGCGGTGCATGCACACAAGGAAAAAATCAGGAAGAAGCGACAACAAATCCACTGTATGACCGCATCATATATCCAATCCTTTATCCGGGGTAAACTTCACATTATCGTTCGTATTCGTACCCACCGGCCGAAAGGCGAAAGCCATGCTCGCTCGAAAACATCCAGACGAGACGAAGACGACCAACGTTCCAAAAACGTCGCTGTATAACAGGAATCTCTTCCCCGGCCGTCCACGCACTCCTCGCAGCCAGCCGATGGGTCGACCGCGCGCCGCCTCCCGCCCGGACGTGCCACGCCGGCCTCACGGCGGCTGACCGCGACGTCGCAGCAGAAAGTTGCCCGGCCGCTGACGCGCGCCGCTACGCGCACACATGACGGCATTGCACTCGTCGCTGATAAACTACGGCTGCGTGTGGTGCGTGCGTTTGGTCTCCAATAAAGGCCAGAGGCCTCAGCTCAGCTGGCTGGCTCGATCGCCACCGTACCGGAGATCTCATTCCTCCATTGCAACAGTACCTGAAGGACAAGAAGCGAAGTAGAGTTGCATAGCATTTTTTAAGGAACATTTTCTGGTATTCAAACAATATTTTCATCGAATCATACTTCCATCAGTGACTAACACAAAAAAGACAAATGTGAAGGCTAGAATCGTGCTTTTTTAATGTCTATTCCAAACCCATAATTCGACGGACTTTTAACGAACGTTTGAAGTTCATAGAAATCATATTTATATATTTGAATTATGCATCTATACAAAAAAATTGGGGTCTACCTATCAGAAAGCCACTCTGCGCACCGTCAATGCTACTTGTTACATCGTTACCAAATAGTGGTACTTTTCGAAAACAAAATCGTGTAGTGCTGTTTTTTAAAACCCTAGCCCCAAATATGGTGCTTTTTGCAATTTATTCAGACCCTCCAGATGAGCGTCAGGTCCAGCTTCTCGAGGTGGCTGGTGGTGACACGAGGATTTATTCGCCACCTCATGCCGAATACAACCCAACGATGGAGTTGAGAAGTCCGGATGTTGCTTCTCGTGTCCTTCTTTCCATTGTCTTTCACCTTATGGGCCAGCTTGTTGTCCTTCTCAGAACCCTTCTTCTTTTTGCGGTCACCAGTGAGGTTTGAGGGAGCAATGTCTGTCCTCGATGATGATGATGATGGACTTACTGGTGGTCTCGATGTCGCCGGGAGGTAGCTTGATCGAAGGGGGGGGGGGGAGTTCCATAAACTGGAGTAAGGGACAAAAAGTGGGAAAAGTGTGTTCGTGGGAAATATTGGCCCGTTGGGTCCTGCCTCAAATGAGGCCCGGTGAAGTATCACATCATAGCTCATGGCTAGCCGGGCATGTTCGGTTGGGCTAAAACGACCAACCCTAGTTTTTTAATTTCCGATTATTCTAATAAGCAATTGTGCCCTTTCATATCTCTCCGCCCAACATCTTGGGAGTTATTACCAGGGTCTATATGGTCAGAGGTACCAATACATATGCATAGGAAATCTTTGCAATCCAAAAATTTAAAACAAAGTATCTCTTTGGCGATCCATCTTCACAGCTAGGTTCGTCTCAACGAGGACTCCAAAACAAGATTCCATCTTAATATGTTCTGACAAAAACATTTCGTCATCAATTATCAGGTTATTATACTATATCTACTAGATCATGTTATTATACCATAGCTACTAGGTTACTAGTTAGTAGTTACCACCCGAATAACACATGGTCACAAGATAATTTTCACATGTTTTTGTATCATACTACATATTCAAAAATTGAGTATTTGGTCTACTCTAAACACATAGAAGATGACATTACCATCGTGCAATGCTTACATTGGCGAGGAGTAAAGTTTAGAAAATCTCATAACCATTTGATATCAAAACAATGGCTTCACTCTACCTACTGATCAAGTGAATATAATCTGGTAACTGAGGTCGATAACAAATGTTATTGAAACATATAAACATGAGATTTAGTTTTAAGATCTCGTCTCAACAAAGCCAACCACGATAAGGTTTCTATGTGTCCCCATGCATGTAAAGTTAGATCCATGGATTAAGTTGCCATACACTAGTGGAAAACGTGCCATCGGTCCCGGTTTGTAAAGGCCTTTAGTCCCGGTTTCCTAACCGGGACAAAGAAATCGGGACTAAAGGCCTACCCCTTTAGTCCCGGTTCGGTCACAAACCGGGACTAAAGGCACTCACGGGGCCGCGTCGAGTGTGCACGACCTTTAGTCCCGGTTTTTTTTTAATTTTTTTTTTAAATTTGATTTTTTTTTCAATTTTTTCTTAAACCTTTCAATTATTTGACTCGTTAATCTCCCACATCTCTCATTTTTAACACTAATTATACTTAATCTTAGTTCAAATCGTACTTACAGTCAAACTTCTTATCCGGTCACCCATCCTAGCACTACTCCACCCTAGCACGCTTAACTTCTTCATTCCATCTCTCCCACCTGCGCGAAGAACCATTATATCTTGTTGTCAAGACTAGTATATCAATCTTATTAACTCATATCGATATGTGACACGTTTTTATTTTTTGAAATTAAGAACAACTATTTTTAGTAAACAACAATAAATAATTAATAATAACATTTTATTCTAATGAAAGTAAAAACTAATTAAATTAATATTTTATTCATTTTTGCCATTTATTCATTTAATATGACATAAACAATATCTTCAAATCTGTAAATCGAAATTTAACAAATAATATATCCATTATTATCAGAAAAATGCGAGGAATTCAAATATGACATAAAAATACTAAAATAATTTAATTTCTGAAATAATTTTTTCTGCACGTTTTGATAGGTTGTACTTTTTTTACATGGTATACAAAAGTTATGGCCATTTGAATTTTTATAACATTTTTTGTAAATTATGTTGAAATTTATATTTGTTAATTTTTGTAACAACTAAATCACTTAATATAAGGGCACGTCTAATTTTTCCTGCGGCGGACTGTACGGACGCGAAAAACAAACTCTATTTAGCGCCCGGGTTTAACGCCACGCGATGAGGGACAAGGACGCTTGCCTAATTTTCTCTTTCGTACGTATTATTTTTAATCAGTTAAACGTCTATCTAAACGTCTGGCAGTGTACATGGCCTAACTACAGTTCGAAGGATTTTATTTTTAAAATTTTTTATAACCTTTAGTCCCGGTTCGTATCACCAACCGGGACTAAAAGGGGTGCCCCGGTGCCAATCCCTTTAGTCCGGGTTGGTAATACGAACCGGGACTAAAGGTCACACCTTTAGTCCCGGTTGGTGATACGAACCGGGACTAAAGGGATTGACACCGGGGCACCCCTTTTAGTCCCGGTTGGTGATACGAACCGGGACTAAAGGTCCCGTTTGACCCGGGACTAAAGATTGCTGGCGTTCTAGCCGTTCGAACCGGGACTAATGCTCACATTAGTCCCGGGTCCAACTATAACCGGGACTAATGCTCCGAACTGAGATGGACGAATGACTCTTTTTCTACTAGTGATATATTAAATCCATGCCTATGAAAAACCAATTTATGACACGTGCCCTTATTTAATTTTTCCGTTATAGGCTAGAATGGCCACGTAAGCATTTTATACAAAAGGCAGCCAGAAGCACAACAAAATTCTGTCATCACTGCTTAGTCTTTCTAGGTGCTAGCTCCTTGCTATTTATTTCTTTATACTTCTGATTCTGTCTTCTAAATTTCTAAAATTCTTTTCCCATCGCAGAGTACAAACATGTATGTAACATTCTTTGACTTACTGAAAGTACGTAATATTTAATATTCCAGTATGCAGATTTTAGACGTAATAATGGAGTTTATGCTTCTTTTGAGACCTATCAATTTATTTTAGCAAATTTTATCCTAGTTGTCCTACCATAACGTCAAATCCTTGATTTGCCGCTGTCATGCATGTTCTTTCTTCATCCAGGAGAATGGTAAGCCGTAGTACAAGTATTGGTTATAGCAACTAGCTCGTCTTTCTACCTGAGCCGAACTAGTTCTTGTTGTAGATATTAGTGGGAAGCAAATTTCAACCGGATAGGTCGTGGTGGTATAGCCGTATCATGAAGAGTTGTACTCTACATGTTCGTCATGAATACCTCCAATGATGGACAAACCTTCGAACCCGATCGAGCACCATGATGTTGTCATTTTATGCGGAAACGCAAGCGGGCACAATAGGAAATCCTGATGCTTCCAACTCATAAGATATGTGGTATCAATGGCATTGCAAAATCAAGTCACAACCAACTATGTGTAACTTGTGTACGCCGGTATGTGACATATGCTAATATGAACCAACCAACTGCTAGGCTCTACTCCTTGCTCTACCTCAGGTATGCATGATAGTTTTTTTTGTGAATTGTGATCATGATCGATTTCTCTTATCATGCTTAAATAGGAACATATTTGATACCTTGTGGTGCAACAACCATACGATGGATGTTTAAATGTAGTTATGTGCCATAATAAAGAGCACATTGGTATTTTGTACTAATGTTAGCATCCCCTCCATCAATGAAGTAGCTCCCAAATAGATGTATTGATCATATCCATTGAAGTTTAGATTGTAGTTTCTTTAGATCGCCACATTTTGAGAAAGCAACTGCATGCACCATCTCAACTTGCTATATAAAAGTAGAAATGGACGTAAGCGACAACAATCTTCTAAATTTATAATCATTTTTATTAAATTAATGGAATCATGATTTTGGTAAAAGCTTTTAGATTATGTTAGTTTGAACATAAAAGTAGCGGTTACTCTAGTCGCTTGGGATGTGGTGTTCCACTAGCAATGTCCTCGTGGACCATCTACTTGAAATGTGTCAATTATGCCCATGGAGATCACCACCTACCCAACACCTATTGAGTTGGCAGGAACGGTGCATGAACGAATGGCATGGCATCACGAGAGGGTCATGCATGTACACAAAATAAAGTTACTTTGTGAATAAACAAGTTGGTCCCGTGGATTGGGGGTGATACATGCATTTTGTATCATCATAATAGCAACATATAGGACTAGTTTATATTGTTGTTTTCATTGATATTTTATTATTTGTGCTTTTTAGATGATTGATGGGACTTTCCAAAGTCCATTATTTTGGTATTTGTTAATATATGGGAGGCAGAAAAACCTTCTTTTTCATATTTTGACACTTTGGGGACCTTCAGGACATCAATTAATCTGGGGAGTAATACCACAGAAGTTTTTCATCAGAACGAAGAACCTAGGGACCTGGTACACACGAGAGGGGCATGATGCCAAAGAAAGGACAAGTGGCGCGGCCTAAGGAGGTGACCGTGCCACCTGGGCGCATTTTCTCCTCGAGCATCGTCTTGGACGCTCCTTTTTATGCACGTCTTCGTCTTGGCAGAAAACCTATGCCAGATTTTTCAGAGGTGGCGATGGAGGCGGAAGTCTTCTTCCACCTCGGGAGAGGGAAAATCCTGCTATCCCGTGGACGTCGCCGAGCGGAAATCGCCGACATTGTCATCACCAACTCCTCCTTGGCATAGCGGGGTGTCTACAACACCATCTCCACCAACACCATCATCAGTGCCATCTCCATCTTGAGATCGACATCATCCCCCTCACAGTTTGTGGTATATCGGGCCTCAGAATATTGTTTAAGTGTTGTGTGCATGTTTATGCTTGATAACTTGTCGTTATTTTGTGGCGAAGTTATACCTTCAGATTATGTTGTAATCCATATGCCACCAATCCGTTCCATTTTCACCATTGTGAGTAGTTCCCCATGTTTCCGAGGGCATAAGATAAATTGTCCATGATTTTTATATAATATGCAATGAGTATTTCGTCAAGTTTTAATCTTTTATGTGGTTCTATGATGGTAATATGCGAATATCAATTGCATGTAACTCCACCTTTATGGGCTCATAGGGATGCACCTTAGTGTGATGTAGAGATTAGGGAGGGATAGAATGATAGAAACCATGTCCCGAGACTTTGAGTTACATTATGGGGGTAACTGATCGGGACCTTAGAATTTTAAGAAATGGTTGGATATTTATGTCTTAATAAATCATTTTTTGCACATGAAAATGGCCTTAGGACCAATTATCAGGGATGTACTTGCACATGTATATGGATGCACTTATGTTACCTCTGTCCAACGAGAATAAAACACGGAAAGATGATTATCATGTTGTTTTAAATCTTTATGCCGAGTATATCCATGCCGTCCTTAGGAATCATTTCTCACATATAAGTACACGCTCGAGTTTGTCCTTTTGCCATTTAAAGGATTGGGGTTTCTCCAAAAAGGGAATTTACTTTCTTGCAATTTACTTTATAGCACTTTACTTTTCACAAACTATAAACCCAAAAATAAAAAACTGCTACACCTTTTATTGTTTTACTTGTTAAACTTACTAACCAATACCTCCAGCTCTTCATGGGTTTTACAACCTTTTCTATTTGAAAGGTACTACAGTAGATATCCTATACTTGGGATTCATCAGGGGCCGAAGCAAAAATTTTTAGAAAAATGAGTGCATGCTATACGAGAAATGACATGTGGCAGAGGGCGTGATAGGAGAGGATGTTAGTCTTGTGGACTACAGATGAGTTTGCACACTTTCAATATTTAATACTTCCTCAATCTCGAATTAGATGTCGGAGATTATCTAGATTTGCACATCTATACACTAAAATATGTCTAGATATATGTGAATCTATACAAATCCGAGAAATCTAATCAGAAACGAAAGGAGTAGTGTGAATAGATACATGCAAAAGTATTCAGGAGTTAACATGTATGATAAACAGTTGCTACAAAGGAAGCACCACTACATTGTCTAGGGAGCATAGTGTCCATGTGCGTTTACATTATTTTTGTGCACTATCCTCACATTTGTGCATAAGTACATAATTGCGCATATTTTATTTACGTGCACTATCCTCACATTTGTGCATAAGTACATGAGAGACGGTGACCCAAACTCGTCACCCTATTTACTTGAAATTCAATCTTTAATTTATTATCATGGATACGCATAAGAAGAGTCCATGTACCAACGACGAACTGACTCTGAACTAGTTGTTGTTACTTATACCTTCGATCCAAATTACTGATGCAATATATAGTAGCTTTTTTCCTAGAAAAGACCTAGGTTTATCGAACCTTTGAAAACATTTGCCAAAAGAAATCGAGGAACTTGTACAAGACTAGTTGGTTAATTTTGTGTTTTGTTACCGGATATTTTCAGTTTATTTTATATCTTTTGGTTGTTTTCAATGATGGAGATAGGCCAGAGTTGAAGATTCACCTACAGTTATGCATACAAATAGGATAAAAATAAGATTAAGCACAGTCATATGTAAAATGATCTAATAGTGATAGAAATTGTGAGCAATACATCCTATCAAATCTGGCCAACGGGCCGGCCCGGCACGGCCCAGGCCCGGCACGTGCCAAACAGGCCGGCACGCGGCACGGCCCGTCGTGGCCCGCCAAGCCACGTGCCGTGCCGGGCCGTGCCACGTGCCCCGCCTGGCGGCCCGAGCCCGGCACCTGAGCTAAACGGGCCGGTCCGTGGCACGTCAAGCACGCTGGGCCGTGGCCTTTTTCTGCAGGCCCGTCAAAATTTAGCCTTAAAAACGTGTTGACCTGAACTATAACAGCTAGAATTTGTTGTCTTTGTGGTAGAGGGCGGCGTGGGAGACCAGGAGGTCCAAGGTTCAACCCTTGGCAGCATCTATTTTTGCAAATATTGCCAGCGGCATCCTATTTAGGTAGATGGAATTTGGATTTTTTCTGTTTTCCTGTACGAACCTCTTCAGATAGATGGCAATGGCAAAGTACTAGCCAAAGTATCCAAGATATAGCCAATGCGATATAGGGGAAAGGGTGGGAAAGCGGGGGAACACGCCGAAACTGGCTCAACATCTATTGACGCAGGCAGCGAAGCGGCGTTGCGGGAAGATCAGCGACGATAGCGTAAGCGTCAGTTTGCGTTGACCAATGTGTGTGTCTTACAAACGGGCCCTTCGGCCAATGCATGGTCCGCGGCGTGTCCAACCCGACGCATTGGTGCCCCAAATTTGGTGGATCGAGGGTCGCGCCGGACGCGTCAGTCTGTTTGGGTCACGCCGTTGAAGCGTGTGCGCGGGCCACATGTCCACGTGGACCGCTTTAGACGTGGAAGGACCATTTGTATCGTGCCGCTGGAGATTCCCACGGCTCGATGGCCCGGATATTTCATTTCGTTGGTTGCAAGAGCTGAATACTAGGAAGCAAAGTAGATATGCGTGGCATTTTTAAGGAACAAGTTTAGTTTATCGTCTCATGTTTTTGTTTATATAAAATTTGTTAGGAAGCAAAGTAGAGAAGTGTAGCATTTTTTAGGAACATATACAAGTTCAGTTTATTGTGTTTTTTCACTTTTTTAGTATGTAATTTTTTTATCGATCATATTTTCGTATGTGAGATACACAAAAAAGACAAATGTAAATACCAAACTCGAGTCTTTTTAATATTTATTTAGGTAAACATTCTTGTGGTTTTTTTGCAATCAAAATTCAATTTATTTTTAACAAGATTTTATAGGTTATATATGTATTTTGTTAAGAAACAGGTTTTGCACATTTGTATAAAAAATTCCAGAAGTTTTATAATTCTTGAATACATTTTTTGATTTTGTGCAAACACCGAATTCAGTCGAGCTCGGGTTCCAAAATGTGTACTCCAAGGTCCAAGTAAATCTAGATATTCATTTGAAAAAATGGTTCAGTTATTTTCTTTTTCTAGCTAATTGATGAGTACTCTAAGGTCCCTAGATCGATGCGACTTTGATGACACTCATGCCCTTTCTATTGCCTTTTTCTACCACGCCCTGCTCCGCCGCCGCCTTCTTCGTTGTTGTCCTAGACCACGGGCTGCCGGTCCTGCAGGGTGGCCGGCTGGCGGTGCGGGGGCTGGTAGCTTGGCCTAATAATGGTGTTTTGGTCCTAGTGCTCCTCTTCCGTCCAGCTCACCGATCTGTTATTGATGGTCACCCCCGATCTTGTCGTCAACAAGTTCCGGGGTTCTCCATCGACAGTCATCACAGATTTCCATAGTGCGTCCGGACCTATTCATTGGAAGGGATTCGATCGGGCATGTACACAAACCGCCTAGGTGGCTTCAAAGGGCATGTTTTACGAAGCTCCGCTTTCCGTTGACCACTGTACATGTCGAAATTGTGATTATCATAATGTTGGCAGATGCCGGAAATGTCAAGACAACTATGATTAGAATACTAGAAGGTAATGGTGGAGACTAGATCATGGATGCAATGCAGAATTTGCTTCAGAGGCTACTGTGCAGGCTTGGCTACTTTCCTGTCCAAACCTGGTGTCCGTTTTTACAGAAGCGGCCTTGGAAAGTGGGGCGACAGTACCGTGGATATTCATCTTTGGTGGTGCTTAATACGTCAGAAACGTATCTATAATTTTTGATGTTCCATGCTTGTTTAGTATCTACTTTGCTTTGTTGTGTCTACACTTTGAGGTATTTTTATACACTTTCTGGAACTAACCTATTGACAAGATGCCACAGTGTCAGTTTCCTGTTTTCTGCTACTTTTGGTTTCAGAAAGGTAAATAATGAATATTCTTGAAATTGGACGGGACAAAAACCAAAGTTCATATTTTTCCCTGAACGATACGGAAAATCGAAGACGAGACGGAGGAGGACACCAGGGTGGCCACACCCTAGGTGGGCACGGTCCATGTTACAATTGCGACAAGTAAATAACGAAGAACAAAAACAAAATCACAGCAAGGGGACACAGATTTAACGTGGAAAAACCTCTCCAACAAAGAGAGGAAAAAACCACGGGCGTCAGCCAGCAAAACTTCACTATATCGAGGAGTGTTTACAAACGCTAGGGATTTCACAGATGCAACTCATCCCAACCGGCGGCTTAAAAGGGGTTTATATATCGGTGGAAACCTAGGTCTTCGACGATCCGTACCACCGTACCGCGGGGGGCTATCGCCCCCGCACCCCTCACAGGCGTCCCTGTTGGGCACGGAGTGGGCCAACTTCAGACTCGTTACACTCCGGCGACGGGCCTCGCTCCACTCGTCAGAAGTTGGCCTATACTTTGTAGAATTTGGATCAACATATAACAAACTCCACCTTGAGACAAATTCCTCCTTGTAGCATCAACAAAAACCATATCCCTGAACAAACAAAGCAAATACTTTCGCCGCCAATAACCACCTAGGCTAATCAGTTAAACCAACTAAGTTCGAGCAAAGCTCAAACTTAGCAACAGGAACATGTTTAGTCATCATATTAGCAGGATTATCATGAGTGATGATCTTGCATACCTTTAATTTACCTTGAGCAATAATGTCTTTAACAAAATGGTACTTGACATCAATGTGCTTAGTTCTCTCATGGAACATCTGATATTTTGCAAGGTATATGGCACTTTGACTGTCACAAAACAAAGTAATGCAAGAATCATCTCCACAAAGCTTAGCAAACAAACATTTCAACCAAACAGATTCTTTGCAAGCTTCAGCAATAGCCATGTATTCAGCTTCAGTAGTAGATTGTGCAACAATAGCCTGCAACGTAGCCTTCCAGCTAACAACACAACCACCAACATTAAACACATAACCTGTGAGGGATCTTCTCTTATCCAAATCGGCAGCAAAATATGAATCCACATAGCCAACGAGTCCCTCACTGGTCCTGTCAAACTTCAAACAAGATTTGGAAGTGCCAAGAAGGTACCTGAAAACCCACTGAACAACCTTTCAATGTTCTTTACCAAGATTAGCCATGTATCTACTTATCAAACTCATAGCATATGATAAATCAGGACGAGAACAAACCATGGCATACATCAAAGAACCAACAGCACTAGAATATGGCACCTTTGACATGTACTCAAACTCTTCATTAGTGGTAGGACATTGAGAAACTGACAATTTAAAATGAGGAGCAGTAGGAGTACTAACTGACTTGGCACCATCCATACTAAAACGATGAAGAACTTTCTTAATGTAACTTTGCTGACTAAGAAATAACAAACCAGATTTTCTATCTCGGATAATCTCCATACCTAAGATCTTCTTAGCAGCACCAAGATCCTTCATCTCAAACTCACTACTTAGGTGTGCCTTAAAAGTAGTGATTTCTTTCATTCCTTTGGCAGCAATTAACATATCATCAACATATAGCAGCAAGTATATAGGTGACCCATCAACAAACTTGATATAAACACAACTATCATATTTAGACCTCTTAAAACCATGTGAGGTCATAAATGAATCAAACCTTTTATACCACTATCTTGGGGATTGCTTTAAGCCATAAAGAGACTTCTTTAATTTGCATGCAAAATCCTCTTTACCAGGCACTATGAACCCTTCTGGTTGGTCCATGTATATTTCCTCATCAAGCTCTCCATGCAGAAAAGCAGTCTTGACATCTAACTTCTCAAGCTCAAGATAACACATAGCCACAATACTAAAGAAAGTGCGAATGGAACTATGCTTTACAACTGGGGGAGAACACATCATTGTAATCAATACCTGGAATCTGGTTGAACACTTTTGCTACTAACCTTTCCTTGTACCTTGAAGGCTCTTTGTGAGACAAACCTTCCTTTTTCTTGAAGATCCACTTGTAGCGGACCGCCTTCTTTTGTTTGGGCAAGGGCACAACATCCCATGTGCCATTTTTCTCAAGCGACTGCATTTCTTCTTGCATAGCAGAAATCCACTTCTCGCGGTCAACGGATGCAATGGCTTCATTGTATGTAGCAGGTTCAGAATCGTTCTCCACCTGTTCAGCACAACTCAAAGCATAATGAACAAGATTACACTCTTCAATTAAACGAGGACGAGGACCACATTTACACCTTGGTCTATCAGCAGCAATGGACTCATGTGGCTGCTGCAAAGCAGTAGGTGAGGGCTGAACAACAATATCATCAATGTTTTCGTCATGTGTATCTTCAACGATAGCATCATTATCAACAGTTTTCTGTAGGTTCTCTACCTGCACACTAACTCCCTCCTCTCCAACAACAACAGGAGAGGTATCTGATGGCAAGCTACCATGATACATAACGGACTCATTGAAAACAACATTTCTACTTAGCAAAATCTTTTTAGTTTCAGGATTCCATAGTTTATATGCCTTAACTCCTAAACCATAACCAAGGAATATGCACTTAACAACCCTAGGCTCTAACTTTCCATTATCAACGTGAGCATATGCAGTGCAGCCAAAACTCTCAACTGTGAATAATCAGCAGGCGAACCTGACCATACCTCAATGGGAGTTTTCTTCTCAAGTGGAATAGAAGGTGACCTGTTGATAAGGTAACACGCTGTGTTGGCTGCTTCAGCCTAGAAACGCCTATGCATACCTGAATTAGACAACATACATCGAGCCCTCGAGATGATGGTCCTGTTCATGCGCTCAGCCACACCATTCTGCTGAGGAGTATATGGGATGGTGTGATGCCTGATCATGTCATCGTTACTGCAAAACTCCTCAAACTCATTAGAACAGAATTCCATACCATTGTCTATACCTTCTTCTCAGTTTGCTTTTCAACCATAACTTTCCACTTTCTAAAAGCATAAAAACATCAGATTTATGCTTCAGAAAATAAGGCCACACTTTTCTTAAATAGTCATCAATAATAGTAAGCATGTAATCAGCACCACCAATAATAGTCTTATGGGACGGACCCCATACATCAGCATGCACATGATCTAATATGCCTTTGGTGGTATGAACGGAAGCATTGAATTTAACTCTTTTATGCCTTTGGTGGTATGAACGGAAGCATCAAATTTCTGGCCATGCTTGGTATGTGCTTCACCTCACTCAACGTGCGTGTCACGCCATCATGTGTCCTGATCTTAACAAATCTAACACCAACAATATGGCATGGGTTGTCATTCCCCACACGCACAAATTCTCCAGTCTGCACAGACTCATATGAACTGAACAAATCTTTGTTACAGCAAATATGAAATGAACATGCAGTATCAAGTATCCATTCATCATCACGAGAAGAACAAGCAGCAAAAACAGCTAAGCATTCACCATCAGAACTATCAGAAATAACAGCAGCCTTACCTATCTTTCGGTTGGTAAGTTCCGTTCTTTTTCTCCTTATTTTTCAACTTCCAACAATCATCAATGACGTGATTAGATTTCTTACAATACCTGCAGAATTTATCCTTTACCTTGGACTTTGAACGACCTCTGCCGTCCTTGCTCTTATATCTATTGCCATAGTTGTTGTTCCTCTGCTCGGTCCTGCCACAAACCTGCAGAGCCTCGTCCTTGGATGACGTCCCATCTGACCCTACCATAGTTTTCATCTTTTCCCTCTGTTTGAGGGCGTCATGTACTTCGGCAAGGGTTAGTTCATCACGACTCAACAATATTGTATCACAAAAATCTGTATAGGAACTAGGCAATGAACATAAGAGTAGAAGAGATAAATCCTCATCATCATATTTTACCTCGATAGACTGCAAGTCTGAAACAATCTCTTTAAAAACAGATATGTGATTCATTATTGATCCACATTCTTGCAGCCTATGCGAGAACAACTTCATCTTCACGTTCATCTTACTGGTTAGATCCTTTGACACACAGATCGTTTCCAGTTTTTCCCACAGGGCAGCAACATATTTATCTCCAGTACTTCCTGCAAAATATTATTAGACAGATGAAGTTGAATCAAAGACAAAGCCTTACGGTCCTTCCGCTTCTCTTCGGCGGACCAGGTCTTAGCATCCTTTATGCCAAATCCATCCAGTGCTTCATCCAGATCAGAAGTTTGGGCGAGAATCGCCCGCATCTTCACCTGCCACAAGGAGAATCTTGTGGTGTAGTCCAGCTGTGGTAGATCGAACTTCAATGACGACATGTCGCAAACCCTAGATTAGAACCTGGGGCTCTGATACCACTTGTTACAATTGCGACAAGTAAATAACGAAGAACGAAAATGAAATCACAACAAGGGAACACAGATTTAACGTGGAAAAACCTCTCCAACAAAGAGAGGAAAAACACGGGCGCCAGCGAGCAAAACTTCACTATATTGAGTAGTGTTTAAAAACGCCAGGGATTTCACAGATGCAACTCATCCCAACCGGCGGCTTACAAGGGGTTTATATATCGGTGGAAACCTAGGTCTTCAATGATCCTTATCATACCGCGGGGGGTTGTCGCCCCCCGCACCCCCCACAAGCGTCCCTGTTGGGCACAGAATGGGCCAACTTCAGATTCATTACACTCCGGCGATGGGCCTCACTCCACTCGTCAGAAGTTGGCCTATACTTTGTCGAATTTGGATCAACATATAACATGCCAGCCCTGGTGGCGCCCATAGGGGGTGTGGCCCCCCTGGCCTCCACCGACCTTGCCTCCTTCGCCTATAAAAAGCCTCCGACTCAGAAACCCAAAATCATCTGGCGGAAATCCACGAAAACCTCCATAGCGCCGCCACCACCGAAGGGGAGATTCAGGGGACAAAAAAGTCTCTGTTCCGGCACCCTGTCGGGACGAGGAAGTGCCCCCGGAGCCATCTCCATCGATCTCCATCGCCATATTCATCACCGTTTCTGATTCCCATGATGAGGAGGGAGTAGTTCTTCCTCGAGGCTAAGGGCTCTACCGGTAGTATGTGTTCATCTCTCTCTCTATGCATGATCTTGTGGTCATGAGCTTTGTAATCAAGTAGATCTACTCTGCTACTCAAGTGCTTTAATAGCTCTCTAGCTCTCCCCACGTGTGTGTAAGTGACAACGTGCATACCGTGGTGGCACTTAGGCTACAGGTTACATAAATACTCATCGTGCTTTAATAGATCTATGCTTTTCCCCACGTGTGTGACAGTGACAGCGCGCGCGCTGTGTGTGGCATTTAAGCTAGATTTACATATATATATTCATGAGTTATATTTGGAGTTGGATGTCTTTATGAAATTGTGGTGTTTGTTGGAACCATCTAGCGCTCAAGGTGATAGTGTGGGGTTATCTAGATTGGGGAAGGCAGACTTTGAGGAGTGTTGTTATAGCCCTACCATGGATTAGAGTGTCCAACCGGAGAGTAGTAAGGGTAGTATCATTAAGAGAAGATATTTATATGAGAGAGTGTTCACTAGTGAAAGTATGAACCCTAGGCCTTGTTTCTAAGCATTGAAACACCGTTTGCATCTAGATCTGTTGCATGTTTGCTTGCTGATACGTTGTAAACGTATCTATAATTTTTGATGCTCCATGCTTGTTTTATATCATTTGTCTTATGTTTTGTCTACACTTTGAGATATTTTTATACACTTTCTGGAACTAACCTATTGACAAGATGCCACAGTGCCAGTTGCCTGTTTTCTTCTGTTTTTGGTTCCCGAAAAGGCAGAAAATCAATATTCTCGGAATTAGACGGGACAAAAGCCAATCTTTATGTTTTTCCCGGAGCAACACGGAACCACGAAGCAGAGGTGGAGGAGGACACCAGGGTGGCCGCACCCCCTAGGCGCGGGCCATCCCTGGTGGCGCCCATAGGGGGTGTGGGCCCCCTGGACCTCCACCGACCTTGCCTCCTGCACCTATAAGAAGCCCCCGGGGAGAAAACCCTAAATCATTGACCAGAAAGCCACGAAAAGTTCCGTAGTGCCGCCGCCACCGAAGGGGAGATTCGGGGGACATAAAGTCTCTGTTCTGGCACCCTGCCGGGACGGGGAAGTGCCCCCGGAGCCATCTCCATCGATGTCCACCACCATCTTCATCACCATTGCTGATTCCCATGATGAGGAGGGAGTAGTTCTTCCTCGAGGCTAAGGGCTCTACCGGTAGCTATGTGTTCATCTCTCTCTCTCTATGCATGATCTTGTTGTGGTCATGAGCTTTGTAATCAAGTAGATCTACCTTGCTACTCAAGTGCTTTAATAGATCTCTACTTTTACCCACGTGTGTGAAAGTGACAACGTGCATGCCGTGTGATGGGGATATGCCTACCGGGGTATAGCCAGCAGGACATTTTCGACTGGCCCAGGAACTGGCGAGTGGGCCTGCGAGACGGCGACTGGATCAAGGCCTGGTGTGGAGTCAAGCGACTGGAAGCTGAAGGCCCAGGCGAGTAGATAGGCCCAGTCGGATTAGGTTAAACAAGTACCAAAGCCTTAACTGATTCGGTTGAGATATGTAAACCCTAGGGGGAGCTGAGTCTATATAAACCTCCCTACAGGGCGTGTAGAGAGATGTTCCATCATACACCCAAGCGACTCGCCGCCTAGCCGCCGAGCTCGCCCCATTGTACCACCATCATAATACAATATAGCAGGAGTAGGTATTTACCCTCCGGGGGGCCGAACCTGGGTAAAACCCTGTGTCTCCGCCCTCATCTCGCACCGCAGATGGCTGGCCGCCCTTGCCCCTCGTTCTACTACTCGCTACCGATTGCAGCATCTGTCGTGACCATTCCCACGACAGTGGCGCCCACCGTGGGGCCTGGCCGGTATTCTGCGCGAGATCCAATCTGCCCATCAACGAGACGGTCGCCACCGGCCGCATGATAGCGATCGGCGAGATGCTCCAGATCTTGCCGAGCAGCTACTTCCCGGCGGCGCGACCCGTCACGCACAGCATGATCTTGCCGATCGGCACGATCAGCCTCTTCGTTGGCCTCACCGACGTCATCACCTCGGAGGACTCGGCTCGCATCCGCGAGTCGCCGCCACGCGACTGGCTCTCCGAGAGCTAGGTCCGCACGATCCATCGCCTCGCCTCCGAGTATAACTCGGCCCACAGCAACGTGGCCGAAAACTCCGCGGCCGCGGAAGACGCGGCCCTCAACGACAACGCCGACTCGGCGACCCCGGCGTCACTCGCCGGATCCATCACCGCGGCTTCACCCGCGGGCTCCATCACCCAGGTCTACAACATGGGAGACTTCGAGGATCCCTCCATCCTTGGGATCTTCGACTTCGACTCCGGATCGGAAAACTCCGCCGATCTCCGCGATGGGACCAGTCGCCACGCCGCGACTTACATGGTGACTGGCACCGAACCGCCGGAGGATCCCTTCTCCACCCCGATCCCTCCTAACGCCATGACAACGGAGGTCGAGGAACTTCGCCTAAAGCTGGCGGAGGCAGTCCGCAAGGAGCAAGCCGAGCGCGAAAAATTTCGCCTCGAGCAGGTGACGGCGCAGGAGCTGTCGCGCTACCACCAGCAGCGAATCAGGTCGCGCCTGAACCCCACCGTCCAGGGGCGCGCCCTGAACTTCGACGACGAGAACGACCCGGCCCGCGTGGCCGAGCGTGCGATCTGCGATAACGCACCGCCAGGAAGAAGCGCCCGGCCCCCGCCAGGGTCGACGGCGAACGGCGCCCCACCTCCACCCAACCGCACACCCCCCAGGGATCAACCGCAGATAGTGGTCTCCTCACGGGAGCGCGACGCAAATGGCCTACCACTTTTCTCCACCCCGATGGACAACCTCGTGGCAGGTCGAGCAGCGGCCGACAACATCATGGCCACCAGCGACGGCGCCCTACAGATCCAGTACGTCAGGGCCCTGCTCGCAAAAGCGGTCGAGCAGCAAAACGCAGGCGCCGACTCGCAAGGTCGGGTGTACTCGCGTTCTTTGGGCAGCAGAGCGGCCTCAAGCGGCCGCCCATTGGCAGCAAACACCCTCAATTGCCCGCCACCCGAACCGCTGCAGCTCCAACACCGACCCACGAACACGGCACTCTCCACCAACGACCCCAGGCCAGCGACCAACTTCGTCGCCGCCAACGGTCAGCCCGTCGACGCCCGCACCCACATCATCAACAACCAAAGCTGGCGCGCACACCAGCCCGACGACCTGCGACACACCCTAACCAATTGCCGCGACAGCGAGCCGATGGGGTCGCTAAGCCAACTCGGGCCCAGGTGCTTCGGACCGATGATCCGAGGAGAAAAATACCCGGCGAACTTCAAGGCGCCGAAGGAAATAGAGAAGTACGACCCTTCGTATGACCCTTCTGTGTGGCTGGATACATACCTCATGGCGATGGGGATCGCTGGCCACACCGACCTGCTAGCCGCCCGTTACCTCCCCTTGATGATGGAGGGGACGTGCAGGCAGTGGATCAATACCCTCCCCCAGGATAGCATCGACTCGTGGGAGGAGATGCGCGACGCCTTCGTCAGGCACTTCGAGTGCTCCTACACCCGCGCCACCACCATCGAGGACCTGGAGCGATGCGTCCAGGGACCCCGCGAGTCGACCCGCAACTGGGTCCAGCGGTGGCAAGAACTATGGTACAACGCGGTCGGCATCCACCCGGATACTGCGATCCATTGCTTCAAGACCTCGTGCCGCTACGAGCCCTTGGTCGCCAAGCTCAAGCGACACTCTCGCACGCTCGACAACATACCGGACCTCCTCGAGATCGCCAAACGGTACGCGGAGGAAGACCCAAACCAGGAAACCGACGACGAGTCGGGAGGCCAACGCCGCACGAACGGCAACGACAACGGACGACGGTCCGACCTACGCTACAGCAACACTTGCCTCACTGGCAAGCGCCGCAATGACGGACGAGTCGACTTTGTCGCCAACGCCGGGCACGCGCAGCGTGAGCCCAAGAGCTTCCGCCGTGACGGAGGGCAACGCCGCGACGGCGGCAACTACAAGGCGAAACCAAGGTTCGACCCCGCGGCCCTCCTTAACCAACCTTGTGCATTTCACAGCAGGGAAGGGAAGCCCGCCACGCCCACGACCGCCGACTGCCACACTCTCAGGGAGATTGAGAAGGCACGGCGAGCGCGGGAGGACCCCGACAACAACCCGCCAAACGGCGGAAAATTCGGCAACGTGGCCGGCTCGCTCCATACCTTCACATGCTTCGACACGAAGCGCGAGAAGAAGGTCATCTCCCGCGCCGTCGCCGTCAACGCGGTGGCCCAAGTGGACGTTCCCCAGTTCCTCAACTGGTCGGAGCAGCCCATCACCTGGAGCCGCCAGGACCACTCACCACGCATCGAGTACCCAGGCCGAGTTGCCCTGGTGGTCAAGCCTAAGGTGGGCGACTACTGGCTCCCCAAGACATTGATGGACGGCGACAGCTCCATCAACATCCTGTACCTGGACACCTTCAGGCGACTGCGGCTCCCGCAGTCGATGGTCGAGACGACCTACACCATGTTCCACGGCATCGTCCCCGGTCGGAAGGCGTACCCGATCGGCAAGGTCACGCTGCCAGTCACCTTTGGCACACCAGCAAACTTCCGCACCGAGCGGATTGTCTTCGAGCTGGTACCCTTCGACAGCCCCTACCACTGCGTCCTGGGGCGCCAGGCGTTCGCCAAGTTCATGGCAGCGCCCCACTACGCGTACAACGCGATGAATCTCCCCGGGCCGTGCGGCGTCATCACCATCAACGGCGACCCTGACATGGCCGCCGAGTGCGAGGCCAAAAGGAGCCGAACTCGCCGATGCCGTCATCGCGGCAGAGGCCAACCACGCCGACGAGCTCGCCAAGTACGCGAGCAGGGTCAACAACGACGACCCCACCATACTCAAGAAGCCCAACTCGGAAGGCGCAAAGACCTCAGCCTTCGAGGCAATGACGCACACCCGCACTGTTGAGCTGGTACCAGGCGACTCCAGCCAGACGGTGATGATCGGGACGGGCATGATCCCAGCCTAGGAAGGTGCGCTCATCGAGTTCCTCCGTGAGAACAGGGACATCTTTGCATGGAAACCCTCTGACATGCCTGGTGTCCCTAGGGAACTCGTTGAGCACAAACTAAACGCCGACCCTAAAGTGCGACCCGTGAAGCAGTCGCTGCGGCCCTTCAATGAAGAGCGCCGCCGAGCTATCGCCGAGGAGGTGCAGCGTCTACTCGCTGCAGGCTTCATCCGGCCAATTAAATACTCCAAGTGGCTGGCAAACCCAGTCTTGGTAGAGAAGAAGAATGGGACCTGGAGGATGTGTATCGACTACACAAACCTGAACAGCGCCTGCCCGAAGGAGCAGTTCGTCCTCCCGCGGATCGACCAAATAATCGACTCCACCGCGGGCCCGGAGTCGCTGTGTTTCCTCGACGCCTACTCTGGGTACAACCAGATCAAAATGGCTGTTGAGGACGAGGAGAAGACGTCGTTCATCACGCCATTCGGAGCCTTCTGCTACACCGCCATGACCTTCGGCCTCAAGAACGCCGGGGCGACCTACCAGCGGTGCATGCAGGTGACATGGTTATACCCTACGGGTACGTGACTTCAGCATACCTGGTCCAGCCCAAGGAAGGCCCACAGCAGATATACGCTGGCCCATGAAGATTTTCGGGTGGCCAAGGCCCATGACGCTTTCGGATCCTTGGAGAGCAAGATTAGCATAGATAGGAAATTCAAAGGGGTAAAACCCTAGAACTTGTAACCGACTAGGACTATGCCCGGGACCTGCCTAAGTCTATATAAAGGACAGGAGGGTACGTCCTAGATCCCTCGACTCATACTTTCGCACACGCCTCCACGCCAGATCGAATCTGCGCACCCTGTAACCTTTGGTTCCGCCGTAATCAAGAGCAGACAAGCAGGAGTAGGGTTTTCCCTCCGGGGGCCTGAACCTGGGTAAATCTCGTGTCCCCTGGTTGCTTGTCTGTTAACCGTGCCACGATCTCCAGCATCCCCATCTTCTCCAAAACCCAAGTCCATAACAATGGGCATTGATGAGATTAAACCTCGTCAATTGGCGCCGTCTGTGGGAATCGGGGCTGCTGATTGTGCGATCATGACGGTTCCGACCCGACCGATCTACAACTCCGCGGCGACGGAGAATCACCTCCTCTTCGGCACTTTCGACTTCACCGCCCACTCGCCGCCCACCATGAAGGATTTCGAGCCCGTAGGCGACGGACTCGAAATTTTGTTCGGGAGCTTCTACTTCCAGGTGGGACAAACTGGCACCCTCCGCCTTCCCGAGCGGGTGCCCGTGCCATCAATCAGGCCCGCCTCGTGGGCTCCACACCCCGTGCTACGCACGTCACCATCGACAGATGAGTTCTACAACAGTAGCAGCTGCAACTCCGATCTGTGCGATTCACCTTCGGATGAAGGGACCTATGGTTCCGGATCTGAAAGCTGCGGCAGCAGCGAACCGATCTACGAGCGCTACCTATGCGCCGCGGTCATCCAGGAGCAACAAACGCCTAACCCGCCGCCCAACACGAACCCCAACCCACAGGACGGAAACGGCGGGAACAGAAGAAGCCAGTCCCCCCCACCCGAAGGGGAAAACAATGTCCACATCATCCAACTTAGCAAAGAAGGATGGGTCCAGGCACGCCGTGCCGTCGCGGGCGACATAGTCCTGCCTGTGGATGCACCGCGTGACCTACTGATGGCGTACCACTACCTCCTCATCGAGGAACACAAGAAGCAAGTCAAGATGCAGGAGACGCTCGACAAACGCAAGCAAGCAGCCTCCGAGTCCAGCGCGCGACGAGCTGCGCTCTCCGCCATGGCACCCGGCTCTAGCACGAACGGAAACCAGGGAAACAAGCACCGCTCGCGGGTGGAGAACATGGATCCCAAAGAACGCCGTGATGTAACCCGAACTCTCCACACGTCGTTCATGGATATGGATGCCGATAGCAACATCATCCCGAAGACATCGCAAGCTGCGATCCTGGCAGCCACTGCGTATCTTGCGGCCCACCAACCTCCGGAAGGGGACCCGAAAAGAGCCATGGATAAGTCCGCACTCACCGGACTCGGAATCATCAGAGCTGCGCTCCACGAAGACGCTCCTGCGCAGCCAAAGAAGAAAGCTCCGGTCAGGCGCGACCGGAGCCCCACCCCTTCATCCGAAGAGGAGGAGGAGAACGACCTTCCTCGAAGGAAGAAAAGCTCACATCGCCATAAACGCGACTATGACGCTAGAGACGCGCTTACACAGCGCAAAATTGACAAAGCGCGAGCCAAACGCGCATGCTCGTCCGAGTCCGAGATGGATGAAGATGAAGGAGAACTCTGTGGAGCTCGATGCTTCAGCAGATCTGTTCGGCGAACACAGATGCCACACAATTTCAAGCTTCCTTCGGATACTCCGAAGTTTAACGGCACGCAATACCTAAAATCTTGGCTCAGCGATCATCTGTCATCCGTCAAGCTGCACGGCGGTAACAAAGAAACCGCCATGCAATGCCTCCAGCTGCAGCTGACAGGCGCGACGCGGGTCTAGCTCAGCATCCTATCATCAGGATCCATCCGAAGTTGGGAGGAGCTAGCTTACAGCTTCATCCGAAATTTCAAAGGCACCAGCAAGAGGCCCGCCTCAATCGAAGAGTTGCGAGCCTGCACTCAGAGAACGGAGGAATCTATTCGCTCGTACATATTACGCTGGTCTACCACCAAGAACTCCGCAGCGCATATCTCCGAGGAGAGGGCCATCGATGCCTTCAGAGACGGCGTCAAACGCCAAGATTTCAAGGAAGAACTTGGGCATGTCAAGCCCAAGACACTCGACCACCTCATGGAAATTGCCAACAGTTGGGCAGACGGCGAAGATTGCATCCAGCGAGCGCAATCGGACGAAGAGGACGACTACGGCCGAAGGCGAGAACGCCGCAGCAAGAGGAGATCGCGTGTCTACGAAGACCGCGACGGACCCGACATGGTCGCGGCTGGCTACGCCGACCGCCGCAACGACAACAACCGCAACAGAGGAGGATACCGCGGAGGAAATCTCCGTGACAACGGACGACCAGCACAGTCGTGGCAATGCCGCGACCGCGACAACAGACCCTCAGCATTCGACAAACTTTCGGGTCCATGCACCATCCACTTCTACATCGACAAACAAGATGGCAAAAAGAAAGCCAGTCACATGCTCAAGGACTGCCGCGAGTTCCAGAAACTCAGCGAAAGCATGGTGCAGATGAGGCAACAAGCCCCAATCCCTCCATTCGGAAACGCACCCGCGCCAGGAGAAATAGCACACGGAGCTCCTCCACCGCCACCTATTGGAGGCCCAAACCAACCAGTCGCACCAGCGCAAAACAACGCCGGGGTCGGATACCCCCCACCAAAGGGAGCACTAAATATGATCCAGAAGGGACGCCCCACAAACAGGGTGTAGAAGAAAATCACCCGACAAATCAACTTGGCCGTGGCAACTCCGCCGGCAATCCCTGAGTACCTCAGCGGATCGAGTCCTGCATCACGTTCACTCGCGCGGATCACCCTTGCCAGATCCTCGCCCAGGTCATGCTGCCCTGGTGTTGGAGGCGCAGATCGGAGGCTTCGAGGTGAGTCGCGTCTTCATGGACGGTGGCAGCGGTATCAACCTAATGTTCGCAAGCACCCTAGCAGCTATGCGGATCCCGCAATGCAGCCTGGAACAATCAGATACAATGTTCCATGGCATTGTCCCAGTAAAAGGCATATTCCCCCTGGGCAAAATAGGGCTCGACGTCATCTTCGGAAAGCCGGACAACTTTCGGCAGGAGCGACTCAAATTCGAAGTGGTGGACTGGCCGTCACAATACCACGCCATCCTGGGGCGTGTAGCATTCGCAAGGTTCCTTCCCGTCCCACACTACGCATACCTACTACTCAAGATGCCAGGACCAAGGGGCGTCATCACAGTCCACGGGAGCTTCACCCGATCGGACCAATGCGACAGGGATTTCAACAAAATCTCCCAGTCTTTCGGCATGCAAGATGAGCTTGTAAGGCTCCGCGAGGTGACGGACAATGGGCTACCCCCAGTCACAAGGCAGAACGCACCTGACATGTCCTTCGACTCCACCGTCAACACCAAGAAAGTACAGGTCCATCCGACGGATGCCTCCAAGACGGCCTTGATCGCCAATGACCTCAACACCGCATAGGAAGGCGCGCTCATCGAATTCCTCCGTGAGCGCTGGGAAATCTTCGCCTGGTGTCCTGCGGACATACCAGGAGTTCCCAGGGAATTCGCCGAGCATGCACTCAATGTCTTTCCAGACACCAAGCCAGTTAAGCAGTCCATCCGAAGATTATCGGAGCCACGAGCCGAAGCTATCGGCAAGGAAATCAATAGACTACTCGCTCCAGACTTCATCAGGGAAATCAAAGAAAGCGAGTGACTTGCAAACACGGTGATGGTCCCGAAGAAGGACACGGACATCCTGCGGATGTGTGTGGACTTCACGTCACTAAATAAGCATTGCCCAAAGGACCACTTCCCCCTTCCACGGATCGACCAGATCATCGATTCGACTGCAGGTTGCGAGAAACTCTCCTTCCTCGACGCCTACTCAGGCTATAACCAGATTCGGCTCAAGGTCGAAGATCAGGAGAAAACGGCGTTTATTACACCGTTCGGAGTATTCTATTACAATACAATGCCCTTCGGGCTAAAGAACGCGGGTGCCACTTACCAGCGATGCATGCAGGCCTGCCTCAAGGACCAGATCGGTCGCAATGTCCAAGTCTATGTCGACGAGATAGTAATAAAAACCAAGGTGGCAAGGACACTTATCGACGATCTCCGCGAGACGTTCGACAACCTTGATCGCTACAGGATCAATCTCAATCCAGAAAAGTGCGCCTTCGGCGTCCCCTCGGGTCAGCTGCTCGGATACTTCATCTCTCAACGAGGGATTGAGGCGAACCCGAAGAAAATCAGAGCCATCATGACGATGGAGAAGCCGAAAAACCTCAAGGGCGTCCAGCAGCTCGCAGGACGAGTGGCGGCACTAAGCAGGTTCATCAGCCGCATGGGCGAGAAGGCCCTACCATTCTACCAACTGTTGCGCAAGGCAGACAAGTTCGAATGGACACCAGAAGCCAACGACACATTCGAAAGCCTCAAGCGGCTCCTCTCCACCTCGCCCGTTTTGGTCACGCCAGAAGAGCGCGAGCCCTTGCTGCTGTACATAGCAGCCACACACCAAGTAGTCAGCACCGTACTCGTGGTCGAACGATCCGAAGAAGGCAAAACCCACGGGGTCCAGCGCCCAATTTACTACCTCCGCGAGGTACTAACACCAACAAAGCAGAGGTACCCTCACTACCAGAAGCTGGCCTACGGCGTGTTCATGACGGCTCGACGGCTGAGCCATTACTTTAAGGAGCACCAAGTGATGGTGGTCAACGAGGCACCCCTAAACAGCATCCTGAATAATCCAGAGGCCACAGGACGGGTGGCCCTGTGGGGCATCGAACTGTCACCCTTGGACATCGTCTACGAGAAGCGACACACAATTAAATCTCAAGTCCTTCCAGACTTCCTGGTACATTGGATGGAGCTGCAGCTGCCAGACACCCTAGACATGTCGCAATCATGGACCATGCACTTCGACGGCTCCAAGCGCGAAGCCGGAGCAGGGGCAGGGGTCATACTGACCTCCCCGCAAGGCGACAAGATGAAGTACGTTTATCAGATGAAATTCAGATCCACCAACAACGAGGCCGAATACGAAGCCCTCATCCATGGCATGAGGATGGAAAAGATATGCGGCGCAACGCGCCTGGTCATCTACGGTGACTCCAACCTCGTCGTTCAGCAGACGATGAACGAATGCGACGCACACGCCGAAAACATGATCGCGTACCGCGCGCTCTACAACGCACTCGAAGGAGAATTCGACGGCTGCGAGCTTCGACACGGTGGACGAGAAAGCAACGAGGAAGCCGATAGACTCGCCAACATCGGCTCCACTTGCGCAAAGGTACCACCAGGTGTGTTCCTCGAACAGATCTGCGTGCCATCCATCAAGCGGAAATTCCCCAAGGGATCACCCGAAGAAGTAGAACACTCGGGGGCTACGCTACCCGAAGGACACGAAGGACCCGAAAAGCTGGACACAGAGGTGGCCATGGTCAACCTAATGCAGGTCATGACAGTCGAAGAAACTTGGACGCGACCATACCTCCAGTTCTTGATAAACGGAGACCTGCCTGACAGCCCGACAGATGCTCGGCGCATATCTCGTCGGTCAAAAGCCTTCACCATCATCAACGGCGAGCTGTACAAGCGCAGCATCACGGGTATACTACAACGGTGCGTCACCATCGACGACGGCAAAGCCATACTCCAAGACATCCACGAGGGCATCTGCGGCCACCACGCAGGAAGCCGCTCCCTTGTCGCAAAAGCTCTACGAGCAGGATTCTACTGGCCAACGGCCATGAGCGACGCAAAGGACATCGTCCGAAGATGCAACGGATGCCAACGGTTCACTGATAAACCGCACGCACCTGGGTCCGAGCTCAAACCCATACCCATAGCCTGGCCTTTTGCTCAATTGGGCCTCGACATGATCGGCAAACTGCCAAAATCATCGAAAGGGGGACACGTCTTCCTCCTGGTCGCAGTCGACAAATTCACCAAGTGGATCGAGGCCATGCCGGTCACCAACCAGAAAGGCAAAACTGCCGTCAAGTTCTTCGAATCCATTGTCTACAGGTTCGGCGTACCACACAGCATCATCACTGACAACGGATCAAACTTCATCTCCGAAGAATTCCAGGACTTCTGCGAAGGCCTTGGGATCAACATCACATATGCCTCAGTGGCACACCCGCAAACGAACGGGCAAGTGGAAAAGGCCAACGGCCTAATCGGCGCCGGTATCAAGAAGCGCCTCATCAGCTCACTCGAACAAAAAGCTGGAAATTGGACAAAGGAGCTACCCTCCGTCCTATGGAGCTTACTAACTACGCCAAACAGCTCTACCGGCTACACACTGTTCTTCATGGTACACGAAGCCGAAGCCGTGCTACCAGCCGAAGTACGCCACCAGGCCCCACGGGTCGTCGCCTACAGTGAAGCCGAATCCACGGCTGCACTCGAAGACGCTGTCGATACACTCGACGAAGCACGGGATATAGCAACAGCTCGATCAGCGGTGTACCAGCAGAGTCTCCGCAACTACCACAGCCGCCGGCTGCGCCCAAGGTCCTTCTTCGAAGGAGACCTCGTCTTGCGACTCAAGCAAAAGCGACCGAATAAATTCGAGTCACCATGGGAAGGACCCTACGTCATCACCGGAGTCATCCCAGGTGGCGCCTATCGCCTCAAGCACGTGGAGTCTGGAATCGCATACTCCAACCCATGGAATATCTCACGCCTGCGACGATTCTATCCATAGTAACCTACCCCCTTTTTTTTCTATTTTCAATAAGGCTTCCAGCCAAGGCTACTCAGCCGAATAATGTACCTCCTCCATTACGATATAAATAAAGCTAAGTGTCTCGCCCCAAAACTTCGGTTCACTATTTTCTGCAACTGCACTACATGCTACAAACGCACTCGGGGGCTCCCCCCACCTCACGATTTCATCGACTGAGGACCAAACGTGTACACCTGAGTAGCTGACAACGTCAGGCAAACGAAAAGGACACGTACCCAATTAAAGCACTACTTGCTCACAAACAAATAAATCTTTACAACAAAGGGCACAACACGCCCAGCCGAAATATACAAATTTTACATCTCTCTTTTTACAGGTACTACCTATGTTGAAGAATAATCTGGGCATGCTGCTCAAACAAATCTACAATCTGTTCGGCATACTGCCTTACAGCCGCGTAATGCGGACGCATGTCCCACTCGCCACCATCAGGGCGAAGAGGTAGCCCAGCAGCCACGGCAGCCAAATCCACGTCAGGCCGGTGCAGCCTCACCAGAGACAACGCAGCTTTCACTCCTGCGACAAGCTGCTGTCGCACCAACTCCTTGACATTGCTTACGTTCCGAAATTTCGACAAAAGACCCGCAAGGCTTGTTGTCACGGCATCCAAAGGGAACATGACGTGCATCACCGAGGAAAGCGATGTCTGCACTTGGCGGAGCACCCGCGAAACTTGATGAACACGATCCTGCACCGTCACCAGTGCTATGGCGATCACGATCCATCCAGAAGAAGCCGCTGGCCTCCATGTCCTGTTGAGTCAAGCAATTGACCCGAACAGCGACACGCTCTTTTTATTCCCGCGGAGCAAGATTCGCACCTGCGGAAATTGCACAAAACAAGAGTAAGGCCAGCAGGCTCACCCGAAGAAATGAGCTACAGCTCGAACCAAAGAACAACTTACATTGCAGCTGCTCGGACAGCCGAACCAGCTCCGCCATCAAGTATTCCTCTCTGGCTGCACCACGATCCGCCTTGGACTTCCAAACGTCGGCATGAACGCGTAACCCGAGCAACTCCCTCTCCAGACTACGCACACGATCCCGAAGGAAAGTGAGCTGGGAGGAATCATCCAAGGAGGGACGCAACGGCATTGCGGATGGGGCGTCAACAGGGTCAGCACCCGAAGGAACCTAGAGCGGCAGCAAAAGAAAGGAACACAAACATTCAGCCAAGGATAGAGCACAACTCAGAGGAATTCATTAAATATATAAGGCCACTACGTGGCACAAGGATGGTGTTCTTCAAAATATTTACAACAAAAACAGACTACAAACTATCCTACGACTACTACGCCTAAGATGCAGGGCCCTGAGTCGCCTCGGAGCCAGACTGCCTAGCTTTGGCCCCACCCTGCTGCCGCAGGGCGTACTCGGACAGCAAATCAATGAGCTTGGGCCCATATCGCTTGCAGCGAGCAGGATAGGCAGCAAAGGCTACCTCGGATCCATCCGCAATCGTCGGCATCCGAGAAGTGATCTGGGGCAGATCCAGCTCCGCTCCAGCCGCCATGGCCATCGCCAGCCCGACGGACGCACCGATGCCCTTCTACTTGCGTTTGTACGCCGCAGGCGCTTCGGCTGACAGCGCCTCCGCCAGAGCATCCACATCATCAAGGGTTGCGCCCTTCGGGACAAGCTCCTTGTAGAAACGACCAAGGACTTCTTTCGCCTTGGCGAGGGAGTTGACGACGGTGCTGCAGCGGTCTTCGACCGCCACAGTGGCATCATCCAGAGCACTCCCGTGCTCCAGAGCACCGCGGTCGAACTCGATGCCTGCGGCATCTGAGACAAAAAGAAGAGAAAACATGAAGAAAAGCAGCATAGAAGAAGACCCGAAGAAAAAGAAGCAAGTACAAAACCAGCACTCACCCGAAATAGCCTTGGCAGCAGCCATGAGCTTCGTCGCCACCTCTTTCTCACGAGCAGCCGCAACGGTGGCCATCTGCTCCTCACGATCTGCAGCCTCCTGCTGCAGATGCTCCTTCACTTCGGCTGCCTTAGCCAGCTCTAGTTTGAGGCGCTCTTTCGCGCCAACGGCGGCTTCGGTTTTCTGCTCCGATTGACCAAGGCTCTTTTTGAGAGCGTCAACCTCACGGAGGGAATCATTATTCTCCTCTGCATTCAAAACAAGTAAGTGTCAAGGAATAGGACCAGGATAAAAAAGAGAGGCATTAAAAGGCAGATAAAAACCTTGAAGCTGCCGAAGGTTCGCCTCCAGCGCCAGGCGCTCCTGCACCAGCCGCTTGGCCTCCTGCACAAAAGGCTGCAGAAAAAGAAATTGCAGTAAGAAAAAGGCTCGGGGGCTACGCCCAACACGAAGAAACAACAACAAAATTCGCACACAAAGACACTCGGGGGCTCTCCCCGTGGCATGAAGCAGAAAAACTTACATGTTCTGATGGCGCTTCCGGAGGACCGCCTGCGAAATTCTGAGGCGCAACCACCTGCACCTCCTGCAACGGAGGATCCGGAGCTGCGCCACCCGAAGTCGCCACCGTCTGAGGCGGAGGAGACGCAATTTTCGACTCCCCCATCATCTCTCGCCCACCATCATTGGAGGAATCATGGGAGGAGTGCCTGCATACGAAACAATCAGCACAAGTGCAAAAATCATGAAGAAACAAGGATAATAGTGAAACAAGAAACTCACGAGCCCAGCGAACTCAGGTCAAAGACAGGAGGAGACCTTCGGGCCCTCTTCTCCTCCTTCTTTTCTTCCTTCTTCTCCTCCTTTTTCTCTTCCTTCTTCCGCTTCGCTGGCGGGTGCGGCGCTACAGCCCGCACAGGAATGGCAGGAATAGGAGAAGTAGAACCTCCATGACCGCCACTATGACGCTCAAGGCCCAGAGGATTTCTGGGAGTCGGAGGAGTCGAAGCATCCGAAGACTCGCTCGAGCTCCGTGACCTTTTCCGTGTATGGTCCTCACTCGACTCGTCGGCATCCTCCGCTGGAGATCGCGCCGACGGCAGCTCGGACACGGAATCAACTACTTCATTATCCAGGGCATTCGGATACCTTTCGGGCAACGGCGGTGCCATGCCCGGCACCTTGAAGATCTGCAAAATCAGAAGAAACTTTGTTAGCAAACAAAGGAAATAAAAACATAGCCGACAAAAAGCACTACGTGCACAAATCTACACCTGCGGTACGGCCAACGTCGAAGAAAATGGAGGAGTTAGCGACTTCCCCGGGATTTCTTCTCCGGCTTTGAACTTCAGCAGCACACGAAGGGCCCTGTCGAGATCCCCCTCGGACATTTTCTCAGCCGAAACCCTTGTCGGATCACGGCGCCCAGAATAAAGAAACATCGGATGCGCCCTCGCTTGGAGAGGCTGCACCCGACGCTCAAGAAACGTTCGGATGATGTCCACGCCGTTCACCTCCTTCTCCGGAATCAGCTGGAGATCCTCCACCCGACGGTAAAGGGCCTCTATCTCTGCCACCTCACCGTCCAAGATTTGGTTTTTCCAAGATCTTTTCTTCTCAATCAATTGGGAGGGGTCAAAGGGAACAAGACCAAAATCTTGCCCGGGCACTACGGAGTCGCGGATATAAAACCATCGCCTCCGCCAGTACTGGACAGATCCGGACATGGAAAAAGAAAAGAAGAGAATATTGGGACTAAGGGAGATGATGCAACCCCCAATGGGATACACACCATCTGAACCAGACTGCCTCTTCACGGAATATAGCTTCCGGAAGAGGCCAAAGTGCGGCTCAATGCCAAGCCAGCACTCGCAAAAAGTGATAAAACACGCAATGTGGAGAAGAGAATTGGGAGACAGATGATGAAGCTGAATCCCATAGAAGAAGAGCAGTCCACGAAGGAAGTCATGGACTGGAAACGAAAACCCACGCAAAACGAAGGCGAGAAACATGACCCGATACCTAGATGGGGGACGGGGGATTACCTTATTGCCAGGGAGTTTGACGGCCTCCGTATCTTGCGGGATCAAGCCCCGCTCGCGCAGCTTGCGGAGATCGCTCTCCCGCGTCTCTGATCGCCGCCAGCCACCATCGGTGACACGAGTAGCGGCGGTGCCCTTCTTTCCTCCGACGGCGCTGGTCCCAACCGCAGATGAAGACTTCTTTGTTTTCCCCATCACGCTATGGCGGCGCCGGCGGTGAAAACGCTGAAAGAGCGACGGAAATGTGGAAGGAAATCCCAGCGCGAAGCAAGAATCGCTAGAGCACAAGGAGGCAGTGAACAGATGAACTGGTGCGGTGAAAAGAAACCACGGTTTCCCCCAATGATTATAACAGCGAAGACGACGCACGGCAGCGGTCCATCCAGAAGACCTAACGCCAACGGCAGATCTGGCCGTACACGTGTCAACATCACAACGAACCGTCGTTACCACGCCATCCACTACGCGCGGAAATCGAGGAGACGCCGTAATTATCTACACGCCGCGCGTGACCGGTCAATTCAAAGTCAGCAAGTGGGACCCACGTTCGTCCAGTCAAGTCATCTCTGGCGCAGCAGACGCTTGAGGTCACCGATCGTCAGCACTGATGTCATCAAAAGCTATACTAGCACCAACTACAATTCTTCGGCTCCACAGCTAAAAGTACTCACTCGAATCTTCGATTCAACTAAATACACGGGGGCTACTCCTATCAGGAGCGCTGGCCGCGCACCCGGAAGATGAATAAAGACAAAGTATTTCCTCGAGTCCTACGTCGAGTCTACAACTCCACTACGGACTCGGGGGCTACTCCCATAGGGAGGATGGATTTAATCATCCGAAAATTTTTGAGTCCTACGGACTTAACAACCGAACAATGCTTGAACTAAAGTCTCTGCTCGAGTCTACGACTCAAACAGACACTCGGGGGCTACTCCCATAGGGAGCGCTGGTCACGCACCCTATGAATTCTTCGACTGTGATCTTTCGGATCAACACGCAAAAACTTTTTGGCATCTCTACCCCAACAAAATACTGAGTGAGCGACAATCTCCTTAGCCACCCGAAACACCTCCGCGGTGACAAACATTCGGATGATGTGTCTGCGACACAAAGATAAGACCTGCAGATATCATCTGACGGCCTGGCAACGTACATGACTGCGCTCTGCTAGTACAAATCCATGTCGACATGGCAGGATGGAAAATCCCGACGGACGCGTTGGGTACATTAGTTAAAATCACTGGAATTCCACTCCTGTAAGTCCTCCGCGGCCTGAGTCGAATTACGCCAGCATATGTTCCAGGTCCTAGTTAAGGGACTCGAACTTGAAGAAGATCGTGTTGTTTTGTCCTAAGACAGTTAACTGACCCTGATCCGTCGGGTGAGTCAGGCACACGCATCAACAATCCCCACACACATATACTATTAATACATGGTTGCACCCGAAAGATGGAAGAGTCCTCAGCCGAATCTTCGATTCGACTAATCACTCGGGGGCTACTGACATGGTTATACCCTACGGGTACGTGACTTCAGCATACCTGGTCCAGCCCAAGGAAGGCCCACAGCAGATATACGCTGGCCCATGAGGATTTTTGGGTGGCCAAGGCCCATGACACTTTCGGATCCTTGGAGAGCAAGATTAGCATAGATAGGAAATTCAAAGGGGTAAAACCCTAGAACTTGTAACCGACTAGGACTATGCCCGGGACCTGCCTAAGTCTATATAAAGGACAGGAGGGCACGTCCTAGATCCCTCGACTCATACTTTCGCACACGCCTCCACGCCAGATCGAATCTGCGCACCCTATAACCTTCGGTTCCGCCGTAATCAAGAGCAGACAAGCAGGAGTAGGGTTTTCCCTCCGGGGGCCTGAACCTGGGTAAATCTCGTGTCCCCTGGTTGCTTGTCTGTTAACCGTGCCACGATCTCCAGCATCCCCATCTTCTCCAAAACCCAAGTCCATAACAATGGGCATTGATGAGATTAAACCTCGTCAGCAGGAGTCCCTCGCGAGCCAAATTGGCCGCAATATCCACGTCTACATCGATGACGTGGTCGTGAAGTCCGCTCGCTAGGGCGATCTACTCGCCGACCTGGCGGAAACATTCGCCAACCTACGGAAATACAAGATAAAGCTTAACCCAGGCAAATGCACCTTCGGTGTACCAGCAGGAAAACTACTGGGGTACGTCGTCTCCAAGCGCGGGATCGAGGCGAACCCCACAAAGATCGACACAATCGCTCGACTCGGCAAACCCGAGTGCCTGCGCGACGTCCAGAAACTGGCCGGGCGAGTATCGGCTCTCAGTCGCTTCATCCCCCGCCTGGGCGAAAAGGCGATGCCCCTATACCGCCTGATGCATAAAAACCCCACCTTCTAGTGGGACAAGGAGGCGGACGACGCGCTCCACGACCTCAAGAAGGTGCTACTCGCAGCACCGCCACTCGCCGCCCCCGCTGACAAAGAACCCATGCTGGTCTACATCGCGGCTTCCGAGCGCGTTGTCAGCGCCGTCATGGTCGTCGAGCGACCAGAGGAAGGCAAGGAGCGCCCGGTACAGCGACCGGTGTACTACATCAGCGAGGTCCTCACCGAGTCGCGCCAGCGGTACCCACAATACCAGAAACTGGTGTACGCAGTCTTCAGAGCACAGCGGCGACTGCCGCACTACTTCCAGGAGCATCCGATCACGGTCGTCTCCTCAGCACCGTTGCAGGACATCATCCGCAACCGCGAGGCGACTGGGCGAGTCGCCAAGTGGGCCGTCGAAATCGGCGTCCACAACATCAAGTATGAGCCGCGAAAAGCGATCAAGTCGCAGGCTCTCGCGGACTTCATCGCCGACTGGGAAGAGGCCCAGCAGCCGGAAAAGCTGTCGTATCTCCACTACTGGAGCCTACACTTCGACGGCTCCAAAAACGCGGACGACGCAGGAGCAGGGATTGTGCTGACTTCACCGAAGGGAGACAAGCTCCGCTACGTCCTCTGCCTCTACTTCACCCCCTGCACCAACAACATGGCCGAGTATGAGGCACTACTCCACGGCATGCGAGCTGCCAAGGAAATGAACGTCAACCGCCTACGCTGCTACCGAGACTCCGACCTCGTCGCCGGGCAAGTCGCTGGCACCTGCGACGCCGTATCCCCTACCATGGCGGCATACCGCCAAGCAGTGGACAAGTTGGGGGGACACTTCGTAGGCTAATTCTTCGAGTGGATCGACATGCGGAAGAACGAGGAGGCCGACGCACTCTCTCGCATCGGGTCGGCTCGACTCGCACCACCCGCCGGCGTCTTCCTCGACACGATCACCAAGGCATCAGTCTCTTCCCCAAGGGAGATCGACATCGGAGTACCGCTACAGCCAGAAGCCGCCCTGGTCGCACTCCTCGCCGAGCCAGACGACTGGACCAAGCCGTACATCGCCTACCTGGAGGCTGGCACCTTGCCGGCAGACGAGACAGACGCCCGGATGGTTGCACGACGATGCAAATCCTTCACCATAATCGACGGCGAACTCCACAAGCGCAGCGTGACCGGCGTGTTCCAACGCTGCGTCCAACCCGCCGAGGGACGCAAGATCCTCCACGACATTCACTCCGGCGACTGCGGCCACCACGCCGGCGCCCGCTCTCTGGTCGCCAAGGCTATGCGGCACGGCTTCTACTGGCCCACCGCACACGCCGATGCTGTCGACATTGTCCAGCGGTGCGCCGGGTGCTAGAAGTACGCCAACCAGACACACGTG
Source organism: Avena sativa (assembly GCA_916181665.1). Lineage (NCBI taxonomy): Eukaryota > Viridiplantae > Streptophyta > Magnoliopsida > Poales > Poaceae > Avena > Avena sativa. Next base: position 302,979,562 of record OV702282.1, read on the forward strand.
CCGAGCTCAGCGCTCAAAACAATCCCCATCACCTGGCCATTCGCCGTGTGGGGTATGGACATGGTAGGCCCCTTCAAAAAGGCCCCCTCCGGCTTCACCCACCTCCTGGTCGCGGTCGACAAATTCACAAAGTGGGTGGAGGCCAAACCAGTCCGAAAATGCGACGGGAAGACCGCCACAAAATTCCTACGCGAGCTCATATATCGCTACGGGTTCCCAAACAGCATCATCACGGACAACGACACCAAATTCGCCAATGGAGCCATGGCCGAGTTCTGCGAGGAACACCACATCCGGCTCGACCTCGCGTCAGTCGCCCACCCGGAGTCCAACGGCCAGGCAGAACGGGCCAACCAGAGCATCCTCCACGGCCTGAAGCCGCGACTCCAAGTACCACTAGAGCGCACCACCGGATGCTGGGTCGAGGAGCTACCCTCTGTCATCTGGGGCATCCGCACCTTGGTCAACAGGTCGACAGGGTTCACCCCCTTCTTCATGGTGTACGGCGCCGAGGCAGTCATGCCCACCGACCTCGAGCACGACTCGCCAAGGGTCGTCCACTACACGGAGGCTGCGAACGAACTCGCACGGCAAGATGGAGTCGATCAACTCGACGAGGCACGCGACCTAGCTCGCTCACGCATCGCCATCTACCAGCAAGGACTCCGCCGCTACCATAGCCGGCGGGTGAAAACTCGCACCTTCCAAGAAGGCGACCTGGTGCTGCGCCTCATCCAGGACAAGAAGGGCATGCACAAGCTTCCCCCCCCATGGGAGGGACCATTCGCCATCGGGCGAGTACTCGGCAACGACGCCTACTACCTCATCGACGTCCGCGGGGACGGCAAACTCGACGTCAAGCGACCATGGAATGTAAACCTCCTACGGAAATTCTACTCCTCGAACCCCACATATGTACCCTCCAGTCGCTATGAAATAAAAATTATTGGTTACCGCAAATTGCGCCTACTCTCCGTGTCTTGTGCCACTCGCACTCGTAATAACAGCGTCAAGCTAACTGCAGAAGTCAACCTCTGGTACAGCGATCGGCACGGCCAAGTAGTGCGTTACAAGGGCACTGGGTCACCTCAGGTCTTGTAACGTCCACGAAAAATGCCTACCCGGAGCCCCATTGGAGTCGCCTAGCTCGACTGGCTCTACGAGCCAAGACAACTGCCTTCGCTTCTCACAGCGACCATGGTCCTCCGCATCCTCGACATAGCGACTCGAACGGCCAAGTATCACACTCGGGGACTGACGACCAGTTCAGCACGAGCAGCTAGGGAAAACGCCAAGTATGAGAGCATGCCCAGGACTCGCCATGCGACTGACCCGACGGGCCAGGCAGGAGTGATGCGCTCACCCTAACGCGCCAAGTCCTCACCCACCCTCGAGTCGCGCCTAGAACAACCAAGTACCACGCTCGGGGACTCGGCCACCCGACCTCGTTCGCGCAAGGGAAAACGGTGAAGTACAGAGCACTCATGGGAGTCTCCTTGCGACTGGCTTTCCAAGTTCGGGAGAGCCGACCTCAATAACAAAACATTCAAAACAACAAACACATAACAGACGAGGTAAACCCCATAAAAAGGGCGGACGCGCTCGGGGACTCGTTCAACCCTCAACCAGAAACACACAACAATTCACAAAATACCATGATATTTCATTATAGCATGTCGCAAATGTCACAAAATACAAAGTATGCCCAACGGCAGCACTACTACTAACGCCCCAAGGGCACAATGTCTTATTCTGCAGGCTTCGATGACGACTCACCGCCACCCTTGCGGTTGCGAATGAAGGGAGTATACGGGTTTGACGGCTACGTCGTCGACTCGCCCGCCATCGCTGCACGGAAGGGCTGCTCGATCCTGAAGTCCCGGTGCTTTGGCTCGGAGTCGTTGGGTGCGAAGATCGTCTCCTGATAAGGAAGGAGGTCGCCCATCGCCCAGACGCGCTCGGAGTACACCGCGGCGCGGTCCGTCAACTTCAGGACCTCGGAGATCTCCACCGAGCCAGTCGATGACGGGTATCCACTCGTCACGTCGTCCAAGTCGAAGTCCTCTGGGAAGTGAGCGAGCCCAAGGCTAAGCGTCGTCGCCGCACCGCACCGGAACGCCGATCGCGTCATGAACTCAACGACCGACGGCGCCTTCTCCAAGTATCTCCACACCTCGACGAGGTCGCTGGGAATTACTTCCGTGGGCGACATCTCCTGAAGATACGCTCGTATGCATGTCACTGACAACGTGGCCGAGTCGACCAGCGTGGCTACACATTGCCGTGCGTCGAACGAATTTGCCTCCTCCGCGCTGTCAATGATCCGACCTGCGGACAGAAGGTGATAGTGAGTACACCAAAAATTACACAATACATATGCTAAAGGCAGAAGCAGGCACACTCACCAATCAAGGGACGGGAGAGATCCGTGATGAAGCTCTGAAGAGAAGTGTAGTCATCTTGAAGCCCAGCAGCAACAAGGGCGTCGGAGACCTTACGCTCCTTAGCGGCGGCTGTAACGGCAGCCTTGGCTCGCCCATCCGCCGAAGTCGCCTCCTCCTTCGCTTCCTTCAGCTCGCGCTCAAGGTCGGCGATCCGCTTCTCAGCAAATCTCAGTGCAGTTTGAGCTGCCGCCAACTCACTCGCTGGGACAAGGCCCTGGCGGACCTCCTCTGCCTTCGCAGGGAGTCCCTTGTTCGCCTCTTGGACGATGGCAAGTTCTTCCTCTGCGCGACGCTTTGCAGCAAGCCGGTCAGCTGACTCACGTTGCAAACCCTGCACAAAAAGATAAACAGTTACGAAAATGAAATCCTAAGTGCCCACCCGCTGAAATTCAGCGCATAGGCACTCGGGGACTGGGTGTCAAAAATCCTAAGTACCCACCCGTTGAAATTCAGCGACCAGGCACTCGGGGACTGGACGCGAGCACTAAAAGAATCCGACCACTGCAAGTCAGCGGCCTGATCCTCGGGGACTGGATATACCTGGATGGCCGCGCCCAGCATGTCATGAAGTTGCAGTGCATCCACGGAGGTGAGAAGGGCCGGAGTGTGCCCGCGCCGCTGCTCGACCTCCATCTCGGTGACTCCGGGTGCGCGGCTCGATGGTGTGGTACCACTCGCTGTGGCCGCTCTGGCCATGAAGCGCGGGAAGGTCGCGATGGACGCGCCGCACCAAAAGAGGCCGGCTCGGTCTCCCCTCGCGAAGGAGCACCCTCCTTGATTGCCGAGACCGCCACCGCCGCAGGATCACTCAGGGCCACCGTCGTGTCGTCAGACACCGTGACGACCTCGTCGTTCTTGGCCTTCTTGGCACCATCTGTGGGGGCAGCGACCTCGTCAGCCTTCCTCTTCCGAGAGGGGTCCTCCTCCGCGAAGATTGGCGGCACCTTGGCCACGGACGGGTGGCCTATCTTCTTAGCTCCAGTCCTACAAATTGATCGCTTGAGCAAAGTGATCCGAGTACAATGAGAGACAAAGGTAGGTGAGCAAAACTCACTTGGCGACTGGAATGAACCGTAGCCCCGTGCGGATGCCGTCCGGCTTCTCCAGTTCAGGGCCCAGTCGACGACTGAGGCCCATCTCCAGGACATCGCGCGCCCAAGACACGGACGGCTTCTTTGTCATCGAAGCCGCGATAGGAGCTTCCGAAACGTTTCCGGCGGGAGCTTCCCTGGGCGGCGAAGCTGCCGCGACCGGAGCAGCCCCTGACCCAGAGACTAGGGCGAACGGCGGAGGCATCGAGGCCAGAGGCACCTTGCTCAGGACGACGGTGATATATGGCGCCGCCATCGTCTGTGGTGCTTCACCCCTGGCCAGACTGGTGGCGTCGGAGCTGCTTGGCGAGTGAGGCGGAGATGCCTGTCTCGCTGGCTTCGTCTTCCTCTTCGGAGGGGCCTTCACCTTCTTCTTCTTCTTCTTCTTCTTCTTCTTCTTCTTCTTCGATGGAGTGGCCTCGCGACGCGAGGTGTGCTTAGGGAGCTCGTCGTCGTCATGACGTTCGAGGCTTTTGCTCGCTTCGAGCTCTCGCTGCCGCTGCCCGCGAGTTTTCCGGACCAGCGGGGCGACCTCCACCTCGGATTCATCGTTGTCGCCGCTCCTGTCACTCTCGACACCGACCCTTGCTGGAGGCGATTCGCCCCCCTCCTGGACGGACAAGCTCGAACTCTCGTCGTCCGCGGGCCGGAGCCACCCTTCCACCACTTGAAACAACTGCAATAGGCATAAGACAATGTCAGTATAACCGCGACAGCATTAACTGTGACTACGAATGAAAGAAAGATGACTTACTGTCGGAGCTGGATGCTTCGCGGTGTAGGGGGCGACCCCAGCCTTCGCGTCGAGGTACGCCGCCTGGGTGATATTCTTCAACGCCAGGAGGTAATCCTCGAGTTGCCACTCGGCGAGGCAGGATTTTGTCGAGTCCTCCCGGCCCGTGTACTCGTACATGTAGTGGTCACGGCCAAGCCAGCAGTTGTACAAGTTGATGGGCTGGAGAACTTTCTTCTTCAGGCCACGGATGGTCTAAAGCATTTCGTCTACAACCATCCGCTGGTCTGTTGGAAGCTTCGTGACTTGGAGACGGCGCGGTTCGGGCCGGTCGGCGGAGTACCTTGGGATCGCCACCTCTCCCTCTGGGACCGCCTCGGTGACGTAAAACCAAGACTTCTTCCACTCGCTCGCTGCCTTGGCGGGTAGCATCAGATCAAAAAAGGAGGCCTTCGACTTCAGTTGAAACGTCAGCCCCCCCGCGGCGAGCATTCGGCCGCCCGCTTCTTCGCGACTGATCTGCCCGTGGAACAGATCTTGCCACAAGGGAAAATAGGGCCTACAGCCCAGGTAGCACTCGCAGAACGCCACGAAAATGGTGAGCTGCTCGATGTTGTGCGGGCCCAGGTCCGACGATTGGATCCCGTAGAAGGCGCAGAAGCGCTGGAAGAAAAGAGATGTTGGGAATCCCAGCCCCCGTTCTAGGTGGCTGGTGAAGCAGACGAACTCTCCCTCGTGCGGGTTCGGAGTCATTTCTCCAGTCATGGGGATGCGCCACCTGCCGGCGCGCAGGATCACGGCCTCCTCGAAGGACGCCAGTTGTGCTCTCGTGCACTTGGACCTTCCCCATGGTTCGGTGGAGGGGGCCATTGGCGGAGGAATTTGTGGGGGTCGGAGGATTTCGGTTCGGCTGGATCGCGATGCGGAGGAAAACAAAGGTGCGCGCAATCAGAGGAAATGACGAGGAGGTGGTTCTCCGATCGCCTACCATTCCCTTTATATAGCGGTTGTTACCCGCCAAATCAGGAAGCCGTTACTATGCGGTGATTACGCCAAAAGTTACCGTTGGGTTATCCCAACGGCTAGTTTGACTGCGTTGACGGTCCAACTTCAGCCACTCGGCTCGCCGACCCGATCACTACAACAGTGACTGAATATTTCGCCGACCCGATCGCCAAAGCTGCGACCAGAATGACTAGTTTACTCTTTTTGTTTAGGAGCCCGCCACCGATTCGACTGGACGTTCGTGTTGAACTCGTATGCTTCGACTGCCAGAGGCCACCTGCGTCCAATCGACGACGGCCTCGGGGACTACTGATGGGGATATGCCTACCGGGGTATACCCAGCAGGACGTTTTCGACTGGCCTAGGAACTGGCGAGTGGGCCTGCGAGACGACGACTGGATCAAGGCCTGGTGTGGAGTCAAGCGACTGGAAGATGAAGGCCCAGGCGAGTAGATAGGCCCAGTCGGATTAGGTTAAACAAGTACTGAAGCCTTAACTGATTCGGTTGAGATATGTAAACCCTAGGGGAGGTGAGTCTATATAAACCTCCCTACAGGGCGTGTAGAGAGACGTTCCATCATACACGCAAGCGACTCGCCGCCTAGCCGCCGAGCTCGCCCCATTGTACCACCATCACAATACAATCTAGTAGGAGTAGGTCTTTACCCTCCGGGGGGCCGAACCTGGGTAAAACCCTGTGTCTCCGCCCTCATCTCGCACCGCAGATGGCTGGCCGCCCTTGCCCCTCGTTCTACTACTCGCTGCCGATTGCAGCATCTGCCGTGACCATTCCCACGACACCGTGTGTGGCACTTAAGCTAGACTACATATACATTTGTTATGAGTTATATTTTGAGTTGGATGTCCCTATAAAATTGTGGTGTTTGTTGGAACCATCTAGCGCTCAAGGTGACAGTGTGGGGTTATCTAGATTGGGAAAGGCCCTACCATGGATTAGAGTGTTCAACCGGAGAGTAGTTAAGAGTAGTATCAGTAAGAGAAGATATTTATATGAGAGAGTGTTCACTAATGAAAGTATGATCCCTAGGCCTTGTTTCTAAGCATTGAAACACCGTTTGCAACTAGATCTGTTACATGTTTGCTTGCTTCCATCTTTGTTTCAGTTTTCTTTAGTCTCTCCCCCGTCAACAACAAGTCAAAAGCTCTTTTCTGTCACCGTTACCACTTGTATTTCACTATCTCTTCGTCGAACTAGTGTACCTATAACCTGACGAGTGTATTGGGTGTGTTGGGGACACAAGAGACTTCTTGTATCTTGATTGCAGGGTTGCTTGAGAGGGATTCCTTTGACCACTTCCTCCCTGAGTTCGATAAACCTTGGGTAATCCACTTAAGGGAAACTTGTTGCTCTTGTACAAACCTCTGCACTTAGAGGACCAACAACTGTCTACAAGAATAGAAGTCCGTAGACATCAAGCTATTTTCTGGCACCGTTGCCAGGGAGGTTTTGGGCTTTTACCTTTCCTCCACGTCAAACGCCATCAAAGTTTTCTAGCGCCGTTGCCGGGGAGGCTAAGGACGTCTTCACAAGGGGAGTCCTCCTCAACCTTTCTATTTACTTTGTTTTTAGTTTGCTTAGTTTATTTTGCTTGGTTTTGTTTGCCTCTTTTCAAAAACTCCAAAAAAAATTAGTTTAGTTTGGTTTGCTTTCCCTATTCAAAAAAACACAAAAAAATTAGTTCCTGCTCTACTGCTGCTGTTTTTGGCTTGCTCCACTTTTGCCAAAATGAACTCTGCTGAGAACACCAAGTTGTGTGACTTCACTAGCACAAACAATAATTATTTCCTTAGCACTCCTATTGCTCCACCTGCTCCTGATGCTACCTTTTATGAAATTAAGCCTGCTTTGTTGAATCTTGTGATGAGAGAGCATTTTTCTGGTGCTAGTTCTGATGATGTTGCTGCCCATCTCAATAACTTTGTTGAACTTTGTGAGATGCAAAAGTATAAGGATGTAGATGGAGATATTATTAAGCTCAAGTTGTTTCCTTTCTCCTTGAGAGGAAAAGCTAAAGAAAGGTTGCTATCCTTGCCTAGAAATAGTATCGATTCTTGGACTAAGTGTAAAGATGCTTTTATTGGAAAGTACTATCCTCCTGCTAAGATTATATCTATGAGAAGTGACATTATGAAATTTAAACAACTTGATAATGAACATGTTGCTCAAGCTTGGGAAAGAATGAAGTCTTTGGTTAAGAATTGTCCCACTCATGGACTCACTGCTTGGATGATTATCCAGACATTTTATGCAGGTTTGAACTTCTCTTCAAGAAACCTGTTGGATTCAGCTGCTGGAGGTACCTTTATGGGCATCACTTTGGGTGCTGCAACAAAACTCCTTGATAATATGATGGTTAATTACTCTGAATGGCACACTGAGAGAGCTCCACATGGTAAGAAGGTAAATTTTGTTGAAGAAACCTCCTCTTTGAGTGATAAGATTGATGTTATTATGGCTATGCTAGTTAATGGGAAAGCTCCTTTAGATCCAAACAATGTTCCCTTGGCCTCTTTGGTTGCTCAAGAGTAGCAAGTTGATGTGAACTTCATTAGAAACAACAATTTCAACAACAATGCCTATAGGAATAATTTTGGTGGTAACAACAATTATAGGCCTTATCCTCCTAATAATGGCAATTCCTATGGAAACTCCTACAATAATGCTAGAAGTTCCCCCTCTGAACTTGAAGTCATGCTCAAAGACTTTATTAGTAAACAAACCACTTTCAATAAGACTATAGAGGAAAAGCTTTTAAATGTTGAGAAAAATATATCTTGTTTGTCTGAAGCACAGTCCTCCTTGATTAATAAAATGGCTGCTAAACCTGAAACCATGGAAAGTACCTTTGCTGCTACTCATGCCATACAAGTTACTATTGATGAAAATGTTAGGCTGTTAGCTCAACTTCATGCTAAGTGGGAAATGGAAGCTGAAATTGATAAAAACAATAGTGTGTGCACCATCACTAGAATGGATACCACTAAACCACAAGAAGTCCCTATTCCTCCTCCTACAATGCCTAAGTCTAATGAGTCTACTACTAGTGATGCTAAGTTTGATTTTGATATAGATGGTTGCAATATTTCTGAAGTGATTTTGTTCCTGCAAAAGCTTGCTAGAAGTCCTGATGCTAGTGATATGCATGTTGCTTTCACCAAACACATTACAAATGCTCTTGTTAAGATTAAGGAACAGAAGCTAAAACACAAATATTCTATTCCTAGGAAAGTAGAAGATAGTTGGGAACCCATTATTAATATGCAAGTGAATGACTTTGATTTTAAAGCTTCATGTGATCTTGGTTCTAGTGTCTCTATTATGCCTAGGAAGATTTATGAAATGCTTGATTTGCCACCTTTAGAAGATTGTTATTTGGATGTTCCACTTGATGATAATGCTAATAAGAAACTAATGAGGAGTATTAATGATGTTCTCATCATGGTTAACAATGCTTATGTCCCTATTGATTTATATGTTTTGGATGTTGAATACAATGCTTCTTGTCCTATTACTTTGGGAAGACCTTTTCTTAGAACTGTTGGTGCCATCATTGATATGAAAGAAGGCACCATTAAATATCAATTTCCATTAAAGAAAGGTATTGAACACTTACCTATTAGGAGAGAGAAGTTGCTTTTTGCTCCTCCTTTGAAAGAAAAGTTTGATGTTAATGCTTCCTCATTTGAAAATACTTGATTTCTTTCTTCTTGTGTCTAACTTAAAGGCGTTAAAGAAAAGTACTTGTTGGGAGATAATCCAAGAGTTTACTTGAGTCTTGGAAGTTATTACTTCAGTAATGACCTCTCCTTATCCTTTTTGTTTGCTTTTTGTGCCAAAAATGACTTCTAATGAGAGGGAAGTAAGATTTGGAGAGTTGCTGTCCCGAAACAGATTTCTGTCCTCCACCATAAAAATTCATGAGGAGTCTATGTAAGTCGTATTGAGCTGAAAATTTACGAATAAATACCCCAGTATGTTATATAACTTTAGTTAGTTCAACACTTTTTTATTTGAGCAACAGAAGATTTTCGAAAAAATCGGTTTCTACCTGCTGGTCTGTTTTGACAGATTTCTGCCATTATTTGCATTTGCTTCTTATTGTTTCTTTTTTTGAGTTATCTTTTGGTGAATTGAGATTTTTGAGGAGTTGATACAGTAGCTTGTGTTTTTAGTGAAAAGTTTTGCTGTTCCGAAGCTTATCCCAAAGGTCTATTATCTTTTGAATACACTAATGTTGCTAATGAAGATTGTGTGAAGTTTTGTATGAAGAAAAAAATTCAGGTGTAGTGAGAGAATGATGTAATGGGATGAAGAATGGACAAAAGCGCAAGCTTGGGGATGCCACCCCTATGTCACCCCAAGAAATATCCAAGAGGTACAAGCGTCAAATCTTGGGGATGCCCAAGGCATCCCCTTCTTCATCAATAAGAAGCTCAGGTCTGTCTAGACACTTCGTTTTATTGTTTCATGCACTGTTGTGTTGTTCTTGGAGCATCTTAGTTTTCGTTCGGTTTGCTTAGTTTGTTTAGTTTTCTTGAATAAAGTAGTTTGGAACGCCGTTCTCGGTGTGTTGTTTCAAATAAGTTGCTTAGTGTTGGAAAGGAGTAGAAAGTTCTTGCTTGATAAGTGCAAGAGGAGCTTGCATTGACTGTGACTTAGACTTTAGCATGATATGCTAGGTGTTGTTTTGACCTTATGCTTAGTGATTATTGTTGTATCATGTCTTGTTGCAAACAATTGGGATTGCTTAGAGTGCCTTGAAAGAATTATGCGTTGTTTTAGCATGCAAAAAGCATAGTATTGTGGTATTCTCCTTTGATGCTTTGTTTGGGTTGACTTGGCACATGCTCACACCATGTTATGACTATGAACAAGTAACCATAGCCTCTTTAATCATTTAGTCTTTGACTTTTAGTACCACTCTATGCTTTGATTAAGTAATGTTTTGTTGCTCTGCATGATTATGGTCATTATTGCTCTCTTAGTTGGTTGCTCCCAGTCTTTTGCTAGCCTCCACTTATATGGGTAAGCTCTACTCATGCTTCCAACTCCCAAGAAACCAAGTTTTTCCAAAAGTGTCCACTATAAACTCTTATGAATGGTGTGTTACACCATTCCAAGTATATTCTTGTTTTCAGCTATCTTCCAATTAAAAAATATCTTATTGTGTGAAAACTTAGTGATTAAAGCTCTCACGAACTTGATGGAACACTTTATATTCTTTTCCCCTAATAAACTTGAACCATTGTGTCATCTATGTTGTATATGCTTGCACTTATACGTTGGAATTAGCAGAACCATGCTGTCACGGGAAACGTTTTCAACATTGCACTTGTACTTTGTACATAGTTGATATCATGCTCTTTTGTCTATGGATGTCACCGGTGTGAAATAAAGAGGGACCTTGTAAGTACATGGAGTTATGTATTTTGTGTTAGAGAAACGCCTGGGCCGCTAGCCTAAGCCATGCCTAATCATGGTGGAAACTTGCAACATCACCATAATGAGCTATCTGTGAAGCATCCTCAATAAAAAGCTATGCACATAGTAAATAAAAAGATCACTGAGATGCTCATTGTCTGCTTGCCTTGTCATTTTGGTTATGGGATAGCTCCTGTACCATGTTCAAGGGGTACCCCATTGGCGGTTCTCTATGATACGCATGTACTTACTATGGCAACAACTTACAGGTGACTGAAGTTGAGTAGCATGAGGTGTGGCCCTCGTATTCAAGGGACTTGAGATTGCCAACTTATACTTTTTCAAGCATATACTCCATAGTTTGTTCACTTTAACCTTAATCACTTCAAGATGCTTATGATAGGGGCAATGAGGGCTGAAAGCTAACAAGTACCATAATTTTTGGAAGCTCTTTTTGAAACTTGAAATCTCTGCTTCCCTTTGTGAAGGGACTTTCTTCCACTATTATATTGAGTCTCCACCTTCTACCTTTAGGCACCATTAAGAGAGCACAGTTGCCATTCTGTGTGCAGTGTCCCAAAACTTATTGATTGATGCATATTGTGATATTGCTTGTTCTTGTTCTATTTGTATCTAGTCACTCTTATGAACTTTGAAGGTGTCATATGCATCTATTTGCTACTCTATGAGGGACAAGCTGAATGCCACTATGCCATGTTTTCTGTATGTGAAACAAACAAACGTTTTTCAATGCATGTTATTCATGATCTTTGTTTGTAACCTTTCATGTTGCATGCTTAGTTACTTTGTCTTATTGTTAGAACTCCATCTTTCATGCACATGTTTAGAGTTCTTTGATCCCATCTTTCAATGCTTGCAAATGGTTGATCTTGGTTTTGACGGTGCATGTCACCTCAAAAATTATTCTTTTATCACTTACCTACTCGAGGATGAGCAGGAGTTAAGCTTAGGGATGCTTGATACGTCGGAAACATATCTATAATTTTTGATGCTCCATGCTTGTTTACTATCTACTCTGCTTTGCTTTGTCTACACTTTGAGGTGTTTTTATATCTTTTTTGGAACTAACCTATTAACAAGTTTCCACAGTGCCAGTTGCATGTTTTCTTCTATTTTTGGTTCCAGAAAGGCAGAAAATCAATATTCTCGGAATTGGACGGGACAAAAGCCAAAGTCAATATTTTATCATGGGCGACACGAAGTCCAGAGGAGAGACGGAGGGGCAAACCAGGGCCGCCACACCCCCTAGGCACGGGTGGCCCCCCCACGCCAAGGTAGGGTGTGGGCCCTCCGGCCACCTCCCAGCCTCGCCCCTTCGCCTACAAGAAGCCCCCGATGCAGAAACCCTAAGCACCCGATCAAATCTCCACAAAACCGTCTGTAGCCGTCGCCACCATCGTCCCTAGATCGGGGGGATCTGAAGTTTTTCCCGGCACCCTGCCGGAGGGGAGATCATCCCGGAGGCCTTCTCTCCGGTATGATGCGTGAGTAGTTCCACCTTGGACTATGGGTCCATGTAGTAGCTAGATGGTTGTATCTCCTCCTTTGTGCTTTCATGTATAGATCTTGTGAGCTCCGTTCATGATCAAGATCTAATCTATTTGTAATCATGCATGTTGTGTTTGCAGGGATTCGATGGATATTGAGATTATTATGTTGGTTTGATTAATGATTTTGTCTTTATGATTCTATCATGTCTGTGTTGTTTGTGATCTTGCATGCTCTCCGTTGTTAGTAGATATCTTGGCCAAGTAGTTGCTAGTGACTCCAAGAGGGGGTATTTATGCTCGATAGTGGATTCATGCCTCTAGTTTCCAAGGGAAGTGACAATAATCTCTTCGGTTGTATATGTGTTGTTGCTACTAGGGAGAAAACAACGGTCTCTTGTTCATGGAACATGTGGACTGTTTACCTTACACACTTTGCTTAAAGCAGTTGTCTGTTGCTTGCAACTTAATACTGGAGGGGGTTCGGATGATAACCTGAAGGTGGACTTCTAGTCATAGATGCAGTTGGATGGCGGTCTATGTATATTGTTGTATTGCCCAATCGAATATCATAGGATCTTTTTGTGTGGTATAGCATTGTTATGCCTTGCTCAGTTCCTATCAATTGCCCTGCTGTAATTTGTTTACCCTTCATGCCATGTTGTTTATCTAAGGAGAGAACCTCTAGTGAACTATGGACCCTAGTTCAATCTTTACCATTGATACATCCTCCACTGTTACCTATTTACTTGCTGCAAACCATTACCTTCCACACCATACGTTTAATCCTTTGTTACAGCAACCGGTGAGATTGACAACCTCACTGTTAGTTGGGGCAAAGTCTTGAGTTTGTGTTGTGCAAGTTTCCATGTTGCTTGCAACACCTGTGTGACGTTTCTTTCCTCCTACTGGTTCGATAACCTCGGTTCTTACTGAGGGAAGACTTGCTGTTGTGCTGCTTCACACCTTTCTCTTGGGGTTCCCAACAGGCTCCACATCAACTAAGACATCACTTGCTTCCATTTTTATTTTAGTTTGCCTTTAGTTTCTCCCACGTCAACAAAAAGTCAGAAGCTCTTTTCTGGCACCGTTACCACTTGTATTTTACTATCTCTTCGCCGAACTAGTGCACCTGTACACTTGAGAAGTGTATTGGGTGTGTTGGGGACACAAGCGACTTCTTGTTGCTTGAGAGGGATACCTTTGACCACTTACTCCCTGAGTTTGATAAACCTTGGGTAATCCACTTAAGGGAAACTTGCCGCTGTTATACAAACCTCTGCACTTGGAGGCCCAACAACTGTCTACAAGAATAGAAGTGCGTAGACATCAAGCTATTTTCTGGCGCCGTTGCCGGGGAGGTAAGGTAAAAGGTACTGACATCCTCCGATATGAGTGCTCGAAGTTATTTCCTTTAGATTCTGCAATTTTGTCTTCTTGTTTCTTGTTTTCACTAGTTAGGCTTAATGGAAAACAACGACAAAATTAGAGAGCTTTATAGTATTTATCTTGAGTTAGGACATGACGTGTTTGAAGAGAAAATTAAAAACCTATGGAGCTTTATTTGCATGCCAATAGCAATATTATTAGTATGAATTCTTTGGACACAATTATTTCTAATGCTATAGAAACGTCTAAGCTTGGGGAAGCTAGTTTTTATGAAAATGATCTTTTTAGTTCCCCAGCTTTGGAAGATAGCTATTCTATTGCTTATGATGATACCAAACCTCCAATATATGATGATTATGGTGATGAATATGATAATTTCAGTCCACCTACTATTGAGGAGGAAATTAATTGTGACTACAATATGCCTCATATATCTGATGATTATGGTGATGAGAATAATATTGATAGCTATTTTGTTGAATTTGCTCCCACTATAATTAATAAGAATGACTATGCTTATGTGGAGAGTAATAATCATTTTATGCATGTGGCTCATAATATGAATGTTTTATATGATAGTTATATTGTTAATTTTATTCATGTTGCTACTGAAAGTTATTATAAGAGAGGGAAACATGGTCTTATGTATCTCAACAATATTAAGTTTCTCCTCTGTATGTTGAAAGTCTTGAAGTTGCACTTGTTTTGCTTTCCTATGCTTGTTGCTTTGTGCTTTCATGACTTGTTTCTTTACAAGATTCCTATGCATAGGAAGTGGGTTATACTTAAATGTATTTTGAATTTGCTTCTTGATGCTCTCTTTTACTTCAATTCATATTTCTTATGTGAGCATCTTCTCAAACTATCAAGCCTAACTTAAAGGCGTTAAAGAAAAGTACTTGTTGGGAGATAACAAAGAGTTTTCTTGAGTCTTGGAAGTTTTTACTTCAGTAATGAACTCTCCTTATCCTTTTTGTTTGCTTTTCATGCCAAGAATAACCTCTAATAAGAGGGAAGTAAGATTTGGGGAAGTTGTTGTCCCGAAACAGATTTTTGTGCTCCACAGTAAAAATTCGTGTAAAATCTCTGTAAGTCGGATTGAGATGATATTTCCTTAATAAATCCACAAGTATGTTAGATAACTTTCGTTAGTTCAACACTTTTTGATTTGAGCAACATAAGGTCTTCGAAAAAATCGGTTTTTACCTGCTGGTCTGTTTTAACAGATTTCTGCCATTATTTGCATTTGTCTCCTATCTATTTTTTTGGGTTCTTTTTGGTAAATTGAGCTTTTTAAAGGGAATTGCTATTGTAGCTTGTGTTTTTTATGGAATTTTTGCTGTTTTAAAACTAAACCCAAAGGTATATTATCTTTTGAATACACTAATGTTGCTAATGAAGATTGTGTGAAGTTTTGTATGAAGGAAAATTTTCAGGTGCAGAGAAAGAATGATGTAATAAGATGAAGAATGGATAAAATCTCAAGCTTAGGGATGCCACACCGTGTCACCCCAAGAAATATTCAAAAGGTACAAGCATCAAAGTTTGGGGATGCCCAAGGCATCCCCTTCTTCATCAATAAAAATCTCAGGTCTTTCTAGACACTTTGTTTTTATTGTTGCATGGACAATTGTGTTGCTCTTGTAGCGTCTTAGTTTTCGTTTTGGTTTTGGTTTTCTTAAGTCTGCTTGAGTAAGTTGGTTTGATTATAGCACACTTATTTTGGAGAGACACACACTCTATTTTGCTAGCACTGTGTTTAGCCTTAGTTTTCTTCTGCTTTGTGCTTAGAACTTTTTAGTTCTTCTTTGTGGATTTGTGAGACAAGCTCACTGATCTTTATTGATTATTATCTTTGTGAGTTGATTCAAATAAGTCAAATGGTTTTGGAAAAGAGTAGGAAGCTTCATGCTTATAGTGGTACAAAAGGAAGCTTGCTTTGACTGTGACTTAGACTTTATCATGTCATGCTAGATGTTGTTTTGACCTTATGCTTCGTGATTATTGCTGTAGCATTACTTGTTCCAAACAATTGAGATTGCTTAATGTGCCTTGAAAGAATCATGCGTTGTTTTAGCATACAAAAGCATTGTATTGTGGTATTCTCCTTTGATGCTTTGTTTGGGTTGACTTGGCACATGCTCACACCATGTTATGACTATGAACCAGTCACCTTAGCCTCTATGATCATTTAGTACTTGACTTGTAGTACCACTTTATGCTTTGATTAGTAATGTTTTGTCGCTCTGCATGATTATAGCCATTATTGCTCTCTTAGTTGGTCGCTCCAAGTCTTTTGCTAGCCTCCACTTGTATGAGTAATCTCTACTCATGCATCCAACTCCCAAGAAACCAAGTTATTCCAAAGTGTCCACTATAAATTCCTATGCATGGTGTGTTACACCATTCCAAGTATATTCTTGTTTTCATCTATCTTCCAATTAAAAAATATTTTGTTATGTGAAAACTTAGTGATTAAAGCTCTCAAGAACTTGATGACACACTTTATTTTTCTTGCCCCTAATAAACTTGAACCATTGTGTCATCTATGTTGTATATGCTTGCACTTATACGTTGGAATTAGCAGAACCGTGCTGTCACGGGGAACGTTTTCAACATTGCACTTGTACTTGGTACACAGTTGATATCATGCTCTTTTGTCTATGGATGTCGTCGGTGTGAAATGAAAGGGGGGCTTGTAATTCCATGGAGTTATGTATGTGTGTTAGAGAAACGTCTGAGCCGCTAGCCTAAGCCATGCCTAATAATGGTGGAAACTTGCAGCATCACCATAATGACATCTATGAAGCTTTCTTCTTATAAAAAAGAGACATATTGAAAAGAGGAAAGAGAGAAAAAACACCATTTTCCCATGGTAAATAAGAAGATTGCTGAGATGCCCATTGTCTGCTTGTCTTGTCATTTTGATTATGGGATAACTCTTGTATCATGTGCAAGGGGTACCCCGTTGACGGTTCTTTATGATACACATGTACTTACTATGACAAGAACTTACAGGTGACTAAAGTTGAGTAGCATGAGGAGCGTCCCTCGTATTCAAGGGATATGATATTACCAACTTATACTGTGTCAAGCATATACTCCATAGTTTGTTCACTTTAACCTTAATCACTTCAAGATGCTTATGATAGGGGCAATGAGAGCTGAAAGCTAACAAGTACCATAATTTTTGGAAGCTCTTTATGGAACTTGAAATCCCTGCTTCCCTTTTATGAAGGGCCTTTCTTCCACTATTATATTGAGTCTCCACCTTCTATCCTTAGGCACCAATTAAGAGAGCATAGTTGTCATTCTTAGTTCTATGTGCATTGTCCCAAAACTTATTGATTGATGCATACTGTTGATATTGCTTGTTCTTGAACTATTTGTATCTAGTCACCCTTCTGAACTTTGAAGGTGTCCTATGCATCTATTTGCTAATCCATGAGGGACAAGCTGAATGCCACTATGCTATATTTTCTATATGCGAATCAAACAAATGTTTTTCAATGCATGTTATTCATGATGTTTGTTTGTAACCTTTCATGTTGCATGCATAGTTACTATGTCTTACTGTTAGAACTTCATCTTTCATGCTCATGTTTAGAGTACTTTGATCCCAGCTTTCAATGCTTGCAAATGGTTTGATCAAGATTTTGATTGTGCATGTCACCTCAAAAATTATTCTTTTTATCACTTACCTATTCAAGGACGAGCAGGAGTTAAGCTTGGGGATGCTTGATACGTCGGAAACGTATCTATAATTTTTTATGTTTCATGCTTGTTTAGTATCTACTTTGCTTTATTTTGTCTACACTTTGAGGTATTTTTATACAATTTCTAGAACTAACCTATTGACAAGATGCCACAGTGCTAGTTGCCTGCTTTCTGCTATTTTTGGTTTCAGAAAGATAAAAAATGAATATTATCGGAATTGGACGAGACAAAAGCCAAAGTTCATATTTTCCCTGAACGATACGGAAAATCGGAGACGATACACAGGACACCAGGGTGGCCACACCCTAGGTGGGCGCGAGCCAGCCCTGGTGGCACCCACAGGGAGTGTGGGCCCCCTGCCCCTCCGCCGACCTTGCCTCCTTCGCCTATAAAAGGCCCTTGACTCAGAAACCCTAAATCATCTGGCGGAAATCCACGAAAATCTCCACTGCGCCGACGCCACCGAAGGGGAGATTCGGGGGACAGAAAGTCTCTGTTCCGGCACCCTGCCGGGACGGGGAAGTGCCCCCGGAGCCATCTCCATCGCCATCTTCATCACCGTTGCTGATTCCCATAATGAGGATGGAGTAGTTCTTCCTCGAGGCTAAGGGCTCAACCGGTAACTATGTGTTCATCTCTCTCTATGCATGATCTTGTGGTCATGAGTTTTGTAATCAAGTAGATCTACTCTTCTACTCAAGTGCTTTAATAGATATCTAGCTCTCCCCACGTGTGTGTAAGTGATAGTGTGCATACCGTGATGGCACTTAGGCTACATGTTACATAAATACTCATCGTGCTTTAATAGATCTATGCTTTTTCCCCACGTGTGTGACAGTGACAGCGTGCACGCCGTGTGTGGCACTTAAGCTAGATTACATATATATATTCATGAATTATATTTGGAGTTGGATGTCTTTATTAAATTGTGGTGTTTGTTGGAACCATCTAGCGCTCAAGGTGACAGTGTGGGGTTATCTAGATTGGAGAAGGCGGACTTTGAGGAGTGCTGTTATAGCCCTACCATGAATTAGAGTGTCCAACCGGAGAGTAGTCAGGGTAGTATCATTAAGAGAAGATATTTATATGAGAGATGTTCACTAGTGAAAGTATGATCCCTAGGCCTTGTTTCTAAGCATTGAAACACTGTTTGCATCTAGATCTGTTGCATGTTTGCTTGCTTCCATTTTTATTTCAGTTTGTCTTTAGTTTCTCTCACGTCAACAACAAGTTAGAAGCTCTTTTCTGGCACCGTTACCACTTGTATTTTACTATATCTTTGCCGAACTAGTGCACCTATATACGTGACAAGTGTATTGGGTGTGTTGGGGACACAAGAGACTTCTTGTGTCTTGATTGCAGGGTTGTTTGAGAGGGATACCTTTGATCACTTTCTCCCTGAGTTCGATAAACCTTGGATAATCCACTTAAAGGAAACTTGCTGTTGTTCTACAAACCTCTGCACTTGGAGGTCCAACAACTGTCTACAAGAATAGAAGTGCGTAGACATCAGTGCTCCTCGATACCAAGTTGTGATTTTCAGGGTGAAAACCGAAGGTTTAGCCTCTACTGGTTGTACCTGGCAATGACCTTCTTGAAGATATTGTTTTTGGAACTTAGACTCTCTTCGAGGTGAAAATCTAAGATCTTCGATCGGGCGACAACAATGAGTGTGCATTATTTTCGAAGGAATTGTTTATGGAAAACTTTTTTTGTAATCCAGGTGTTGTCTTTGGTGGTAGTTAGAGTGTAGTTGCTCTGAGTGTTTGGTTACCATGCCGATGTCTTTTTATCTTCTCCTTTTCGGTTGTGTGCATTATAGATAATTTTGGTCATCTTGCTGATGTAGATGCTTGGTGTAATTGATATCTTTGTGATATTAATGCTTTCTATTTATAAAAAAAACTAATTTATGAGTAAACTACTCCCGTAATCCTGAATCACGCAACTGACTGTTTCCTGGCAATTCAGATTCTCTTATCTTATGTGCGTCAGAGTGTCTTTTAGTCACAACCAGGTGCTTCAGCCTTTGAGAGATAGACGAATATAAATGTTTTCGACACGGATGAAGTGTTAATAGTGACAATTTATCTTGCGCTTGAAATATCTTCTCTTTCCAGCTCAGTCGGGGTGTGTATTCAGCGTTACGACAGTTGGGTGACGATGATGGTCTTCTACCAATGAAAATCCAGGTCTAAAACCATCTCTCTCAGCAAAACAAAAATCAGCCTTTTCCATAAGTATGGATGGATGTTTGGTCGAAATAAATTTAGGATAAACAATCTCCCGTGAGAAAAGCTTCATCATAGTATTAAATGAGGTCGATAGCCGTCACAGATGACATGAACATTTTCGATTTTTTTTGCGGGTAAACATTTTCGATTCTGAACATGAAACACAAGCATTAAGTCCCTACCAAATTCAATCACATCGAGTAAACCTGCTTATTCTAGTGTCCAACACCCATCATCACTTGCTAGAAATCGAGTAAACGTGACAAATCATGGATTCATGGATGATGTCGACGGATCCTAAGCTACTGCCAGTGCCACTCACTCACTCCTGGCCGGCAACCGCTCCCCCGTCGTCTTCCTCCGGCTGCTGGCCCATGCCACGTCCGTTTGCCTTGTCCTTCTTGGTCTTCTCCAGCGCCGCCACCAACCCTCTAAGGCACGAGTCGGCGTCGTCGGCGGCGCTCTTGGGCGTGAGGTTCTCGGCGACGTCGGCGGGTGTCATGTCCACCTCCTGCAGCAGCGCGCCGACGGTGTCGAACAGCTCATGCTCCTCCACCCCGAGGTAGGTCCTGGCGAGGAACTCGAACGCGGGGACGCAACAGTAGCCCATCTCGATGTGCTTGTCCATCCGGCCCCTCCTTATGAGCGCCGGGTCCAGCTTCTCGAGGTGGTTGGTGGTGAACACGATGATCCGCTCGCCTCCGCACGCCGACCAGAGCCCGTCGATGAAGTTGAGCAGGCCGGAGAGCGTGACCTTGCTCCTGGTGTCCTTCTTGCCGTCCTTGGAGGTCTTGTCGTTGTCGTCCTCTGCATCCTTCTTCTTGGTGCGTGCGCCGGTGAGGTCGAGGGAGCAGTCGATGTCCTCGATGACGATGATGGACTTGCTGGTGGTCTCGATGAAGAGCTTGCGGAGGTCGGTGTTGGAGTGCACGGATGTGAGCTCGATGTCGAAGACGTCGTAGTCGAGGTGGTTGGCCATGGCGGCGACCATGGCGGACTTGCCCGTGCCCGGCGGGCCGTGGAGGAGGTACCCGCGCTTCCACGCTTTGCCGATCTGCGCGTAGTAGTCTTTGCCGTTCCTGAACGCGTCGAGGTCGTCCACGATCTCCTTCTTCTTGGCCGGGTCCATGGCGAGCGTGGCGAAGGTCTTGGGGTGCTCGAACGGGACGTGCGTCCAGGACTGGTGGTCGGAGATGTTGGTGGAGAGCTTCCGGCGGCGGTTCTTGACCATGACGTCCCGGCCCTCGCGGCGGACGCGCGGGAGGTAGGCGTTGAGGACGGCGTCGCGGTGGGCGTCGAGGAAGAAGAGCCGGTAGAAGCGGCGGTTCTCCTGCTCGCCGCCCCAGCGCCAGTCCTGCTGGGGCGGCGCCTTGGAGTAGGCCCACCAGAACACCGTGCCGCCACCCTCCTCGGGGAGGAGGACATCGGCCACCTCCTCGCCGTCGACCATGCTGAGCTCGAGGCGGTCGGCGTCCTTGGCGCCCTCGGCGCGGAGGTGGCGCGCGTCGCGGGCGGTGGTGTCGGCGAGGTAGGCCTTGACCTCCTTGTAGGCCTCGGCGCTGCGCATCCGTCCCCCGCCGTCGTACTCGCCGATGGTGACGGAGAGGTAGGGGTCGACGATGGCGGCGAAGCGGCGCGCGTGGCGGCCGACGTGGCGCTTGACGAAGTGCTGCAGCTGGAGCTGCTGCAGGTTCTGCCAAACCACCGCCCACAGCACCGCCATCAGGCTCAGCACCACGCCGGAGTTCAGGTTCAGCCCGCCCCACCCTGCAGCTCCTGCGTCCATCGTCGATCTCCGTGCTAGCTTCGTGCTGGAATGGAATGGAATGAAATGTAATCTGAGGTGGTGGTACTTATAGAGTGGTGATCGTGTATTTCTTGCAGGGTGAAAAGGTGATCGGACAGGCGGCCGACACGTAATAGACGAGCCGACGAGGGTCATGCGTGGCGTCATGCGGCGTCGCCGTCGGCCGCCGTGAGGCTGGCGTGGCATGGTAGAGTGAACGAGACGACGACGACGACGTCTTTTTTTTTTTTTTTTGAGATGACGACTACGACGTTTGGTTTGGTGCGAATGGAAGCCGCGAGTGATGATGGTGGTGTGACAGGGACCGCCGTGGACAGTGGAAACACGACAATGGCATCTACATTACGTGTTCGTATCTGGCTGGCTGGCTCGCTTCCTATTTTTATGGGAAAACTAGCATGGTGGCGAGGGTATCATCTTGAGCGTCTTAAAAGTATTTATGTTTTTCTTATATAAGCATTTTCCCTCATATTTAACGTATTGGTTCCCTAATACAAACCATTTTGAGATAGATACATCCCTAAATGTGTTACTTTGACCTAGTTTTTTTATATTATCGTGTTTCTAAGTCATAACAAAAAAATTATAAAACAGATTTACAATATGTGCAACAATTTAATCATTGTTTCTATCATTGTATGTTCAAGTTTTAATATCTACATCTACATTGTAATGAAATAAGTTTGTTTGCTTAGGTGCTTTAAACATATAAATTTGAACAAATGTAGTACTAAAACAAAGTAACTTATGAATTGCATTTAAGTCTGTCAACACCCGGATTTTTAATCCCAGATGCCTGTTATGCCATACATCGCAATCCTAGGATTACCATTTTTGCGAGACATAACAGAACTGGATACCACAGTACATCATCCATTACAAACTATACATAAGGTCTTACACAAATAGGGATCTCATGATCCAGTTCTTAATACAACTTCAAGCAGCGGAATACGTAATAATAACGGTAGCGTAGGCGAAGCTCCATCTTCGGGGTCAAAGGCAATGCTGACGATGGGAGATGATTCTAGTTGTCGTAATCTTCCTGGGGTCCATCTTCCAGGTACTCTTCTTCATAGTCTGGCCATGGGAATAGCCAGGGACAAAGCCATGAGTACTCTTTAAGTACTCGCAAACTAATACTAACAAGTGAAAGGGGTTTTTGATAATAGGACACTAGACTCTAGGGTTGTTTTGCAAAAGCCAGATTTATCTCTACTAAGCTGAGAAGCAAGAGAAGCTAGTCACAATTTTATAACTTCTATGTAGGAACTTGTATTTCATATCACAACCCTGTTGTGGTCAAGTCAAAGTCTCAATTTATTTCACAAGTCTTTTGAAAACATCTGACGGGGGAACAGTATGGCCACTCCAATTTTCCATAACCGCGGACGCAGCTATTCGAATAGTTTGACACTCTGCAGAGACTGTACACTTTCACCACAATATTCGATACATCCGTCAGGAATAAATCCTGAATTCACCATACTCAGTATGCGGATAATCAATCCTAACCTTTTAATTACACGCCCGAGTATAAGCACCTCTCCTGTGAGTTTGGCCTCCCAACCATGACCAACTGTCATCTTGGGTACTGCATAGGTGGACAATCTTCACAAGGTAGCCTCAGCTCAGACCTTGGCCGTGAGGGAACTAATACTAAGGCATATAAGTTTCCAGTCAAGCCCTACTCAATCTTCGGGTATTGTGGTTGTACGATAAAATTGGAATGGTATCGCATCTAGACAACCATCAGTTTTATAAAGGGCTAAGGCTCATGCCTCAACATTTTCATCACCAAAATCATCAGGTGTTCGGAAACACATGTCCAAAACATTTCAATAGAATGATCCATCATTCCAAGGTTTTCATAACCATTTTCACCAAGTATTCCCATCTAATGTTGATCAAGTTTTATGCTTAGCACTGGCATCTACAAGTGGGGGTAAGTACTAAGGAGGGGTGGTAAACTAGTGGAGTTTAAACTAAGTTCAATCTTATGCCTTAGGATGACATAAAGATTATCTAGCTTAGGCCAAATTTTATGCTCTTTATGTAACCTTCAATTATCTTTCTAATATCTACAATTCACTCAAGTAAGCTCTAAGTACTAGCTTTGATAAAGAAATAAAGTAGAGGGCTTGCAAATAAAACTAGGATTGGTTTATCAAGTGGATATGATCACATATGCTTAAGGCATATAGTTGGCATGGTGACAAACAAGTATTGGCTTGCATCAGTATCAGTCTAAGCTTGCTAATAGCTTGCCTTGTGCAGAGCAGTGGTTGAAGTTCTCCTCGGCTTCTTCTTCGTAGTATCCTCCTTCCTCCTCGTATCCTTGGTCGGTACTAGCGTCTATGAATAAATACGAGGTACACAATCACCAAACAATACTTAACTACTTGCATTCATCACACACACAAGGGTCCTATAGATGATCTAGCATCATCACTAACATTACAAGATTAAAGCTTGGTTTAATTCCTTTTATTTTTAGAAAAGTAATTTCTACTCATTGAAAAACTACTTAAGATTTAATATTCTCCAAACAAAACATGGGATCATGTTGACACATGTCATCACCACATATTTCAGTACATGGGAATGTGATTTAAAGTGGTGTCACAATTTAATAAGATTTAACCTTTTATTTCGTTTAAATAAAGTGACTAGAAATGTCTATGTGGCCTTCTTTTATGACTTGAACATTATTTCTGTAAGTAAACCCATATGTTTTTATATATTCTGAAAGGTATGATTAAATGTGATTTTTGAGAGTTGGAATCAACTCAAAAGCTATTATGGTTTAAATTTGAAAAATGTTTGAATGCAGAAAAGCTTCTGCCTTGTTATTTTTACCATGGATGATCTATAGATCCAAATGACTTGAATCCAACGGTCTTGGATTCAGCATTCCCAGACCTTTCTAAAAAAATTGGTTTCATTCAATTTGGTTCACTGAATCGACCTGGGTTGATTTTTGAAACTGGGTAGAGAAGTGTGTTTGAAATAAAATGGAAAAGGTTTAATTCAAATAATTGGGGTGCGCGGGAAGCGATACTGGGCCGGCCTGCTAAGCACAGCGCTTACGCGGGCTGGTTAAGTCGCTGTCCCCACGCGTCAGTGAGACAGGGGGGGTGCGAAGCGGTATGGGGCGATGTGGTGCGTTCGATCTGGTTCTAATCCAACGGCTGAGGGTCATCGTCGACGTTGGGCAACGCCGGCGAGACAGAAACCTAGCGCGGCAGGTGGGGGTCGTTGGGGGCTCACCGAGGCTCAGGCGAGGGTCGGCGAGTCGGGCGAACGACGAAGTCGACGACGGCGAATCTCCGGGTACCGGCAGCTTCTCCTGGGGTGGATGAAATCGACGACGCCCTTCTTCTCCAGAGGCGGCCTGCTCCGGCCAAATTCCGGCGATGTGCTGCTCGCCTTGCTCCGGGAACGGGGTGGCACGATCAGTGAGGAGAGGGGAGTGAGATGGTGTGCTCAATTCGGCTAGGGGTGGCCTCGATTTATAGTCGCGACGACGAGACCGAACGGGATGGGCAGGCGACGGTGGCGACACGGCTACGGGTGGCTAGAGGCATGGCCGGCGGTGGCGATCGCTTGGTGGTCTCCTGGCGATGCTCTATGGCTTTAATGCGCGCGTAGGGGCGGTGCGGCTTGGTCTGGAACGTGCGATGCTCTATGCGGCCGAGGCGGCGTCTTTGATGGCGAGCGGTGGCTACGGGGTATGGGCGGCGAACGGGGATGTCTGGCGGTCTCCTGGGTTGGTGGCGATCATGTATGCACGCGGCGAGGGCGGCGCGCGGTCTGTGGGCGTCGGTCGAGCGTGGCGCTCTGGGCATGCTCGACATGGTTGTTGGCGAGCTGGGCACGGTCTGTGCGTGTGGTCCAGGGTTTGGCAACGCTCGCGGCTGGGACAAGGAGTGGCGGTGGACGGTGGGATGCCTCCCAGACAAGGTTGGCACGGCTAAATCTCCTTCTAGCTTGCTGTCTCCACTGGGGTGGCATGGTGAGCTTCGGCTGTTCACCATTGATGTCATTGCCCAGCTTACAGTGAGGCTAGTGCTTGGTTTAACTTGCTAGATGATCTACTGAGATGGTTGTGAGCTAGAGAGGGGACAAGTTAGGCTTCAATCACTGCTCACAATAGTGTTTAAGATTTTGATGATTTGTGTCTGCAAAGTGTTTGATGAAATGGCCGTAAGAATTCAAGTTTTGAATTTTGAAAAGATTTTTGGTGGGTGTGCTAGGTTGGTGTTGGTGAGTCTGCAGATGCTTGGGTTTTGGAAGTTGAGCTTGTTTGAGTGGTTTTTGAAAAAGTGGGATCTTCTCATATGATAAAGATTCAATTTTGAACTGTCATTTAAACTATGCATTTGAAAGTTTTTGGATGATCACAAAGTGGTCCTTGATACCTTGTTATGAGTACAATCAAGGGGTGCAAAGATCTAGAAAAGTTTTTGTTAAGTTCTGAAAGTTTGGGACAGCCAAAGTAGGCATGGGAGTTAAATTGGTCAAAATGACCATTCCCTTATTTTATTTGTTTTGATTTACTTGTCTTTGAGTAAAGTTTGGGAATTGTTTTAGATGATGTTTATTTCACCTAAGAATCCATTTACAAGCAAAGGAACACACAAACAAGGCAATTCAAAAGAATCCCAAATGAAATGCATACACCATGCATGCTTTCATATTTTTATTTTAGAAAAGTTTTTGTTAACCCTAATTTTGATGATTAGAGTTTGATGATCCAAGTTTAGTATTTTTGGGATGTTACAAAGTCTTTGTTCATTCATGATGTGCCCTTTGATTTATAAAACCACAATTTAGTAATTTAATAAATAATAATAAATCTTATAATTTTTTTCATAGCGAGGTATCCTTGCTTGAATGCTTGTTAATGATCTTGTAGATCTATTGATCCTTAAATTCCTAATTTGCACGACTACAATTTTAACATATTAGAAAACTAACAATCATTGTCGAGATGTTAGATATTCTAAGAAGATCAATTTTATTTTGATCTTTTGTTAGAATAAATAGTAGGCGTGCGTGAACAACACTTTGTTACTATATGTATTCTTATCAACACACTTTGTTTTCTCTATTAAATATTATTATACACCACATACCATGATAAATTTGTACCCATGCATATCCCTATTAATTTAAAATATAATACCACCTGGAGCATCTAAGGACAAGATTATGGTAGGAACTAGGATGGTCTTTTACTCATAGAGCATTTAGGATGAAACTGAGGAGGGAGTACCCTTCAATTTGTATTTCCACTCCGTAGTAAGCTACCATTCCAAGGAAAATGTAAGACGCCAACCATATTACTATTTCTAACATTTTCTGAAAGCTATGTTTGTTTGTCAACTTGGCTACATATATGCTAATGTATTTTCCTGTCAAACATGTCACAATGACTTGCTTAAATATACATGGCTGCTACAGAAGCGTCAAGTGAAGGAGTTTGGATTAGGAACTTCATCACTGAGCCTGGCGTGGTTCCAAGTGCATTGGACCCACTGGATATATTGTGTGACAACACTGGCGCCATAGCACTTGCTAAGGAACCAAGATATCATCCAAAGACCAAGCATATCAACCGCAAGTTTCATATAATCCGAGATTATATAGCAGATGGAGATCTGAAGATTAGCAAAGTACATACAGATCTGAATGTCGCAGATCCATTGACTAAACCTCTTCCACGTGTAAAAAATGATCAGCACCTCAGTGCCATGGGTGTGAGATTGTTGCCAGATGTAAACTAGATTATTGACTCTAGTGCAAGTGGGAGACTATTGGAATTATGCCCTAGAGGCAATAATAAAGATGTTATTATTATAATTCTTGTTCATGATAATGTTTATATTCCATGCTAGAATTGTATTAAGCGGAAACTTTAATACTTGTGTGGTTTGTGAACAACACCGTGTCCCTAGTACGCCTCTATGGACTAGCTCATTGATTAATGATGGTTGAGGTTTCCTAACCATGGACATGAGTTGTCAATTAATAATGAGATCATACCATTGGGAGAATGATATGATGGACAGACCCAAACTAAGCGAAGCAATTAGATCGTGTCATCGTGTTGATCTTTGCGAAGATTTTCTTATGTCAAATATTGTATTCCTTAGACCATGAGATAATACAACTCCCTGGTATCGGAAGAAATCTTTGAGGTCATCAAACGTCATCCTATGAGAGGGTGATCATAAAGGTGTCTCTCAGGTGATCGGAAAGTATCTGTTGGGTTGTATGTATCGAGATGGGATTTGTCCCTCCCAAGTCGGAGAGATATACTTCGGGCCCACTCGGTAATCGATATCAACACCGCTTGCAAGCATGTGGTTAAGGAGTTAATCACAAAGTGATATCGGATTACGGAACGAGTAAAGTACTTGCTGTGAACGAGATTGAACTAGATATGACGGTACCGACGATCAAATCTCGGGCAAGTAAAATATCGCAAGACAAAGGGAATATATATATGGGATTGATTGAATCCTGGCATCGTGGTTCATCCGATATGATCATCGATGAATGTGTGGGAGTCAATATGGGTTTCCAGACCCCGCTGTTGATTATTGATAGAAGATCATGTCTGCATATTCTCGAACCCGCAGGGTCACACACTTAACGTGTCTCGACGCTAGGATAGATTGGATAATTGGTTTATGAGTTTTTGTTCGGAGTATCGGATGAGATCCGGGACATCACGAGAGGTTCCGGAGTGGTCCGGAGAATAAGATTCATATAAGGCAGTGCAGTTTTTGGAGTTCGGAATTGTTCCAGGTTAATCGGTATTGTACCGGAAGCTTCTAGAACCTTCCGGAAGGGGACCAACGTGGCCCCACCTTCCGGGAGGGGGCATGGGCCTATGAGGGAGTGCCCTGGCCGCTTTGGGCCAGGGGCACAAGGCCCCATAGGGCCCAACCGGCCAGCTAGGGTAAAACCCTAACTAGACCTTTTAGAAGGGGGGGGTTTCCTTGCCCCCCACTCCTCCTCCTTGTGGCCGCCGGTTTGGGCTTGGGGGAGGGGCTAGGGCAGCCCCCCCCACTCCTTCCCCTCCAAGCCCAGTCGCCCTGCTTCCCTCCTCTCTCTCTCCCTCCCGACTGCGTGTAGGCGAAGCCCTGCTGCAGAAACTCTCCACCATATACACCATGCCGTCGTGTTGTAGATCCAATCCGTCTCTCCACCATACTTGCTGGACCGTGGAAGGAGGAGACGTCGAGGTGCTGCACGTGTGCATCTCACGGAGGCACCGCCACTTGTGGTGCTAGATCGGATCGGATCGCGAGGAGGAGAAGCGAGTACGACTACATCACCCACGTTCCGACGAACGTTCCGCTGTGCGAATCTTCAAGGGTATGAAGATCTAATCCAATATCTCTCGTTGTTTGCATCTCCTAGATTAGATCTTGGCTTTCCCTCTGTTCGCATCCGTAGAAAATTTTGATTTACTATGCCGCGAACCCCTTCCAGTGGTATCAGAGCTAGATCTATGCGTAGATGTGTTTCACGAGTAGAACGCAACATGGTTGTTGCGGGCGTTGATGTTTTCTGTTGCAAGCCTCTTGTTTGTGTTCTTCTTATGACGCGAGATAGTGAGATTGAAGCGGTACAGGCCAACCTTACGCGACGTCGTTCGCGAGACCGGCTCCGCACTTGACGTGTGGCTTGTTCCACACATGCGGCTGGTGGATGTCAGTTTCTCTCACTATAGTTGTCATGGGATTAACACCGGAGTTTGGCAACCATAATATCACCGTTGTGGCTTTCCGTAGGTAAGAATCGTTCTTAGCATCTACTCCCATAAGCCACGTAAAACATGCAACAACAAAGTAGAGGCGTCTAACTTGTTTTTGCACGGAGTGTTTTCTGTGATATGGTATGGCCCAAGATGTGATGTGTATAATGTATGCGATGATCATGTTTTGTAATGTTTCACGACTTGCATGTCGATGAGTACACAACCAGCAGGAGCCATATGGTTGTCTTTATAATTGTGTATGACCTGTGTGTCAACTTCTTATACGCCATGTAATAGTTTCACTTTATCGCTAAGTAGTTAGCAATAGTTGTAGTTGCTATTCGTGGTGGAGGCAATCATGGTGGAGTGATGGAGATCATGCCGGAACGCACAAGATGGAGATCATTGCGCGAAGATTGGCTATACCATGTCACATAAAGTTATATGCATGTGATGTTTATCCTTTTATGTATCTTATTATGCTTAGATCGCGACGGTAGCATTATAAGATGATTCCTCACTTAAAGATCAAGATAAAAACTGTGTTCTCCCCAAGTATGCACCGTTGCGAAAGTTCGTCGTGTCCAAGCATCACGTGATGATCAGGTGCTGTAGACTCTACGCTCACATACAACGGGTGCAAGCCAGTTTTGCACACGCGGAAATACTTGGGTCTAACTTG
This sequence comes from Avena sativa, assembly GCA_916181665.1. NCBI lineage: Eukaryota > Viridiplantae > Streptophyta > Magnoliopsida > Poales > Poaceae > Avena > Avena sativa. Next base: position 303,009,389 of record OV702282.1, read on the forward strand.
ACGAGCCTAGCATGTACAGACATGGCCTCGGAACACATGAACCGAAAGGTTAAGCATGCGTCATATGAATGATATGATCGACACTTCGTTGTCCACCATTGAAACCACATCTCTTCTCGTGAAGACCGGATTAGGTGTGGTGAATTTGGATCGTGTTCACTAAACAACTTGAGGGATGTTGAATTTAGTGGGAGTTCATCTAGTAATTTGATTAAAAGTTGAACTAGTTATCATGAACATAGTCTAATTTGTACTTGCAAATATTGTAGATCAAATGGCTAAGTCCAACTTCAACTTCAACGTTTTTGCTGAGAAGTAAAAGCTTAAAAACAATGGGTCTAACTTCACCAATTGGTTCCGCAATCTAAGAATCATTCTCTCTGGCGGTCAAAAGGACTATGTCCTTGGGAAAGCGTTAGGTGACCCCCCTGCTGCAACTGCGCCGGCTGATGAGAAAGCTGTCTATCAGTCGCGCAAAGATGATTATGGTGTGATTAAGAGCACCATGTTGTTTGCTATGGAACCGGAACTTCAAAATCGTTTTGAAGACTATCCCGGGCCCTTTGAGATTCTCGAAGAGCTGAAAACCATGTTTCAGACTTAGGCCCGTTCTGAGAGATATGAGATCTCTGAGAAGTTCTTTAACTGCAAGATGGAGGAAGGGAGTTCCGTTAGTGAGCACGCCATTAAGATGACGGGCTACACTCAACGCCTTGAGCAACTGGAATGCACGATTCCAGAGGAGCTCAAGATTGACAGGGTTCTGCAATCACTCCCTCCCAGCTACAAAAGTTTTGTAGTGACTCACAATCAGATTGGTTCCACTGATACGATCTCCGAGCTCTTCGCAAAACTGAAGGCTGCGGAGGTGGACATCAAAAAGGATAATCATGTGTTGATGGTCAAAAAGCCCACCTTCAAGAAAGGTAAGGGAGAAAAGAAGCCCTTCAAGAAGGGCGGCGGCAAGCGCACTGCCCCTGCTGAGAAGAAGCTCAAGTCTGGTCCTAAGCCGGACACTGAGTGCTTCTATTGCAAGGACAAGGGTCACTGGAAGCGCAACTGTCCGAAGTACTTAGCGGACAAGAAGGCTGGCACCATCAAAGGTATATTTGATATACATGTTATTGATGTTTTCCTTACTAGCCCTCGTTGTAGTGCCTGGGTATTTGATACTGGTTCAGTTGCTAATATTTGTAACTCGAAACAGGAGCTACGGAATAGACGGCGGCTTGCGAGGGATGAGGTGACGATGCGCGTTGGCAACGGATCAAGAGTTGATGTGATGGCCGTCGGCACGCTCTTCTTAGTTTTACCTTCGGGATTAGTTTTAAACCTCAATAAATGTTATTATGTGCCTGCGTTGAGCATGAACATTATTTCTGTATCTTGTTTATTGCAAGACGGTTATTCATTTAAATCGGAGAATAATGGTTGTTCTATTTATATGAGTAACATCTTTTATGGTCATGCACCTATTGTGAATGGTTTATTTCTTCTAAATCTCGAAAGGGATGAAACACACATCCATAACATTGAGGCTAAGAGATGCAAAGTAGATAGTGATAATACTACTTATTTGTGGCACTGTCGTCTAGGTCATATTGGTATAAAACACATGAAGAAACTCCATTCCGATGGACTTTTGGAGTCTCTTGATTTTGAATCATTTGACACATGCGAACCATGCCTCATGGGCAATATGATCAAAACCCCGTTCTCCGGTATGTGGAGCGAGCAACGGACTTGTTGGAAATCATACATACCGATGTATGCGGACCGATGAGTGTTTCGACGCGCGGTGGATATCGCTATTTTCTCACTTTTACCGATGACTTAAGTAGGTATGGGTATATCTATTTGATGAAACATAAATCTGAAACATTTGAAAAGTTCAAAGAATTTCAGAATGAAGTGGAGAACCATCGTAACAGAAAGATTAAATTTCTACGATATGATCGTGGAGGTGAATATTTGAGTTATGATTTTCTCACGCATCTTAAAGCAAGTGGAATCGTTTCGCAACTCACGCCACCCGGAACACCACAGCGCAATGGTGTGTCTGAACGCCGGAATCGAACCTTATTAGATATGGTCCGATCAATGATGTCTCTTACTGATTTGCCGTTATCATTTTGGGGTTATGCATTAGAAACCGCTGCATTCACTTTAAATAGGGCTCCATCTAAATCCGTTGAGACGACACCGTATGAACTGTGGTTTGGTGCTAAACCTAAGTTGTCGTTTCTTAAAGTTTGGTGATGCGAATCTTACGTCAAGAAGTTGATGCCGGACAAGCTCGAACCCAAAGCGGAGAAATGCGTATTCATAGGATACCCTAAGGAAACTATTGGGTATACCTTCTATCACAGAACCGAAGGCAAAGTGTTTGTCGCAAAGAACGGTTCCTTTCTTGAGAAGGAGTTTCTCTCGAAAGAAGTGAGTGGGAGGAAACTAGAGCTAGACGAGGTTATTGAACCTTCTCCTGAATTGGAGAGTAGCGCAGCACCTGAAATTGTTCCAGTGCCGCCTGCACCAACAATAGAGGAAGCTAATGACAAGGATCATGAAGCTTCGGACGATGCTGCTACTGAACGTCGCAGGTCGACAAGGTCGCGTGCCCCTCCTGAGTGGTACGGCAACCCTGTCTTGACTGTCTTGTTGGTAGAAGACAGTGAACCTACGAACTATGAGGAAGCGATGATGAGCCCAGACTCTGAGAAATGGCTAGAAGCCATGAAATCCGAACTAGGATCCATGAGCGAAAACCAAGTATGGACTTTGGTGGACCCTCCTAGCGACCGTAAGGCCGTTGAGTGCAAATGGATCTTCAAGAAGAAAACGGACGCGGGTGGTAATGTTACCGTCTATAAAGCACGGCTTGTCGCGAAAGGTTTTCGACAAGTTCAAGGTGTTGACTACGATGAGACTTTCTCTCCCGTAGCGATGTTTAAGTCCATTCGGATTTTATTAGCAATTGCTGCGTTTCATGATTATGAAATATGGCAGATGGATATGATGCAACCCGAAGGTTTTGTCGATCCTAAGGATGCTGATAAAGTATGCAAACTTCAGCGTTCTATTTATGGACTGAAGCAAGCATCTCGGAGTTGGAACCTTCATTTTGATCAAGTGATCAAGAGCTTTGGATTTGTTCCAAATTTCTACGAAGCTTGTATCTACAAGAAAGTGAGTGGGAGCTCGGTGAAATTTCTAGTACTATATGTGGATGACATATTGATTATTGGAAATGACATTAACATGCTTAACGATGTGAAGAGTTATTTGAACAAGTGTTTTTCAATGAAAGACCTAGGTGAAGCTGCTTATATATTGGGCATCAAAATCTATAGAGATAGACAAAGACGCCTGATAGCTTTAAGCCAGAGTACATACCTAGACAAAGTTCTGAAAAGGTTCAGAATGGATAAGGCAAAGAAAGGTTCAGTGCCTATGTTGTCAGGTAAGATATTGAGCAAGGCTCAGTGTCCAGCTACGGTAAATGATAGGGAAGCTATGAGCAAAGTGCCTTATGCCTCGGCCATAGGTTCTATCATGTATGCCATGCTGTGTACTAGACCGGATGTGTCCAATGCTCTTAGTTTGACGAGCAGATATCAAAGTGATCTAGGAGTGGAACACTGGACAGCCATGAAGAACATCCTAAAATACCTAAATAGGACTAAAGAAATGTTCTTAGTCTATGGCGGTGATGAACAACTTGTCGTAAAAGGTTACGTCGACGCTAGTTTTGACACCGACAAAGATGATTCTAAATCTCAGACAGGATACGTGTATATTTTGAATGGAGGAGCTGTGAGCTGGAGAAACTGCAAGCAAAGCGTGATCGCGGGATCTACAGTAGAAGCGGAATACATGGCTGCTACAGAAGCGTCAAGTGAAGGAGTTTGGATTAGGAACTTCATCACTGAGCCTGGCGTGGTTCCAAGTGCATTGGACCCACTGGATATATTGTGTGACAACACTGGCGCCATAGCACTTGCTAAGGAACCAAGATATCATCCAAAGACCAAGCATATCAACCGCAAGTTTCATATAATCCGAGATTATATAGCAGATGGAGATCTGAAGATTAGCAAAGTACATACAGATCTGAATGTCGCAGATCCATTGACTAAACCTCTTCCACGTGTAAAAAATGATCAGCACCTCAGTGCCATGGGTGTGAGATTGTTGCCAGATGTAAACTAGATTATTGACTCTAGTGCAAGTGGGAGACTATTGGAATTATGCCCTAGAGGCAATAATAAAGATGTTATTATTATAATTCTTGTTCATGATAATGTTTATATTCCATGCTAGAATTGTATTAAGCGGAAACTTTAATACTTGTGTGGTTTGTGAACAACACCGTGTCCCTAGTACGCCTCTATGGACTAGCTCATTGATTAATGATGGTTGAGGTTTCCTAACCATGGACATGAGTTGTCAATTAATAATGAGATCATACCATTGGGAGAATGATATGATGGACAGACCCAAACTAAGCGAAGCAATTAGATCGTGTCATCGTGTTGATCTTTGCGAAGCTTTTCTGATGTCAAATATTGTATTCCTTAGACCATGAGATAATACAACTCCCTGGTATCGGAAGAAAGCTTTGAGGTCATCAAACGTCATCCTATGAGAGGGTGATCATAAAGGTGTCTCTCAGGTGATCGGAAAGTATCTGTTGGGTTGAATGTATCGAGATGGGATTTGTCCCTCCCAAGTCAGAGAGATATACTTCGGGCCCACTCGGTAATCGATATCAAAACCGCTTGCAAGCATGTGGTTAATGAGTTAATCACAAAGTGATATCGGATTACGGAACGAGTAAAGTACTTGCTCTGAACGAGATTGAACTAGGTATGACGGTACCGACGATCAAATCTCGGGCAAGTAAAATATCGCGAGACGAAGGGAATATATATGGGATTGATTGAATCCTGGCATCGTGGTTCATCCGATATGATCATCGATGAATGTGTGGGAGTCAATATGGGTTTCCAGACTCCGCTGTTGATTATTGATAGAAGATCATGTCTGCATATTCTCGAACCCGCAGGGTCACACACTTAACGTGTCTCGACGCTAGGATAGATTGGATAATTGGTTTATGAGTTTTTGTTCGGAGTCTCGGATGAGATCCGGGACATCACGAGAGGTTCCGGAGTGGTCCGGAGAATAAGATTCATATAAGGCAGTGCAGTTTTTGGAGTTCGGAATTGTTCCGGGTTAATCGGTATTGTACCGGAAGCTTCTAGAACCTTCAGGAAGGGGACCAACGTGGCCCCACCTTCCGGGAGGGGGCATGGGCCTATGAGGGAGTGCCCTGGCCGCTTTGGGCCAGGGGCACAAGGCCCCATAGGGCCCAACCGGCCAGCTAGGGTAAAACCCTAACTAGACCTTCTAGAAGGGGGGGGGTTTCCTTGCCCCCCACTCCTCCTTGTGGCCGCCGGTTTGGGCTTGGGGGAGGGGCTAGGGCAGCCGCCCACCCCTCTATATAAAGAGGGCTGGGGGCACACCACACCCCCACACCTTCCCTTCCAAGCCCAGTCGCTCTGCTGCCCTCCTCTCTCTCTCCCTCCCGACTGCGTGTAGGCGAAGCCCTGCTGCAGAAACTCTCCACCATATACACCACGCCGTCGTGTTGTAGATCCAATCCGTCTCTCCACCATACTTGCTGGACCGAGGAAGGAGGAGACGTCGAGGTGCTGCACGTGTGCATCTCACGGAGGCACCGCCACTTGTGGTGCTAGATCGGATCGGATCGCGAGGAGGAGGAGCGAGTACGACTATATCACCCACGTTCCGACGAACGTTCCGTTGTGCGAATGTTCAAGGATATGAAGATCTAATCCAATCTCTCTCGTTGTTTGCATCTCCTAGATTAGATCTTGGCTTTCCCTCTGTTCGCATCCGTAGAAAATTTTGATTTACTATGCCGCGAACCCCTTGCAGTCGGGCTATGTCAGCAGTTTGCATGCATCGCTAGGTTGTGTCAAGTATAGCAGGTCATGATGTGTTGGCAGTCTTTTTGCATGGTTGGACCGACGAGTGTAGAGATTTTTGTTCCCAATCTAGTTGGGTCATTCCTAGCTAGTTTCTTCACGTGTCCATGACTAGCTTTTTCACGTGATCGAGCAGGAGCGCTATGGTCGTTGTACAACTAGCTAGCATATAGAAACTGGCTTATACAAGCTAGCTTATACTCGTTAGCTTGTTCATGTCTACTTATACAAACCACTTCCATCTACCAAACATCCATGCTAACGAGTACAGCTAGCTAGTAAGAAAATATGATGATATTTATAGTGGTACGCAACAATACAACACATATGTAATGATAATACAATACGTTGGTAGAGAGTTTTTTGCCCGTGCTCTGGTGCACAACCATGCTAACACAAGCAAACAACGTACACATATATCTAGGAGACCATTTGTTTGCATGTAGCCTGTCAGCTTTACAAAATGTTTGTTGTAGCCTGTCAGCTTTATTACAGTTTGGTTAATCAAACTGTCTAGCTTATTCTTGTTTTGCATGTATCTCAGCGCACACGTTGGGCGGCATCCAACAGGGGGGCAGCTATCCCCCTGGGCAGCAGACTATTTACCTTTAGCAAAAAGGAAATAGCGGACTCATAGTGGAGTTGGAAAATTTATATAAAAATATTGCATGTAGAATAAGGGTCCGTTAAATTGTGGATATATCTATAAAGCTATTGTTTTAGCTTGACTCAAAGTAGGTTAATCAAATTACTGGTTATTTCTTTTGTATGATTTTCTTGCATGTCATTCTTATTTTTTTGGTTAAATAGACAAATACTTTGAATTAAATACATTAGATATCATATTACAATATTTTGGTGTTAAGACATTTTCTTCTATTTTTTCGATGTTGTTTAAAGTTCCTATTTAAGATGATTGATGTATATACTTACAATCAAGAAGATGTAGCCTAATAAAACTTGGTTGAAATTTTATAATATTCTTTAGTTATTTGAAACGTATTATTTGGATACTGAAATGAATTATTATGTGTACTGATCGAATGTTCTTAGTGCCGGGGTTAGATTTTCTAGGTAATGTTCACATATTTGACATGAACCTTTTTTTTGTGACGGTTGATTTAATTTTTCCGTAGGTTGGGTGCTCAAGAGAAACAACATTAGAAGTTATAGAGAACGTGTGGCCAAATGTAACTTGTCTCAAGTTTAATCAGCATAACTTTTTTTAATATTTGGAACGGGCATATATAATTAGGCATGTATGTATTGTAAATAGTTAGGCACATAATTCACATATGTAGTTGATTGATCATATAAAAATCAAGTGTATCACCACCCGGTAAAGAAAAATAAGAAGGGTCACGGTTTTTTGTTGTATGCATGTAACCGAAGTGTAGATTGAACATGTGCACTTGTTCACGTGTAGTAAAAAGGGTTAGCCTTTTCTTCTTATACGTGCACGATCTATCATATGCTAATTAACTGAGCAATTTATACACGAGGCCCAGTGTATAAATTTCTACTCGTATAAGAATGCGACTTTATTTACCTATAAATTACACAGATATAATATTAAAAAATATTCTGTTTGTATGAAATAGGACTCTCTTGACCTTAAGTGGACGATTATGGACCAGTAGGGTCGGCCGGCCGGCCGGCCGGAGCACAACGTACGACACTTTTTTCATAAATATCTAGAATTTAGTTTTCTTTTAAACTTATGCGTGTCATATACTCATGTGTACATGTTTAACGTCTTACGTACCACCTTTTAGTTTTTAATCTCAATTGTTAAAATATTGATCAACTTAGTAGATTTTTTAAGCCTATGTGGATCAATCTGGTGCCTCGAAAAACAGTCTTATATATACATATCATATACTCATGTGCACATGTTTAACGTCTTATGTAACACACCTTTTAGCTTTTAATCTCAACCGTTAAAATATTGATCAACTTAGTAGATTTTTTAAGTTTATGTGGATCAAACTGGTGCCTCGAAAAACAGTCTTATATTGCTTTTAGTATATAATAATAGAAGATTGGTTTTTTACCCAAAAGTTGATTGGCCTTGGATCATATACCCAAAATTCATTGTTCATTGGTAAAATACCCACAAGGGGCTTTGATGCAAAGAAAGTAACACTCGGTCCCTCCATTTGTAGTAGAAAAAGAAATCATAATTCTGCCCTCTATTAATGAAAAAGAGTCATTCACGAATGGTTGGGTGGGTCAGTTTTGATCAACTAGATCACAAATCATCGTTGGGTCAGCTTGGAATACATGCGCGTCTCTCACCATGATGGCTGGTGGCTGCAGATCAGCCACGACGCCCGCACGCCGATGCTGTCTCCGCCGTGTCCTGGTCTGTCATTAAAACAGTTTGCTCGTGAACGATGCAGTTCTCTCTGTCTCCGCCACTCTTCTACTGAGATTTGATGAATATTGTTTTGAGCCGGGGATTACTTAATGTCAGGCTAATCAACTTCCGTCCTAGTGACAGTGGCAATGGTTGCTGATGTTCTTGCGAGTTGCAATGTTGTTCTCCCAAAAAAACAATCTATGATGTAACCATTTTTTGCATTCATCGTGAAAAAGTATACTCATAAGAGATGAAAAGAGAGATCATAGAGCTAATGTAAGGAGCGATTCAAGTTGAATCACTCGACCCAGGAAGAAGAAACAGATGATCAACTCCACGCTACCTAGTTAAAAAATGATGAATTCCAGGCAGAGATTAAAATGGACTAGTTCTTTCTCAAGCAATTAAGGAGTTAAACTTGACTGATTTATAGAAAACCCCTTTTGGGTAAATCATAAAAAGATTTAATCCTTTTTATGGGTATTTTACCAATGGACCATCAACTTTGGGTACATAATCCAAGGCTAATGAACTTTTAAATAAATAACCAATTTTCCCTATTTTTATTTGTTGGATTTGATGCTTTTTCCGGTGAAATGAACCTAGATAAACTGAAGTACTAGTACTGCTAACACCGAGACAGTGATTACTCCTGGTTAATAGTACAAATACCTAGATACATGTGCAAAAATTTAAACTTTGGAGGAGAATCATGAGAAAATTTGCTTATGAATGTAGCGAACATATATAAGAGTTTTCCATCAAAACAAATACATAAGAGTGTGTACAAGAATATGTTCTCAGATAAAGTACCTAGCTTAGATGCAAATGAAGCACCCGAACGTTACAGACGGAGCATCGAATGAAGCACCAGAACGTTGCAGAAGGAACATCGCTCCCATTGCATGTACATTATTTGTGTGTAGTATCCTCGCATCAGTGCATACAAACCGATGGTGAGACAAACTCATCACCCTGAAGGCTTGAAGAAGGTATGTTCAAGAAATTTTCATGGATACCATGATGAGGATTAGATGTATGGATGTAACATTACAATCAAGATGTTGGTACTTTATGTGTAAAACCGCATATCCCGAGGCTTCCAATGCCTAGGATAGTTTTTGTGATTGCAAACGAACCGCAAAATCAAATCCAACTAATTGCAAGATTTGTATAAATCGTGTATGCAATATATGCTAGTGAACCTAGCAACTACTAGGGTCGATTATTTTTTGCTCGGTCTCGATAATGCATGAAGGTTTATTTTATGAATGATAGTTTTCTATCTCTCTTGTCATTCTTAAATAAGAATATAATTACATTAATGGTTGATACAATATGTTGTAACAACCATGCAATGGATGCTTTCATGTAGTTCAATGATACCATAATGGTCATATGTACACCCTTGTACTATTGTGAGCATATCCTCCCTAGATAAAAATAGTTCCATCATACATTTTGATCATAGCAATAAAGTTCACCGTTTAGCTTGTATAGAGCACCACATTTTGAGAAAGCCATTGAAATTTTCATCTTAAGTAATGTTGCATTCACGAGAATAAATGGGCCTAAGAATCCATAATCTTCAACATATAGGACTAGTTATTGATGAAAAATCATCAAATTCCTTTGATAATTTCTCCAACCAAACATGTAGAATGGTAAATGTAATCATCATGTATGTGTAGCTCCAACACTGTCTACCATGTAGTGTTTTAATTGTCCTCATGTTTCATCGCTACCTACCTACCTACGTTATAGGTCAAAACTCGTTATTCTAGAGGATGTCCTCTCCTGGCTAGATTTTGTCAAGCCTACTGCAAGGATCTTGCATCTCGTACATCGTCTTTCTCTCTCCTATGTTCACACGATTCCTGTGCCGTCACGTTTCTTGTTCCTTTTTCTTGTATGTTGGAGAACACATATGGGTCATGTAGCACCTCCGGACCAGGGTTAGACAAATCACAGACCTTAGTCTGACATAAGCCAAACCTAGATCTCGAGAGTATACAGTGAGAGAATCGGTAGCACAACAGTGACCCTACGACACAAAAATTATTACAGCAAGCTTATAACTGAGCAGAGAACCAAAATATTACAACAAGAGGTCACTAACCACCAAACACAAAACACCAAACAACGGAAGGTAAATTATGCTATTAAATATAGAAAACTTAATAAATGACCTAAGATGCCTGAAGCATAACGATGTCATCCTAGCCCATAGATTCTAGGCTGTCGGTCGGGAACCCCAAGCTACTCGTTTGTGTTGATGTTGTAAGAACTCATCTTCATGGAGCACTTACTCTGCTACCAAAGTATCTAGGAAGAAAGGGTGATTACATGATGTACTCGTGGCTGGTGGAGTTAATTTGCATAAATCTATGTTTGTTTGTAAAACAAGAGGGAGTAGAAGCTCATCTAACAAAACATTTTAAAAGAGGATAACAGAGCAACATCTCTAACTTATTGATCATCATTTTTTGATATCCACCAAAATAATAATCATCGGAACCTCAACTAGGATCACACCCCTCATATCCTGAGAAAGCATCCTTAAGTACAATTGATCTGCCAAGTTTTGCGATTAGGTTAATGTTCTCTATGATCTTAGAATCCGGTCACCAAGTCATTTATTACCGTGAACATGACTTTTCGAAAAGATCTAACGCTGTGGTGTACAACTTTACCTACATGTACCAACCGACTCTTAATGCCACTTAAGATTATCCCTCTTCCTTGGAAGATGCCGACGTAGGGTGGTTAGGCACGACCTTTACCTTGCTTTTTCCTAATCCATGAGTCACCAAGAAACGGGTAGTCTGTTTGCTATAGAGGGTTGTAGTCTCAGTTTGATCCAATCTCTATGCCCATGGATCGGGAGTTTAAATCCTCGGAGCCTCCTCCTTGGACACGCCCTATATGATGTTGAGATTCTAGGAAATATTTCAATTATATTAATCTAGAAATAAATCATGAGCCAGACATGCACATACTGATATTTGTTAATGAAACCATATATTACTAGACTAATCATAGAATTATCTATGGAAATTTCTAGTCTATGCACACATAAATAAGTAAGAGAGGGATTAGCATATTGTACCCTCCGGTAGGCCAATTGGTTGTAGCAGCGGCCTCATCGGTCGCCCTCTTGGAAGGAGCGGCAACCCGTTCGGCTTTGGTGGCCATGGTGATGACGAAGACGTGGAAGTAGCGGTTGATCAGCGAGCAGTCGCGTAGAATACGCTCCCCAAAAACCTAATCTGCCATCTCCTGTATTGGATCTAGAGAGGCAAGGTTTCGGAGGTCTGCTCTTCCGTCAGTCGTGTACGCGGTGGACGAAATAGGATCACTCGTAGTAGCAACACTAGAGGAAAAAACAGTAGCAACCACACATGGAGGCAGTAATTCTATTATGTCGCTGGAGAGGAGAGAACTCTCCAATATATAGGCACAGGCAGATACGAGAGAGTTCAGCAGAAAGAAACAGTAGTAATGAATGACTAGAAATGCCTGTACTTAATAGCACTTAAGACAAAATGTTTCTGCTCGTATTCATTCTCATTAACATTTCAGTTGCAACCATTCGTATCTCGTTTCTGAGCGACAAAAAGAACACATTGGCTCGGCAAGATTCCCGTAACCCGCAGCGCGCGCATCGTAACGAGGCGAGGCGAGTCGGGGCGAAGGAGGAGGAGCGCGCGTGTAGAACGCCTCTCCTCACTTCACACCAAGTCATACTAGTGGGAGGAGAGCTCACCTTATATGTTGGTGGAAATCTCTTCCAACTAGCTATGTGGGACTAAACTCCCATCACTCCTCTTGCCATGAATGGGCTCTTAGGGATTTTCCTGAAATTGTTAGATGGGTCTAAATCCCACCCCTATATTTCAACAATCCCCCACCAGATCCCAAAGACCCATGGTGTTTCCAACTCTATTTTTATATACTAGTATTTTTAGTGGAGACCTATCAAGGTTGAACATCCACCTATAACAGATGGCTACACTCCTTTACAACTGAACAATGGACTATGCGTTGAATTATCAGTTTGGCGTAAAGAGGTTTCACCAAATGTCTTACTAGTACTAGGTTGTCGAAAGATGACCCTTCGGGTGGAGCATATTAGTCACACTCCTGGCATTTTCATGAACTTACTAGAGATCACCCCAATCTTATAGACTATGACCAGCAGTCAGGCTCATATAGGTGTGTTCCTCCAAATATTGCTCTGTAGGATAGCATCTTGCTTATAAAAGCTTTGGAACACATTAACACAAAAGTCAACCTGCCATACAGTTTCCGAGAGTATTGCATCTCTTGTGGAGTGGGTTAGTAAACTACTCTCCTTTGTTAACCACTATCTTGTTTTCCTAGGTCATACTTCACGGGATCTCTGATCATATAGGTTGGGTTACTACGATGGAAAATCATGTGGGTATCATACCCATCTCCCTCGATGCATTTTCTATCACAAAACGGGATAGCCCTTTAGTAAAGGGATCTTCCAGATTCTTAGCCAACTGGATATAATCAACTGCTATCACTCTGGAGTTTCTTAAATGTCTGACAACTTCTAATCTCATTCTTATGTGTTTGTTGGACTGCATGTTGCCCTTTGAACTCTTTACCTTGACAATTACAGTCTGATTTTCACAGTTCATAAGGATAGCCGGTACTGGCTTTTCAATCACTGGCAAGTCCATCAAAAGATCTTGAAGCCATCCTGCTTCAACACTGGATGTGTTAATGCTGTTAATTCTTCTTCCACTATCGATCTTGTTAGGATCGTTTGCTTGCAATACTTCCAGGAAACAGCACCACCTCGAAGAGTAAACACATACCCCGTTGTGGCTTTCATCTCATCAGCATCAGAGATCCAATTTGCATCACTATACCCTTCAAGTGCCGACGGGTACCCGGTATAGTGAAGTCCATAGTTCACAATACCTTTCAGATAGCACATAATTCTTTCAACAGCACCCCAATGCACTTTAGGGTTCGCAGCATAGAAAAGAAAAAATTTCCTATGATGTGAACTATATACCAAGATCTATCTACTAGATACAAACAACGGGCGGATGTATATCCGTAGAGAACATACCCTTGAAGACCGATAAAGCTTAACGAGTCCAAACTCGTGGTTGATGTAGACGATCTCTTGCCGATCTCAAGATCGAGAGGAAGTCCTAGCGCCGCAAAACAGCAGCGCATCCGTGCTCGCACACACGTTCGAGGCACCGAGCAACCTCCGCCTCCTCGCTCCAGCGATGCAGCGGAAGCACAACTCTTTCTTGCCGAATAGCCACCGGGAACATGTATCTCGCTAGTCCGAGACCATGGGGGATAAATTCTAGAGGGGGAGAGAGATCCTTCACGAGGAGGTGTGAGAGACAAGTGAGGAGGGGGGCTCCTTTTATAGGAGGAGGGGGGAGCACCCAAGGGGTGGCCGCCGGCCATGGGGGGCAGCCCCCTCCCCTCCTTCATTCATGTGGGTGGACACTCCACTCACAAAATGCCCTTTAAATTTCCTCCACTCAAAAGTCCACTCAAATTCCCATTAAATTTCCACCAAATTTAATGCAAACTCTCATTAAATAAAACTCTTTTATTTTAGAATTTTGTCAATTACTTTAATGACAAACATTCACAAATAACCCCTTGCTAGAATTCTATTTCACATGCATAACCACTTTATGCAATTTCACCCGAAAACCTGTTTCGGTATCTAGTGAAATAAATTCCTGCGCTTGTTCATTCTTTCGGCATGAAACATTTGCTCCAATTGGATGTCGGTGTCTCTTAAGTGTGTCACCCTACGGTTCGTGAATAATGCGGACATGATCGAGACCCCTCTCGGATCAATAATCAGAAGCGGGATCTGGAGACCCATACTGACTCCCACACATTCAACGATGACTTTCTTGTGATCATTGGAACCTTTTACGCTAGTATCTTAATCCCTTTGTTTCACGATATATTACATGTCCGAGATTCGATCATCGGTATCTCCATACCTAGTTTGATCTCGTTACCGACATGCACTCTTTTCTCGTTCCTGTGATATAACATTCTAGTGATCAAATCACTTGCTTGCAAGCTAATCAATGTGATATCACCGAGAGGGCCCAGAGTATATCTATCCGTCATCGGGATGAACAAATTCCACTCTCGATCCATGAGCCTCAACATAACACTTTATTAGTTCTGAATCCATCTTTATAATCACCCTGTTACGGTGTGACGTTTGATGTTATCAAGAAACTCTTCCGGTGTTAGTGATTGACATGATCTCATGGTCTAAGGATTAGGATCACTTCTTAAGTTGTTATAGCAATATAAACTCAATGACTTTGATCGTAATGCTATACTTCGGATGAATGTTCATCACACCATTACACTAATGTTGTGATCCCGTTATTAACAACATCCAATGTCCATGATCAGGAAACCTTGATCATCTTGTTAATCAACGAGCTAGTTTATGAGAGAGGCATAACTAGGAACTTTCTGTTTGTTTATTAAACACACATGTATTAACGTTTCCGTATTAATACAATTATAGTGGGACTAACTAGGAACTTTATTTTGCATGCTATAATTGTATTAATACGGGAACGTTAATACATGTGTGTTTAATAAACAAACAGAAAGTTCCTAGTTATGCCTCTCTCATAAACTAGCTCGTTGATTAACAAGATGATCAAGGTTTCCTGATCATGGACATTGGATGTTGTTAATAATGGGGTCACAACATTAGTGTAATGGTGTGATGAACATTCATCCAAAGTATAGCATTACGATCAAAGTCATTGAGTTTATATTGCTATAACAACTTACGAAGTGATCCTAATCCTTAGACCATGAGATCATGTCAATCACTAACACCGGAAGAGTTTCTTGATAACATCAAACGTCACACCGTAATAGGGTGATTATAAAGATGGATTCAGAACTACTAAAGTGTTATGTTGAGGCCCATGGATCGAGAGTGGAATTTGTTCATCCCGATGACGGATAGATATGCTCTGGGCCCTCTCGGTGATATCACATTGATTAGCTTGCAAGCAAGTGATTTGATCACTAGAATGTTATATCATAGGAACGAGAAAAGAGTGCATGTCGGTAACGAGATCAAACTAGGTATGGAGATACCGATGATCGAATCTCGGACATGTAATATATCGTGAAACAAAGGGATTAAGATATACTAGCGTAAAAGGTTCCGACGATCACAAGAAAGTCATCGTTGAATGTGTGGGAGTCAGTATGGGTCTCCAGATCCCGCTTCTGATTATTGATCCGAGAGGGGTCTCGATCATGTCCGCATTATTCACGAACCGTAGGGTGACACACTTAAGAGACACCGACATCCAATTGGAGCAAATGTTTCATGCCGAAAGAATGAACAAGCGCAGGAATTTATTTCACTAGATACCGAAACAGGTTTTCGGGTGAAATTGCATAAAGTGGTTATGCATGTGAAATAGAATTCTAGCAAGGGGTTATTTGTGAATGTTTGTCATTAAAGTAATTGACAAAATTCTAAAATAAAAGAGTTTTATTTAATGAGAGTTTGCATTAAATTTGGTGGAAATTTAATGGGAATTTGAGTGGACTTTTGAGTGGAGGAAATTTAAAGGGCATTTTGTGAGTGGAGTGTCCACCCACATGAATGAAGGAGGGGAGGGGGCTGCCCCCCATGGCCGGCGGCCACCCCTTGGGTGCTCCCCCCTCCTCCTATAAAAGGAGCCCCCCTCCTCACTTGTCTCTCACACCTCCTCGTGAAGGATCTCTCTCCCCCTCTAGAATTTATCCCCCATGGTCTCGGACTAGCGAGATACATGTTCCCGGTGGCTATTCGGCAAGAAAGAGTTGTGCTTCCGCTGCATCGCTGGAGCGAGGAGGCGGAGGTTGCTCGGTGCCTCGAACGTGTGTGCGAGCACGGATGCGCTGCTGTTTTGCGGCGCTAGGACTTCCTCTCGATCTTGAGATCGGCAAGAGATCGTCTACATCAACCACGAGTTTGGAATCGTTAAGCTTTGTCGGTCTTCAAGGGTATGTTCTCTACAGATATACATCCGCCCGTTGTTTGTATCTAGTAGATAGATCTTGGTACATAGTTGTTCCCATCGTAGGAAAATTTTTGTTTTCTATGCTGCGAACCCTACACTATCATATACTTGGAATACACATAATAAACACTTTATTATTGCCTCTCAGGGCATATTCCCTTCAGTCCCCACTTGCACTAGAGACAATAATTTAGTTACATAGTGATAAATCTAACACCCATTGAGTTCTGGTGTTGATCATGTTTTGCTCTAGGGAGAGTTTTAGTCAACGGATCTGCTACATTGAGATCCGTATGTACTTTACAAATCTTTATATCTCCATCCTTGACATGCTCGCGTATGGAGTGAAAACGCGCTTAATATGCTTGGAATGCTTGTGAGACCTTGGCTCTTTCGCATTGGCAATGGCACCATTGTTGTCACAATAGATCACCATTGGGTCCAACGCGTTTGCCACCACTCCTAGTTCGGATATGAACTCCTTCATCCAAAATGCTTCCTGAGCCGCTTCCGAAGCAGCAACATATTCGGCCTCCGTTGTTGATCCCGCTACCACAGGTTGTTTGGAGCTCCTCCAACTAACCGCTCCGCCATTCATGAGAAATACGTATCAGGATTGAGACTTAGAGTCATCCGGATCGGTGTCAAAGCTAGCGTCGACATAACACTTAGCGACGAGCTCTTCTTCACCTCCGTATACAAGAAACATATCCTTAGTTCTTCGTAAGTACTTAAGGATATTCTTGACCGCTATCCAGTGTTCCGAACCTGGATCCGATTGGTACCTACTAGTCAAACTAATAGCATGTGCCACATCCGGTCTTGTACATAGCATGGCGTACATTATAGAGCCTATGGCTGAAGCATAGGGGACTTTGTCCATTATCTCTCTTTCTTCCGCCGAAGCCGGACTTTGAGTCTTACTCAATGTCTTGCCTTGCAACATAGGTAAGAACCCCTTCTTACTTCCGTCCATTGTAAACTTCTTTAAAATCTTATCAAGGTATGTACTTTGCGATAGCCCTATTAGGCGCCTAGATCTATCTCTATAGATCTTTATGCCTAATATGTATGACGCTTCACCTAGGTCCTTCATTGAAAATTTGCTGTTTAGATAACTTTTAACACTGTTTAAAAGATCTATATCATTTCCGATCAATAATATGTCATCCACATATAATATCAGAAATGCCACATTGCTCCCACTCACTTTCTTGTAAATACAAGCTTCTCCATAAGTTTGGACAAATCCAAACTCTTTGATCACCTCATCAAAGCGGAGATTCCAACTTCGTGATGCTTGCTTCAATCCATAGATGGATCGCTGAAGCTTTCACACCTTGTTAGCATCCTTAGGATCGACAAAACCCTTTGGTTGTATCATATACAACTCTTCTTCAATATTACCATTGAGACGCGGTTTTGACATCCATCTGCCATATCTCATAATCGAAATATGCAGCAATTGCTAACATAATCCTAACTGACTTTAGCATCGCTACGGGAGAGAAAGTCTCATCGTAGTCAACTCCTTGAATTTGTCGAAACCCCTTTGCGACAAGTCGAGCTTTATAGACGGTCACATTACCATCAGCATCAGTTTTCCTTTTGAAAATCCATTTGTTCTCCACGGCCTTTCGGTCGTGAGGTAATTCCACCAAGTTCCAAACTTGATTTTCATACATGGATTCCATCTCGGATTTCATGGCTTCTAACCATTTGTTGGAATCCGGGCTCATCATCGCTTCTTCATACGTCGCAGGGTCATCATTTTCATCAACCATGAAATTCATGACAGGATTTCCGTACAGCTCGGGAGCTGCACGCGTCCTGTTTGACCTGCGAGGTTCGGTAGTACTCTCTTTCGGAGTTTCATGATCATTATCATTAGTTCCCTCTTCAACAGGTGGAGCCAACTCCGGAACAACTTCCGGCGCTGCGCTACTCGCCATACTTTGAAGAGAAGGTTCCACAACCTCTTCGAGTTCTACCTTCCGACTACTCACACCTTTCGCGAGAAACTCTTTCTCTAGAAAGGATCCATTCTTAGCAACAAAAACCTTGCCCTCGGATCTGTGATAGAAGGAATACCCAATAGTTTCTTTAGGGTATCCTATGAAGACGCATTTTTCTGCTTTGGGTTCGAGTTTATCCGGTTGAAGTTTCTTCACATAAACATCGCATCCCCAAACTTTAAGAAATGACAGCTTAGGTTTGTTTTCAAACCACAATTCATACGGTGTCTTTTCAACGGATTTAGATGGTGCCCGATTTAAAGTGAATGCAGCAGTTTCTAGTGCATAACCCCAAAATGACAACGGCAAGTCCGTCAGAGACATCATAGATCGAACCATATCTAATAAAGTACGATTACGACGTTCCGACACACCATTTCGCTGTGGTGTTCCGGCAGGTGTGAGTTGTGAAACAATTCCACACTCTTTCATGTGAGTGCTAAACTCGTAACTTAGATACTCACCTCCACGGTCGGACCGTAGAAATTTGATCTTTCTATTACGATGATTTTCCACTTCATTCTAAAATTCCTTGAACTTTTCAAAGGTTTCAGACTTGTGTTTCATCAAGTAGATATAACCGTATCTACTCAAATCATCCGTGAAAGTAACAAAATAACGATATCCATCTCGCGCCGACACACTCATTGGACCACATACATCAGAATGTATGATTTCCAATAAATCTGTCGCCCGTTCCATTGAACCGGAAAACGGCGTTCTAGTCATCTTGCCCATAAGGCATGGCTCACATGTATCAAATGATTCATAATCAAGTGATTCCAAAAGTCCATCTGAATGGAGCTTCTTCATGCGTTTAACGCCAATATGACCTAGACGGCAGTGCCACATATATGTGGATATATCATCATTAAGTTTAATCCTTTTAGCATCAACATTATGAATATGTGTAACATTATCATCGAGATCTAATAGAAATAAACCATTCATCATCGGTGCATGACCATAAAAGATTTCATTCATATAAATGGAACAACCATTGTTCTCGGATTTAAATGAATAATCACTTCGCATCAAACACGATCCAGATACAATGTTCATGCTCAGTGCAGGCACCAGATAACATTTATTCAAGTTTATAACTAATCCCGACGGTAAGTGGAGAGGCAGCGTTCCAACGGCGATCACATCAACGCTTGATCCATTGCCGACACGCATCTTGACCTCACCCCTTGCTAGCGGTCGCTTGTTCCACAGCCCCTGATTCGAGTTACAGATATTAGCAACTGAACCGGTATCAAATACCCAGGTGCTACTGCGAGCACTAGTCAAGTACACATCAATAACATGTATATCATATATACCTTTGTTTGCCTTGCCGGCCTTCTTGTCTGCCAGATACTTGGGGCAGTTGCGCTTCCAGTGGCCAGTCCCCTTACAATAGTAGCACTCAAAATCAGACTTAGGTCCAACTCGGGGTTTCTTTTCAGGCGCGGCAACAGGCTTGCC
This sequence comes from Avena sativa, assembly GCA_916181665.1. Classification (NCBI taxonomy): domain Eukaryota; kingdom Viridiplantae; phylum Streptophyta; class Magnoliopsida; order Poales; family Poaceae; genus Avena; species Avena sativa. Next base: position 303,029,328 of record OV702282.1, read on the forward strand.
GCCCTTACTTCCCTTCCGTTTTCCCTTCTTGTCTTTCTTGAAACCAGTGTTCCTATTGATCATCAACACTTGATGTTCCTTTTTGATCTCCACTTCTGCAGTTTTAAGCATTGACAGAAGCTCGGGGAGAGACTTCTTAATGCCTTGCATATTATAGTTCATCACGAAGCTCTTATAGCTAGGTGGCAGAGACTGCAGAACACGATGGATGCCTAAGTCAATGGGAATCGATATTCCCAAGTACACAAGCTTATCGGCGTAACCCGACATCTTGAGTACATGCTCACTAACGGAGCTGTGCTCTTCCATCATGCAGCTAAAGAACTTTTCTGAAGCGTTGTAGCTCTCTACAGCAGCATGTGTGTCGAAAATCATTTTCAACTCACCCATTGTATCAAATGCATTGCCGTTTTCGAAACGCTTTCGAAGTTCCGGCTCTAGCCCATACAATATGCCGCAATGAACTAAGTTGTGGTCCTCCTGACGAGTCTGATAGACATTCTTCTCCTCGTCAGGGGCATCATCTAAAGGTGGGGGGCCTAACGGCGCTTCTAGCACATATTGCTTTTGTGCAGCAGAGAGGAGAATCCTCAAATTCATGGCCCATTCGGTAAATTTGCTACCGTTCGTTGCTAGTTTCTCTTTCTCCATGAACACATTGAAATTAAAAGCAGGTGGTGCCATCTACAACAGAATTTGTAAAGTTTAGACTAAGTGTATGATAGATTGAGTTCAACTAATCTATATTACGAATGAACTCCCACTCAAAAACGACATCCCTCGTGCCTTTTTGGTGATTACATGAACCAAATCCACTACACCAAGTCCGATCATCACGTGAGTCGGTATAGCTTCAAAGGCGAGCATCCATATGGTCATCATATCAAAACATACGACTCATGCTTAACCTTTCGGTCCGTGTTCCGAGGCCATGTCTGTACATGTTAGGCTCGCCAAGTTAGAACCTTAGTATTCGCGTGTGTAACTGTTTTACACCCGAAATATGGTCGTGGATCCAAGAACACCCGATCATCACGTGATGTCTTGGAGCGACGAAAACATAATCGGTGCATACTAAAGGAAGAACACATTATTATCTTGATATTTAAATGAGGGATCATCTTATTATGCTAACAAAGCGCTAAACAAGCAATATAAGATGCTATCAAACATCATATGTTTATTAGTGAAATTATATGGTTCCCGCAGATGATCTCTATCATGTGCATCGTGGTATGATCACTATCATACCTATATGTGTAAATCCAAGGTCTATGGATTTTACACGCTATGTGTGTTGTAAGAGTATCATCTCATACTTCTACTTACAACACTACCATATCATAACACTAGCCCAGCAACAATCTAAACTAGACGCCTCTAATTTATCCATTGCAAGTTTTACGTGGCTTAGGGCTTTCGAGATAGAACCGTTCTTACCTACGAACATGAACCACAACGAGGATAATCAAATTGTTGACAACTCGCTTGCAAAATAGATATTGACTATAGTAGGAGAGACAGACACCCGCTAGCCACTTATGCAAACTAGTTGCATGTCAAGCGTGGAACAGGTCTCATGTGCGAGGACATGTAAAGTTTGTCCGGGCCGCTTCATCCCACTATGCCACCAATATCCAAAATTACAACAAAGGAGCAACAACATGATCATCATCGCCCACATACTCATATGTGTACTACCCGTGTAAAGTATCTACGCATAGATCCGGCTCTGATACCACTGTAGGGTTCGCAGCATAGAAAACAAAAAAATTCCTACGATGTGAACTATATACCAAGATCTATATACTAGATACAAACAACGGGCGGATGTATATCCGTAGAGAACATACCCTTGAAGACCGACAAAGCTTAATGAGTTCAACTCGTGGTTGATGTAGACGATCTCTTGCCGATCTCAAGATCGAGAGGAAGTCCTAGCGCCGCAAATCAGCAGCGCATCCGTGCTCGCACACACGTTCGAGGCACCGAGCAACCTCCGCCTCCTCGCTCCAGCGATGCAGCGGAAGCACAACTCTTTCTTGCCGAATAGCCACCGAGAACATGTATCTCGCTAGTCCAAGACCATGGGGGATAAATTCTAGAGGGGGAGAGAGATCCTTCACGAGGAGGTGTGTGAGACAAGTGAGGAGGGGGGCTCCTTTTATAGGAGGAGGGGGGAACCCCAAGGGGGTGGCCGGCGCATGGGGGCTGCCCCCTTGCCCTCCCCTCTTCATGTGGGTGGACACTCCACTCACAAATCTCCTTTAAATTCCCTCCACTCAAAAGTCCACTCAAATTCCCATTAAATTTCCACCAAATTTAATGCAAACTCTCATTAAATAAAACTCTTTTATTTTATTCAGAATTTTGTCAATTACTTTAATGATAAACATTCACAAATAACCCCTTGCTAGAATTCTATTTCACATGCATAACCACTTTATGCAATTTCACCCGAAAACCTGTTTCGGTATCTAGTGAAATAAATTCCTGCGCTTGTTCATTCTTTCGGCATGAAACATTTGCTCCAATTGGATGTCGGTGTCTCTTAAGTGTGTCACCCTACGGTTCGTGAATAATGCGGACATGATCGAGACCCCTCTCGGATCAATAATCAGAAGCGGGATCTGGAGACCCATACTGACTCCCACACATTCAACGATGACTTTCTTGTGATCGTCGGAACCTTTTACGCTAGTATCTTAATCCCTTTGTTTCACGATATATTACATGTCCGAGATTCGATCATCGGTATCTCCATACCTAGTTTGATCTCGTTACCGACATGCACTCTTTTCTCGTTCCTGTGATATAACATTCTAGTGATCAAATCACTTGCTTGCAAGCTAATCAATGTGATATCACCGAGAGGGCCCAGAGTATATCTATCCGTCATCGGGATGAACAAATTCCACTCTCGATCCATGAGCCTCAACATAACACTTTATTAGTTCTGAATCCATCTTTATAATCACCCTGTTACGGTGTGACGTTTGATGTTATCAAGAAACTCTTCCGGTGTTAGTGATTGACATGATCTCATGGTCTAAGGATTAGGATCACTTCGTAAGTTGTTATAGCAATATAAACTCAATGACTTTGATCGTAATGCTATACTTCGGATGAATGTTCATCACACCATTACACTAATGTTGTGATCCCGTTATTAACAACATCCAATGTCCATGATCAGGAAACCTTGATCATCTTGTTAATCAACGAGCTAGTTTATGAGAGAGGCATAACTAGGAACTTTCTGTTTGTTTATTAAACACACATGTATTAACGTTTCCGTATTAATACAATTATAACATGCAAAATAAACATCTATCATATACTTGGAATACACATAATAAACACTTTATTATTGCCTCTCAGGGCATATTCCCTTCATGCACATCACCCGGATTGGAAACAAACCGGGCTTAGTTTGGACACGGCAAACATGATGTCAGGCCTCGTAGCGCTTGCTAGGTACATGAGTGAACCAATTACTTGAGAGTATCTTAACTGATCCTTAGTTGTGCCTTCAAAGTTTCGAATCTGCACACTAGGATCATATGGTGTTGGAGAAATTTTGCAGTCAGAATATCCAAATCGACTCAAAATCTTCTCAACATAATGGGATTGTAGAAGTGTAATCCCACCCTCAATATCGCTCAATAGTTCGATGTTCAAGATAACATCAGCCACTCCAAGGTCCTTCATCTCAAAATTCTGAGATAGAAATGACTGAACCTCCTCAATGACTTTGGGGTTGGTCCCGAATATCAGTATGTCGGCAACATACAAGCACAGTATGACTCCTTCGCCCCCACCATGGCAATTGTATACACATTTGTTAGCTTCATTAACGAAAAAGCCAATAGATGTTAAAGTTGTATTGAACTTCGCATGCCATTGCTTAGATGCTTGTTTCAGGCCATATAATGATTTCAGTAACTTACACACTTTTCCTTCCTGGGCATCTATCACAAAGCCATCTGGCTGTTGCATGTAGATTTCCTCATCTAGCTCTCCATTTAGAAAATCCATCTTAACATCCATCTGGTGGACGAGAAGACCATGTGGGCATACCAACGAGAGTAATACCCGAATAGTGGTCAATCTGGCCACAGGTGAATAAGTTTCAAAGAAAGCTTCCTCTTATTTCTAGGAATAACCTTTGCGCACAAGCCTAGCCTTGTACTTTTCAATTGTACCATCGGGCCTAAGCTTTTTTTTAACACACACTTACATCCCAATGGCTTACAGCCATAGGGACGTTCAGTGACTTCCCATGTCCCGTTAGCTATGATGGAATCCATGTTGCTACGGACCGCTTCTTTCCAGTAATCAGCATCCGGGGATGCATAAGCTTCTGAAATAGAAGTAGGAGTGTCATCCACGAGGTACATAAGGAAATCATCACCAAAGGACTTTGCAGTCCTTTGTCTCTTTCCCCTACCAAGGGTTTCCTCGTCATCCTCCTTAGGATTCTCATAATGTGTTTATTCATAATACTCCATAGGAATGGCAGGCTCAGGAGCCTCCTCAGATTCCTGTCAAGAAGTGCTTTGCATATCTCTCATAGAAAAAATATCCTCAAAGAATGTAGCATCTTTAGAATCCAGAATTGTACCGACATTCACGTCAGGTACCTCCCATTTCACTACTAGAAATCTATATCCGACGTTGTTCTTAGCATAGCCCAAATTAACGCAATCCACGGTCTTTGGTCCGAGCTTACGCTTTTTTGGGATCGACACATTGACTTTTGCCAAACAACCCCATGTATGTAAGTATGAGAGTGTCGTTTTTCTCTTCTCCCATTGCTCATAGGAAGTAATCTCATTGTCTTTTGTCGGGAATTTATTCAGGACATGACATGATGTCAATATAGCCTCCTCTCACCATGCGTTGGATAAACCCGATGTAACATGGCGTTAACCAAATCCGTTAGAGTACGGTTTTTCTGTTCGGTAACCCCAATTTGACTGAGGTGAATAGGGAGGAATCCTCTCATGAATAATACCATGTTTCATACAAAAGGAATCAAACTCATTAGATAAATACTCTCCACCATGATCTGAACAAATTCATTTAATTTAATTTTCAAGTTGATTCTCAACTCCTACTTTATAGATCTTAAAGTAGTGTAGAGCCTCATATTTAGTTTTTAACATATATATATATAGCAATATCTAGTGTAATCATCTATCAGAGTCATGAAGTATATTTTTCCACCTTTAGTCAACGCACCATTCATCTCACAGATATCATAATATATGAATTCTACGGGTGCCAAGTTTCTCTCCCCTGCAGCTTTATGGGGCTTGCGAGGTTGCTTTGCTTGCACACATGAATGGCACTTAGAACCTTTGTGTAAAGTGAAACTCGGAATTAAATTCAAAATTTCTAGCCACGTCATACAACCAAAATCAATGTGACAAAGAAGTGAATGCCAAACTTATGTTTCATTAACACTCGAATGAATAGTGTTCACGACTTTATTACAAAAATCCGCGAGGGAAAGGCGGAACAAACCTCCGCATTTATAACCTTTTCCAACAAATAGTCCATATTTCGTAAAAACTACTTTATTAGACTCGAAAACCAACTTGAACCCTTCTCTACAGAGAAGGGAGCCACTAACGAGATTCTTCTTGATGGCGGGGACATGATGCACGTTCTTGAGCTGCACGATCCTTTCCGAAGTAAACTTCAGATCGACCGTTCCAACACCACGAATAGAAGCACTCGCGTCGTTCCCCATCAATACGGACCCGTTCCTTATGGCCTGATAAGAAGAAAACAGTGATATGTCAGCATGTACATGAATATTTTCACCCGCATCTATCCACCAATCGGTAGTGTGACAAACTGAATATACAATAAACAAATCACCATACCCAGATGCCCCATTCTCATTGTTGTTCACAATAAAGTTGACAGTCTTTGACTCCTGTCCTGCTTTCTTGAACATGTTCGGGCACTTGTTGGCCCAATATTCCTCTGAACCACAAGTGAAACAGCTACCTTTCTTATTATCTTCCTTGCAGGTCTTGTTACGCTTCTTCTTGAAGTCGGTATTATGTTGGACACCAATCTTCCCATTGGGCTTGTGGGAGTTGAAGTTTTTCTGTACCACATTGGCAACAGAAGTCCCTTCGGCCCCTATTCCGTGTGAGTTCTTTGCTCTTGAATTCCGCTCGACACTCAGATGGCCGATGACATCCTCTACTGAGAATTCATGCCTCTAGTATTTTAGAGTGGTAGCAAAGTTCCTCTAGGAATTAGGGAGCTTAGAAATTATGCATCTCGCGAAAAATTCGCCTGGTAAATCACACTTAAGAAGCTCAAGCTCCTTAGCGATGTATTGTATCTCATGAGCATGTTCCAATACATAACGGTTTTCAACCATTTTGTAATCGTGGAACTACTCAATAGTATACATATTGCTTCCAGCATCAATTGCGCTGAATTTAGATTCGAGCACGTCCCATAAGTCCTTGGCAACCCACATATGTAAATATGCATCAACCAACTTATCTCCGATCATGCTCAAAACGGCTCCAACAAAGACGACAATGGCCTCCCTAAATGCCTTCTCCTATTCAGGAATCGTTCCATTGGGAGTAACACCGGTGACCCATAACACGTTCATCGCTGTGAGCCATAAGGTGGTTTTTGGTATGCCAATGCTTAAAGTATGTTCCCGTAAACAGGGACGGTTTCAGTGTAGCAGCAAAGACTTGAATCGAAAATTGCCTACATAGATTTTCGATTATTGAGATTTTAGGCAATATTTCAATTATATTAATCCAGAAATAAATCATGAGCTAGACATGCACATACTGATATTTGGTAATGAAACCATGTATTACTAGACTAATCAAAGAATTATGTACGAAAATTGCTAGTACTATGCACACAGAAATAAGTAAGAGAGGGATTATCATATTGTACCCTTCGGTAGGCAAATTGTTCGTAGCAACAGCGGAGGCGGCAGCCTCATCAGCCGCCCTCTTGGAAGCAGTGGCAGCCTGTTCGGCTTTGGTGGCCATGGTGATGACAAAGACGTGGAAGTGGCGGTTGATTGAAAGCAAGCAGTCGCGTAGAAGACGCTTCCAAAAAACCTAATCGCCCCTCTCCCGTACAGGATCTGGAGAAAAGGGGTTTCGGAGGCTTGCTCTTCCGCCATCCATCTACGCGGTGGACATAATGGTAGCAACAACAGTAGAGGAAACATCAGTAGCAATCACACATGGAGGCAGTGATTCTATTCTGTCGCCGGAGAGGAGATAACTCTCCAATATATAGACACGGGCGGATACAAGAGAGTTCAATAGAAAGAAACGACTGTAATGAATGACTAGAAATGCTCGTACTTAATAACACTTAAGACAAAACGTTTTAGATCATATTCATTCTTATTAACATTTCAGTTGCAACCGTTCGTATCCTGCTTCTGAGCGACAAAAATAACACATCGACTCGGCGAGATTCCCGCAACCCACAGTGCGCATGCATTGTGACGATGCGGGTGGCAGAGGAGGAGGAGCGCGCGTGTAGAACGCCTCTCCTCACTTCACACCAAGTCATACTAGTGGGAGGAGAGCTCACCTTATATGTTGGTGGAAATCTCCCCCAACTAGCCATGTGGGACTAAACTCCCACCACTCTTGCCATGAATGGGCCCTTAGGTATTTTCCTAAAATTGTTAGATGGGCCTAAATCCCACCCCTATATTTGAACATATGATGCACCATATTCAACCAATACAGATATGCAGATGCCAAAACTTAAACTACAGACTCATGGATTAGTGAGTCGAGGAGTTTTACAGGCCCTGTGTGGTTGTACGCTTGTCTCGATTCTAAAGGAAAGTACTCGGGTCCTGTGGGGGCGAGCATGGGACTACAAAAACCAGATCCCAATATAGCCTCTCATAAAAGCCTTTAGCATGTTTACTCTTCAGCTCCGATCTCAACATATCACATCCTCTTGTCCTACCACATTCTTTGCATCTAATACATCATTAGGATGAACCAGCACCAACAGCAAAGCATGGCTAAGCAGAATCAGATAAAAAGCTCTAGCAGTGCACACAAGCCAAACCTAGTTATGCTAGGAGCAGCGAATCGGGTAATATAAGCTTCAAAGGGAATCATGCAGCCGATAGGATTCTCTATCTATCGATAAAATACCATAGTGGAATGTTATGCATCATGGCAAGAATTGAATTACTTTGAAAACATAGGATTATATCATGGTGGGGATATGCTTGTCTTTGCCTGTTGATTGTTGGAGATATTCCTAAGAGGAAATAATAAAGTGGTTATTATTATACCTTTGTGTTTATGATAAATGTTTACATCCCATGCTATAATTATATTAACCGGAAACATTAATACTTGTGTGTTTTGTAAACAATAAAAGAGTCCCTAGTATGCCTCTTGTTAAACTAGCTTGTTGATTAATAGATGATCATGGTTTCCTGATCATGGACATTGGATGTTATTAGTAACAAGGTCATATCATTAGGAGAATGATGTGATGGACACACACCCAAATTAAGAATATCATAATATCAAGTCATTAAGTTCGTTTGCTACAAGCTTTCAGATACATAGTAACCTAATCCTTCAACCATGAGATCATGTTAATCACCATCATCGGATGAGTACTTTGATGACATCAAACGCCACTTCCATAACTGGGTGGTTATTAAGGTGGCATTGGGTATTCTAAAAGTATGTGTTGAAGCGCATGGATCAAGAGTGGGATTTGTCCATCCATATGACGGATAGATATACTCTGGGACCTTTGGGTGGAGTGTCATCCAATTGGCTTGCAAGCATGTGACTAGGTCACAAGATATGTCATATCACGGAACGAGTAAAGAGTACTTATCGGTAACGAGGTTGAACTAGGTATAGAGATACCGACGATAAAACATCAGATAAGTAAAGTATCGGGTGACAAAGGGAATCAATATCGTATGTAAATGGTTCATTCGATCCCTCTATTGGTTATTGATCGGAGAGGTGTCTCGGTCATCTCTGCATAGTTCACGAACCGTAGGGAGATACGCTTAAGGAATCGATGTTGTTTAAGTAGATATGGAATATGAGTTGGAGACCGAATGTTGTTCGGAGTTTCGGACTGGATCCAGGACATCACAGGAGACCCGGAATGGTCTCGAGAATAAAATTCATATAAGTAAAGTGGTTTTCCGGGGTTTAGAAAAGTTTCGGTGTTTTGACCGGATACTTCTAGAATGTTCTAGAGGGACCACCAGTGGTTCCACCACCCCGGGAGGGGGTCACTTGGAAAATAGCATGCACTAGGGGCCAGCCGCACCAAACCCTAAAGGGCCAATTCGGCCAACACTAGTAAAAGGGTCAAACCCTAGTTTGAATAGTCAAATCCTAGTTTGAAAAGTCAAACTCTAGTTTTTGGTAAGAAGGAAGACTTGGTAGAAAAGGTTTCAAGCTCTTCCCTTGGTGGCCGAGTTGGGGGGGGCTGATATGTTGGAAACGTATCTATAATTTTTGATGTTCCATGCTTGTTTAGTATCTACTTTACTTTGCTTTGTATACACTTTGAGGTGTTTTATATGTTTTCTGGTACTAACCTATTAACAAGATGCCACAGTGCCAGTTTCCTGTTTTATTCTGTTTTTGGTTCCAGAAAGGCAGAAAATCAATATTCACGGAATTGGACCGGACAAAAGCCAAAGTCAATATTTTACCGTGGGGAACACGGAGCCAGAGTACGAGAAGAGGGGAGGCACCAGGGGCCACACCCCCTGGCAGCGCGGGCTAGGGTTAGCCGTGACTAGGGGGTGTGACCACCCTGGCCGCCCCTTCCTCGCCTCTTCGCCTATAAAGACCCCCCGATGCATAAACCCTAAGTACCCGATCAATATTCCACAAAACCGTCTGTAGCCGCCGCCACCATCGTCCCTAGATCGGGGGGGTCTGAAGCACTTCTCGGCACCCTGCCGGAGGGTAGATCATCCTGGAAGCCCTCTTCTTCATCATGCCAGCCTCCGGTATAAAGTGTGAGTAGTTCCACCTTGGACTACAGGTCCATGTAGTAGCTAGATGGTTGTTTCTCCTCCTTTTTGCTACCATGTTTAGATCTTGTGAACTCCGTTCATGATCAAGATCATCTATTTGTAATCATGCATGTTGTGTTTGCGGGGATGGATATTGAGATTACTATGTCAGATGATTAATGGTTTTGTCTTATTGATTCTATCATGTCTGTGTTGTTTGTGATCTTGCATGTTCTTTGTTTCTAGAAGCTATCTTGGCTAAGTAGATGCTAGTGACTCCAAGAGGGGGTATTTATGCTATATAGTGGGTTCATGCCTCTATTTAATCTAAGGGAAGTGACAGAAATCTCTAAGGTTGTAGATGTGTTGTTGCCACTAGGGAGAAAACAACGGTCTCTTGTTCATGGAACGAGTGGATTGTTTATCTTACACACTTTTCTTAAAGCAGTTATCTGTTGCTTGCAACTTAATACTAGAGGGGGTTCACATGATAACCCGAAGGTGGATTTCTAGTCATAGATGCAGTTGGATGGTGGTCTATGTATCTTGTTGTATGGCCCAGGCGAATCTCATAGGATCATGAATGTCTAGTATTGCATTGTTATGCCTTGCTCAGTCCTATCAATTGCCCTGTTGTAATTTGCTTACCCAGCATGCCATGTTTGTTTATCTTAAGGAGAACACCTCTAGTGAACTATGGACCCTGGTCCAACCTTTACCATTGATACATCTTCACTGTTAGTGTTTACTTTCTGCAAACCACTATTACCTTCCACACCATACAGTTAATCCTTTGTTACAGCAAACGGTGAGATTGGCAACCTCACTGTTCGTTGGGGCAAAGTCTTGAGTTTGTGTTGTGCAGGTCTCCAAGTTGCTAGCAACACCTTTGAGTCATTTCCTTCCTCCTACTGGTTCGATAACCTCGATTTCTTACTGGGGGGGAAACTTGCTGCTGTGCTCATCACACCTTGATCTTGGGGTCTCCCAACGAGGCGTCAATAACATGCCAAACAGGGACATGACCTGGGCTGGGAACCCTTGGCCGGCCGCCCACTACCTATATAATGAGGGGTGGGGGCGCACCCCCCACACCCTTGTCCAAGGAGCCCAAAGTCCCTTTCCCCTCTAAACCTTAGGCGCCACCTAAACCCTAGGCGCATTCCTCCTCCCTCCTCCATCACCCTGCTCTGGCTTAGGCGAACCCCTGCAGGGATTTTGCTTCCACCACCACCACACCGTCCTGGTATTGGGATTCCGAGGGGATCCACTGCCTCCGCTGCCTGCTGGAACAAGGGAGAGAAGGTCTTCATCGACTACCGTACGTGTGACCGACTGTGGAAGCGCTGCCAGAACACGGTGCCGAAAGGACCGTCGACACGATCTTGAGATCGGCAAGTGATAGATTACATCAACCACGAGAATCCGATCTCGTTAAACGCTTTGGATATACGAGGGAGTAGTTCTCTTCAATCTCGTTGCACCGATCTCGTGGATTATATCTTGGCTTTTCCATAGATTGGATCTTGGTTTTATGTGTTCTTGCGATAGATTATTTTGTTTTCCATGCAAAGAACCCTACAGTGGTATCAGAGCCAACTCTATGCATAGATCTGTTGCACGAGTAGAACACAATGGTTTTGTGGGCGTTGATGCTTTTGTTGTCGCTTGCTTTTCGTGTACTTTGCATCTTGCGGGATGGTGGGATGAAGCGGCCCGGGCTAACCTTAAATGTCATCATACATGAGACTTGCTCCACGCTCAACGTGCAACTTGCATTGCACAAGTGGCTTTGTGGGTGTCTGTCTCTCCCACCATAGTTAAGATTCAATTTACAATAGGAACTTGAAAATACTTGTATCATCGTTGTGGTTCATGTTCGTAGGTAATAATGGTTCTTATTCGAAAGCCCCAATCCACATAAAATATGCAAAGAAAATTAGAGGCGTCTAACTTTTTTTGCAGGGCATGTGATGTGATGTGATATGGCCATGATGTGATTGTGATTACATTTGATGTATGCAATGATCCTTATTGTAAGTTGGCAACTGGCAGCAGCTTTGTGGTTGTCTTTAAATTCATTAAGACATGTGTATATATTCATCATGTAATAGCTTTATTCCAAGTAGTTGTAATAGTTGTTGTTGGTGATGGACAACCATGAAAAGCTGCCACGGACCTTTACGCAATGCTGGTGATGATGGAGATCATGTCCGTGATTTGGAGATGATGATCAAAGGCACAAGAATAAAGGCCATATCATATCACATATTATGAACTGCATGTGATGTTAATCCTTTTTATGCATCTTGTATTGCTTAGATCATGACGGTAGCACTCGTTGGTAATCCTCTTACTAAATATCAAGTAGTAAAGTGTTCGTCCTTAGTAGGCAACGTTGCTAAGACTCGTCATTTCGAAGCATCACGTGATGATCGGGAGTGATAGATTATACGTGTGCATACAACGGGTCCAAGACAGATTTGCACATGCGGAAACTAAGGTTAACCTTGACGAACCTAGCATGTACAGACATGGCCTCGGAACACGGAATGCCGAAAGGTAAAGCATGAGTCATATGGATGATATGATGAACATGTTGATTGTTCTCCTTTGAAGCTATATCATCTCTCGTGATGATCGGACTTGGTGTAGTGTATTTAGTTCGGTAATCACCAAAACGACTCAAGGGATGTTGTTTTGAGTGGGAGTTCACAAGTAATGTGATTAAAATTGAACACAAATTATCATAAATTTAATCAAAGTGAATTTGCATAAGTGTTTTAGTCATTGGCAACCGTTCACCACCTTATGCTTAGTTATAATTGAGATAATAGAACTACAGAATTTTGGATGGTTACTTTACAAACTGGTATCGTATTGTTTTGAGTGTCAATCTAAATTTTAAAAGTCCTATCGCAAACTTTCAGCAAACTCTGTTTACTCCATGAAGTTTAATAATTAATATTAAATCAAGAGTAACAATTCCAGTGTTAGTATATGATACCTTCCATCCGGATTACGGATGTAGTATAGATCTTTTTCCCTAGTAGACCTAGGTTATCGAATCCTCGAGAAGCACAAAGCGTAGTAAGGTTACTTAAACGGACCTTTGGGAGTTTTAGAATTATTTTTGTGTTTTATCGGACCAAGAGTTTGCGATATTTTATTGTCGTTGATGATGGAGAGAGAGGGCCTGGGGCTTTCGATTTCACCTGTAGCTATGCAAAACATCTGACAGGAATAAAAGATAATAAAAAAGTATGCATATAATCGTTAGAGCAAGATAATTTTATATGGGCGGTGCATCCATAATTGCTATTGCCTCCGCAACCGCTTATAGCAATAACCTACTAGTCTCATCCATAGAAGAAATAGAACTAATGATATGCATAGTGATGTCACCGTTAATCCCAAGTAAATCCCTCACATACAGCCGTACTACCCCTTCTGTCACTAGGGTTCCCATCCTTTAGATTAGTCATTACTCACACTCCCTATACCTGGATCAATCCTTGGGGTCTTGGGTACCTGACAAGTCCTTAGATTGAGGCAATAGAGGGTACAATAATCATCATGTCATACAAACTAATACATGATCCCATCTATGATAAATAACATGCACAAAGCTACATGGCTAGGCCGAAGCCCTTAGCCCAAGGAGAATTACTCACACATAGATATGAAATCAACAATCATAAACATTGTAATGGAAATCATGAGATTGATAATAATAGCCTTACAATGTCGCCAATCGGAGATGAGATCTACTATTACAAGTGGAGGAATATGGCTATGGTGGTGGAGAAGGGTTTGGAGATTAGATCTAGATCTATCCCTCCGGTGTTGTGGTTTCTGGTGGCAGGGAGGCGGAAGAATGAGTCGAGAGAGGCGAGGTCGAGGGCCTGTTTCTCGTCCCATGAGGCCATTTTATATAGGGGTCCCTTCACGAAAGTTATTCTGTTTGACCTAGTAGTGTTGGCGGCAACTATACGGCCAGAACTATACAACCAGAATTTTATTCCCGCCGTATAGTTGGTCATTAAAGCTTCTGCCTCCACTTCATGGCTCCTGATTTCTTTGAGTTGTTGGAAATCCCGTATCTTTGACTTTAGTGTTGTGATTCCCACCATCAAACGTCATTATCTGCGCAGGGAAAAATAGAAAGATAGAATTGCATACCCCTTTGATCATTAGGCATTAGTGGCAGGATTTAGAGAGATATTTCATCAAAAACATGAATAATATCTAGTTTAAATGCGGACGTGAATGGCTATATTTCAAATCCATCAACCTCCCCAAGCTTAAACTTGATCGTCCTCGAATAATAAAACCAAAACCAAAAAATAAGTCAACATTTAAACTGAAATAACGAGATGATGATCTTACTCATGATTGGTAGTCTCATGTTTCCTCCACTTTATTAATCTGAAAAACTTCAGCATAGATAGAGTAATGGCAAGCATATCATATGGATTTCATGAATCCTTATAGCGCAACAAGATTATTGTTAGCATGTATGATTCAAATGAGTAAACTTTATTCCATGTCATGTAATCAAATCACAAGCTTGCCTTTGAACAATAAAGTGTGAGAGTTTGTCATGAAAAGCATATACACTAAAGTATCTCAATTGTACCACATCAATAAATCAAGCCTTTTCAAGCACTACTTTTCTATTCATTGTCCTTCAAGAATTTAAGTTCTTAAGTAATTGAGAGCATGCCAAAGATTTTTCATTAGTTTATCGGGCTATGATGGACACTCGTGGCTTCACTAAGGTTTTTGTTCCTTTTGCATAATGATTACTCATATCAGCCAGATGAGTGATTCCATCATGAACACAGCTACACGAGAGTGCCAAGAATCTTACCCATTATAGCATTGCTGCTACTTATATTTAATCAACTCATAGCCGAAATCTAGGAGTTTCCTCCATGAAGATCATTCGTAGGCTAGCGTAGTTGTTGGCATCCCATGAAGTTTGACATGCATAAAGCTATATCATTCTTATGATTCACAAGTCAAACTTTGGCATGCTCACAAAAACTACTAAACTTCAATTGAACAAATCCTTTGAAAAAGAGCTATCAAGCCAATCATTATTTTCTGTGGTGTTGAGTGTCTCTAGTAATAAGCTTTCAAGACTAAACACTACAACACCCAAGCCTTCATTTGTGAGACTTTTTCTTATTTCAATTATTTCGCAAATTTTTAGGCAAGACTTGGTTAACTATAAGAGATGGAACAAAACATACTCAACTAAATACCCATGCAAATCAAATTTTACTCCAATATAAAGACTCACTCCACCAATATAATATAATACATCTACTACTAACTAGCATGTGTTTCTCAAACTTCAAACGTGGGGAGTCATAAGGCATACCTCTCATGTTTGGTTCCACTTCTCTCTTCCCTTTTGATTTTTTTCTTGGAAACTCGAAGTCAATCACTCTCCTTCAAATACGTGAGAACCTCGAGGAGAAAATAAAAAGGGAAAATAAAGATAAATGGAAAAATCTTTTTGTTGTTTTTGAGAGAGGGAATTAAAGAATAGAAAATTGGCGGCAAAGCTTGGCTTGAAAATCTTGAAAACAAAATAAAATAACTAAATATAAAGTGTTGGGGAAACCAACGAGTGCTTATAAACTCAAATTAAAAGCATAACCTCGAAATAAAATAAAATAAGACAAATAAAACTCCAAATAAAGATAATGAGGAAACTTCCCCAAGCTTAGGCTTTTGCAAGCCCTTCAAATCTTTGAGGTGGCGGGAAAAAGTTGTAACTCCAGTTTACAAATTGAGTTGATAAGTTACTAGTGGTTTCTTGGAGGTTCAGGGCAAGATTATGCATCCCCTCCATAGTCCCTCCAAGTTCTTGGAAGTCTTGATTTGTGGTGAACCGGTTCTATGGCTGCTCCTCTTCTTGGTCTTCATCCTCATCTGTAATCTCATCCTCGGGTTGATGTTGTTCAAACTACACATCATATAGCAAACGTCCATCCTCGATAGAGAAGAGACCATTAGGCACATGAGCGGGGTAGAGATGCCTAGATCCTGCAATATGCAAGTAATAAACACCACCCCTCCTAGTGATCATTCCACAAGCTTTTAAAGTAGAGAAACCAACACGTCGCTCATCTAGCAATGGTTGCAACTCACCTAGGTCGATGCCTAGACAATGGCAAGCACGGTTATTAACGCCTCCACCTGTGATTGATCCTTGGCTTTGGGAGGATTGGTGCTCCAAGTAGCGCACAAGAATTGCGCCCAAGTTGAGTGACAAGTTGTTGTTGAAAGCAGCTTTTGCGAGGACCAAGATGTCCTCCTCATTGAGTCTTGTAAACTCATTTCGTGTCTGCAAGGTGTTAGCAATAACATAGAACAAATAGCGAATAGCAGGATGCTGAATATTCTTCCCCTTGTTGATTCTAGAAGTGAAACTCATTCTATTGTAATAGTGATCTAGGGAAGGGTTCATGTCGGCATAAGATGCGCGCAAGGCATTAATATCATTGTTTGGTAAACTAAGACAATTTCACTATTCATCAAGTGTTAATGTATAATTGTTATTCATAAGTCGAAAAGAAATAATGTCCTCTCTATGCCATGTTTTAACGGTGCTTTGCAAAGAACTTAAAAATTCAAGAGTTAACCGGCGATAAGTTGGCACATCATGGAATACAAAGTTTTGTAGTCTAACTCTATTGCAAAGTAAATTAAAGTCATTAGAAATACAGAGTTGGTTCAATATAACGGGACAAGCTCACTTGGTTGCCTTCACTTCTTGGTTCTTGATCTTGTTGAAGCGATCACGTTGGAGGTCATTCCTAAACCGTATCCCCATGCGGTCCTGAGCTGCAGCAGTAGCCTGAGAAGAACTCGCAGCAGCACGAGCACGATTTTGGCTCCTTGTGTTCATCTTCTAAAATAATAAGAAAGACAAAAAATAAAACTTTTTTATCCAACAGTAATAAGCATAACATATTCCTCATCATAGCACACTAAAGAATCTCCTCAAAATAATAATAGAGGCAAGAGAAACATGGCAATTAGTTTATAGTAGGTATCACCCTAGATTGATAATGACAATAGATTAGCCATGAATTTGCAAAAAGTAATTGGAGGATCGAAAGAGAAAGATACTGTAGATCACTTATGTGCGAGGAAATTGAACGAAGTTGAGTAGAGATGAAGATCTCTTGAGGTTTTGAGAGAGTTTGGAGGTAGAAGAGAGAAAAAGGATTGAAGTTTTGGTGTTGGGGGTAGCTTCCCATGTGTTTATGTGGTCGGACGAAACTATACGGTCGCAACTATACGCCCAGAACATTTTGTTCCCGCCGTATAGTTGGTCTGAAGGAAATTTTTTACGGTTTCTAGGGTTTCTTCACGGAAGCGATATCTATATGGCCGGATTTTTATCCCCGCCGTATAGTTGGTCGTTAAACCTTTTGTGTATTGAATTTTTTATGATGGCATAAATATCTATATGGCCGGAACTATATGGCTGAAATTTTTATTCCCGCTTTGTAGTTGGTCGTTAAAGGTACTGTAGTCGTCAAAAAAATTATGTTTCTTCAAGAATTCTTTCTTAACCTAAAACTTAGCGAAACACCATGTTTTGACAGAAAAATGACAGACTAAATTGTTGACCAATATTAGCATGTATAAAGCAGGAATTTTAGTACCACCGTACCTCTAGTCCTCAAATGGAGTTTTCTAGAACTCTATATTCAACATAAAACTTAAAAACTTTACTCAAAGCTTTATTTCACATGGGTTGCCTCCCATGAAGCACTCTTTTATGGTTAATAGCTTGATCTTGATGTTGCTCACTTAGGACAGATGAGTGGAACACCCACTCCAAAATAGTTGGCCTTCAAAGTGATGACCCCCTTATCATCATGCTTGGCTTTCTTCTTCCTGGGAAAATGAATAACAAAAGGATCCCATGAAGGCAATTGAAGCTTCACGTTCCCTTCATGGAGATTTATCAAAGCTTTAATAGTTCTTAAAAATGGACGGCCTAATATAATAGGAGCAGTAGCATCTTCAGGCATGTCAACAATAACAAAATCAATAAGAGCAGGACATCCTTTAATGTAAACTAAATTATTTTCTTTAATCCCTACTGCTTGTTTGTAGGTAGAATCTGCTAGATGTAATTGTAACTTGGTGATTTCAAAAGAGCCAAGATTTAACTTATTAAAAAGACTTTTTGGAATTGTTGAAACACTTGCACCTAAATCACAAAGTGCTGCTATCTCATTAGTCCCAATTTTAATCTTAATAGTAGACTCAAATATATCATCAAACTTAACAAGTAGTTTTTTTAGCAATTTTCTTATATTCTTCCTCAAGCTCGCGTACCTTTATTGCTACCTGATTAACAAAGTGTCGATACATGGCTTCCTCATTTTCTTCACTTACTGGAATCTTGATATTGATCCTTTTTACAAGATCTTCAACTGTGTAATTTGGTGAAGGGGCATTGCTATAGTCAAGTTCTTCAGGCTCCTCCCTTTGGATTCTTATCATCTTGAGGTCTTCAACTGGATTGGGCTCAGCTTTACCTACAAATTTAGCTAGAATGAGAGTTTGACTCTCGGTTATCTTACCTAGTTGTGCCTCAATAATCCCTGTTCTTTCTTGGAGGGCCTGCAAATAATTCCTCAAACTTACAACTTGTTTAGACAGTTTTCCAAGCATATTATCATGGTTCTCTGTTATCTTGACAAGGATATTATTTTGCTCATTCTGTGAATCCATAAAAGACTTAACAGTTTCTTGGAGACTACCATTACTTGATCCCATATTATTATTAGAGTTACCTGCAGGACTAGAATAGTGTTTCTGAAAATTAGGATTATAGTTATTCTTCCAAGCAGGGTTATAATCATTACGAGATATGAAGTATATTTCTTCAATATTTTATTCTAGGATAGCTCTTACCTGGGTTTACTTACCTTTGACGACTAATATGATCTCATCCATCTTAGCATTGAGTTCTTTATTTTCTTGAGGTGTGATGGAGTGCACCTTCTTTGTGTTTGATCTTTCCACATACCATTGGGAATGGTTGCCTTGCATATTGTCTAGCTGTTGCTTTGCTTCGGTAATATGTTTGCCCATGAATGTTCCTCCAACTACAGTATCAAGCATAGACTTAGATACATGGTTAAGAGCATGATAAAGTAAATGGAGAATTAACCAATCTTCCATCCCATGGCTGGGACGGTTTCTCATGCATTCTTTTATTCTCTCCCATGCAAGCGCTAGTGGCTCACGCTCTTCCTGTCTAAAACCAGTAATATTAGATCTTAGTTACATAGTCTTTGCACGTGGAAAGAATTTAGTCATACATAAAGAAGTACACTCCACCTAAAATGCAATAGTATTTCTAGGCAAAGATATCAACCATTCTTTTGCTCTTCCTCTAAGATAAAAAGGAAATAAGCGTAACTTGACCGCATCGGGGTCAACATCTTTAATGCGCATCATATCACATATTTCAGTGAAAGTAATCAAGTGCATACCCGCGTCCTCAACAGTAGAGCCTCCAAATTGATTCTGTTGAACCAAACTTAAATAATGGGGCTTAATTTCATAGTCTTCAGCAGTAATTGCTGGCTAGGTAATAGGAGTACGCAAATAATCATCGTTGGGAGTTGCAAACTCCCCAAGTTTATTTTCAGCCATATTTCCTATGTTTTGGGTTTTCTTAAATAAAAACTTATAATAGTAAAAACAAGAATTAAAATACTAACTATTTTTTTAGGTTTTTCAAATAAAGACTAAAAGAAAGCTAACAAAATTAAAAACAAGAATTAAAACTAGCAAGGTTCCTATTAACCTCACCAGGGTAGCTATTGCTTCCCCGGCAACGACGCCACAAAAAGGGTTGATACCTTCGATTCAGATTACAGATGTAGTATAGCTCTTTTTCCCTAGTAGACCAAGGTTATCGTATCCTCGGGAAGCACAAAGCGTAGTAAGGTTACTTAAACGGACCTTCGGGAGTTTTAGAATTCTTTTTGTGTTTTATCGGACCAATAGTTTGCGATCTTTTGTTGTTGATGATGATGGAGAGAGAGGGCCTGGGGCTTTCGGTTTCACCTGTAGCTATGCAAAACATCTAGTGGGAATAAAAGATAATAATAAAGTATGCATGTAATTGTTAGAGCAAGATAATTATATGTGGGCAGTGCATCCATAATTTCTATTGCCTCCGCAACCGCTTATAGCAATAACCTACTAGTCACATCCATAGAAGAAAGAGAACTAATGATATGCATAGTGATGTCACCGTTAATCCTAAGTAAATCCCTCACATACAGCCGTACTACCCCTTCTGTCACTTGGGTTCCCATCCTGCAGATTAGTCATTAGTCACACTCCCTATACCTGGATCAATCCTTGGGGTCTTGGGGTACCTGACAAGCCCTTAGATTGAGGCAAGAGAGGGTACAATAATTATCATTTCATACAAACTAATACATGATCCCATCTATGATAAATAACATCCACAAAGCTACATGGCTAGGCCGAAGCCCTTAGCCCAAGGAGAATTACTCACACATAGAGGTGAAATCAACAATCATAAACATTGTAATAGAAACCATGAGATTGATAATAATAGTCGTACAATATCGCCAATCGGAGATGCTATCTACTATTAAAAGTGGAGGAATATGGCTATGGTGGTGGAGAAGGGTTTGGAGATTAGATCTAGATCTATCCCTCCGGTGTTGTGGTTTCTAGTGGCAGGGAGGCAGAAGAAAGAGTGGAGAGAGGCGAGGTCGAGGGCCTGTTACTCGTCGCCCGAGGCCTCTTTATATATGGGTCCCTTTACGAAAGTTGTTTTGTTTGACCTAGCGGTGTTGGCAGCAACTATACGTCCGGAATTTTATTCCCGCCGTATAGTTGGTCACTAAAGTTTTTGTATCCACTTCACGGCTCCTGGTTTCTTTGAGTTGTTAGAAATCTCGCATCTTTGACATTAATGTTGTGATTACCATCATCAAACATCATTATCTGCGCAGGGGAAAATAGAAAGATAGTATTGCATACCCATTTGATCATTAGGCATTAGTGGCAGGATTTAGAGAGATATTTCATCAAAAACATGAATAATATCTAGTTTAAATGCAGACGTGGATGGCTATATTTCACAGCCATCAGTATCTAAAGTATCATGTTTGCCTCCATGATTCTTGATATTCAAAAAGATTGTTTTAATATCAAGGTTATCTAGGAGCTGAAAGAATTGTTTCAGAAACCATCATGTGTGGAAGATATTGCGATATCTGAAACAATGTTTTTGTTGCAACATGACAGAGTATAATTTGGCAAAATATATGTTCTCATATTTGATGAGAATTTGCGAAGGTTGGAGATGCTATACATCCTAATCCTCCAAAAAGGTTTTGGAAAGCAACTTTATACTCGTGATTCACCTTTATAAGCTATAGTAGCTAAATCATGGAAGTTGTCATGATAAGGATGAATAGAAGATGTAGTAAAATATTTACTACACTAAAATATTACTAAACAACAAATTTTGAAAGAACGCCAAATATTTGATGATGGTGATCTACTTCAAAGTGCAAGTACAAAAGTATTAGTATTTGACTATACACGCTTTGGACCGTGTGACATGTGAATGGCACCACTGTTGATGTTGATAGATTCATTTAAAAAGGAAAGGAAATGCTGAAAGAGAATCTCAAAAATATTTGGCAGAAAAAGGAAAGAATAGAATTGTCCAGCTTAGGCATATAAATGATATACATGTTATGGTTGTATTATTTGCTTGTTAAACAATGTGGTTCTTCGGTATTGGATACCGAATTGGTTGGTGTGAAATATCATACATGACAACACAATTCATGAACTGCCATGGCCTAAGTAACCAGCAAGAGAATATGTGGTGATGGTCTTCAAAAACAAACAAAGTGTTGTTGTGTCTCTCATTGACATCAAAGCTTGCCTTCAAGATTTGTTTCAATAATTGTTATTATGATCAGGTATTATGAGAACAAAAGGTTATTCAAATAATTACCATATTCCATGTAAGATGGATGATTCACAAATCTGGTTGGAGAAATCACATCCATAAAACTAAATGCTAAAAATATCATAAGACAAATGATTGAAAGATCACTTATGAAGTGACATCGCCACTTAAATTATATTGGAAAGAAAACATGAAGAAAATTCATTTGATGGAATTTTGGAGTCTTTTGATTTTGATCAAATGACACTTGTGAGACTTTTCTGGAGATAATTGAAACTTCGTTCAGAGGCCAAATAAGAACGAACGACTAACTTATTGGAATTTGTACATATTGATGTGTGTAGACCATTATGTGTAGTCGTGAGCGATGGATTTCAACTTCATATGCTTTCTCTAGAAATTTGAGTGAATATATGTGCATATTTACTTAATGAATAAGAATTGTGAAATATTTGAAAATGTTCAAAGACTTTCAAGATGGAAAATCATTGTAACAAAAAAATAAAGAGTTTAGGATTGGATCATAAAGGAAGATATTTGAGTTATAGGTTCAGCATAACACCTAAGATTTGAGGAATCGTTCCCTGGATTTGCATTTCCCGAAACACCATAAGAGTACGGAGTGTTCGAGATATGTAATAAAACCTTGTTTGACATGGCGAGATCAAAGGTGTCAGTTATAAAACTGTCATTATATTTTGAAGATTAAAGCTTTAGTGACTACCGCTTTTATACTGAAAAGAGCACCATCATGATCCGTTGAATGACACCATATAAGTTATGATTTGGGATTAAACCCAAGTTGTCCTTTTTATTTTTTTTTGGTATGCTAGGCATAAGTAAAATGTTTACAACCAAAGTAGGATGAGCATGTATTTGTATGTTATTTTGAATAACCGTTGGGTGTTCCTCCATAACACCAAAGACAAAAGTGTTTGTCGCTTAGAACGTCAAGTTTCTTGAGAAGAAATTTTTCGTTAATAGTTAAGTGGGAGGACAATAGAACTTTGATAAGGTTATTGAACCTTAGCCGTGTGTGCTGAGTTGCGCAGCGCCGGAAAGTGTCCTGGAGGCGGCAACAATGCTCATGGCTCACGTGCCTCAAAGGTTATGGTCACGGAGGTATAAGTTCTTATTGAACCAAGTAGGCCGGGTAAACAATCAAATACTAGGATTTGAGAGTAAATCATTGTTGTTTGGCAATGATGAACCGACTGTATGCAAAAAAGCGATGATGGGCCCTAACTCCGTCAAATGGCTTGCAGCCATAAAATCCATGATAGTTCCATACACGAGAAATCAAGCTTTAAACTTTGAAGACCCTCTGGCAAGGTGTAAGACCTTACAGTCGTATTTGGATCTATAAAGAAATAGACATGGATGTTTCACATCTATGAAATAGTCGACATGTCGAGAAATATAATACGACAATGTTCAAGGAGTTAATTATGACAAGATTTAATATTTCATAGCGATATTTAGTCTGGACGGATTGATGTAGCAACCACTACATATAATTTTGGTATATGGTAGTTGAATAAACAAAACAAAGTTCTTCTAATAGAATGGTAACCTAGGACGTGTACATGGCATGATCCAAAGGGTTTTGTTAATTTAAAGGATGCTAAAAGCGCATGCAAACTTCAATGGTTGAAGTAAGCATCGTAGAGTTGGAATCTTCACCATGATGAAACTGTTAAAAGAGTTTCATTTTATCGGAGACGATGAAGATGCTTGCATTTGCAAGAAATTAACTGGGAGCGCTAAGACATATTTCTAATACATTATGTGAAAGACATATTGTTTATTGTAAATGATGTATCTTTTATTGACATAGGTTAAGAATATCATTTTGATGAAAGACTTAGGCAAAACCCTAATATTAGGTATCAATGTCTATATGGATAGATTGAGACTCTAATATGGTTGTGCTAAATATACATAGATAAGATATTGAATGAATTCAATATGGAAACGACGAGAAAAGGTACTTGTCGCATAGGAAAGATTGAATCAAGATTCAAGTGTTTTGACACTTGGTGAGTGAAATCACAAGAATATTTTGATCAATCATACTGTAATATGTACACATCCAGTAATGTCCTATGCTCTAAATGTTATGAGCATATAGCAGAATGATTCATAAGATAATCATTGGATGATAGTAAGGATATTCTTATGATCTTTGGAAGAACTAAAAATATGTTATTTATGTAGAGGTGACAAATAGATATATAGTTCATTGTAAAGTGTTACATTGATACTAGTTTTTTCACAAGATACAAATTAAGTTTATCTCAGTTTAAACTATGGGTGACACAATGTAATGGAAAGGAAGTTCCATAACGGATTTGGATGAGTTTCAAAAGTTAAGACATTGTGACAGATACTACAACAAAAGGCTAAGTATATGGCTGCTATTATAGCAGCAAAAGAGGGCATTTCCGTCAAGTAGTTTGTTATCAAACTAGGTTTGGTTCACAGCAGGCTAGTACTATGTCGATATATTATATGAAAATTGTATCAACATCATTTAACCCCAAGGAACTAAAGGTCTAACCAAAGAACCAAATTTATACAATGCCATCCCATTGGAGAATGAGTGATGCATAGAGACGCAAAGACATGTAATTGCACACGAACCTGAAAGTGTCGGATCCGAAGATTAGTTAACCACTAGCAATCATGTATACACAATACCAGAAAGCCATAGGTGTTGAATGTACAAAGTTTTTCCAAACTAGATTATTGAATCTAGTGCAAGTGAGAGACTGTTGGAGATATGCCCAAGAGGCAATAATAAAGTGGTTATTATTATATCTTTGTGTTTATGATAAATATTTACATCCCATGCTATAATTGTATAACTGGAAACATTAATACGTATGTGTTTTGTAAACAATAAAAGAGTACCTAGTATGCCTCTTGTTAAACTAGCCTGTTGATTAATAGATGATCATAGTTTTTTGATCATGGATATTGGATGTTATTAATAACAAGGTCATATCATTAGTAAAATGATGTGATGTACACAGCCCCTCCCCCTCCCAAAGTAAGCATAGCATAAGATCAAGTCATTAAGTCCGTTTGCTACAAGCTTTCAGATACATAGTAACCTAATCATTCGACCATGAGATCATGTTAATCACCATCACCAGATGAGTACTTTGATGACATCAAATGCCACTTCCGTAACTGGGTGGTTATAAAGATGGCATTGGGTATTCTAAAAGTATGTGTTGAAGCGCATGAATCAAGAGTGGGATTTGTCCAACCATATGACGGATAGATATATTCTGGGCCCTCACGATGGAGTGGCATCCAATTGGCTTGCAAGCATGTGACTAGGTCACAAGGGACTTCATATCACAGAACGAGTAAAGAGTACTTATTGGTAACGAGGTTGAACTAGGTATAGAGATACCGACGATCTAACCTCAGATAAGTAAAGTATCGCGCGACAAAGGGAATCAGTATCATATGTAAATGGTTTATTTGATCATGAAGTCATCATATAAATATGTGGGAGCCATATGGATTTCCAGATCCCTCTATTGGTTATTGATCAGAGAGGTGTCTCAATCATTTCCGCCTAGTTCATGAACCGTAGGGAGACACGCTTAAGGAATCAATGTTGTTTAATTAGATATGGAATATGAGTTGGAGACCTAATGTTGTCCGGAGTCTCGGATTGGATCCAAGACATCACGAGGAGATCCGGAATGGTCCGAAGAATAAAATTCATATAAGGAAAGTGGTTTTTCGGGGTTCGGAAAAGTTTGGTGTTTTGACCGGATACTTCTTGAATGTTCTAGAGGGATCACCAGTGGTTCCAACACACCGGGAGGGGGTCACTTGGACAATGGCATTCCCTAGGGGCCAGCCGCACCAAACCCTAAAGGTCCAATTCGGCCAAGACTAGTAAAAGGATCAAACCCTAGTTTGAATAGTCAAATCATAGTTTGAAAAGTCAAACTCTAGTTTTTGGTAAGAAGGAAGACTTGGTGGAAAAGGTTTCAAGCTCTTCCCTTGGTGGACGAGTTGGGGGGGACACGGCCTGGGCTAGGAACCCTTGGCCGACCGTCCCCACCTATATAATGAGGGGTGGGGGCGCACCCCCCTCCCCACACACACACACCCTTGTCCAAGGCGCCCCAAGTCCCTTGCCCCTCTAAACCCTAGGCACCACCTAAACCCTAGTCGCGTCCCTCCTCCATCACCCTGCTCCGGCTTGGGCGAAGCCCTGCAGGGATTTCTCCTCCACCACCACACCGTCATGCTGTTGGGATTACGAGGGGGTCTACTACCTCCGTTGCCTGCTGGAACAAGGGAGAGGAAGGTATTCATCGACTACGGTACGTGTGACCGACTGCGAAAGCGCTCCCAGAACGCGGCGCCGGAAGGATCGTCTACATGATCTTGAGATCGACTACATCAACCACGAGAATCTGATCTCGTTAAACGCTTTGGATCTACGAGGGTTAGTTCTCTTCAATCTTGTTGCACCTATCTTTTGGATTAGATCTTGGCTTTGCCATAGATTGGATCTTGGTTTTATGTGTCCTTACGATAGAATTTTTTTGTTTTCCATGCAACGAACCCTACATTGATAACCAATAAGCAGATCTTAGGAGACCTTGTACTTGACTTGATTACAGTTGGTCAAGTACTGATCCTCGATCTCTGATGGTGTTTATCTTTGGCTAAACCTAGCGGCGTCTCTACCCTATGGTCAATGTAGCATGGCCGGCGGCGATCTCAAGCGCGACGCTTGTAGGAGAGCGTCTCGACATCGATACATGAAGCAATCGAACGATTGGACGGATGCATGAGCATCAGCAGCTCACCACGATGCAGAAGGAAGCAACAACAAGGCTTGAAGTGGTCAGAAGTGACAGGGATCGGCGGTGACCAGAGTTGGGGACGACAGCTTGATTCTAGAAATTCGTTGCACCCCAACAAGCGTGGCTCCGTAGGAACAACAGGGAAGGCGAGTTGGAGCTTCCAGCACCCTCAACTAGGCCTTGGGAGGCCAGAGTTGGTGGCGCGAGACGGCGACCTGTCATCGGATTATCGACAAGTATGCCATAGGGGGTCCTAACAGCGTTGAGAAGATGGGATGTGAGACGTCGGAGATTCCGGGAGCGGTGAGCACAAGTTTACCCAGGTTTAGATCCGACTGCGGCGATCGGATCCTACTCCTGCTAGTAACCCAGTAATATATCGGCGTAAGCCGGATGTTACAACGGATTACAAGAGAGGTTCGTCTGTGTGAGTAGATTGATCTATAATCTGGTGCCCTAAAGGCTCCCATAGGGCCGGTTTATATAGTCAACGGGGCCTAGGGTTACAGAAGAGACCTATCCGGCTACGTTACAGAGTCGATAACTAGATACAGCTTGGACTACAAGTAATACTATAGGCTTAAGTCGGTAACTCTTCTAGGCCTTGTCGTAGCCGGAACTAGCTCCTCCTCTTTCTCTGACTAGGCCGTCCGTGAAGCAAAACTCTAACCCATTGGTGGGCCACCCTGATCAGTGAGTCCTGTGGGTATACCCAGAAAGTATATCCCCAACAGTAGCCCCTAGAAGCCTCCAAGATCTAAAGTCGGATAAATTGTCTAGCTTGATGGTTTCTTCGTCTTGAGAATCTTGAAGGGTTTCTGAAAACTTCTTTCAACAATGTAGGATTCTGAGTCATCTGAGTCACATATATTCTTTTTGACTTCAGTCCTTTCCTTTTGTTTTAAAACATAAGCCGGATTTTAGATAGTGGCGTCCTGTCTGACAACTTTTCAGACCAGGTATTGTCATTGACAAGGGTCCCATCAGCACGACGGTTGGTGGGTCCGTTTCCTACGGAACAGAGCACCGTTTCAATGCATACTCTATCACATGAAATATCATAGTATGCGTGGGATGATTTGCTGCTGCTGACAAGAATTTCTTCTTCCTTTTCCATGACATTGTTTCCTCGGCATGATCAGTACCCGGACTCAGCACACGTGGATATCTCGATTCCAGTACGGCATTTGGACAAAGAGCGGTCGATGTCCTGTTTTTACCCTTACCTTTAACCAAAGCACTGTTAAGGACACACTGATTTGTACAGTAGTCACTACACTGATCGAGGAGTCATTCCTGAAAGTCCAAGGCACTGTATTCAACAATCTTAAATATGACTGAGCTCTGTTAGCTTTACATGGTACATGAATATTGCAATGTGATCATATTATGTTTACTAAAATATTTGTATCAACATTATACGAGCAACAATTGTAGTAATGCATTTGCGGGCATATGTGGGTATACGTGGGAAAAAGGACACCCACATAATTTTCGCGGGCTCCCGTGGGACGCCCGCTTAGAATGTGTGGGACTGTGCGGGCATAAGTGGGATTCCCGCGGGTAGTCCCACCTGCACCCTGAGTGCGTAGTGCATTTCCGAGTTGCACGCCTTATGGATTGACCTTTCCTTTTCTTTTTATGGAATAGATCTTTCCCTTACTTATTATTTGGCTTCCGTATTACTCCCGATGTCTCGAGAAATCCCTTTCAGAGGAGGCAAGCCCTCACTAGATCGCTCTCGCAGTCTAGATCCTCGCTGCTATGATGATCATGAATCGGAGGACCTTCCATGAAACGACGTCACCTGTAGAAAATCGGCCACCACGACCGCGAAGACGCGACAATGCACCAATATTTCTCTAATTCTTGACTTGATATGTAGTCTATTTCATGCCTTAATTTACTATGATTGTTAATTGATGAAGTATTATAAAATCAGGGCTTGTGATTTGTTAGTTCAACATGCTAATTGGTAAAAAAATCCGAGTTAATCTACTAGCTTTGTATCTTTGGCTTGTTTCTTGTTACTAACTGTTTCAATAGTTTATTCACACAAAAAATGTTTCAATACATATTTCATTTATAAAGTGTGTGCATCCCCCATTGCGAAAAGGAATAGGAAAAACAAATAAAAGAGTTGATGCAAACATAGAATGGATTGGTTGATAGATTTCTTTTCAGTGTAATGTAAGCACTTAAAAAATTCCAAATGAAGTGGCGATACTTGTTGTGGAGGAAGCGTGCCAATGTTAGTTGAAAATACGAGGACTCTACTACAAAAGTTAACATTGACATCCATAACGATATGAGTGGTCACGAGCACATGTTTAATTCACCCCCTACAGATTATTGCTTTAGGGGATAGATCTTAAATTTACTAAAAAAAGTATACTAAAGGCTCTGGACTGTAGTTTTGTCCCGGGCCCTGAAATCTCATGACCGCCTGCACAGCAAAAACAGGAAAACACAAAACCAGATTTCCACAGTGCCCGAAAAGTGGACATTGACAAAAACGAGTATTGCTCATTTTTCTAAAAACCCGGTTAAACAAAACTCAATCATAATATTCGCTACAGTCCTCAACAAACTCCACGGTGGCCTCAACTAATATCTCCTCATCCGGTGGTCTCGATAGACCACACATAGTGCATGCAAAGCTGTTTTTAATTAAACATATTTTTGCTTATACCCATTCTTAACGGAATCATTAGCAAAACAGGATTTTAGAAAAATCTACCAAAAACGTATTTTCTCAAAACTCAGCGTTAATTCTGTGCAGCCAAACAAGCACATAGATCCATTGGCTTTTGACAAGGTAGAGTGACCGAGGGAGTTAATATCATAGAACTACCAGTTTCTAGGCAAAATTTCAGAAATCTATAAGTTTACGTTTTCGCAGCAAAAATCTACCACATTTGGCGTCCGTTTTCTTAAATCGTACTAAACTCGTCCTGATCGCGAATTGACACGGAAACTGACAAGGCTGGCCCACCCGTCAGGTTGACGTGGCAGCGCGAGACTGTGTGCCGTCTGCCGTTTTGCATGTAGGTCCTCAAGTTTTGATAGAAAATTGCGCAGAAGTCCCTGGCACTATTAAAACCTTCATAACTTTTGAATACGAATTCAAATGGAAAAAGTTTAAATACGAAAAGTGCTTAAAAACTTTGCTATTGCATGGATTCATGGATGATGTCGACGGATCCTAAGCTACTGCATGCCACTCACTCACTCCTGGCCGGCAACCGCTCCCCCGTCGTCTTCCTCCGGGTGCTGGCCCATGCCACGTCCGTTTGCCTTGTCCTCCTTGGTCTTCTCCAGCACCGCCACCAACCCTCTAAGGCACGAGTCGGCGTCGTCGGCGGCGCTCTTGGGCGTGAGGTTCTTGGCGACGTCGGCGGGCGTCATGTCCACCTCCTGTAGCAGCGAGCCGACGGTGGCGAACAGCTCATGCTCCTCCACCCCGAGGTAGGTCCTGGCGAGGAACTCGAAAGCGGGGGCGCAGCAGTAGCCCATCTCGATGTGCTTGTCCATCCGGCCCCTCCTGATGAGCGTCGGGTCCAGCTTCTCGAGGTGGTTGGTGGTGAACACGATGATCCGCTCCGCCGCCGCACGCCGACCACAGCCCGTCGATGAAGTTGAGCAGGCCAGAGAGCGTGACCTTGCTCCTGGTGTCCTTCTTGCCATCCTTGGCGGCTTTGTCGTTGTCGTCCTCTGATTCCTTCTTCTTGGTGCGGGCGCCGGTGAGGTCGAGGGAGCAGTCGATGTCCTCGATGACGATGATGGACTTGCTGGTGGTCTCGATGAAGAGCTTGCGGAGGTCGGTGTTGGAGTGCACGGAGGTGAGCTCGATGTCGAAGACGTCGTAGTCGAGGTGGTTGGCCATGGCGGCGACCATGGCCGACTTCCCGTGCCAGGCGGGCCGTGGAGGAGGTACCCGCGCTTCCAGGCCTTGTCGATCTGCGCGTAGTAGTCTTTGCCGTTCCTGAACGCGTCGAGGTCGTCGACGATCTCCTTCTTCTTGGTCGGGTCCATGGCGAGCGTGGCGAATGTCTTGGGGTGCTCGAACGGGACGTGGGTCCAGGACTGGTGGACGGAGATGTTGGTGGAGAGATTGCGGCGGCGGTTCTTGACCATGACGTCCCGGCCCTCGCGGCGGACGCGCGGGAGGTAGGCGTTGAGGACAGCGTCGCGGTGGGCGTCGAGGAAGAAGAGGCGGTAGTAGCGGCGGTTCTCCTGCTCGCCGCCGCCGCCCCAGCGCCAGTCCTGCTGCTGCGGCGCCTTGGAGTAGGCCCACCAGAAGACGGTGCCGCCGCCTTCCTCGGGGAGGAGGACGTCGGCCACCTCCTCGCCGTCGACCATGCTGAGCTCGAGGCGGTCGGCGTCCTTGGCGCCCTCGGCGCGGAGGTGGCGCGCGCCGCGGGCGGTGGTGTCGGCGAGGTAGGCCTTGACCTCCTTGTAGGCCTCGGCGCTGCGCATGCGTCCCCCACCGTCGTACTCGCCGATGGTGACGGAGAGGTAGGGGTCGACGATGGCGGCGAAGCGGCGCGCGTGGCGGCCGACATGGCGCTTGAGGAAGTACTAACTTCCAAGACATAAGGAAACTCTTGGGTTATCTCCCAACAAGTACTTTTCTTTAACGCCTTTAAGTTAGGCATAAGAAGCAAGAAGAATCAAATATTTTCAAATGAAGAAGAATTAACATCAAATCTTGCTTTCAAAGGAGGATCAGAAAGCAACTTCTCTCTCCTCATAGGAAAGTGTTCAATACCTTTCTTGGATGGAAAATAATATTTAATGGTGCCTTCTTTCATATCAATGATAGCACCAACTGTTCTAAGAAAAGGTCTTCCCAAAGTAATAGGACAAGAAGCATTGTATTCAACATCCAAAACATAGAAATCCACAAGGACATAAGCATTATTAACCATAATGAGAACATCATTAATACTCCCCATGAGTTTCTTCTTAGCATTATCATTGAGTGGGACATCTAAATAACAATCTTCTAATGGGGACAAATCAAGCATTTCATAAATCTTCCTAGGCATAATAGAGACACTAGAACCAAGATCACATGAAGCTTTGAGATCAAAGTCATCCAATTGCATATTAATAATGGGTTCCCAACTATCTTCTACTTTCCAAGGAATAGAAGCTTTGTGTTTTAGCTTCTCTTCCTTAATCTTAACAAGAGCATCTGTAATGTGTTTGGTGAAAGCAACATGCATATCACTAGCATCAGGACTTCTAGCAAGCTTTTGCAAGAATATAATCACTTCAGAAATATTGCAACCATCAACATCAAAGTCAAACTTAGCATCACTAGTAGTAGGCTCAATAGGCTTAGGCATAGTAGGAGGAGAAAAAGGGACTACTTGTGGTTTAGTGGTGATGGTGCACACACTATTGTTTCTATCAATTTCAGCTTCCCTTTCCCACTTAGCATGAAGTTGAGCTAACAGCCTAATATTTTCATCAATAGTAACTTGTATGGCATGAGCAGCAGCAAAGGTGTTTTCCATAGTTTTAGGTTTAGCAGCCATTTTATTAACCAAGGAAATTTGAGTTTCAGACAAAGAGGATATATTTTTCTCAATAGTTAAATTTTTTTCCTCTATAGTCTTATTGAAAGTGGTTTGTTTACTAATAAAGTCCTTGAGCATGACTTCAAGTTCAGAGGGGGCACTTCTAGCATTATTGTAAGAGCTTCCATAGGAATTGCCATTATTAGGAGGATAAGGCCTATAATTATTGTTGCTACCAAAACTATTCCTATAGGAATTGTTGTTGTTTCTAATGAAGTTCACATCAACTTGCTCTTCTTGAGCAACCAAAGAGGCTAAGGGAACACTATTAGGATCTAGAGGAGCTTTCCCATTAACAAGCATAGCTATAATAACATCAATCTTTTCACTCAAAGAGGAAGTTTCCTCAACAGAATTTACCTTCTTACCATGTGGAGCTCTCTCAACATGCCATTCAGAGTAGTTAACCATCATATTATCAAGGAGCCTTGTTGCAACACCCAAAGTGAGGCCCATAAAAGTACCTCCAGCAGCTGAATCCAACAGATTTCTTGAGGAGAAGTTCAAACCTGCATAAAAAGTCTGGATAATCATCCAAGCAGTGAGTCCATGAGTAGGGAAATTTTTAACCAAAGATTTCATTCTTTCCCAAGCTGGAGCAACATGTTCACTATAAAATTGTTTAAATTTCATAATGTCACTTCTCATAGATATAATCTTAGCAGGAGGATAGTACTTTCCAATAAAAGCATCTTTGCACTTAGTCCAAGAATCAATACTAATTTTAGGCAAAAAAAAACAACCATTCTTTAGCTTTTCCCCTCAAGGAGAAAAGAAAAAGCTTGAGCTTAATAATATCTACATCTACATCCTTATACTTTTGCATCTTGCAAAGTTTAACAAAGCTATTGAGATGGGCAGCAGGATCATCAGAACCAGCACCAGAAAATTGCTCCCTCGTTACAAGATTCAACAAAGCAAGCTTAATTTCATAAAAGGTAGCATCAGGAGTAGGTGGATCAATAGGAATTCTTAGGAAATCATTATTTTTGGTGCTAGTGAAGTCACGCAACTTGGTGTTCTCAGCAGAGTTCATTTTGGCAAAGGTGGGCAAGCCAAAAACAGCAGCAGCAGCTAGAGCAGGAACTAATTTTTTTATGTTTTTGAATAAAGCAAGCAAACCAAACTAGACTAATTTTTTGGGTTTTTTTTGAAAAGAGGCAAACAAAACCAAGCAAAAGAAAAAAACCAAACTAAAAACAAAGTAAAGAAAATGGAAGTGAAGGACTCCCCTTGTGAAGACGTCCTTAGCCTCCCCGACAACGGCGCCAGAAAAGCTTGATGCAGCACTGAGTTGATGTAGGAGCGCTTTGTTGGGAACCCCAAGAGCAAGGTGTGAAGCAACACAGCAGCAAGTTTTCCCTCAGTAAGAAACCGAGGTTATTGAACCGGTAGGAGGAAGGAAACATCACACAGGTGTTGCAAGCAATGCGGATACCTGCACAACACAAACTCAAGACTTTGCCCCAATGAATCAGTGAGGTTGTCAAACTCACCGGTTTGCTGTAACAAAGGATTAAACGTATGGTGTGGAAGGTAATGGTGGTTTGCAGCAAGTGAACAAGTAATAGTGGAAGATGTATCAATGGTAAAGATTGGACCAGGGTCCATAGTTCACTAGAGGTGCTCTCCTTAGATAAACGACATGGCATGAAGGGTAAACAAATTACAGCAGGGCAATTGACAGGAACTGAGCAAGGCATAACAATGCAATTACTAGTCAGAAAGATCTTAGGAGATTCGTTTGGGCAATACAACAAGATACATAGACCGCCATCCAACTGCATCTATGACTAGAAGTCCACCTTCAGGTTATCATCCGAACCCCCTCCAGTATTAAGTTGCAAGCAACAGACAACTGCTTTAAGCAAAGTGTGTAAGGTAAACAGTCCACATGTTCCATGAACAAGAGACCGTTGTTTTCTCCCTAGTAGCAACAACACATATACAACCGAAGAGATTATTGTCACTTCCCTTGAAAACTAGAGGCATGAATCCACTATCGAGCATAAATACCCCCTCTTGGAGTCACTAGCAACTACTTGGCCAAGATATCTACTAACAACGAAGAGCATGCAAGATCACAAACAACACAGACATGATAGAATCATAAAGACAAAATCATTAATCAAACCAACATAATAATCTCAATATCCATCGAATCCCTGCAAACACAACATGCATGATTACAAATAGATTAGATCTTGATCATGAACGGAGCTCACAAGATCTATACATGAAAGCACAAAGGAGGAGATACAACCATCTAGCTACTACATGGACCCATAGTCCAAGGTGGAACTACTCACGCATCATACCGGAGAGAAGGCCTCCGGGATGATCTCCCCTCCGGCAGGGTGCCGGGAAAAACTTCAGATCCCCCCGATCTAGGGACGATGGTGGCGACGGCTACAGACGGTTTTGTGGAGATTTGATCGGGTGCTTAGGGTTTCTGCATCGGGGGCTTCTTATAGGCGAAGGGGGAGGCCGAGGCGGCGGCCAGGAGGGCCAAACCCTACCCAGGCGCGGGGTAGGGCCCACCCACACCTGGGGGGTTGGTTGCCCTGGCCGGCCCCTCCGGCTCCCTTCCGGACTTATTGCTTCCCACGGAAAGTAATTGACTTTGACATTTGTCCCGTCCAATTCCGAGAATATTTCTTTACTAACTTTTCTGAAACCAAAAACAGCAGAAAATAGGCATCTGTCACTGTTGCAACTTGTTAGTAGGTTAGTACTAAAAAACATGTAAAAATCACCTCAAAGTGTAGACAAGTAAAGCAAAGTAGATACTAAACAAGCATGGAGCATCAAAAATTATAGATACGTTTCCAACGTATCACCTATTCATTGGAAGGGATCCGACCGGGCATGTACACAAACTGCCTAGGTGGCTTCAAAGGGCATGTTTTCAAAGCTTTGCTTTCCCTTGACCATCGGGCATGTCGAAATTGTGATTTTCATAATGTTGGGCGATGCGGGAAATGTCAAGACGACTATGATTAGAAGACTAGAAGGTAACGGTGGAGACTAGATCATGGATGCAATGAAGAATTTGCTTCAGAGGCTACTGTGCAGGCTTGGCTACGGAACTTTTCCTGTCCAAACCTGGTGTCTGTTTTTATAGAAGTGGCATTGGCAAGTGGGGCGACGGTACCGTGGATCTTCATCTTTGGTGGTGCTCCTCGATACCAAGTTGTGATTTTCAGGGTGACAACCGAAGGTTTAGCCTTTACTGGTTGTACATGACAATGATCTTCTTGAAGTTATTGTTTTGGGAACTTATACTCTCTTCGAGGTGAAAATCTAAGATCTTCGATCGGGCGACAACAATGAGTGTGCATTATTTTCGAAGGCATTGTTTATGAAAAACTTTTTTTGTAATCCGGATGTTGTCTTTGGTGGTGGTTAGAGTGATGTTGCTCGAGTGTTTGGTTACCATGGCGATGCCTTTTTATCTTCTCCTTTTCGGTTGTGTGTATTCTAGATAATTTTGGTCATCTTGCTGATGTAGATGCTTAGTGTAATTGATATCTTTGTGATATTAATGCTTTCTCTTTATCCAAAAAAAAAAACTAATCTATGAGTAAACTACTCCCGTAATCCTGAATCACGCAACTGACTGTTTCCTAGCAATTCAGATTCTCTTATCTTATGTGCGTTAGGGCATGTTTAACGGGGACGCTAATGACCGGCGCTAGGCTTAATTTCCTGACCGTTAGGGCTGAATCCCATCAGATGCTGGGATTTGGTCTCGCGTCGACGCAAAAGCAAGCGTCAGACGCTAAGGCTCTTTCTGGTCGCACGGATCCAATTAACCAGCGCTTTCCATCCTCATTAGCGACCCGAAATAAGCGTCCTGCATTGGGAGCCGGGACTCTTAGGTGATTTTCCGATTTTGTTGCATTTATTTTTTCTCACCATAGCGCCTAACTAAGCGTCTACGAAAGTACATGCCCTTAGAGTGTCTTTTAGTCACAAACAGGTGCTTCAGCCTTTGAGAGATAGACGAATATAATTGTTTTCGACACGGAAGAAGTGTTAATAGTGACAATTTATCTTGCGCTTGGAATATCTTCTCTTTCCAGCTCAGTCGGGTGTGTATTCAGCGTTACGACAGTTGGGTGACGATGATGGTCTTCTACCAATGAAACTCCAGGTCCAATACCATCTCTCTCTCACCAAAACAAAAAATCAGCCTTTTCGATAAGTATATGGATGGATGTTGATCGAAATAACTTTAGGATAAACAATCTCCCGTGAGAAAAGCTTATTAAATGCGGTCGATAGCCGTCACAGATGACATGAACATTTTCGATTCTGAACATGAAACATCGATAGCATAATTAAGTTCGTACCAAATTCAACCCCATCGAGAAAACCTGTTTATTCTAGTCCAACACCCATCATCACTTGCTAGAAATCGAGAAAACGTGACAAATCATGGATTCATGGATGATGTCGACGGATCCTAAGCTACTCTCACTCACTCACTCCTGGCCGGCAACCGCTCCCCAGTCGTCTTCCTCCGGATGCTGGCCCATGCCACGTCCGTTTGCCTTGTCCTCCTTGGTCTTCTCCAGCGCCGCCACCAACCCTCGGAGGCACGAGTCTGCGTCGTCGTCGGCGCTCTTGGGCGTGAGGTTCTCGGCGACGTCGGCGGGCGTCATGTCCACCTCCTGCAGCAGCGCGCCGACGGTGGCGAACAGCTCGTGTTCCTCCACGCCGAGGTAGGTCCTGGCGAGGAACTCGAAGGCGGGGGCGCAGCAGTAGCCCATCTCGATGTGCTTGTCCATCCGTCCCCTCCTGATGAGCGCCGGGTCCAGCTTCTCGAGGTGGTTGGTGGTGAACACGATGATCCGCTCGCCGCCGCACGCCGACCAGAGTCCGTCGATGAAGTTGACAAGGCCGGAGAGCGTGACCTTGCTCCTGGTGTCCTTCTTGCCATTCTTGGCGGCCTTGTCCTTGTCGTCCTCTGCATCCTTCTTCTTAGTGCGGGAACCGGTGAGGTCGAGGGAGCAGTCGATGTCCTCGATGACGATGATGGACTTGCTGGTGGTCTCGATGAAGAGCTTGCGTAGGTCAGTGTTGGAGTGCACGGAGGTGAGCTCGATGTCGAAGACGTCGTAGTCGAGGTGGTTGGCCATGGCGGCGACCATGGCGGACTTGCCCGTGCCCGGCGGGCCGTGGAGGAGGTACCCGCGCTTCCAGGCCTTGCCGATCTGCGCGTAGTAGTCTTTGCCGTTCCTGAACGCGTCTAGGTCGTCGACGATCTCCTTCTTCTTGGCCGGGTCCATGGCGAGCGTGGCGAAGGTCTTGGGGTGCTCGAACGGGACGTGGGTCCAGGACTGGTGGACGGAGATGTTGGTGGAGAGCTTCCGGCGGCGGTTCTTGACCATTACGTCCCGGCCCTCGCGGCGGACGCGCGGGAGGTAGGCGTTTAGGACGGCGTCGCGGTGGGCCTCGAGGAAGAAGAGCCGGTAGAAGCGGCGGTTCTCCTGCTCGCCGCCCCAGCGCCAGTCCTGCTGGGGCGGCGCCTTGGAGTAGGCCCACCAGAACACCGTGCCGCCACCCTCCTCGGGGAGGAGGACATCGGCCACCTCCTCGCCGTCGACCATGCTGAGCTCGAGGCGGTCGGCGTCCTTGGCGCCCTCGGCGCGGAGGTGGCGCGCGTCGCGGGCGGTGGTGTCGGCGAGGTAGGCCTTGACCTCCTTGTAGGCCTCGGCGCTGCGCATCCGTCCCCCGCCGTCGTACTCGCCGATGGTGACGGAGAGGTAGGGGTCGACGATGGCGGCGAAGCGGCGCGCGTGGCGGCCGACGTGGCGCTTGACGAAGTGCTGCAGCTGGAGCTGCTGCAGGTTCTGCCAAACCACCGCCCACAGCACCGCCATCAGGCTCAGCACCACGCCGGAGTTCAGGTTCAGCCCGCCCCACCCTGCAGCTCCTGCGTCCATCGTCGATCTCCGTGCTAGCTTCGTGCTGGAATGGAATGGAATGAAATGTAATCTGAGGTGGTGGTACTTATAGAGTGGTGATCGTGTATTTCTTGCAGGGTGAAAAGGTGATCGGACAGGCGGCCGACACGTAATAGACGAGCCGACGAGGGTCATGCGTGGCGTCATGCGGCGTCGCCGTCGGCCGCCGTGAGGCTGGCGTGGCATGGTAGAGTGAACGAGACGACGACGACGACGTCTTTTTTTTTTTTTTTTGAGATGACGACTACGACGTTTGGTTTGGTGCGAATGGAAGCCGCGAGTGATGATGGTGGTGTGACAGGGACCGCCGTGGACAGTGGAAACACGACAATGGCATCTACATTACGTGTTCGTATCTGGCTGGCTGGCTCGCTTCCTATTTTTATGGGAAAACTAGCATGGTGGCGAGGGTATCATCTTGAGCGTCTTAAAAGTATTTATGTTTTTCTTATATAAGCATTTTCCCTCATATTTAACGTATTGGTTCCCTAATACAAACCATTTTGAGATAGATACATCCCTAAATGTGTTACTTTGACCTAGTTTTTTTATATTATCGTGTTTCTAAGTCATAACAAAAAAATTATAAAACAGATTTACAATATGTGCAACAATTTAATCATTGTTTCTATCATTGTATGTTCAAGTTTTAATATCTACATCTACATTGTAATGAAATAAGTTTGTTTGCTTAGGTGCTTTAAACATATAAATTTGAACAAATGTAGTACTAAAACAAAGTAACTTATGAATTGCATTTAAGTCTGTCAACACCCGGATTTTTAATCCCAGATGCCTGTTATGCCATACATCGCAATCCTAGGATTACCATTTTTGCGAGACATAACAGAACTGGATACCACAGTACATCATCCATTACAAACCATACATAAGGTCTTACACAAATAGGGATCTCATGATCCAGTTCTTAATACAACTTCAAGCAGCGGAATACGTAATAATAACGGTAGCGTAGGCG
Source organism: Avena sativa (assembly GCA_916181665.1). NCBI lineage: Eukaryota > Viridiplantae > Streptophyta > Magnoliopsida > Poales > Poaceae > Avena > Avena sativa. Next base: position 303,068,778 of record OV702282.1, read on the forward strand.
AAGCTCCATCTTCGGGGTCAAAGGCAATGCTGACGATGGGAGATGATTCTAGTTGTCGTAATCTTCCTGGGGTCCATCTTCCAGGTACTCTTCTTCATAGTCTGGCCATGGGAATAGCCAGGGACAAAGCCATGAGTACTCTTTAAGTACTCGCAAACTAATACTAACAAGTGAAAGGGGTTTTTGATAATAGGACACTAGGCTCTAGGGTTGTTTTGCAAAAGCCAGATTTATCTCTACTAAGCTGAGAAGCAAGAGAAGCTAGTCACAATTTTATAACTTCTATGTAGGAACTTGTATTTCATATCACAACCCTGTTGTGGTCAAGTCAAAGTCTCAATTTATTTCACAAGTCTTTTGAAAACATCTGACGGGGGAACAGTATGGCCACTCCAATTTTCCATAACCGCGGACGCAGCTATTCGAATAGTTTGACACTCTGCAGAGACTGTACACTTTCACCACAATATTCGATACATCCGTCAGGAATAAATCCTGAATTCACCATACTCAGTATGCGGATAATCAATCCTAACCTTTTAATTACACGCCCGAGTATAAGCACCTCTCCTGTGAGTTTGGCCTCCCAACCATGACCAACTGTCATCTTGGGTACTGCATAGGTGGACAATCTTCACAAGGTAGCCTCAGCTCAGACCTTGGCCGTGAGGGAACTAATACTAAGGCATATAAGTTTCCAGTCAAGCCCTACTCAATCTTCGGGTATTGTGGTTGTACGATAAAATTGGAATGGTATCGCATCTAGACAACCATCAGTTTTATAAAGGGCTAAGGCTCATGCCTCAACATTTTCATCACCAAAATCATCAGGTGTTCGGAAACACATGTCCAAAACATTTCAATAGAATGATCCATCATTCCAAGGTTTTCATAACCATTTTCACCAAGTATTCCCATCTAATGTTGATCAAGTTTTATGCTTAGCACTGGCATCTACAAGTGGGGGTAAGTACTAAGGAGGGGTGGTAAACTAGTGGAGTTTAAACTAAGTTCAATCTTATGCCTTAGGATGACATAAAGATTATCTAGCTTAGGCCAAATTTTATGCTCTTTATGTAACCTTCAATTATCTTTCTAATATCTACAATTCACTCAAGTAAGCTCTAAGTACTAGCTTTGATAAAGAAATAAAGTAGAGGGCTTGCAAATAAAACTAGGATTGGTTTATCAAGTGGATATGATCACATATGCTTAAGGCATATAGTTGGCATGGTGACAAACAAGTATTGGCTTGCATCAGTATCAGTCTAAGCTTGCTAATAGCTTGCCTTGTGCAGAGCAGTGGTTGAAGTTCTCCTCGGCTTCTTCTTCGTAGTATCCTCCTTCCTCCTCGTATCCTTGGTCGGTACTAGCGTCTATGAATAAATACGAGGTACACAATCACCAAACAATACTTAACTACTTGCATTCATCACACACACAAGGGTCCTATAGATGATCTAGCATCATCACTAACATTACAAGATTAAAGCTTGGTTTAATTCCTTTTATTTTTAGAAAAGTAATTTCTACTCATTGAAAAACTACTTAAGATTTAATATTCTCCAAACAAAACATGGGATCATGTTGACACATGTCATCACCACATATTTCAGTACATGGGAATGTGATTTAAAGTGGTGTCACAATTTAATAAGATTTAACCTTTTATTTCGTTTAAATAAAGTGACTAGAAATGTCTATGTGGCCTTCTTTTATGACTTGAACATTATTTCTGTAAGTAAACCCATATGTTTTTATATATTCTGAAAGGTATGATTAAATGTGATTTTTGAGAGTTGGAATCAACTCAAAAGCTATTATGGTTTAAATTTGAAAAATGTTTGAATGCAGAAAAGCTTCTGCCTTGTTATTTTTACCATGGATGATCTATAGATCCAAATGACTTGAATCCAACGGTCTTGGATTCAGCATTCCCAGACCTTTCTAAAAAAATTGGTTTCATTCAATTTGGTTCACTGAATCGACCTGGGTTGATTTTTGAAACTGGGTAGAGAAGTGTGTTTGAAATAAAATGGAAAAGGTTTAATTCAAATAATTGGGGTGCGCGGGAAGCGATACTGGGCCGGCCTGCTAAGCACAACGCTTACGCGGGCTGGTTAAGTCGCTGTCCCCACGCGTCAGTGAGACAGGGGGGGTGCGAAGCGGTATGGGGCGATGTGGTGCGTTCGATCTGGTTCTAATCCAACGGCTGAGGGTCATCGTCGACGTTGGGCAACGCCGGCGAGACAGAAACCTAGCGCGGCAGGTGGGGGTCGTTGGGGGCTCACCGAGGCTCAGGCGAGGGTCGGCGAGTCGGGCGAACGACGAAGTCGACGACGGCGAATCTCCGGGTACCGGCAGCTTCTCCTGGGGTGGATGAAATCGACGACGCCCTTCTTCTCCAGAGGCGGCCTGCTCCGGCCAAATTCCGGCGATGTGCTGCTCGCCTTGCTCCGGGAACGGGGTGGCACGATCAGTGAGGAGAGGGGAGTGAGATGGTGTGCTCAATTCGGCTAGGGGTGGCCTCGATTTATAGTCGCGACGACGAGACCGAACGGGATGGGCAGGCGACGGTGGCGACACGGCTACGGGTGGCTAGAGGCATGGCCGGCGGTGGCGATCGCTTGGTGGTCTCCTGGCGATGCTCTATGGCTTTAATGCGCGCGTAGGGGCGGTGCGGCTTGGTCTGGAACGTGCGATGCTCTATGCGGCCGAGGCGGCGTCTTTGATGGCGAGCGGTGGCTACGGGATATGGGCGGCGAACGGGGATGTCTGGCGGTCTCCTGGGTTGGTGGCGATCATGTATGCACGCGGCGAGGGCGGCGCGCGGTCTGTGGGCGTCGGTCGAGCGTGGCGCTCTGGGCATGCTCGACATGGTTGTTGGCGAGCTGGGCACGGTCTGTGCGTGTGGTCCAGGGTTTGGCAACGCTCGCGGCTGGGACAAGGAGTGGCGGTGGACGGTGGGATGCCTCCCAGACAAGGTTGGCACGGCTAAATCTCCATCTAGCTTGCTGTCTCCACTGGGGTGGCATGGTGAGCTTCGGCTGTTCACCATTGATGTCATTGCCCAGCTTACAGTGAGGCTAGTGCTTGGTTTAACTTGCTAGATGATCTACTGAGATGGTTGTGAGCTAGAGAGGGGACAAGTTAGGCTTCAATCACTGCTCACAATAGTGTTTAAGATTTTGATGATTTGTGTCTGCAAAGTGTTTGATGAAATGGCCGTAAGAATTCAAGTTTTGAATTTTGAAAAGATTTTTGGTGGGTGTGCTAGGTTGGTGTTGGTGAGTCTGCAGATGCTTGGGTTTTGGAAGTTGAGCTTGTTTGAGTGGTTTTTGAAAAAGTGGGATCTTCTCATATGATAAAGATTCAATTTTGAACTGTCATTTAAACTATGCATTTGAAAGTTTTTGGATGATCAAAAAGTGGTCCTTGATACCTTGTTATGAGTACAATCAAGGGGTGCAAAGATCTAGAAAAGTTTTTGTTAAGTTCTGAAAGTTTGGGACAGCCAAAGTAGGCATGGGAGTTAAATTGGTCAAAATGACCATTCCCTTATTTTATTTGTTTTGATTTACTTGTCTTTGAGTAAAGTTTGGGAATTGTTTTAGATGATGTTTATTTCACCTAAGAATCCATTTACAAGCAAAGGAACACACAAACAAGGCAATTCAAAAGAATCCCAAATGAAATGCATACACCATGCATGCTTTCATATTTTTATTTTAGAAAAGTTTTTGTTAACCCTAATTTTGATGATTAGAGTTTGATGATCCAAGTTTAGTATTTTTGGGATGTTACAAAGTCTTTGTTCATTCATGATGTGCCCTTTGATTTATAAAACCACAATTTAGTAATTTAATAAATAATAATAAATCTTATAATTTTTTTCATAGCGAGGTATCTTTGCTTGAATGCTTGTTAATGATCTTGTAGATCTATTGATCCTTAAATTCCTAATTTGCACGACTACAATTTTAACATATTAGAAAACTAACAATCATTGTCGAGATGTTAGATATTCTAAGAAGATCAATTTTATTTTGATCTTTTGTTAGAATAAATAGTAGGCGTGCGTGAACAACACTTTGTTACTATATGTATTCTTATCAACACACTTTGTTTTCTCTATTAAATATTATTATACACCACATACCATGATAAATTTGTACCCATGCATATCCCTATTAATTTAAAATATAATACCACCTGGAGCATCTAAGGACAAGATTATGGTAGGAACTAGGATGGTCTTTTACTCATAGAGCATTTAGGATGAAACTGAGGAGGGAGTACCCTTCAATTTGTATTTCCACTCCGTAGTAAGCTACCATTCCAAGGAAAATGTAAGACGCCAACCATATTACTATTTCTAACATTTTCTGAAAGCTATGTTTGTTTGTCAACTTGGCTACATATATGCTAATGTATTTTCCTGTCAAACATGTCACAATGACTTGCTTAAATATACCCTATATGCATGATGGTTTAATCGTGTTATGTATTATTCATCAAGAGTATTCTTAATACTCTTATTCTATTATCAACCGCATTAAGTTTTTGATATGTGCATATATTCTACCTATAATTTATATTTAATTTCTTCAAAATCTAAAGATAACATGGTCTAAGGTATGCTTTTGTATCATGTGGGAATCGTCAAAATCGTTACTATTGGTGACCCAAGCATAGTTTGGGTTCTTAATGAAATGGTTTTATGTATGGTCTGACCCCTTGAATTGCATATAAGACTTCATTTTTCAGTGTCTCGGAGTAACATACTTATACCAAGATTTTATCATAAAGATCCACCTCATAAGTCTTCTATTCATCATAGTTTGGTGTATGTATAATATACCTCTTAGTATTTTTCTTTCTTTCTAGGGATTTAGTTGTCCAATTATACTCTTATTGCATTTAATCTTCTAAATTCTAGCCATGGTTATATGAGAACAATCACACCGTACTTGAGTTGAGAATAGAGAGTAAACTCCTCACTATTGGATTTGCTAAAATTTCAACTGGCTATAACCAAAGTATTTTGTCTGAAATATAGCAGTCCATTATTTTGCTAAAATGATTCACTCTAGAGTGATTTTTATTTTGTGTCACCTAAGAAAATTAAAACCTATATATTATATATTTACTCAAGCAAGAGGGCTTCCATCTCGTGAATGCTTAAAGGCTTCCAACAAATCCAATGTTGACGATGTTGTAGGTTGTGTCAAGTGGAATCATCTTCCTTGTAGTGAATCTTTTTGCTAGTACCTGTTCTATTTTGGCAAGTAGGACATTGGGAGCTCGGACATTGGCATAGGTTCAATTGCTTATATGGATTATCTGCATAAATGAACACTATTTCCAGTTTAATGTACTATCTAAGGTAACACTATATAGAAATATAATATACGTGCATGATATTTGTGCACTTTAAAGTTATTAAATATGCACAATTGTTTTCTCTCTAACTTATATCTTCTACTAATCATAGTTCTTTCTTATATATAATAGTTCTCATATATTAGTTCTTATTTCCTGGAATTTCATTGTCCAAGAAGATGTTTGATGCATCAAGTTGTGTGAAATTTAAAATCCCACTTTAAGATCTTACATAGTACAACATTGTCCTCTCGTTTAGCTTAATTTTTTCAAAATTTATCCACAATAGAAGCGTAGACCATACTTTTTAATGTAGAACTAATAAATTCGAAAATAAATAATTTTAAAAATTAATGAATTGATATATTTGGAATAATTGGGCCTAGTTATCTAATATCAATGCTAATAATTGTCAATAGAATTTTTTCCTGACATGCTAAAACATTGAACTTGATTGTCCAAGTATCAATTATGTAGCTGATTCATTTAGCAAAAGAGTGTGGATTTGCTGCCAAGGGGGATAGCTGCCCCCTCCAGCCAGCACCGTACGATGTGTGTTGAGATCCGCACCTACGCTTGGCTGTCATTTTGTTGTTTACCGCATGTACTGTACTAACAGATAATTAGAGATTTCTTGGACTGTCGGTGTTGGAATTATGCCCTAGAGGCAATAATAAAGATGTTATTATTATAATTCTTGTTCATGATAATGTTTATATTCCATGCTAGAATTGTATTAAGCGGAAACTTTAATACTTGTGTGGTTTGTGAACAACACCGTGTCCCTAGTATGCCTCTATGGACTAGCTCATTGATTAATGATGGTTGAGGTTTCCTAACCATGGACATGAGTTGTCAATTAATAATGAGATCATACCATTGGGAGAATGATATGATGGACAGACCCAAACTAAGCGAAGCAATTAGATCGTGTCATCGTGTTGATCTTTGCGAAGATTTTCTTATGTCAAATATTGTATTCCTTAGACCATGAGATAATACAACTCCCTGGTATCGGAAGAAATCTTTGAGGTCATCAAACGTCATCCTATGAGAGGGTGATCATAAAGGTGTCTCTCAGGTGATCGGAAAGTATCTGTTGGGTTGTATGTATCGAGATGGGATTTGTCCCTCCCAAGTCGGAGAGATATACTTCGGGCCCACTCGGTAATCGATATCAACACCGCTTGCAAGCATGTGGTTAAGGAGTTAATCACAAAGTGATATCGGATTACGAAACGAGTAAAGTACTTGCTGTGAACGAGATTGAACTAGATATGACGGTACCGACGATCAAATCTCGGGCAAGTAAAATATCGCAAGACAAAGGGAATATATATATGGGAATGATTGAATCCTGGCATCGTGGTTCATCCGATATGATCATCGATGAATGTGTGGGAGTCAATATGGGTTTCCAGACCCCGCTGTTGATTATTGATAGAAGATCATGTCTGCATATTCTCGAACCCGCAGGGTCACACACTTAACGTGTCTCGACGCTAGGATAGATTGGATAATTGGTTTATGAGTTTTTGTTCGGAGTATCGGATGAGATCCGGGACATCACGAGAGGTTCCGGAGTGGTCCGGAGAATAAGATTCATATAAGGCAGTGCAGTTTTTGGAGTTCGGAATTGTTCCGGGTTAATCGGTATTGTACCGGAAGCTTCTAGAACCTTCCGGAAGGGGACCAACGTGGCCCCACCTTCCGGGAGGGGGCATGGGCCTATGAGGGAGTGCCCTGGCCGCTTTGGGCCAGGGGCACAAGGCCCCATAGGGCCCAACCGGCCAGCTAGGGTAAAACCCTAACTAGACCTTTTAGAAGGGGGGGTTTCCTTGCCCCCCACTCCTCCTCCTTGTGGCCGCCGGTTTGGGCTTGGGGGAGGGGCTAGGGCAGCCCCCCCCACTCCTTCCCCTCCAAGCCCAGTCGCCCTGCTTCCCTCCTCTCTCTCTCCCTCCCGACTGCGTGTAGGCGAAGCCCTGCTGCAGAAACTCTCCACCATATACACCATGCCGTCGTGTTGTAGATCCAATCCGTCTCTCCACCATACTTGCTGGACCGTGGAAGGAGGAGACGTCGAGGTGCTGCACGTGTGCATCTCACGGAGGCACCGCCACTTGTGGTGCTAGATCGGATCGGATCGCGAGGAGGAGAAGCGAGTACGACTACATCACCCACGTTCCGACGAACGTTCCGCTGTGCGAATCTTCAAGGGTATGAAGATCTAATCCAATATCTCTCGTTGTTTGCATCTCCTAGATTAGATCTTGGCTTTCCCTCTGTTCGCATCCGTAGAAAATTTTGATTTACTATGCCGCGAACCCCTTCCAGTGGTATCAGAGCTAGATCTATGCGTAGATGTGTTTCACGAGTAGAACGCAACATGGTTGTTGCGGGCGTTGATGTTTTCTGTTGCAAGCCTCTTGTTTGTGTTCTTCTTATGACGCGGGATAGTGAGATTGAAGCGGTACAGGCCAACCTTACGCGACGTCGTTCGCGAGACCGGCTCCGCACTTGACGTGTGGCTTGTTCCACACATGCGGCTGGTGGATGTCAGTTTCTCTCACTATAGTTGTCATGGGATTAACACCGGAGTTTGGCAACCATAATATCACCGTTGTGGCTTTCCGTAGGTAAGAATCGTTCTTAGCATCTACTCCCATAAGCCACGTAAAACATGCAACAACAAAGTAGAGGCGTCTAACTTGTTTTTGCACGGAGTGTTTTCTGTGATATGGTATGGCCCAAGATGTGATGTGTATAATGTATGCGATGATCATGTTTTGTAATGTTTCACGACTTGCATGTCGATGAGTACACAACCAGCAGGAGCCATATGGTTGTCTTTATAATTGTGTATGACCTGTGTGTCAACTTCTTATACGCCATGTAATAGTTTCACTTTATCGCTAAGTAGTTAGCAATAGTTGTAGTTGCTATTCGTGGTGGAGGCAATCATGGTGGAGTGATGGAGATCATGCCGGAACGCACAAGATGGAGATCATTGCGCGAAGATTGGCTATACCATGTCACATAAAGTTATATGCATGTGATGTTTATCCTTTTATGTATCTTATTATGCTTAGATCGCGACGGTAGCATTATAAGATGATTCCTCACTTAAAGATCAAGATAAAAACTGTGTTCTCCCCAAGTATGCACCGTTGCGAAAGTTCGTCGTGTCCAAGCATCACGTGATGATCAGGTGCTGTAGACTCTACGCTCACATACAACGGGTGCAAGCCAGTTTTGCACACGCGGAAATACTTGGGTCTAACTTGACGAGCCTAGCATGTACAGACATGGCCTCGGAACACATGAACCGAAAGGTTAAGCATGCGTCATATGAATGATATGATCGACACTTCGTTGTCCACCATTGAAACCACATCTCTTCTCGTGAAGACCGGATTAGGTGTGGTGAATTTGGATCGTGTTCACTAAACAACTTGAGGGATGTTGAATTTAGTGGGAGTTCATCTAGTAATTTGATTAAAAGTTGAACTAGTTATCATGAACATAGTCTAATTTGTACTTGCAAATATTGTAGATCAAATGGCTAAGTCCAACTTCAACTTCAACGTTTTTGCTGAGAAGTAAAAGCTTAAAAACAATGGGTCTAACTTCACCAATTGGTTCCGCAATCTAAGAATCATTCTCTCTGGCGGTCAAAAGGACTATGTCCTTGGGAAAGCGTTAGGTGACCCCCCTGCTGCAACTGCGCCGGCTGATGAGAAAGCTGTCTATCAGTCGCGCAAAGATGATTATGGTGTGATTAAGAGCACCATGTTGTTTGCTATGGAACCGGAACTTCAAAATCGTTTTGAAGACTATCCCGGGCCCTTTGAGATTCTCGAAGAGCTGAAAACCATGTTTCAGACTTAGGCCCGTTCTGAGAGATATGAGATCTCTGAGAAGTTCTTTAACTGCAAGATGGAGGAAGGGAGTTCCGTTAGTGAGCACGCCATTAAGATGACGGGCTACACTCAACGCCTTGAGCAACTGGAATGCACGATTCCAGAGGAGCTCAAGATTGACAGGGTTCTGCAATCACTCCCTCCCAGCTACAAAAGTTTTGTAGTGACTCACAATCAGATTGGTTCCACTGATACGATCTCCGAGCTCTTCGCAAAACTGAAGGCTGCGGAGGTGGACATCAAAAAGGATAATCATGTGTTGATGGTCAAAAAGCCCACCTTCAAGAAAGGTAAGGGAGAAAAGAAGCCCTTCAAGAAGGGCGGCGGCAAGCGCACTGCCCCTGCTGAGAAGAAGCTCAAGTCTGGTCCTAAGCCGGACACTGAGTGCTTCTATTGCAAGGACAAGGGTCACTGGAAGCGCAACTGTCCGAAGTACTTAGCGGACAAGAAGGCTGGCACCATCAAAGGTATATTTGATATACATGTTATTGATGTTTTCCTTACTAGCCCTCGTTGTAGTGCCTGGGTATTTGATACTGGTTCAGTTGCTAATATTTGTAACTCGAAACAGGAGCTACGGAATAGACGGCGGCTTGCGAGGGATGAGGTGACGATGCGCGTTGGCAACGGATCAAGAGTTGATGTGATGGCCGTCGGCACGCTCTTCTTAGTTTTACCTTCGGGATTAGTTTTAAACCTCAATAAATGTTATTATGTGCCTGCGTTGAGCATGAACATTATTTCTGTATCTTGTTTATTGCAAGACGGTTATTCATTTAAATCGGAGAATAATGGTTGTTCTATTTATATGAGTAACATCTTTTATGGTCATGCACCTATTGTGAATGGTTTATTTCTTCTAAATCTCGAAAGGGATGAAACACACATCCATAACATTGAGGCTAAGAGATGCAAAGTAGATACTGATAATACTACTTATTTGTGGCACTGTCGTCTAGGTCATATTGGTATAAAACACATGAAGAAACTCCATTCCGATGGACTTTTGGAGTCTCTTGATTTTGAATCATTTGACACATGCGAACCATGCCTCATGGGCAATATGATCAAAACCCCGTTCTCCAGTATGTGGAGCGAGCAACGGACTTGTTGGAAATCATACATACCGATGTATGCGAACCGATGAGTGTTTCGACGCGCGGTGGATATCGCTATTTTCTCACTTTTACCGATGACTTAAGTAGGTATGGGTATATCTATTTGATGAAACATAAATCTGAAACGTTTGAAAAGTTCAAAGAATTTCAGAATGAAGTGGAGAACCATCGTAACAGAAAGATTAAATTTCTACGATATGATCGTGGAGGTGAATATTTGAGTTATGATTTTCTCACGCATCTTAAAGCAAGTGGAATCGTTTCGCAACTCACGCCACCCGGAACACCACAGCGCAATGGTGTGTCTGAACGCCGGAATCGAACCTTATTAGATATGGTCCGATCAATGATGTCTCTTACTGATTTGCCGTTATCATTTTGGGGTCATGCATTAGAAACCGCTGCATTCACTTTAAATAGGGCTCCATCTAAATCCGTTGAGACGACACCGTATGAACTGTGGTTTGGTGCTAAACCTAAGTTGTCGTTTCTTAAAGTTTGGTGATGCGAATCTTACGTCAAGAAGTTGATGCCGGACAAGCTCGAACCCAAAGCGGAGAAATGCGTATTCATAGGATACCCTAAGGAAACTATTGGGTATACCTTCTATCACAGAACCGAAGGCAAAGTGTTTGTCGCAAAGAACGGTTCCTTTCTTGAGAAGGAGTTTCTCTCGAAAGAAGTGAGTGGGAGGAAACTAGAGCTAGACGAGGTTATTGAACCTTCTCCTGAATTGGAGAGTAGCGCAGCACCTGAAATTGTTCCAGTGCCGCCTGCACCAACAATAGAGGAAGCTAATGACAAGGATCATGAAGCTTCGGACGATGCTGCTACTGAACGTCGCAGGTCGACAAGGTCGCGTGCCCCTCCTGAGTGGTACGGCAACCCTGTCTTGACTGTCTTGTTGGTAGAAGACAGTGAACCTACGAACTATGAGGAAGCGATGATGAGCCCAGACTCTGAGAAATGGCTAGAAGCCATGAAATCCGAACTAGGATCCATGAGCGAAAACCAAGTATGGACTTTGGTGGACCCTCCTAGCGACCGTAAGGCCGTTGAGTGCAAATGGATCTTCAAGAAGAAAACGGACGCGGGTGGTAATGTTACCGTCTATAAAGCACGGCTTGTCGCGAAAGGTTTTCGACAAGTTCAAGGTGTTGACTACGATGAGACTTTCTCTCCCGTAGCGATGTTTAAGTCCATTCGGATTTTATTAGCAATTGCTGCGTTTCATGATTATGAAATATGGCAGATGGATATGATGCAACCCGAAGGTTTTGTCGATCCTAAGGATGCTGATAAAGTATGCAAACTTCAGCGTTCTATTTATGGACTGAAGCAAGCATCTCGGAGTTGGAACCTTCATTTTGATCAAGTGATCAAGAGCTTTGGATTTGTTCCAAATTTCTACGAAGCTTGTATCTACAAGAAAGTGAGTGGGAGCTCGGTGAAATTTCTAGTACTATATGTGGATGACATATTGATTATTGGAAATGACATTAACATGCTTAACGATGTGAAGAGTTATTTGAACAAGTGTTTTTCAATGAAAGACCTAGGTGAAGCTGCTTATATATTGGGCATCAAAATCTATAGAGATAGACAAAGACGCCTGATAGCTTTAAGCCAGAGTACATACCTAGACAAAGTTCTGAAAAGGTTCAGAATGGATAAGGCAAAGAAAGGTTCAGTGCCTATGTTGTCAGGTAAGATATTGAGCAAGGCTCAGTGTCCAGCTACGGTAAATGATAGGGAAGCTATGAGCAAAGTGCCTTATGCCTCGGCCATAGGTTCTATCATGTATGCCATGCTGTGTACTAGACCGGATGTGTCCAATGCTCTTAGTTTGACGAGCAGATATCAAAGTGATCTAGGAGTGGAACACTGGACAGCCGTGAAGAACATCCTAAAATACCTAAATAGGACTAAAGAAATGTTCTTAGTCTATGGCGGTGATGAACAACTTGTCGTAAAAGGTTACGTCGACGCTAGTTTTGACACCGACAAAGATGATTCTAAATCTCAGACAGGATACGTGTATATTTTGAATGGAGGAGCTGTGAGCTGGAGAAACTGCAAGCAAAGCGTGATCGCGGGATCTACAGTAGAAGCGGAATACATGGCTGCTACAGAAGCGTCAAGTGAAGGAGTTTGGATTAGGAACTTCATCACTGAGCCTGGCGTGGTTCCAAGTGCATTGGACCCACTGGATATATTGTGTGACAACACTGGCGCCATAGCACTTGCTAAGGAACCAAGATATCATCCAAAGACCAAGCATATCAACCGCAAGTTTCATATAATCCGAGATTATATAGCAGATGGAGATCTGAAGATTAGCAAAGTACATACAGATCTGAATGTCGCAGATCCATTGACTAAACCTCTTCCACGTGTAAAAAATGATCAGCACCTCAGTGCCATGGGTGTGAGATTGTTGCCAGATGTAAACTAGATTATTGACTCTAGTGCAAGTGGGAGACTATTGGAATTATGCCCTAGCGGCAATAATAAAGATGTTATTATTATAATTCTTGTTCATGATAATGTTTATATTCCATGCTAGAATTGTATTAAGCGGAAACTTTAATACTTGTGTGGTTTGTGAACAACACCGTGTCCCTAGTACGCCTCTATGGACTAGCTCATTGATTAATGATGGTTGAGGTTTCCTAACCATGGACATGAGTTGTCAATTAATAATGAGATCATACCATTGGGAGAATGATATGATGGACAGACCCAAACTAAGCGAAGCAATTAGATCGTGTCATCGTGTTGATCTTTGCGAAGCTTTTCTGATGTCAAATATTGTATTCCTTAGACCATGAGATAATACAACTCCCTGGTATCGGAAGAAAGCTTTGAGGTCATCAAACGTCATCCTATGAGAGGGTGATCATAAAGGTGTCTCTCAGGTGATCGGAAAGTATCTGTTGGGTTGAATGTATCGAGATGGGATTTGTCCCTCCCAAGTCAGAGAGATATACTTCGGGCCCACTCGGTAATCGATATCAAAACCGCTTGCAAGCATGTGGTTAATGAGTTAATCACAAAGTGATATCGGATTACGGAACGAGTAAAGTACTTGCTCTGAACGAGATTGAACTAGGTATGACGGTACCGACGATCAAATCTCGGGCAAGTAAAATATCGCGAGACGAAGGGAATATATATGGGATTGATTGAATCCTGGCATCGTGGTTCATCCGATATGATCATCGATGAATGTGTGGGAGTCAATATGGGTTTCCAGACTCCGCTGTTGATTATTGATAGAAGATCATGTCTGCATATTCTCGAACCCGCAGGGTCACACACTTAACGTGTCTCGACGCTAGGATAGATTGGATAATTGGTTTATGAGTTTTTGTTCGGAGTCTCGGATGAGATCCGGGACATCACGAGAGGTTCCGGAGTGGTCCGGAGAATAAGATTCATATAAGGCAGTGCAGTTTTTGGAGTTCGGAATTGTTCCGGGTTAATCGGTATTGTACCGGAAGCTTCTAGAACCTTCAGGAAGGGGACCAACGTGGCCCCACCTTCCGGGAGGGGGCATGGGCCTATGAGGGAGTGCCCTGGCCGCTTTGGGCCAGGGGCACAAGGCCCCATAGGGCCCAACCGGCCAGCTAGGGTAAAACCCTAACTAGACCTTCTAGAAGGGGGGGGGTTTCCTTGCCCCCCACTCCTCCTTGTGGCCGCCGGTTTGGGCTTGGGGGAGGGGCTAGGGCAGCCGCCCACCCCTCTATATAAAGAGGGCTGGGGGCACACCACACCCCCACACCTTCCCTTCCAAGCCCAGTCGCTCTGCTGCCCTCCTCTCTCTCTCCCTCCCGACTGCGTGTAGGCGAAGCCCTGCTGCAGAAACTCTCCACCATATACACCACGCCGTCGTGTTGTAGATCCAATCCGTCTCTCCACCATACTTGCTGGACCGAGGAAGGAGGAGACGTCGAGGTGCTGCACGTGTGCATCTCACGGAGGCACCGCCACTTGTGGTGCTAGATCGGATCGGATCGCGAGGAGGAGAAGCGAGTACGACTATATCACCCACGTTCCGACGAACGTTCCGTTGTGCGAATGTTCAAGGATATGAAGATCTAATCCAATCTCTCTCGTTGTTTGCATCTCCTAGATTAGATCTTGGCTTTCCCTCTGTTCGCATCCGTAGAAAATTTTGATTTACTATGCCGCGAACCCCTTGCAGTCGGGCTATGTCAGCAGTTTGCATGCATCGCTAGGTTGTGTCAAGTATAGCAGGTCATGATGTGTTGGCAGTCTTTTTGCATGGTTGGACCGACGAGTGTAGAGATTTTTGTTCCCAATCTAGTTGGGTCATTCCTAGCTAGTTTCTTCACGTGTCCATGACTAGCTTTTTCACGTGATCGAGCAGGAGCGCTATGGTCGTTGTACAACTAGCTAGCATATAGAAACTGGCTTATACAAGCTAGCTTATACTCGTTAGCTTGTTCATGTCTACTTATACAAACCACTTCCATCTACCAAACATCCATGCTAACGAGTACAGCTAGCTAGTAAGAAAATATGATGATATTTATAGTGGTACGCAACAATACAACACATATGTAATGATAATACAATACGTTGGTAGAGAGTTTTTTGCCCGTGCTCTGGTGCACAACCATGCTAACACAAGCAAACAACGTACACATATATCTAGGAGACCATTTGTTTGCATGTAGCCTGTCAGCTTTACAAAATGTTTGTTGTAGCCTGTCAGCTTTATTACAGTTTGGTTAATCAAACTGTCTAGCTTATTCTTGTTTTGCATGTATCTCAGCGCACACGTTGGGCGGCATCCAACAGGGGGGCAGCTATCCCCCTGGGCAGCAGACTATTTACCTTTAGCAAAAAGGAAATAGCGGACTCATAGTGGAGTTGGAAAATTTATATAAAAATATTGCATGTAGAAAGGGTCCGTTAAATTGTGGATATATCTATAAAGCTATTGTTTTAGCTTGACTCAAAGTAGGTTAATCAAATTACTGGTTATTTCTTTTGTATGATTTTCTTGCATGTCATTCTTATTTTTTTGGTTAAATAGACAAATACTTTGAATTAAATACATTAGATATCATATTACAATATTTTGGTGTTAAGACATTTTCTTCTATTTTTTCGATGTTGTTTAAAGTTCCTATTTAAGATGATTGATGTATATACTTACAATCAAGAAGATGTAGCCTAATAAAACTTGGTTGAAATTTTATAATATTCTTTAGTTATTTGAAACGTATTATTTGGATACTGAAATGAATTATTATGTGTACTGATCGAATGTTCTTAGTGCCGGGGTTAGATTTTCTAGGTAATGTTCACATATTTGACATGAACCTTTTTTTTGTGACGGTTGATTTAATTTTTCCGTAGGTTGGGTGCTCAAGAGAAACAACATTAGAAGTTATAGAGAACGTGTGGCCAAATGTAACTTGTCTCAAGTTTAATCAGCATAACTTTTTTTAATATTTGGAACGGGCATATATAATTAGGCATGTATGTATTGTAAATAGTTAGGCACATAATTCACATATGTAGTTGATTGATCATATAAAAATCAAGTGTATCACCACCCGGTAAAGAAAAATAAGAAGGGTCACGGTTTTTTGTTGTATGCATGTAACCGAAGTGTAGATTGAACATGTGCACTTGTTCACGTGTAGTAAAAAGGGTTAGCCTTTTCTTCTTATACGTGCACGATCTATCATATGCTAATTAACTGAGCAATTTATACACGAGGCCCAGTGTATAAATTTCTACTCGTATAAGAATGCGACTTTATTTACCTATAAATTACACAGATATAATATTAAAAAATATTCTGTTTGTATGAAATAGGACTCTCTTGACCTTAAGTGGACGATTATGGACCCAGTAGGGTCGGCCGGCCGGCCGGCCGGAGCACAACGTACGACACTTTTTTCATAAATATCTAGAATTTAGTTTTCTTTTAAACTTATGCGTGTCATATACTCATGTGTACATGTTTAACGTCTTACGTACCACCTTTTAGTTTTTAATCTCAATTGTTAAAATATTGATCAACTTAGTAGATTTTTTAAGCCTATGTGGATCAATCTGGTGCCTCGAAAAACAGTCTTATATATACATATCATATACTCATGTGCACATGTTTAACGTCTTATGTAACACACCTTTTAGCTTTTAATCTCAACCGTTAAAATATTGATCAACTTAGTAGATTTTTTAAGTTTATGTGGATCAAACTGGTGCCTCGAAAAACAGTCTTATATTGCTTTTAGTATATAATAATAGAAGATTGGTTTTTTACCCAAAAGTTGATTGGCCTTGGATCATATACCCAAAATTCATTGTTCATTGGTAAAATACCCACAAGGGGCTTTGATGCAAAGAAAGTAACACTCGGTCCCTCCATTTGTAGTAGAAAAAGAAATCATAATTCTGCCCTCTATTAATGAAAAAGAGTCATTCACGAATGGTTGGGTGGGTCAGTTTTGATCAACTAGATCACAAATCATCGTTGGGTCAGCTTGGAATACATGCGCGTCTCTCACCATGATGGCTGGTGGCTGCAGATCAGCCACGACGCCCGCACGCCGATGCTGTCTCCGCCGTGTCCTGGTCTGTCATTAAAACAGTTTGCTCGTGAACGATGCAGTTCTCTCTGTCTCCGCCACTCTTCTACTGAGATTTGATGAATATTGTTTTGAGCCGGGGATTACTTAATGTCAGGCTAATCAACTTCCGTCCTAGTGACAGTGGCAATGGTTGCTGATGTTCTTGCGAGTTGCAATGTTGTTCTCCCAAAAAAACAATCTATGATGTAACCATTTTTTGCATTCATCGTGAAAAAGTATACTCATAAGAGATGAAAAGAGAGATCATAGAGCTAATGTAAGGAGCGATTCAAGTTGAATCACTCGACCCAGGAAGAAGAAACAGATGATCAACTCCACGCTACCTAGTTAAAAAATGATGAATTCCAGGCAGAGATTAAAATGGACTAGTTCTTTCTCAAGCAATTAAGGAGTTAAACTTGACTGATTTATAGAAAACCCCTTTTGGGTAAATCATAAAAAGATTTAATCCTTTTTATGGGTATTTTACCAATGGACCATCAACTTTGGGTACATAATCCAAGGCTAATGAACTTTTAAATAAATAACCAATTTTCCCTATTTTTATTTGTTGGATTTGATGCTTTTTCCGGTGAAATGAACCTAGATAAACTGAAGTACTAGTACTGCTAACACCGAGGCAGTGATTACTCCTGGTTAATAGTACAAATACCTAGATACATGTGCAAAAATTTAAACTTTGGAGGAGAATCATGAGAAAATTTGCTTATGAATGTAGCGAACATATATAAGAGTTTTCCATCAAAACAAATACATAAGAGTGTGTACAAGAATATGTTCTCAGATAAAGTACCTAGCTTAGATGCAAATGAAGCACCCGAATGTTACAGACGGAGCATCGAATGAAGCACCAGAACGTTGCAGAAGGAACATCGCTCCCATTGCATGTACATTATTTGTGTGTAGTATCCTCGCATCAGTGCATACAAACCGATGGTGAGACAAACTCATCACCCTGAAGGCTTGAAGAAGGTATGTTCAAGAAATTTTCATGGATACCATGATGAGGATTAGATGTATGGATGTAACATTACAATCAAGATGTTGGTACTTTATGTGTAAAACCGCATATCCCGAGGCTTCCAATGCCTAGGATAGTTTTTGTGATTGCAAACGAACCGCAAAATCAAATCCAACTAATTGCAAGATTTGTATAAATCGTGTATGCAATATATGCTAGTGAACCTAGCAACTACTAGGGTCGATTATTTTTTGCTCGGTCTCGATAATGCATGAAGGTTTATTTTATGAATGATAGTTTTCTATCTCTCTTGTCATTCTTAAATAAGAATATAATTACATTAATGGTTGATACAATATGTTGTAACAACCATGCAATGGATGCTTTCATGTAGTTCAATGATACCATAATGGTCATATGTACACCCTTGTACTATTGTGAGCATATCCTCCCTAGATAAAAATAGTTCCATCATACATTTTGATCATAGCAATAAAGTTCACCGTTTAGCTTGTATAGAGCACCACATTTTGAGAAAGCCATTGAAATTTTCATCTTAAGTAATGTTGCATTCACGAGAATAAATGGGCCTAAGAATCCATAATCTTCAACATATAGGACTAGTTATTGATGAAAAATCATCAAATTCCTTTGATAATTTCTCCAACCAAACATGTAGAATGGTAAATGTAATCATCATGTATGTGTAGCTCCAACACTGTCTACCATGTAGTGTTTTAATTGTCCTCATGTTTCATCGCTACCTACCTACCTACGTTATAGGTCAAAACTCGTTATTCTAGAGGATGTCCTCTCCTGGCTAGATTTTGTCAAGCCTACTGCAAGGATCTTGCATCTCGTACATCGTCTTTCTCTCTCCTATGTTCACACGATTCCTGTGCCGTCACGTTTCTTGTTCCTTTTTCTTGTATGTTGGAGAACACATATGGGTCATGTAGCACCTCCGGACCAGGGTTAGACAAATCACAGACCTTAGTCTGACATAAGCCAAACCTAGATCTCGAGAGTATACAGTGAGAGAATCGGTAGCACAACAGTGACCCTACGACACAAAAATTATTACAGCAAGCTTATAACTGAGCAGAGAACCAAAATATTACAACAAGAGGTCACTAACCACCAAACACAAAACACCAAACAACGGAAGGTAAATTATGCTATTAAATATAGAAAACTTAATAAATGACCTAAGATGCCTGAAGCATAACGATGTCATCCTAGCCCATAGATTCTAGGCTGTCGGTCGGGAACCCCAAGCTACTCGTTTGTGTTGATGTTGTAAGAACTCATCTTCATGGAGCACTTACTCTGCTACCAAAGTATCTAGGAAGAAAGGGTGATTACATGATGTACTCGTGGCTGGTGGAGTTAATTTGCATAAATCTATGTTTGTTTGTAAAACAAGAGGGAGTAGAAGCTCATCTAACAAAACATTTTAAAAGAGGATAACAGAGCAACATCTCTAACTTATTGATCATCATTTTTTGATATCCACCAAAATAATAATCATCGGAACCTCAACTAGGATCACACCCCTCGTATCCTGAGAAAGCATCCTTAAGTACAATTGATCTGCCAAGTTTTGCGATTAGGTTAATGTTCTCTATGATCTTAGAATCCGGTCACCAAGTCATTTATTACCGTGAACATGACTTTTCGAAAAGATCTAACGCTGTGGTGTACAACTTTACCTACATGTACCAACCGACTCTTAATGCCACTTAAGATTATCCCTCTTCCTTGGAAGATGCCGACGTAGGGTGGTTAGGCACGACCTTTACCTTGCTTTTTCCTAATCCATGAGTCACCAAGAAACGGGTAGTCTGTTTGCTATAGAGGGTTGTAGTCTCAGTTTGATCCAATCTCTATGCCCATGGATCGGGAGTTTAAATCCTCGGAGCCTCCTCCTTGGACACGCCCTATATGATGTTGAGATTCTAGGAAATATTTCAATTATATTAATCTAGAAATAAATCATGAGCCAGACATGCACATACTGATATTTGTTAATGAAACCATATATTACTAGACTAATCATAGAATTATCTATGGAAATTTCTAGTCTATGCACACATAAATAAGTAAGAGAGGGATTAGCATATTGTACCCTCCGGTAGGCCAATTGGTTGTAGCAGCGGCCTCATCGGTCGCCCTCTTGGAAGGAGCGGCAACCCGTTCGGCTTTGGTGGCCATGGTGATGACGAAGACGTGGAAGTAGCGGTTGATCAGCGAGCAGTCGCGTAGAATACGCTCCCCAAAAACCTAATCTGCCATCTCCTGTATTGGATCTAGAGAGGCAAGGTTTCGGAGGTCTGCTCTTCCGTCAGTCGTGTACGCGGTGGACGAAATAGGATCACTCGTAGTAGCAACACTAGAGGAAAAAACAGTAGCAACCACACATGGAGGCAGTAATTCTATTATGTCGCTGGAGAGGAGAGAACTCTCCAATATATAGGCACAGGCAGATACGAGAGAGTTCAGCAGAAAGAAACAGTAGTAATGAATGACTAGAAATGCCTGTACTTAATAGCACTTAAGACAAAATGTTTCTGCTCGTATTCATTCTCATTAACATTTCAGTTGCAACCATTCGTATCTCGTTTCTGAGCGACAAAAAGAACACATTGGCTCGGCAAGATTCCCGTAACCCGCAGCGCGCGCATCGTAACGAGGCGAGGCGAGTCGGGGCGAAGGAGGAGGAGCGCGCGTGTAGAACGCCTCTCCTCACTTCACACCAAGTCATACTAGTGGGAGGAGAGCTCACCTTATATGTTGGTGGAAATCTCTTCCAACTAGCTATGTGGGACTAAACTCCCATCACTCCTCTTGCCATGAATGGGCTCTTAGGGATTTTCCTGAAATTGTTAGATGGGTCTAAATCCCACCCCTATATTTCAACAATCCCCCACCAGATCCCAAAGACCCATGGTGTTTCCAACTCTATTTTTATATACTAGTATTTTTAGTGGAGACCTATCAAGGTTGAACATCCACCTAGAACAGATGGCTACACTCCTTTACAACTGAACAATGGACTATGCGTTGAATTATCAGTTTGGCGTAAAGAGGTTTCACCAAATGTCTTACTAGTACTAGGTTGTCGAAAGATGACCCTTCGGGTGGAGCATATTAGTCACACTCCTGGCATTTTCATGAACTTACTAGAGATCACCCCAATCTTATAGACTATGACCAGCAGTCAGGCTCATATAGGTGTGTTCCTCCAAATATTGCTCTGTAGGATAGCATCTTGCTTATAAAAGCTTTGGAACACATTAACACAAAAGTCAACCTGCCATACAGTTTCCGAGAGTATTGCATCTCTTGTGGAGTGGGTTAGTAAACTACTCTCCTTTGTTAACCACTATCTTGTTTTCCTAGGTCATACTTCACGGGATCTCTGATCATATAGGTTGGGTTACTACGATGGAAAATCATGTGGGTCTCATACCCATCTCCCTCGATGCATTTTCTATCACAAAACGGGATAGCCCTTTAGTAAAGGGATCTTCCAGATTCTTAGCCAACTGGATATAATCAACTGCTATCACTCCGGAGTTTCTTAAATGTCTGACAACTTCTAATCTCATTCTTATGTGTTTGTTGGACTGCATGTTGCCCTTTGAACTCTTTACCTTGACAATTACAGTCTGATTTTCACAGTTCATAAGGATAGCCGGTACTGGCTTTTCAATCACTGGCAAGTCCATCAAAAGATCTTGAAGCCATCCTGCTTCAACACTGGATGTGTTAATGCTGTTAATTCTTCTTCCACTATCGATCTTGTTAGGATCGTTTGCTTGCAATACTTCCAGGAAACAGCACCACCTCGAAGAGTAAACACATACCCCGTTGTGGCTTTCATCTCATCAGCATCAGAGATCCAATTTGCATCACTATACCCTTCAAGTGCCGACGGGTACCCGGTATAGTGAACAACTATGTACCAAGATCTATCTACTAGATACAAACAACGGGCGGATGTATATCCGTAGAGAACATACCCTTGAAGACCGACAAAGCTTAACGAGTCCAAACTCGTGGTTGATGTAGACGATCTCTTGCCGATCTCAAGATCGAGAGGAAGTCCTAGCGCCGCAAAACAGCAGCGCATCCGTGCTCGCACACACGTTCGAGGCACCGAGCAACCTCCGCCTCCTCGCTCCAGCGATGCAGCGGAAGCACAACTCTTTCTTGCCGAATAGCCACCGGGAACATGTATCTCGCTAGTCCGAGACCATGGGGGATAAATTCTAGAGGGGGAGAGAGATCCTTCACGAGGAGGTGTGAGAGACAAGTGAGGAGGGGGGCTCCTTTTATAGGAGGAGGGGGGAGCACCCAAGGGGTGGCCGCCGGCCATGGGGGGCAGCCCCCTCCCCTCCTTCATTCATGTGGGTGGACACTCCACTCACAAAATGCCCTTTAAATTTCCTCCACTCAAAAGTCCACTCAAATTCCCATTAAATTTCCACCAAATTTAATGCAAACTCTCATTAAATAAAACTCTTTTATTTTAGAATTTTGTCAATTACTTTAATGACAAACATTCACAAATAACCCCTTGCTAGAATTCTATTTCACATGCATAACCACTTTATGCAATTTCACCCGAAAACCTGTTTCGGTATCTAGTGAAATAAATTCCTGCGCTTGTTCATTCTTTCGGCATGAAACATTTGCTCCAATTGGATGTCGGTGTCTCTTAAGTGTGTCACCCTACGGTTCGTGAATAATGCGGACATGATCGAGACCCCTCTCGGATCAATAATCAGAAGCGGGATCTGGAGACCCATACTGACTCCCACACATTCAACGATGACTTTCTTGTGATCATTGGAACCTTTTACGCTAGTATCTTAATCCCTTTGTTTCACGATATATTACATGTCCGAGATTCGATCATCGGTATCTCCATACCTAGTTTGATCTCGTTACCGACATGCACTCTTTTCTCGTTCCTGTGATATAACATTCTAGTGATCAAATCACTTGCTTGCAAGCTAATCAATGTGATATCACTGAGAGGGCCCAGAGTATATCTATCCGTCATCGGGATGAACAAATTCCACTCTCGATACATGAGCCTCAACATAACACTTTATTAGTTCTGAATCCATCTTTATAATCACCCTGTTACGGTGTGACGTTTGATGTTATCAAGAAACTCTTCCGGTGTTAGTGATTGACATGATCTCATGGTCTAAGGATTAGGATCACTTCTTAAGTTGTTATAGCAATATAAACTCAATGACTTTGATCGTAATGCTATACTTCGGATGAATGTTCATCACACCATTACACTAATGTTGTGATCCCGTTATTAACAACATCCAATGTCCATGATCAGGAAACCTTGATCATCTTGTTAATCAACGAGCTAGTTTATGAGAGAGGCATAACTAGGAACTTTCTGTTTGTTTATTAAACACACATGTATTAACGTTTCCGTATTAATACAATTATAGTGGGACTAACTAGGAACTTTATTTTGCATGCTATAATTGTATTAATACGGGAACGTTAATACATGTGTGTTTAATAAACAAACAGAAAGTTCCTAGTTATGCCTCTCTCATAAACTAGCTCGTTGATTAACAAGATGATCAAGGTTTCCTGATCATGGACATTGGATGTTGTTAATAACGGGGTCACAACATTAGTGTAATGGTGTGATGAACATTCATCCAAAGTATAGCATTACGATCAAAGTCATTGAGTTTATATTGCTATAACAACTTACGAAGTGATCCTAATCCTTAGACCATGAGATCATGTCAATCACTAACACCGGAAGAGTTTCTTGATAACATCAAACGTCACACCGTAATAGGGTGATTATAAAGATGGATTCAGAACTACTAAAGTGTTATGTTGAGGCCCATGGATCGAGAGTGGAATTTGTTCATCCCGATGACGGATAGATATGCTCTGGGCCCTCTCGGTGATATCACATTGATTAGCTTGCAAGCAAGTGATTTGATCACTAGAATGTTATATCATAGGAACGAGAAAAGAGTGCATGTCGGTAACGAGATCAAACTAGGTATGGAGATACCGATGATCGAATCTCAGACATGTAATATATCGTGAAACAAAGGGATTAAGATATACTAGCGTAAAAGGTTCCGACGATCACAA